>OZ029923.1:27784075-28384075 GCA_964023275.1 Norana najaformis
TGCTCAAGAGCGGGCGCCGATGCAGAGCCATGGTAGAGTACCGAAGACCCAGTAATTCTGTACATTAAGTAATTAAGTAATTCCGACAGAGGAAGGCCGAACTGCGATGTTACACTGCGAGATCAGTCTCTGTAGTTCTACTACAATTAGTTGATAGTCAAGCCTAGTCAGTATTCTTTTCCCAGGTGACACCGACTTTGCATACTGGTCCCACAAAATTGTCAGACCTACTCAATATTCTTTTCCCAGGTGACACCGGCCATGCGTAATGGTCCACTAGAATTCACTCTTGACACATTGGATATTGGCATGCAAATGGTTTAGATATAAGCCATTCTCTGTTCAACAATTGAACAAATCTTCAGACTTCGGCAAGCCGACAGGTGGGCTATTCCTGTATTCGAAAGGTAGCGGGTTAGCAATTGGCGAACGGATTACGTGTAACGACCCTGGGAAAGTTGTTTGCGCACAAGTGGTATAATTTCATACCAGTCTAAGTAAATGGCAAATCCTGCGACGCACTGGCCATGACCTCGGGATTCGTCAAGGGCCGAAAAGCAGGAAATGAGCGCCTCCCTAATGTTACACTAGGAACTCTGGAACTTTACTCGTTAAAGATACATTTCTCTATACATTTCGCTCATGCCCATGGGTTCTTTCCCCATGCAATGCTGCCAAGGATGCCACTTGCAATTCGACAAACAGGATTTTTAGTTAAAGTTAGGAAATAATTATGTCAAAGTTAGGAAATATTTTGCTTATATACTTGCAGCTGAATGAAGCCGATAAAATCTATGTTGAGTGTAAAGACGTAGCTTAAGTATCCTAGACGGATATATCTTCTTTTTATGGTCACACAGACTTGCCCGCGACGGTTCATTGCCCATGGGAGTTGTATTGATAGTCTCACTTAGGGCTTACCTGCTGTTGCATTCCTTGGGCACTTGAAATCCGTTATCTGCAATGCTACAGGTGTATAACACTGTTGTATAAAACTCAGCATTATGAATAGGCCTATGTATAGCAGATGACGGAGCAAACATTCGAAACACTGAATATATGGGCTGTTAGTGAGGAGTCACTGTTTACTTTGGATCTCTTTTCACATAACAGAGGCACATGTATAAATTCAGATTTTAGCATATCAGCATACCTTTCACATTCACATTGAAATCATCTTCAGTGAAATTTAATCTTTTCTGATTGAACACAGACTTCTTAGTACGCAACAACATTGGCACATAGTTTGACAAATTTGTCATTTGGCATAAGTTTATGCATAAATTATAGTTATATTATAAATTATAATTATAATTTTGAGCTTATGTAAACGTGGAACATTCTATACATAAATTACAGGCTCATCTGCATAGGTTTAAATACGCTTTCAAAGTGACAGGTGAAAAAATGGATGTTCAACATCTCGCGTACCGCGCAAGTCGTTTCAAAAAGCAATCGCCCTTTCAACAGCAGTGATTGCACTCAGATTCCCTACCTGCCTGTTGTTCTACTCCCAACCTCGAGGTTGCCGACCGCGAATTGGAATCAAAGAAAGAAGTGGACTAAGTGAGGGGAGGCATTTAATGCATGCAGCATCAATTAACGCAAGGAAATAAAAATGTAAACAAAATAAGACTGAATTTATTACACTTTACTTTAGCCAATCGCTGGGCGCTGTAGAAATCTCGAGCTTACGATTACGATGCGGTAAAACTCGAGCCTACTTAACACTGAAATAAATTTTAATTGATATGTCAGAAATATTTATACGGCGTTTCTACAGATGGCAGCTGAATCTGTTTTCAGTAGCTCGGAATTTCCTGAGCGTCGAAGTCCTGTTAATGCATTCTTGTGAACGTGCTTCGACCAGACCAGCGGTACCACATGGTTTTTAAGCCACTCTGTCACCTCAGCGACCATCTTGCGGCCATCGTTGATGGGGGAGACGTAAGGACTATTTTTGGGGTTTGGTATGTGCATGACTTTGTGGGGCGGGGTGACTTCTACCCAGTTTTACGCTTGGAGCTACCTGCATCACTTTCCCCGGGCTACTTTCGATATAGAATGTTCGTTCGTACCATCCCTGCCCTTAGTGTTCGTCCACTCTAAGGAGATTGTCCACTTCCTTAAGCAAGGCAGCGCTGTAAAGCTCCGTCTCGGGATCCGACTCTGTATGTTCAGCGGGCGCGGGATGGGTAACATCCTGAAGATGGATGACCTTTTCTCAGGACAGGGTTTGTTCCTTTACTGACTCTAGCCGTTGCCTTTTTGTGTGCCTTCTTTTCTACGGGCTTTCTATTCATCACTATTCTACAGCTCGTAATTCTGGAACCATCGCCTTTAATCTGAGACACAAGTCGTACTCTTAGTTTCTGAGACATGAAAGTCTTACACAAGACTCTCTGCATCTTCTGCACTCTTCTTCTGGTACTCTGCCATCAGACAGGTTCAAACGTCCGATGACGCCACTCCTTTCGGTGCTGAGCTTCTTCTTTAGGCTGCTCTATCCGTCCGTCATCATCCAATCCAGCAGCATATGTCTGGATCTTCCTCTTGTCTTCCACCCCTCCGTTCTGCCTTCAATGACGGTTCTCAAGAGTGAGTCCTCTCTCAGGCCTCCATCTCTTGATGTCCTCCTTTCTCATGGTCCATGTTTCGGATCCATACAATACCACGCTCCATATAAGAGCTTCAATCATTCGTTTCTTTAAGTTCTTGTTAATTTTTCCTCTCAGTAACTTTTTTGTTTTGAGAATGTGTCTTGCCCAATGGTATTCTTTTTTTGATTTCTTTGTGGCATTTTGCATTTTGTGTGACAACGCTCCCCAGGTAGCAGAATTCTTTTACCTGTTCTATTTCCTCTGTTGGTGTTTATTATTACTACTGTTTCTAATCTTTTGCTTATCCTCACGACGTTCGTCTTTTTGATGTTAATTTTCATACCATACTCGATTGATATGGTGTGCAGACGGGCCATCAATCTTCGCAGACCCTCCTTGCTACCCGACAACATCGCTTGGTCATCTGCAAATCTTAAATATCTTGCAACACATCTTCCCACAATCACAAGTCTTTAATGATGTATGAAATGTCTATCATCGGAAGCTTTATTTTGACACATCGGCGGACAAATTTGTTGGCTATGTCGATTTGGAGGTGCCAGAAGATGACTTAGCTGGCTTGCCGGTTGCCAAATGTCAAGAAGCACCTGTTTTTACTTGTGTCTCTGTGGAATGTACAAGTTGGATATTTTTTTAAAATTCATGGCCTTCGTGTTAAGGAAAGAGCCAATTTGGTTCAACTCTGTACTGAAAAACTGCAAACTACTGGTATTCTTGTCATGTCTGTAACATTTGATGGTTTTATTGCCATTTTTCTGTGGTTGTGTTAACTTATATGTACGCAAGTACCTTAGTGTGGATGTAGACTAGCCTTAACAGTAGAATCAAAAAAGGTATTGACGTTTACTAATGAAACTGTAAAGCCAACTGTACCCTTTTTGCACTACTGCACAAGTTTGGTAGGTCAGTTGGGGCATAATTTCAAGTTAAGCAATCTGCTTCTAATTACATCGAGCTAACTTCAATGCCTACTTCAATGCCTTCAAATACTGCATAGCTTCCGGCAAAAATTGTCGCCAGCATGTTTCACTTGTAGCATAGAGTGGTGATTTATAGCCCTTTGCCAGAGATTTCGACTATTCATTACATCAAGTAGCGGATTGACTATTGAATGATCTTCACCATTTTTGCAGTTTTAAAAGGCAGGGATGCATAAATTCCTCTGGCAAAATTCTACGCTCCCTGCAACAGATAAACTAAGTATCTGAGCGTACAACTTGCAGTTTTGTTTGGTTCCATTGTATGTGGCACTCACACAATCCGTTGCTTGCATGGACGCCCTCTTTACTCCGTAGTTCCTGCAAATCTTTATATACTTCCATTTTATTTAACGCTGCTCACAGTCAGTCAAGACGCCCTCTTCAATCAATGTATTGCACATTATCTAAAGTATATGACAAGCATCAAGGATTAAACAAACTTGCTTAATTTGGTCAAAAAGCATTCAAACATGTAGATTGCATATCATTAACTTGAAACTATGCCCCAACTCATCAACCAACCTTGTGCAGTAGTGCAATAAAGGTACGGTTGGCTTTATAGTTTCATCAGTAAGCATCAAGCACTTTTTGGTAAGTGTTAAGGCTGGTTTACATCCATTAAGGTATTTGCATACATACAAGTTAAGTCAAGATCATCTGTAAATCATTTTGCTGTTGTTCGCAGTCGTGGAGGTTCGAGCAACAACCCTTTGGCTCTCCATTTTAGGAACAATGAAAAGACGTCCTTGAACATGACCAGTTCGAAGTAGTTGTAAGTGGCAACTTCATTTAATATATGGTTCTCACGTAATGGCTATCGCGCCATGCATGAAGAAACATGAATTATCTGCAAATATTGACTTAAAACCATAATAAACTACAGACGATATGAGAGCAAGACAATCTCAGACCATGCTCATTTGCTGTGATCTGCTGGTATGCTTCCTGGCCATTTGTCACTGTCCAGATTTGTTGAAAATGATTTGGCTTATGTTTTTTGGTTTTGTTGCCGAAACCCTATTAAAGGGGACACTCTGAACGTTGTGTCATCCGTCTGCTCTGGATGGGAATCCGTTGGCAGGTCTCTGCGTATGTGCGCGGGCTTATCACCGGTGACTTTTCTGGTTCTTCTAACAATTGACTGCTAAATGATAGACTTTATGATCTTATGACATTTCTAACATCATTGCGGTTTGTGCAGAGAGCGCCACTCATGAGTTTATCTGAAGTGGCGCTATACAAATTTTAATTTATAAATTTTAAATTACAAATACAAATTACAAAGAAAATTACATTCACTGAGTGCAGTCAACGTTGTTAACAGCTGATATCATCCTAACGTTTAACCTGTTAAGGTGCATAGACTGAAGTGGTTTGAATTTGCCAACTTCAGATGTAGTAACAGTATGGAAGATCACTTTAATGCTCATACTTCAGGACACTGGTCAGAAAACTAAGGCCACAGAGAGGACTTAGCATAAATGTTACAACTGTGAATAAAGTAGGCCTACTTGAGTTTCTTGATGTTGCCGTTGAATATTTTATTGCCTGTTCAAAGTCTGTTGTTAAAATCTTTTAGGTAAAACTTGTTTGTAGAGGCCAGTCATGCGCTGTTAATTTATCACATTGTTCCTGCTGAAAGGTCTCACTGCAATATAAGGGGTCGTCTATAAAGGACGTCTGCGAAGAGGAAGGGAGAGGAGTCATGCAAATGCGGACAGAGGGATGGGTTATGGCCTATGGCTTTGAAGTGCGGACATCTGCAAAGGGGAGGGGAATGGTAAAGCTAAATGCGGATAAGGGGAAGAAGGGGTCCAAAGTAGGTCATTTTTGCGGACGTCCTTTATGGACGACCCCTAAAATCTTTTATCAAGTGTTTGCAAACTTGCAAAAGGACAATAAAATTAAAATATTATTGTACTGTTGGTTGATATAGTCTCTTCTTTAAGACATTTGTTACCTGTTCGATACTGGTTTAAATGTCTTAAAACTACATAACTAGGCTATGTAATGTCACTACATAAGTTGATTATCCCCAACTTAATGCTTATGTTTTACCAAAGCTTTTTCTGATGCCTTTATTTTTTATTTTGTTGTATTAATAAACGACAGGTTTAGACCGGGGTGCGTTTTTCTATATTAAAAACTCATGTCCAGATGTTTTAGGTTTAACTGGTGCCTGAATACTCGTAAATGTATTGTAAGACAACAGTAGACACTAATCATTTATGTGGCCAGACTCTTCAAATACATACATTTTCTATCAGTAGAACAGAGTCGTCGTTACCTGAAGCCAGATATTTTTTCTGATTCCCTGAAAAAGACTGCATTTAGTGTCTGACCGTTAAGCGTCAACATTTGCCTGTTACAACTAGCCAACTGTCTAACCATTTTACAGTCACCCTATAGCTGTTTTGCAGACATTACCTTTTAGAATGAGGTCATAATCGCAGCGTAACGTATGGTGATCTATTAATTAGAACAGAAACCTGTAAACTAATTACCTTTAACAGGTACTTATAAAGGCACTATATATGTGTCGTGTACATAAATATATACATACTTGCATACATACGTACGTATGTACGTACATACATACAAAAATGTATGCATATATACAAAATACAAAATTATGTACACATGAAAACCTTAGGTGAAAGCTTACAAGTTCATTTGGCAATGATTCCCTTCTGGGTTAATCTGGCTAATTCATTGATGTTTTAACAACATTACAGTTAATTCTAGTGCAAAATTTTTACATCCAATTACACGTAAATGCAATTGGATTGCGTATCGTCAATTATTTTACATTAAACTCTCATGTTAACGGATATTTATTGCATTTGATACCACATACTCGCCGATTTTTCATGCATTGGCCTATTTTCTGGCTCAGCGCTGTCTCCAGTGGGGCGTGGCAGCTGGTGGCTAAACTCCACTATTCAGATAGAAAAATGACACTTCGCCTAGCTTACGTAAACGATCGTTGCCTTAGACATAGTATTTCGCTGCGAGGTGTGTGAATACGCCATTCCATGTAGGCTTACGTACAAATGTACATATATGCATAATCGCGTGCACACGTATTAATAATTATTAACTGGTCAACATAGAAATCGTTACTGACTGGAAAAGGCCCTAATGTGTAGCATCTTGGTGTGCTGAACACGAATATAACCATACAAAATTTTTATTGGCTCTCGTTTTGAAAATATTTCATATAGTTCATTTTTTATGTTTCACCATGTAAATTTATGCAGTAGGACTGCGACAATATCCTAAATAAGTCTAGAATGATGTAATATTCCACCTCATTGCATAATCCCATCATGGACACATCATGCACAGCTGATTACGTCATTTTCTGATGCAATGTAAAACTACAGCCAGTCGGCTGCTGACGTAAGATGACGTCAGCAGTGTACTATATAAAGCGAGTCGGAACGGTTGAGCATTTACAATATTACAGACTTTGTGCGAGACAGTTTAAGTTACTGTTTTATAAAACTATTATTACTTTATCCATTTAGATACAATACAGAACAGTAATGCCTCGGAAGTGCGTAAATACTGTGGACAACTTTTGTTACATTTGTGGGGAAGTGACATTTGCCAACCAGAAGAAAAGTATCACTTATCAAGTCAAGAAGGCATATCAAGCTTACTTCGAATGCAAGGTTGGTGACCAAGACAAGCCATGGGCCCCGCATATATGCTGTGCTACATGTACAACACAGCTTTCACAGTGGTTGAATGGCAAAAGACCATCAATGCCGTTTGCAGTTCCCATGGTGTGGAGAGAGCAAAGCAACCACGTAGATGACTGTTACTTCTGCTTGGTTCCTCCTCTTTCCGGTGGAATAACGAAGCAAAAGAAGTCGACAATAGTCTACCCAAACATTCCGTCAGCATTGAGACCAGTTCCACATGGTGATGGACTTCCTATTCCAGAACGTCCAGCAGAATATATTTTCCTTGATTCATCTGATGAGGACAAGGGTGAGCCGACATGTTCTTCTCCTGGTCCGTCAGCGTGCAGTGATCCCGATTTTCACTGTGGTGCATCATCAACGCCACACAGAATAACACAGGAAGAACTAAATGACCTTGTTCGTGATTTGGACTTATCCAAAAACAAGGCAGAATTGCTAGGATCAAGACTCCAACAATGGAATCTTCTAGAAGAAGATGTCACAATTACTTCATATAGAAAGCGCCATCAGCAGTTGGAACCTTTCTTTATGAAGGAAGGTAATCTGGTATTCTGTTCCAATATTGACGACCTCATGAATGCCTTACAGATCACTCATGACCCACAAGAATGGAGACTCTTTGTAGACTCTTCAACACTGAGTCTTAAGGCTGTGCTTTTGCACAATGGAAACCGTCTTCCATCTATTCCATTAGCGCATGCTGTCCACAGGAAAGAGACATACGATAACCTAAAACAGCTACTGCATTCCATTGACTATAACAGGTACAAATGGCACCTGTGTGGTGATTTAAAGGTAGTTGCCATTTTAATGGGACTGCAGCAATGATATACAAAATATATGTGTTTCTTGTGTGAGTGGGATAGCCGAGCAAGAGAGTTGCACTACGTGCGGAAGGTATGGACTCCCAGACAAAACATGGCAGTTGGACAGAAGAATATCCAGCACCCAGCTCTGGTCGAGGCTCACAAAATCCTACTACCACCCCTTCACATCAAACTAGGTTTGGTGAAGAACTTCGTGAAAGCCATGGACCGCACTTCGCCAGCTTTCCGATACCTGCATGAAAAATTCTCTCGACTCAGCGAAGCAAAGATTAAAGAGGGAGTTTTTGTGGGTCCTCAGATTAGAGAACTCTTCAAAGATGACCGCTTCAACAACTTGCTGGAGGGTGATGCGAAACAAGCATGGAATGCTTTTCGTCTAGTGTCTACAGACTTTCTGGGGAATGTTAGGGCAGAAAACTACAAGGAACTAGTAGAAGACATGCTCAAGCAGTACCAGAAATTTCGCTGCAATATGTCTCTGAAGATGCATTTCCTTCATTCCCATCTGGATTTCTTCCCTGATAACTGTGGTATGGTGAGTGACGAACATGGCGAACGTTTTCATCAAGATATTGCAACAATGGAGCAAAGGTACCAGGGAAAATGGTCCACTACAATGTTGGCTGACTACTGCTGGACACTCCGCAGAGATGCTCCCGAACAGCTGTACAAGAGACAGGCAAAAAAATCTAAGAACTAGTCTATGACCTGGTTTTTACAAATATTAACTGTAAGTGTATCACTATTGGCATGCATTGTGCGATATAAAATTACTTCATTTCAGATTACAAAAAAACTAGAGCCAATTCGGCATTTTCACTGTCATATTCGTGTTCAGCACATACAAATTGATAAGAACTGACTAATTTCATTTCAGTAACATGACTTTGTAAAAATTTGTTGTCCAGTGTAATATACATTCATGCTTATGCACGTTCTCAGGCTCGATCGTCTACCATCCTGATGCCAGGTCCACAGAGAAAGGTGTGTCGTTAACTTGAAGGCTGAGATCTATTGACCAGAATTACTGTGTTGCAATTCTGTTGTGGTTGACTAATCCGAGGGAGATAAGCTAATTTTCACAATGATTCACATGTTCAATCGATCTCTTATATGTCGTGTGTTCAGTGGCTTGCTATAGTTAATAGAGCTGTGAGGACAACAAAAGTGTAAGTAATTCGACGAGGGAACTATCTGCATATGGTTAATATATACGGCTTTTCCATTCTAACAACATATTGCATTATAAAGTTCCGCTTTCGTTGCTGAACTGTAACTTAAATAGAGTCGTTCCCGTAAGATAATTTTGGTGTCGTCGAGATGGCATCTTGAGGGATCGAGTATAATAATGGAAGTCGCGTCCATATGCGATATCTACATAAAACAGTGGGAAAACAAAGTTTCAAAGAAGGGTGAGGGGGAGAGGGAGAAGAAGAAAAGGAATAGATGGAGTGGGAAGAAGCAGAACCATGAAGGCCAACTTCAAGAAGCTTGAAGTAGGTTTGAAGTGTCAGCGACTTAATTTTCTTAACCTTGGCATATGGAGGCTGGGAATAATCCTATTCTCTCCTATCTAGTCGTCCTATCGACATTGTATAAGGTCAGCGAGTTTGCTAGGGGACGCGAATGGAGCATAATCTCGAAATATGGATATGGACGCGAATGAAGCATAATCTCGAAATATGGCGCGAATGGAGCATAATCTCGAAATATGGACGCGAATGGAGCATAATCTTGAAATATGGACGCGAATGGAGCATAATCTCGAAATATGGACGCGAATGGAGTAATCTCGAAATATGGACGCGAATGGAGCATAATCTCGAAATACGGACGCGAATGGAGCATAATCTCGAAATATGGACGCGAATGGAGCATAATCACGAAATATGGACGTGAGTGGAGCATAATCTCGAAATATGGACGCGAATGGAGCATAATCTCGAAATATGGACGCGAATGGAGCATAATCTCGAAATATGGACGCGAATGGAGCATAATCTCGAAATATGGACGCGTATGGAGCATAATCTCGAAATATGGACGCGAATGGAGCATAATCTCGAAATATGGAGGCGAATGGAGCATAATCTCGAAATATGGACGCGAATGGAGCATAATCTCGAAATATGGACGTGAGTGGAGCATAATCTCGAAATATGGAGGCGAATGGAGCATAATCTCGAAATATCTTTCTGCCCATGCGGGGATTTTAACACTTCCGACCCCTGGGTCAAGGGCTCCTTGTCTGGGATGATACTCAAGAATTATGCAAATCATTTCTAATCGAGTCGCTGCCAAGTAGCGCAGATGAGTGCGGTGTCAGTCGTGAGAGTCCCCTTCGCTAGATGTATAATTTTAAGCTGATGGTATTCCTTTGTGTATATTAATCGCACTTTACTATTCCATGCTCTACGAACGCATTATATGGATGGTAATGAGAAATGTGGTGAAGATTTAAACACAACTGCCTTTTGGGGGAAGATCGCCATTTGGTATTTGAGACATCCTAGTAGGCTAAGCAGTTAGGGCCAACACCTCTTATGGAATGTAACACATACAGCTGTTAAAACACGTGACCTGCATGGCATCCATATACACCTACATTGTATATTAATTACGGAGTACATAAAAATATAAATATATTTTAGTATATATAATTAGTGCTGCACAGTTTTCGTTTGTCTTATATCTCGTAATGCAGTAAGATGGTTTTATGTCGAACTCGTTGAGCGTGTTAGCAGCAAAGGGGTTTGGTTTTAGGAAATGAAAGATTCATGAACCCCGAATCGTGCGAGTATTTCTGATGAAGGAAACGGGCAGCGGTGGTACAGGATCTCACCCGATTAATTCGTTTTAAAATAAGCAGCGTTGAGGCCATACGGTTGCTGTTCCTTGTTCTGTTGCACAGTGTAATTTTCTGGATAGAAATGTTACGGAGTTGACAGTCGAACGCTTGAAAGAGAACAGATGCAATCAACCTCGATTAATCTAGCTATACATAGGTCTTGTCAAGAAAATATTTAACATTTCTTTCAGAAGATAGACCTATGTGTGAATTAAGCTGGATTATGTAAACCCAGGTACTGTAGTGTACTTATCAAGAATTTTGACAAAGTACACGTTTTGGAAGGTTGTAATTAAGCTTTGAGATTAATGGATAAGTAGGCTACTGAATTGGATACAATGTGGCTATTAGAAGAAATTCAAAACGTGGAATATGAGGAAAATATTCTGGTTGGTAAGAATTCTGCACTATTGTTTGGATTATAATATTTTATTGTTTTACCAGGACCTTTATAGCGTGGATTCAACAGAAAACTGATTAATTTTGAGGTTCTACAAAACTATGTAACATATTGATTGACGATATTAGGGACCCGAAATTCTTTTTAGAAAAGTTTTCCGATTATATTGGATGACAAAGACAGAGAAGACCGAGATATCATGTTGAATGGAAGGTGTGGTATGAAATGCGACCGATGAATGCTCGTTGTCAGTCTAGTACCGAGCTTTGGGACTAGTTCCAACTAATCCGATTCATTGTATTATGCAAGAATATAATTTTCACAGGCAGGCCAAGTTGTACAATTAGGCGGGATATGGGCGCCTATAGTAGCTGTACGCGGGCACACGGTTGATAATGCATCGGCATCTGTTGACTACAGTTCGAGACCCATAGAGCAGCGGCAGAATATGGTAAAGGAGCGCACTGACCGACATAGGCTGATCCAAATTGTCATGCGACATGACGCACGGACGGGTTTCTGTAGGCAGTTCATTCACGGTCAACGAGGCAGTAGTTCGACCATCCGACACCATCCGCAACTTTGGAGTACACTTTGACAGCTGTTTGACCAGGTCGGCCCATGTGAGGCAACTCGTTCGTGTCTGTTTCTATCAACTGCATCGTATAAAATCCATCCACAGACTGATTCCTACCTCAACAGCCATCATCTTGGTCAACAGCTTCAAAGTCTCCAGGGTTGACTACTGCAACAGCCTACTAGCGGGTCTGCCTGTTTGCCAGCTAGATCAGATGCAGTCAGTGCTGAACTCTGCAGCACGTGTCATCTACGGCCGAACACCATCCGATCCTATTAGTGACCTGCTGCGCGACAATCTGCACTGGCTGCGCGTTCCTCAACGGATCACATACAAACTATGTCTGATCACCTACAAAGCACATAATGGACTCATGCGGGACTACATCTCTGATTTTTGTATTTGGGGTGGGAGACAATGAGAATAGATGTCGGCTGCGGTCCTCGTCGAAGAACCTACTGCAGGTCCCTCGGTCTTGCACGCGGTTTGGCGAAAGTTCTTTCTCGACTGCCGGGCCACTGCGTGGAATAGCCTTCCCGACCATGTGAAGAATGCTCCATCCTTGGATACCTTTAAGAAAGGGCTTTAAACGTTTCTATTTAAATTATCGTATGACTGTAGTTAATTTTCTATTGTCGCTTGAACTTGTGTACAGCGCCCTTTTCTTCGGCCTCGGCCGTGTTACGGCGCTTTAGAAATTGTCTTATTATTATTGTTATTATTATTATTATTATTATTATTATTGCTTGTGCTAATTATTTATGTTGGCTCTAACGTATAACAGTATTCAATCCCTTGTCGACTCAGTTGTCCAGAAAATTAGCCTAGGTAGGGGTGGGTGAGTGGGTTGATGGACGGACGGTTTGGGTATATAGATGGTATATAGGTCGATACTTCATTTATTGTATACAAATAAAGGATAAAAATAAATAAATCAGTAATTGATAAAATAGTCAGAAGAAATTTAATATTTGCTATCGAGGCTCGCCCGATGAATGGAATTCGCTGCTCAGCTGGGAGCCAATGCAATGTATTTCGCATATAGTTCGAAGTGTGCGCTAATTTTGGCAGGACTGTAAGGACTGCATGACAATAGTCCAAAACGAATGAGCAGAGATCACCGCTGCGTCATATGACGATTTACGCCGAATGACTTTGATCTAGCGCAGTTCGTAAAAGCAGGTCCATGTTGACTGTGCTATATACCAGCATGTATGGCAGCGTTCAGGCCGCGCTGGGCGCTGTTTTTCTAAGTTCGGCATCTTCTGGGAACTGCTTCGTGCGTCAGTCACATCTTTTCTTGCGCTCATATGCAGCAGGGGAAGGAGGAGCAAGGGCAGTCCCTTAAGCTGACCAATAGGGGCAGCTACGGGGTTGCGACTTCATTTTTGTTAGTCTGGTGAGGGCGGGTGGCCAGCCATAGAGAGTGCAAGTGAAGCAGAAATCTCGAAGCAACTCTGCCCAGGCAGAGATTTGGGTTGACAATCCAGTTAGTTAACTGTTAGACTATCTCGCAGCCCCAGTAGACGAACTTACTTTTCGTAAGTCTCCACCTTCTGTCTTCTCTCTATGATTAAACTTACCTCTTCCACTTATGCGTATGCCCGCAGGGAGCGGTATACTGTGGTGAAGAAGTGACAGTGGGGAGACGGTGCGGCCATACAGTCACTGCTCTGATGGGTTTGAAGAAATATGATCTCTTTATCAAACTACTTATTTAGCGCTGTTGTAATAATTTACAAAGCATCAATTGATGGTCATTTCAAGTGAAACTAGTCAAAAATCGTAATCGGTTTTTGAGGTGGGCCAGAACCTGTGGTCACCTTACTGCTAATAAATCATTGGCTGGAGTATGTCCAGTTGAAATCCATTGGGATGTTGCATGGGTGTCTTGTGAGATAAAAACTAGTCACCGACCGAAACTAGATAACGATAATAATTGTTTGTGTAATCCTATTTCTACATTAAAGCGGCTGTCCGTGTTCGGTCCGTCGGTCGTTACGATCTGTACTCGTCCGCAGCTGCGATGGCGCTGGCGTGTACTACACTAAACACGATAGAGAGGGCCTAGGCCAACTAAAGATCTATGAAAAACGCTGTCCTGTTGGCTGCTGTGGTCGTATATGCGCCTCAACATCGTAATCATAATCGTAATTCCGAGATTTCTACAGCGCCCAACGAAAGCCGCGCCGCGGGGACCAGCTAATTCATAGGCGCTCAGTCAAAACAGAATCGATAGGCAAAAAGGTTCGGTTCCAGTTCAAGATCCAAAAGTCAGACGGAGAGACAGCGTGGCAGCTACGGGTGGTGGTGTTTGAGGTTGGAGAGGAGAGAGAGATAAGAGGAAGAAGGGGTGTCAGGGTAAGATCTGTGACTCGTATGCCGGACGTTGATAGCCTAATATACTCCTCCGCTTCGGGACACATTTCCATTTCGCTTAAAAGCGACTTCTTTTACTTTCAGGCGAGTTTGGCAGATTAGTGTTTTGAAAGTTGAAAGCAATATGCATTACGCTGAATAGTGTATTTGTTTTAACTTGTAACAACATACATTATTTTGAAAACTGTTGTATTGTCTTCATGTTTTCAGATACTGCATCTCTGAGGTATTTCACAACATCTACTCGTAAACGATAAATAATCGAACATGGTGAAACTTCATCCTCTCACTCGGCGATACTCTTCCTACTTCTTCTTGGGAGTTACGTTCGCTATACTGATGATCGTGCTTTACAATCATCAATCATTCGACATCAAAGGAAAGAAAACATTTGTGAATTTTGTATCAAATTTTTTAACTTTTATCAACACCGGAGAAGCAGATTGTTCGCAGAGAGAAATTAAAATTCGAGGCATCCATGATCCATTCACTGCAGTTGAAGTTCTACTATGTGGAGATTTTCTCGAACGGGTTCGACTATTCAACAAGGAACTGGATAAACTGCGCCAAGAAGCTCTTATATCAAGAGGTACTGGTGATTGGAAACCATTAGCACCCCATCAAGAGATCAAACTGGTACGGACCTCGAGAGATGACTTCTTACAACTTCTTGGTAATTTCTCTCAGCTGCGACTAGTGATGCTGCCTTGGGATAAAATGGCAGGAGATGGAAGAAATTATAGTTCTCTCAACGACAAATCGAATCTCCTGATACAAAACTACTACGAATGGACTGCTGATGATCCACTCTGCACTTGGATCGAAACGCCTGGAACGATAAAAATGAAATATGACGTAACATACAACAGAACATGTTATCGCGATTCAAACAGAAGCATCACTCCTCAATCAGTGAACACACTTGTGCTTAATGCAAAGCCCATCAACAGTGCAACTTACTGGCCAAACGATGGACAGGCTTTTCCTTCGTATTTCTATACAGAACAACCACCATTTTCGTTTCACATATACATAATACGTGATGGAATTGTAACAGGTCATAGCGATGTTTATAGTGGAAACGTAAAACTCGTTCAATATGCATGTAGTCATGATACCAATACACAACCGCCATCAAATGTTGACCAGATTCCATTGTATGATGAGATTTTTCCAATAGCGCAGTACTGGGGTACAGCTAACTTCCATCGAATGGTTGAAATTATTCCACGTCTTTCACTTTATCTCGATTTTCTTAAACGAAATCCGAACATCAAGATACTTGCTTCAGAGACAGGAGGACGAACAGCGGAATTGGTTAAAATACTCGGTTTAAATGAAAGCAGATTAATTAGTGGAACTTTCCGAGCAAAACTGATTTACTTACCGAGGTCGTCGATGTGTGGATTTGCAAATGTTCAAGAAATTCAAGTACTTTCAATGATTTATCGTAAGTACATAACTGAGAACCTTGGTCCAGAGCCTCGAAACAAAATCGTTTTGATTCGTCGATCGGGTTCTCGTAGGTTTACAGAACAAGGGCAGATCGAAAAGGTAGTCGAAGCGGCCGCCAAAGCATACAATCTGAGCTATGTTATGTTTATAGACAACCCTGTTCCGACTCTAAACGACACTATGCGAATGTTTCATTCCGCTGTGATGGTTGTAGGACCACATGGTGCAGGACTTACGAACGTTATATATACGCAGCCCGGAACTTATGTTATTGAAGGTGTATGCAATCTTCCACACGTGAACTTCTGTTTCCAACGACTTTCATATGTGTTAGGTCATCACTGGCATGGAGTTCCATCTCGTGGTGGTTGTGAAGGGGTTGTTGACGTATCGGCAGAGGGCATAAATAGAGCAGTTATAGCATATTTGAGCCAACGAACAGATTGATGATGGCTGCATTTTAACAGTATAATTATGAAGTTTTGCATCTATGTGGTATGTCTAGCTTAGAGCGTTCCAAGTATATTACTATATCTTTATATTCACAAGTTTGAAGTATATCAAACAACCAGCATATATATATTTTTTTAAAGCAGAAGGTATTGATTTCAGATTACACTGTTCTTTTCCATTCAGAATTTATTACAGCTACTGAACGCTGCGCGTTTACTTAGGATTGCCCAAATTTTAAAAAATGTGCTGTATTAGCTTAGTCGTTAATGGTGTGTTGGAGCTGGTTTTCTATAAAGTTGAAGATAAAACCTTAAAATTGCTTTTATAAAACATTTTAAAATTACATGTATATCGGGATCCCGTGAGGATTATGGTTATCGGGAGTCACTGCTAATTTATTGGAATTCACTGAATTTACTGAACTTACAACTTGTCTGTTTTAACTTGAATTATGGTTTCCATGACCTGTCGGATCCAACGGTTTACGACGTTTGACTACGGTTTCATGTGAAGCGACCGACGATGTCTGATGCCTTGTGCATTATGATAACGGCGCTGTGGGAGTCATTAGCTTAAAGTAGATTTTTGTTGGCCTTGATCTATGCGTGGATATGCCTGAGGCGTTTGCACGGGGCGGTCCCTGTGCTTAGGTAAAGAAACTGTTGTACAGCAGTCGATCTGAAAACCATGGTCGGCGTACACGAGACGCTGTAAAAATAATAACTGCGTGAGAAAAAGCCAGAAGACATCGGCTGTGGCACTATCATTGAGAGTCACTGACCTGGGAGTAATAATAGACCGGGAGCTAACGATGAGGGACCATGTGGCCAACATATGCAAGAAATGTTATTTCGAGCTGCGGCAGCTGGGACAGATTCGATCGTCGCTGTTACCCGACTCAAGGAAGAGTCTTGCCTGCACTTTCATCGGTAGTCGGCTAGACTACTGCAAGAGCCTGTTATACGGCATTAGCCGCGGGCTACTTAGGAAGCTGCAAGGCATACAGAATGCTGCTGCGAGGTTAGTTGCTGGGGTTCGGAAGTTCGAACACATAACGCCTGTTCTACAAGATCTACACTGGTTGCCTGTCCGCAAATGGATTACATTCAAAGTGGCGATACTAGTATACAAGTGCCTACACGGATTGGCGCCCTCGTATTTGTCTCGCGACTTCGCTCCAGCTTCCTCGGTCCCTGGTCGGTCTCGGCTGCGCTCTGCACGGTGCTACGATCTGGTCTGGTCTGGTAGGGCCACTGTCGCGCGCACAAGAACATTTGGCGTATCCGGCCCTACGGTGTGGAACGCGCTACCAACCGAACTACGAACACCGGATCTTTCCATTGAATGCTTTCGGAAGAAGTTGAAGACTAACCTTTTCTCGTCATCGGACTGAGCCAACTGCTATTAGCGCTTTTGCGGTGCATTAAGTTTCATTAACTATAATAATAATAATAATATAGATTACATGCCTGTGTAGTGCTAGAGCACACTGAAATGAATTTGTACGTACTACGAAGCCTCCTATGCAACGACGCTGTCCTTTTGGTCTCGCCTTTGGATGCCTAGTAATGATTTTTTCCTTCTCTCTTTGTGTGACTGTAATATCAATTGTTTCTCTTTTGTGGTGTTCAATAAGCGGTTCTTCTTCTTCTTGCTTTATAATCTCTACTGAGACTTGGCGCTGACTCCACGCGTTGCACTGCATTGGGTTGTTAAAGTCTTATAACGGTATCCCTTTGGCTGAACGAATAGCGTGTATTAAAAGTCTTATCGCTTACCTACAACAATCTTCAATCCTCCCAACCCTCCTACCTTCGTCAGTAATTTACAGTCCAACCACTCTGTTCAACCCGCTTCTCTTCTGCCCTCACACTTCTCCGCCCTCCCGTCACTTCATCTTTAAATTTGGAAATTGCTCCATTGCCATAGCAGCTCCACCTCTCTGGAATTAACCACCAGAATTACGACAATCATCTGACCCATCATACGAACTCACAAACACTTCACCCCTTGCAATCTCTGCGCAGGTCTTTTACTCACAACTGAAGAAGCTTCTCTTCCACAAGTTTTATCCTGATTCATTCACTTCCTGTTATCTGTCTTGCCGCTCCAATTCCAAATCCCATCCACCGTAGCCGCTTGCATACCTGCCTGCCTGCCTGACTGACTGACTGACTGATTGACTTTTGGATCTTGATCTTGACCCAATCTCAGCCTTCCCGCCTATCGATTTTGTTTTGACTGATCGCATGTGAATAAGGTCATTCCCGCGACATGGCTTTCGCTGGGTACTGTACAGTAGAATTCGATTACTTGAATGTCCAAGCGACGTCTTCTAACTCACTGAACTTCTTACTGACTGACGATGTTGTGAGCTGTTTGTCATTAATGGGCCTTGGTGGTAATCGGAAATCAGAAATACAGTACGACGTTTTTATCTGTATCATGGAAAGCGAAGCGTGACACTGTAGTATTGGGAATTCTACGTGTGAAGGCTTTTAGATCGGCATTAAGAGGTTTCGAAGGTTTCAAATTGCTATTAGAGTGGTTTTCATTAAGATATGTGCAGAAGTTTCAAAATTATTTGAACAAATCACAACTACTTGCATACCGATCGTGGCTCATTTCAGAGATTTGAATCTCGGGCTAGCACGGTCCGTACTCGGGCAGAGGCCCGGGAAGTGTTTAAAAGTTGTGTGAGCCAAGTACAGACCAAAGATGGACAAAATTATACATTATATCCGATATAATCTACAAGAATGTTTTTGTCATTTTTGTCAATTTTTACAACCACTGAAAAGTTTATTATACTAGATACACTCGAATAGGAAACTTTCAGTCTTCACGAGCCGTATTTAAAAAAATGTTTCGTCACTTGCAAAATTTGTGACGTAATATCAGAGTATACAGTGGCGGATCCAGAAGGTTTATAAGGGTGGGTTATGATGCGCGTCTGGGGCCATGCTCCAGTGGGGTCCATGAAAAAGCCGATGGTCAGGAGTTAGAGGGGCAAAGCCCCTTTGAAGCTTAGAGCATTTACTTAACTATTAATTTTAATATATATTGTATATATATTAAAATTAACAGCTATATACATATATAAAGTTAAATCTGGTTGTGGTATTTGTACTATGTTCCATATACTTGCATTGTTTGCTAAATCCGCTTATCCCCATTTCCTTCTTTCATCATAGCACCACTACTTAAACATTTCTAGCCTTACCATCTCATTGAAGTCTTTTGATTTTGACATAGAGCTGAAAATTATGCAACAATCTGACCTCTGCGGATTTGATTTGAAATCATAAGCCGGTATGGACGGTACTGAATGGCTAATTCGATTTGAACGCAGCCGCCATATATGCAATGACAATAGAGTTTTCCTCAGTGAACGTACAACTGACCGGCCACCACAAGCCAATCGCCTCAACACCCTAGCGCTGTACGCCAAAGAGGGCCTCGTAGACAAGACACTCCCTTCACAGATCTCGACCCATACGATGGCCAAAAGTTGATAAAATTTACTAAACTTAAAGAGTTTTCCAAGAATTCAGAACCGATTATGCGATGTGTATGATATACACATAATAATTAGCCAGCGTAAAACCAAACTGTCCGAGAAATGGCAAAATTACGTGAAATAATGAACCGACAGCCAAGTGTGTATTTACACGCCAGAGGCGCCGTACTCGTTCCTTGTTTTTTTTATAAATCTGTCGTCAAAGTCTACAGGCATGGCAGCTTCTGGATTGGCGCAACACTGCAGCTACAAAATACTTTATAGATTCAACTCCAGCAGTCAGATTACAGCATGGGGATTTAATAAATTAAGCGATAATTAGGACCTGAACAAAACAGTAAAATGTTTTCTTACTTTGTAACTTCTCAACAGTTTCCCTTTCAAATATGCTGTTAGCTAGATGAGGTCAAAAAGTGTGCATGAAAATGATAGCCCAGTCCATTTTTCTGTAACTGTCTTGGTTGCTAAACTTGTTTACACTGGTTTCCTGTGTTCCGTAAGCGACTGAATGATTGGCGTAGGCAGATACCTACTACTAATTTACCTCAATTATACAAGGGATTATAGGATCTCTGGCATAGTTCATGTTCTAAAGATTTATTAGTCGCAATTTTCATATTAATGTTTGTTCATGCTGTCGTAAACAATGACTATAAAGACAAATGTTATTTGCTCAATGTTGCCTATTCAATTTTATTCATTTCATGTCTCACTTTATTGAACTTTTGACAGAGGAGGTGCTGAATTGTAGGTATGCAATAACACCTTATCACTTATTCTCACGCTTGCTGGGTGTCTATGCACATAAAGATGTAAGATGGTATGCCTAGACTTAGCATTAAAATGGGCTTAAAAACTGATACACATTTGTTCATTGTTGTTTAATCATAAAACGTTTCAATTTAGAGATCTTTTCGTCGCAAGAGGATGCTGAACTGCTGGTACATATAAGAATCAGTTGCTCCAAAAGTAGATGATTTGTTTCCAATATGGCGCAAGCCGTTTGGCTGCATGCATACAAGCATATGTTAGGTGCATAAAGAGAC
Organism: Norana najaformis; assembly: GCA_964023275.1. Classification (NCBI taxonomy): domain Eukaryota; kingdom Metazoa; phylum Annelida; class Clitellata; order Crassiclitellata; family Hormogastridae; genus Norana; species Norana najaformis. The sequence goes on from OZ029923.1 coordinate 27,804,895, forward strand.
CAAAAAAATCATTGACATAGATATGGTAACACATTAGCGGCGCTTTCTTGAGTGTCACGAATAGCTGTTAGATTTTTATTGTCAAGTTAGTTTCAACCGGTTTTTGGCTGTTGTTCTCAAGCTGTGTCAGGCCTTGGCGCGTTTACTGTTGTCTGTGAAAAGTGACACGGTAATAGGAATGCTGTGATACCGCGGTTACCGCGGATTTTACCGCGGTATTTGTGTCAGAAGCGACGGTAATACCGTGGGGATGGAAATATGAGCACGATAATTCCCGCGGTAACGGTTGTGGTAGTACCAAAAATCCCCACTACATCAGATAATTACTTTTTGGTCTAAATTGTTCTGCCTGTTCAATGCCACTAATAAAGCGCTACATTGAAATTCTTGAATATTCAGCATGGTTTAAAAAGTACATAAGAACAATCTTTATTGCATTGATATTTGACTTAAGAAATAAGACCATTCTTTATTGCAGTGATATTTGACTATAACCAAATGTAATGATGAACAGTTTTGAAGATTATCTGTTATAATTATTACCTATTAATATTACAATATATACATATAATACGTGACCCAATCTGACAACAAGAGTCTAAGTGGCATTTTTCACATTTTCAGTTTTTTCTGTTGTCAAATAGTGAATTCAATTTTGTTTAAATTGGTATATCGTTTATGTAAATACTCCAAATAGTGTAGTTCCGGAGGTTATGTCAGTTTCTAAAAAAATTGGTTTGCAAATTAAGACTCATTTGGTCACAGGGAGTCACAGATATTAGTATTTAATTGATTTTTGCTTCACTGTAACGGGAATGGGAATGGGGACACAACTGATGGGGATGGGGTGGGGATGAGGACAGGCCTGATGGGAATGGAGATGGGAACAGACCCACGGGTATGGGGTGGCACTGGAGAAAATTTTTGTCCCCGTGTCACTCTAGTTGTTTGTATAGGCGCGCGATATTGAACGCAGAACCTCTGACTTGTAAATCAAAGAGGCGACTGGTGCACGTTGCCCACCGGATTGTAACACTAACTGTAACCGCAAATTTATAAAGCGACTTTTCAGCTTAAACTCCTGAGAAGTGGTCCCCGCCTGATAATTTATTCCTCAGAGATGAACCGACCGTAGCGAAGCCTCAATGTTGCATTGTGGAAAATCGTGCCGACGGGACAGCTAGGTTACCTTGCGCATATCAGCAAAGGGATCTGCGCAAGGTATGGATGAGGCCGAGTTACATTAGCTCCATAAGATAAGATGGTGCAAAGTCTAAAAGCCAATCACGGATAAAATTTATATTTTTACATTGGTAACCAGTGATCTGATGTGATCTGATCTAAAGCCTTCTATAGCGCCGTTATCATAACGACGAGGCCTTCGTTCATGGCCCAGCGGAAGCGGTTTCCTCTCTGGTTGAGAGTATTCTTGACGCAACATCTGCCCTTGGTCTCTGGATGTCCTCTAATCGCCTCCGATTGAACTCTGTTAAGACCCAGTTCATCTGGCTTGGTGGTCGTGCTCAGCTGGCAAAGATTGATTCATCATCCTTAAGCCAGAGGTTTCCGGACATTCGATTCTGTTCCAAATCCGTGATCTTGGGGTTGTTCTGGACCTGGAACTCTCCTTGACCGATCATGTTAACAGTGTCTCCCGCTCATGCTTTTACCACCTTCGTCAGCTTCGTACCATCCGCCGCTCCCTCTCCTTTCATGCCATTACTACTCTAATTCATGCCCTTATCTGCACCAGGGTGGACTTTAGTAACGTTATCTTTGCTGGACTCTCACTTGCCAATATTTCCAAGCTTCAATCTGTTCTTAGTGCTTCTGCCCGTCTTATTGGAGGCGTCCCCAGGTATGGCCATATAACTTCCTTTATACGGGACACTCTACACTGGCTTCCCATTCAGCAGCGTATCCAGTTTAAGATCCTAACGCTTATGCGTAATTGTCTCGTTGGCTCTGCTCCATCATATCTTAGGGACTTCTGCATTTCGGTCTCCTTGGTTCCAGGCCGTCGCACTCTCCGGTCGGCCTCCCTTGGACTTCTGACTGTCCCTCGTATGAGCACTGCTACAGCGCAGTCTAGAAGCTTTGCCTATGTTGGACCCAATAGCTGGAATCGCCTTTCCCGAGAGCTCCGGGTAGTATTCCTCAGTTTGTCTCTTCCGCAGTTTCGCAAGCGCCTGAAGTCTGTATTATTTGCCAGTGGTCTCACTGGTTCGGGTCGGGAGCGCTTCTGAAATGGCGCTTTATAAATGTCAGATTACAATTACAATTACAATTACAATCAGTCGCTGGTCTCTTCAAGTCAAAATCGGAATCAAAATCATAAACCGTTGGAGAAGCCTGATCGAATTCCGAAGCCAGGCTACGGTGGGTAAGCAAGTTGAGAGATAAGCGGCTTAAGTTAAGACCTAAATGTCATCAAAGAATTGACAGAACGAACTGAACTGGGCAGTGAACTCCAAAGCTGTGGACCAGAAACCCAGAAGACCCAAGAGCCAAACCAGTGCAATTCCTCACATGTGTAACAGTTAGGATAGGCTGTGTAACAATGGCTACTTATAACACCCTGTCAGTAGGCTTAGGCAGAAACCCAAGCATGCTTTAGTTAAGTTATACAAGGGAGAGTATTGCATATGAGAAAAGGGGAAGGGTTTGAGACTGTTCATGTTGTCGTTACCAGAGATTCTAAATGCTAAGCCTAACACTGGCCAACAGAAAAATTTTTGTTTCTTGTTGCCTTCGGTTTTAGACCTGTTCTTGGGGTAATTTTGGGCGCTGATTCAGAAAATGTCATTGGATTGAGTGCATCAGGTCTAGTTTCTGAGATATCGTCGATTTTGTAAAGAAAACCCAGTCCACTCTTTAAACGATGTCTTTGACAAAACTAAAATGTCATAATAAGCTTTATTTATGGCTAATTATAATTCTTGCTGATTCATATAATGCCTACATCCTTATAATGTAAAATCAGCATATCTTGCCGCGTGCTGAGATATTGCTGATTCAACGAAATAACTATTCCGTAGCCTACAGCTTACTCAGCACTAAATTCATGGCCTCATTTAGAATTTATTTGTGCTTATACAGCGTTTCATGGTTTCGAACTATGTAAATAGATTATGCTGAAGTCAGCATTTATAGCCTATATAAACCGCCTCCTGAAAGCTAGAGCAGCCGCAGTCGTCTTAGGGCATATTCAGAGTTGGTCGCAAGAACAATCTGTGAATGTGAGCATTAAATAACTACATGTTCTTACTATTTTTTAGGTTAGTCATTTAATTCCTCAGATGCGAACATCCTTAAGGTTATGGCTACTTCCAGACGGAGCTGCATTAACCATCCAGACATATTCTGCTACATTTGTGGGGAATACACACTAAAAGCAAACAGGAAACCGATTTCTGAGTTTGTAAAAAGAGCATATGTAGGTTATTTTGGTGTCAAACTTGGAGATCAAGATAAGCAATGGGCTCCTCATACAGTATGCAAAACTTGTATTGAACAATTGCGCCACTGGACAATTGGAAAGAGAAGCTGCCTGAAATTTGGTGTACCGATGGTTTGGAGGGAACAGATAAACCACTTGGACGACTGTTACTTTTGTATGGTTAATATCATAGGCATCAATCGAAATAATCGTCACAAGTTGTCTTACCCTGATATACCTTCAGCCAGGAGACCTGTTCCGCATTCGGATATTGTACCAGTTCCACCTTTTCGCGAACTACCTCAGCTCTCAGACGATGACACTTGCATGTCCAATATCGGACAAGATGACGAAAGTGAAGAAAGTGGGGGCAGTGACAGTGATTTCCAATCAACTTCACACAGTGAACGTTTTGACCAAAAAGAGTTGAGTGATCTGATCAGGGACTTAAATCTTTCCAAAGAGTCCTCTGAATTGCTTGCGTCCAGACTAAAGGAAAAGAATGCACTTCAGCCTGGAACGAAAATTACAATTTATAGAAACAGAGAAAAGGATTTGCTGCCATTCTTTACCGAAGACAACAACCTAGTATTCTGTAATGACATCAGCAACTTATTGAAGAAAATTGGTCTGTCGGATTACAGCCCAGATGAGTGGCGTCTTTTTATCGACAGTTCAAAACGTAGTCTGAAATGTGTGCTTTTAAATAACGGCAACAAATTTGGTTCTATTCCAATCGGTCACTCCACCAGGATGAAAGAAGAGTACAATGCCATCTCTTTAGTACTGGAAAAGATAAAATACAAAGAACATCAATGGGTAATTTGTGTAGACTTGAAGATGGTAAATTTCCTCCTTGGTCAACAAAGTGGCTACACAAAGTATCCCTGCTTTTTGTGTCTTTGGGACAGTAGAGCCAAGCATGAACATTGGACAAGAAAAGATTGGCCTTCGAGGAAAGACATGGTGGTTGGAGCTCAAAATGTAATCAAGGAATCTTTGGTGGCACGAGATAGGATCATACTGCCACCACTACATATAAAGCTAGGCCTGATGAAACAATTTGTCAGGGCTTTGAATAAAGAAGGTTCATGCTTCGAATACATAGTACACAAGTTACCAGGAATTACAATGGAAAAATTGAAGGCTGGAATCTTCGATGGTCCACAGATCAGGCAACTTATGAATGACCCACTTTTCATACCATCAATGAATGAAATCGAATCTTGTGCCTGGTCTTCCTTTGTTCTTGTAACTAAAAATTTTCTTGGCAACAAGAAGGCAGACAATTATGCACAACTAGTAGAGGATATGCTTCTTCATTTCAACAAGCTTGGCTGCAACATGAGCATTAAAGTCCATTATCTCCACAGTCACTTAGATCGCTTTCCAGAGAATCTTGGTGACTTCAGCGAAGAGCAAGGTGAAAGATTTCACCAAGACATCAAAACAATGGAAAATCAATATCAAGGAAGATGGGATGCACACATGATGGCAGACTATTGCTGGAATATTATGCGCGATTGTTCCGGCAGATGCCACACTCGGAAATCGTACAAAAGGAGCTTCTTCGGTGTCGAATGACTTGAAATTTTTATAACAAACTTGTTCTGTTTGGTATCATATAAGTACAGTTTCAGGTACTACCATTTTCTTTTAAGTATTTGTATTATTATGTTTATTTAGTGTATCACATAATAAATTGAGCACTACATAATTATAGCTATAGCCTTATGCTTTATGGGCGAGCAGAGGCAAGGACTGGTATATGGCATAATGTTCTATATCTCGAAAACTAGACCTGCTGGGAGAAAACTGGTGCCTTTTCTGGAATCAGTAGGTCAAATATACCCAGAAACAGTTCTAACATTTGAGGCAACAAATTATGTGTTGGCCAGTGTAATTTATTCAATGTTGAGTAGTCCAGTTGGCCCTAAGCATACATGAATGCATACATACATAAAATACATATACACAAAGCAAACATACATACACACATACATATATAGAGCGTGTGTCTTAGGAACTGAATAGGGGTTCGGCACTGAAAGACTGCAGGACTCGACATACTGTTGCTGCTCAAGCCCAGTCATTCGTAGGTTTATGTATTTACAACCAGCTCTCTTGCAATAAATTATTCGCTTCACTTAAAGCAATAAAATATTGATTAGCAATTTTAAAATTGCTGTATGTTCGTTGCTGTCGTAACCTACGACTTGACAGAGAAAATGTTGATTTGTTCAATGTTGCCTAATCCATTTTATTCGTCTGATGTCTCACTTTATTGAACACTTTACAAATGAGATGCTGAACTGCTGGTATACATAATATTCAGTCGATGTAACAATAGATCGTTTATTCTCACCCCTGTTGGTTGCTTACACACATAAAGATGTAAGATGGTATGCCTGGACTTTGGTTTGAAATGGACCAAAAAACTGATCTACATTTGTTCATTGTTGTCTCGTTTAATCATAAAACGTTTCAATTTAGAGATCTTTTCGTCGCAAGAGGATGCTGAACTGCTGCTACATACAAGAATCAGTTACTCCAACAACTGATCATTTATTTCCAAAATGTTGCAAACCGTTTGTCTTTATACGTACGAGCATGTTAGGTATTTAAAGAGATAAAAAAATCATTGACATGTATATGGTAACAAATTACCGTCGCTTTCTTGAGTGTCACTAATAGCTGTCAGATTTTACTGTCAAGTAAGTTTAAACCGGGTTTTGGCTGTTGTACTCAAGCTGTCAGGCCTAGGCGCGTTTACTGTTGTTTGTATAGGCGCCCGATATTGAACGCAGAACCCGTGACATGTAAATTAAAAAAGTGACCGGTGCTCGTTGCCCACCGGATTGTAATCGTAACTGCAATCGCAAACTCATACTTCTGAGAAGTGGTCCTGGCCTGATAACTTATTCCTCAAAGATGAAACTCGTAGCGATTCAATGGTACATTGTGTAAAATCATGCCGACGGGACAGCTAGGTTACCTTGTGCAGATGAGCAAAGGGACATGCGGTCAGGTATGGATGAGACCGAGATACCAAACTCCATAAGATAAGATGGAGCAAAGTCTGAAAGGCAATCACGGATACACATTACATTTTTGCATTGGAAACCAGTGATCTGAGCTGATCTGATCTAAACCCTTCTATAGCGCCGTTATCAAGATGACCAGGACATCAGTCGCTGGTCGCTTCAAGTCAGAATCGCAGTGAAAATCATAAACCGTTTAAGAAGCCTGATCGAATCCCGATAAGTTAGAGAAATCAGAAGCCCGGCTGCGGTGGGTAAGCAAGTTGAAAGATAAGCGTCTTAAGTTTAGACCTAAATGCCATCAAAGAATTGACAGAACGAACTGAACTGGGCAGTGAATTCAAAAGCTGTGGACCAGAAACCGAGAAGACCCAAGAGCCAAACCAGTGCAATTCCTCACATGTGTAACAGTTAGGATAGGCTGTGTAACAATGGCAACATTATAGCAACGAATCGTCCTTCATCACTTGCTCAATAACTCTACGTCATTGGAAGATGACGGGCTCATTTCCCACGGTTTTATTTAACTTTTCGGTTTCAAGTTCTTAGTTTCAAATGCAAAATGTGAATGTACACGTTTTTCTATAGCGACCTTATGGTCTCGACTCTGCTCATTTTCCTAGACGCGCTGTGGCCAAATAAATTTATCACTGGCATTTTCTAAAATAAACCAACATAAGAGGTGTTCTGTTAAAAGCAGCCTTCAGACACCGCCAAAGTCTAAACTGATGTGCACTCCGTCTTCTCTTTTTCCTACCTTTCTTCAATTCTCTGAGCTATAACAAGCAACACTACGTGACAAAACATTTATCGTAAATTCAACTCCAAAATCGAAATGTGTGGCATCAACAAAATAGGCAATAGGATAAGAGTAAATAGGATGAATCACAATAGAATATAAAGCATTATAGCAACAATTAATAAAACACTAGTTTGTGTGCTAGAGAAATAAGAAAGTCAATCATTCGTAGACTTGTATTGGAGCTGGCTTTGGCAATTTTCCGTTATTCTTTCACTCAACAAATTAAGGGATAGTTACAATTCAACAAAAGAAGTAAATATTGTCTTGCTTTGCGTCGTCTTCTCAACAGTTTCTTACTTGAAACGGTGTCAGTTAAATTAGGTCAGTGTATGCAATTGACAACGCGGCTCAGTTTCCACGGACTTCCTTGGTTTCTTACAACTTCCTAGATTCGACTCCTTCGCTACTTTTAACGTCCTACCAGTAGGCTTAGGCAGAAACTTCAGCATGCTCTAGCTAAGTTATTCATGGGATAATATTGTATATGAGAAAAGGGGAGGGGTTTGAGACTGTCCTTGTAACCAATGATTTTAAATGTTAAGCCTAATTTATTCAATGTTGAGTAGTCCAGTTGGCCCTAAACATACATGAATGCATACTGTACATACATAAAGCACACATACACAAAGCAAACATACATACACACATGCAGACATAAAACGTGTGTCTTAGGAAATAAATGAGGGTTGGGCACTGAAAGACTGCAGCAATCGACTACTGTTGCTGCCCAGTCATTCGTAGGTTTATGTATTTACAACCAGCTCTCTTGCCATAAATCCTCTCTTCACTTAAAGCAATATGATTTATGCAGATAGCGCAAAAATAGGTCGAGAAAGAAGAAGAATTTTGCAGATAAACACCGAAATTGAACGCTGAAGCTCGGATCTATACTCAACTTGAAGGTAGCCATTGGTCAACGGTCATCATCAGATGAACCAACGGTCGATGGATGCAGATGGACATTACGCTGTACGATGCAATGAAATCCAATAAATATATCAACATCTACTCCTTATTCCATTCTGCTGATCTACCATCAGATTAAAGAGCCTGTTCCAATCTCCACGACACCTACACTAATATTTACAAATCACAAATGTTTAACCTCAAACAATGCGACAAATGAAAGAATATTGTTCAATTTGCTTCAGCTTTAAGATTAATACAAAAATTTGCCGTTCATTTGAGCGATAATATTGCAGCATAAAGATATACGTAAGCGACATTGCTTCTACAGTAATTGCTCAAAATTTACCAATTTCCGACAGAAGTAACAAACATTAACTAGAATTTGAATAAAATGGTCAAAACGAATAATAAAATAGCAAAAAAATATTAATAAAAAATTTGACTAAAATCAAGTCAACAGCCGATTTCTCCAATCCATACATCATATCATAGAAAATGGAAACTTAATCAAGGTATTTTTCATATCTTAAAAATTTTGAAACAAATGCTATTTTCGTGCAATAAACCTCAACAATCGCTGAATTTATACATACATAATAGTTTATATTTACTGTTAGCGGCGCGCTGCCATTGCTGTGACGTCACATCGGATATCCGGAACAGCCCATTAGATAGCAACGCCAGCCGTATGAACCGTTTGCTACATTAATTTACAGGCCGTGCCATTTACATCTATTGTTTAAAGAATCAAAACCTTTGTGACTAGATCATGCTCATAAACATAAATGTCCGTTATTATAGCAAAGGCGATGTAGATAGGCAGCCTGCTACGCGTATACGACGCCAATCACCATGATATGAGGGCGTCGTTAAATAAATGTTATCATTATCGAATCAAACTCCTACGGTGGATGAAATTAGAGCAGCGAGAAATATCATGAGTGGGAGAATTTGGGAAGGATATAGAACTACACCAATCATGTACTGATGTAAGAAACACTGTTGATTTTGAACAAAGGGACAACGCAGTTCAATGTTTCGTAGGCCTCCATCAGAGATGGTTGAGGCAAATTTGCATAAATTGTCCACTAAATTGGTTTATCTTCGATGACATTCCAAAGAGGGACATAACGTACGTCGTCTCTGCATTTCCATTTCACATTGTCACCTGTGCCCTGTTCGCTGTTCCTTCATCCGATGACAGAGTCGTTCACTCTCAAGAACGAAACCAAAATGAGAGACTTTAGTCTTGAACTGTTCTCGTTCCAGCCAAGTTCTCGTCTCAAAGTTACGTATAAAACAAGTGTAGCAGCAGACTAAATTCACAGATGTCTCTGAAAGTGCAGCTTGCATCCAATTAAGACAAGGTCGCATTGGCTTCGAAAGGAAAGTGCTTGTGTTCAGTTTGGTGTCGTAATTTTTACAAAATGTTTAAGCTGTGCAGAAAGTGATTTTATTTACTTTACATGAAACGCACAGTTCCATGAACGCAGTTAGCTCCGACGTTAGCTAAGCTCCGTTCGTCTTCTCCAGCCGCGGAATAACCACTGCAAAAGAAATTGACTGTAACCGCCATCGGCAAAGACAAGTTCGACAATGGTCCTTTGTAACTTGTGAACTGTCCAAACAGCTCCAGTCAACTCCAATTCACTTGTACCACCAATACCGTGCTATATTTGCAGGCAATAAACCTCTCACAATGAATAATTAGACAATAAATTCCAATAAGCAGTTAACACATGAAAGAATATAGAGTTCGAAAAACTATGCGTGGCACCCAACCCAAAACACACACTCTAGGGCAAACATCAAATACCTTAGGTTAAAACATTTAACACATGCTAACGTATCTATATACACAAACCGGCCAAAACTGATGTCAAGTATTCAAATAGTTTATTGCATAAGAGACTTCAACTGTTCAAATATATCCATATATCTCCTCATTGCCTGATGTATCCTACACCACTATGTGTCTTAGTTATCGATATATCACCTCAATGTTGAAACGTTGTGTGCAAATATATATAAATAATTCTTTTAAATATATATATATATATTAGGGTGGTCCTCAAAAGTAAAAGTTGTAATTACCCGTTCATTTTGTTACACAATCTGTGGCGCTTCTTTACCTTTGAACCTTTTGACGGTTCAAAGACGTTATATGAATTAGCACATACTGTATGCCTGAGCAGCACCATCTTCAATGTAGATCACAAATTGAGTGCATATTACTCAAGCATCTGTTCTTTACGTGTGAGTAATCTAAATATCTTGGCTTGTTAATAGACAGTCACAGATCCAGTTTTGATGATATATATATATATACAGTATATATATTGTCAAATTATTCTTCAGAAATGTTTTCAACAATCATGCAGTTAGAATACTTAGTTAACTACCTATGGTCAGCTATTCTAACTATATATATATATGGTTTAGTTTACTTCCCTTCCTCGTGCGAAGCTCTTTCTGGAGTCCAGTTTCTTTAATTCTTTGGATACCAGCTCACGGTTTGGAAACGTCAGCAGAAACGTGCATTATTCCATTTGGTTTTCGTTGTGTATTCGAAGATGACGAACTTTGCAGACGGCCTTTCTTCTTCCGAACGAAACAACATCAAGGATTGACGTATAATCCTCTTTAACCGTTCTTGACGATTAGTGCATTGTCTCTTCCGTACGAAGACAGTTCACCAAAGATTCACAACGTTCGATTATCTAGACGCGTAAAGTTCAACGACTATCGCTACGTTGAAGATTTCACAGTTTCTCAGTCATGGTACTGATAACTGATTCACGAGTAATGTGCAGCCATCTTATCGGTCTTAACTCCACCGTGGCTCGACACAAGACTGACTACTTTAACCGTTCTGCCAACTTAATCGCCGTCATAATTCCTCTGGTCCGAGGTGATGTAATCGGCATACGTGGCAAACGCTCAGTCACCCGATCTCGTTTCCACGGTGAACAGATGTTTCGATTTCAACGGCATCTTCCAATTTTGCCGATTCACCGTCTGTATCAATCCAATTGAACGACTGACTTGCTCCGCAACGCTCAGTCAAAACCACCCAAAAGTCCAGCCAAACTGACTAAAATCTAACTATCTATTTAGGCTGGCCAATTTCTTAATAATAAAACCCTACCTATTCTATAGCTAGCTGTCCGGTTAATCATAAATCTAAATCTTAATTAGCTACTCTAGCTAGATTATACACTAAATTCAGCAATAGTAAGTATGTAAATATAACGCATTATAACTCTAACAAAATGCGCAATAAATGGGGTTCGCTACAACTATCCTTGTAGGTTATAATAGCATAAAGATTGCCTTGATAAGTTGATGTTTAGAGGTTGCTCAACACAAATGTTTCTTTGTTAATTTGCGCTAAAGGTGCTAAAATTGCTCAAATATACACGGAAGTCCAGAACTACAGAAACATTTTTAATAAACATTATTTTAAACTACTAAAAATTAAAATTGTTCAGTAATAGTTCAGGACAACAGACAACAGCAACACAAGCAGTGACAACTGTCACATGTTACATGGTGCTGCAGTTATATTTGAACTTGAAGTCCAGGCCTTGGTGTACAGAAGACTGGTAAACAGGCTGATGTCACGGACTGCTTTCTCCTCCCGTGAAGTAAGCCGGAACTGGCTCTTGAACATCCACACGCTGATGGAGTAAAGGATCTTGGCCATCCATCTAGCCGGGTGCATTGCACCTGGTGCCATCAATCGGATGCCCCGCGGTGGAGTGTCACCCAGAAAGATGATTGAGAATTCGAGAAGCTCTCGGTAGTCATTTCGAGGCTGGCTGCCGGAGTCAAGCATGTCCTATGCAAAGTTAATTGCCTCCTCTCTGAGTGTGCTGTTGGTGGTCAGAATTGCTGAATAATGTTGATCTCTTGGTGCCGTGTCGAATTGTTCCTTGTCAATGAACGGCCATTTCTCGCGGAACCGCTTGAAGAGGGCAATTTCTGGACCACTTGAAGCTCCAAGGCAGTGTTTGAAGACATCTCCAAGATCGAGTTGGTGAACATGATGTCGGCATGCAAGGTAAAGCATGTCTTTATCGCGCAGTTTCGCAATCAGTGTACAAGTGCCAACTCGACAACCCGTATTCAATGCAGTAATATCAAAGCAGAGTGGTTTCACGTTGTCTTGAATCCCCAAATCTTTCAATACACTGACAACAGCCTGACTGGTTTCTTCTCCCTTGCCATGATTCAACTTTGGAACTCCAAGGAGCTTATCAGCTTCATATCCTGACACAAGAACATGCAATCTATCAACAGACTTTCTTCCTGTTATGTCAGGCAGTATCTTGCCATCCCATGCACAGTTAATGGCACATTCTGGGAATTGAATTCTACTTTTAGTGCATGAGCGACATTTCTGCGACTGGCAATTCTGGCTCTGCAGATGGAAGCTCGATTGATAGCAAAGTCAGCAACCAAAAGTCGTGACCCAAACTTTGTGCTGTTGCAGCAAGCAAATATGTGGCATTTAATTCACTCACATTTGTGCGACCAAGAGCAGATGCTAATTCTGGTGAAATTACGTTGACAGACCGTTGTTTTTTGGCTGTTGTAGGAGTCTGGAGATTGAAATCTTCACCATTTTCGTCGGCGGAAGATTCAGAATCCGACACAAGCAATGACGAAACTATATGACATTTTTCTTGCGCCTGATGATGCCGATCTTCTTCTAATTTCTTCCTTTTCTCACTGCGTTCTTCTTTATTTGCCAATATGCTGTCTACACCTGCCATATAGCCTTTCCGACCAGTACGCTGATCCACCAGGAATAACTTGTCTTCTGGAATCTTAAAAAGAGTCATTGCATCGGCATGTGCTATGTCAAACAATTTATTGATGTCTTCCTGGAAAGCTGATTCATTTGTCAGTTGGATTTTACTTGCTCGTTTTGAATTCTTCTTCATTTGCTCCAGATATTAAAAACTTTCTCCAGCTTCTCAATTGAATTTCTTTCAATAGTCGTTGGGATTCGTGCCACATTCCATACCTGACTCAGCTCTCTGATGACATAACGATCACTTTCTCTTGCAGTCTTCTTCATGATCTTGTGCTGATGAAAGAAAATGGCTAAAACCTGGCACGCTGTCGGAAGCTTCATTGCAGATAAATTCTCTGCAACAGGACGGAGAACGCCAAACATTTGTGGAACTTCGCGTCTGTATGCCGGAGCCTGCAGGTGTAGCCTCTTCCAGGTCAATTGCTGGTTACTAAAATACAAAAATATGGTTAATATCAGATACAGTAAATAATTTTAATCAATTTTTTATTATACCTGTAGGAAATTAGGATATTGACTAATCAATAACTTTACACAAATTAGTGATTTAAATTTTGGCATTACAATCATAGAAGAAATGCAAATAAATATACCTGGTCATGAGAAGAAAATAATGGGAATTGAAGTTGTACAAAATGCTGAATTTAATTGAAATAATTTCAGATAATCAGAAGTAATTGCTATCAATATTGAAAAACATGTGCCTTTTGCAACAAAATGGATGTCACAGGAAGTGATGTCATACATTGCATTCTAAGAAATGTAAGTAGGTAAATAAAGCTGTAAACAAAAAAAAACATGAGAGAAACATTATTCATCTTGAACAACCTCTAAATACCATCCAATTGTAATAATTTTTGGATAGGAATCATTCACATATGAGGGTGAAATGATTTAAGGGGCAGCGTGCAATATTTTAAGAAATCTAGTTTTTCCTATAACATTGAGGATCACCCTATATTATATATATATATTGTTGCATGCTGGAAAACGATTATGCTCGTAGAGGTATAGGCCGAACCAGCATACAACGTTTGTTGGTTTAAAACTCTGTTTTCTCGGATCCAAAGCGGCAACATTAGACAGCAACAACTTTGAACATCCTCCAACACGGCAATATCACACAAAGAACTTTCCACTCAGTTTAAGAAGCTCTCTCTCTTTTATACCTTCTTCTGTCCCAACGAGACAACCACTCCTTTAACCACTACCTCAAGCACTCCTTCCAACACAGGTGCATGCGTACGTGTTCCTAACAGAATGTTGCATGGGCACGTGTCACCTTCTGACCAAACCTCACCTGCCTTCCACACGTGCCCTTGCAACAATATAATATATATAGATATATATATATATAAGTAAATAGATATGTTTGCTTACACTGCAATCGTAAGGCGAGGCTGAGAACAAAGAAGGGCGTGGAACCAGTTTTGCTTTGCATTTGCGTCTACGCTTGAAGTAACTGCTGTCCGATCTTACGATAGTCGGTTTATATCACTGACATATTTGCCGGTTGTGTAGTTGCCATATGTCGCACTCATGAGTGTCTCGGATGATTTTAGGTTAAATTTTAGCCGACACGACCTATTTGTGTTACTGGGTCTAGCTTCAATAGTATGCTTACTATTCCTCGGTGGAGAAATTTATTTAGCATACGTTCCAGTCCTTATTTCTGTCCGTTTTCGCCACACAGACGCCTATCGGAATTCAACTGAGTGTCAGTTCCAACTGTCGTGGGTTAGTGACACGGGGCGGCTTCGACTTGTTGAAGGGCCAGCGAAAAGACAATGCAAGGTACCAGCGTATCATTATGAAAATTGGACGCAATCGGAAGAATTTCTCGAAAGCCAAAGAGGCTGTCCTGTATGTACCAATGATTTATTCAGGGAGGTTCTACGACAGAACAGTGCATTTCCTCATAATGGCTCATGGGTTCGGCATAGCTCCAAGACATCATCCGAGATGTTTCAATTTCACCCGGATTTTTGTTCATTTTCTGAGAAAGAGCTGGATCCAGTTTACGTCCGGAATTGTCTGAAGAGGAAGGGCATCAAGAAAATCGTCAGTCTAGGGGATTCAAATTCAAAAAAGTTCGTGGAAGCTCTGGTGGAGATCATGTCTAAGGTGCTTGACAACTGCAACGTGTCTGCTATTGAGACCGATGCACACAAACCAAATCCGAGTTACTACTTAGGAAACATCTCATTCAACGCATCGGACCTCACTTTCGCAGACAGTCTTTGCCACTCATGCTCGATAAGGTTCTCCTGTTCCTATGAAACTTTAGAAAGGGATGGTTCCAGAATCGGGTGGACCCTGGAACTAGAGCAAATTGGAAATACACGAATCCTTGATGGTAGTCGACGGATAAATAGGAAGATAGGCGACGTCCTTCCGACGAATTTATCTCAGGAATTCTTGCTGAGGGACTACCTTCGTCTCCAGCGCTATCCAGAGATCCTGCTGCTCTTCATTCCGTTTATCCATGAAGTGTACTCCGGACTCATGCTGGCTCCCAACACTACCTGGAAAATACGGACACCTTTGAGAAATCTACTCGGAGATAGAACGCAGTTAGAAATGTAGGCGGAGTAGTGTCTAGTGTCTTATCGACACTACCAGGTAAAATAGAGTAAGGTTTTGTTGTAGGCTAAGGTCGCTTGCTCCTCATCGAACTAGAATCGCACTCGCGTTATGTTAAACAATCATTCGAAGAACATTCAAGTGCTGAATGACATTTCGAGAATAAAAGATGAAAACCGCACAATGCGAACTGGACGAGAATCTTCATCACAATCGGTAGAAATGAACTCTACCACAGCTGGTGGGCGTTCTTTCTCCGAGAGTAGAATCTCAGAGCTAATCGACTGATCTGTATGGTATCTCAAACCAGACTGACTTAGTATAGACTCTGTCTGAGGTTCTCTCGTCCGGCGATATGTGTCGGACCCCATTGGTCAATAGTTATGGAGTTACTCCGGATAGTCTATTTGATTAGACGCTAGGATTCTCTTTGTCTGAAATCTTCAGCTTGGTTTGTCTGCGTATCTCTCTCTGACTGGTTCCTGTTGCTCCGTTGATCTTGGCGTGTCCGCTGGCTTGACTTTGTTTCGATCTGCATCTGTATCTGAACAGGTTTGGCCTCATTTATTCTTGCCTGTCTCTGCACAGCTCTCTGAGTGGGCTGGTGAGTCAGTTGTATGAAATCTAAGATTCCTCTACCTGTCTGGACAAAGTAATAAATCAGACGCCCTACTGACTACTCACTGACCGGGGCCTCTGATGTAAACCAGGTGTTGGTATCAGTTGTCTGCGGATAACTGTCCTCTCTCTTCCTTCTCTTCTCATAGCTCCAGTAACTTCTATAGTGGCTAGACTTACTGTGCAGTGTAATATACTACAATAGCCTACTTAAATTAACTTGGCTATACATGTATGTGTGTATGTATGTGGGTATGTATGTATGTGTGTATGTTGTTGCATGTCACGGTCGAGCAGAGTATGAGAGTCAGAGGTGTGTTAACTTAACGCGGGAAGGAGACGACCTCTAACGGCGTAGAGAGAGATTTAGGCTGAACGTTTCCGGTCTTCGGTCTGTTAAGACGTTTTGGTTTTGGTTCATGGGAACCGTTGTGTTGTGTTGGGTCTATGAGACCTTTTGAGACGTTTTTTTGTGGCACGTACTCGTTTGTTGAAGTCGTCTTTTGTTGTGTGACGTCTTTTGACACCTCATGGAGATTTGAATTGTGTTTTCTGTAAATAGCATCTGTAAGTAGTGCATATAGAAACAAATACTTTTAACCAAATTCTGATGCTTTTGTTCTTTTAAAGACTCCCTAGGCTTTTAAATGTAACAAATGGGGGCCCGTCCTAATATTTCTGCATAAAGGATAAAACAATATTAATTTTGTATAGTAAAGTAATTAACTTGTAGCCACTTGTTCTAAATTGGGGCCGAGCTATGGCAACGCCGGTCGCCCAAAAGCCGTTAACAGTTGATGTGGTGTTAGAGATGTCGGCCGATGAGTTGAGAGAAAAGTTGGAAAGTATGGGCCATGAAAGTAAAGGCTTAACTAAACTGCAAATGCAAAAAGCACTGATTAAACGCCTTTCAACTAAGAAAGTAGATACAGGAGAATGGCGAGTGAAACTGAAGCAGCTAGAAATTAAGGCACAGCAGGAATCAGAAGAAGCAGGGCGAAAGAGAGTTAAAGAGGACCAAGAATTTGAGTTAGCTAAACTCCGGTTCGAAGCTGAAGAAAAGAAACGTCTAATGGAGATAGAAGCTGAAGAGAAGAAACGTCTAATGGAGCTAGAAGCTGAGGAGAAGAAACGAGTTGTAGAGTTAGAAGAAAAAAGGCTTCAATTAGAGATGGAGGTGGAAGATAAAGATAGGCAGCGCAGACATGATCTAGCTTTGAAGGAACTGGGCAGCGCAGTAAGTAAGGAAACTCCTGAGTCAGAAAGTGAAACTTTTCGCATTGCTTCCGCCGTAAAATTGGTTCCGAGGTTTGAGAAGCATGATATTGAACATTATCTCCTGTGTTTTGAGAAAGCCATGACGATACATAACTTGCCTAAGGTGAAATGGACGGCTTACTGCATACTCAATTAACTGGAAAGGCCCAAAAGGTTTTCTCCGAACTGTTCATAGATGAGTGTAAGGACTATGATATATTAAAGCAAGCACCCCTTACTGCTTACTCCAGAGTCCCGGAGTATTACAGAAAAAGGTTTCGGTCGATGGTTAAGGGCAACATGGAAACCTACTCTAATTTTGCATTTAGGCTTATGCTACCATTTCAGCGTTGGTTGGAAGGTGAGGAAGCATTAGATAACCTAGATAAGGTCTTATAAGTGTTTAAGCTGGAACAGTTTGTTACTTGCTTACCAAACGAATTGTACAGGTGGATAATTGACAAAAAGCCGAAAACCCTAATGGAGGCCGCAAAATTGGCAGACGAGTACGCTCTTTTGTACAAGCCCTTCCCTGCTGAGAAAGTCATGGACTCTCGGTATCGGGACACCGAAAAATTTTCAATGTTTGGGTCAAAAGTGCAATCACCAAATAAGGAGGCGAGAAATCAATTTTCTTTGGGTCAAGATGGGAAAAATAAACGTGACCTTGGGGCTCAAATTCGTTGTTATTATTGTAAAGATCTTGGTCATGTTATTTCTTCTTGCTTAAAGCTGAAATTAAAAACCAGGCTAAAGAGGAGCAAAATGTCCCCAGACCAGTGGAATTGGTCACAGAGCTTAAAACAACCCAGAAAGGTTTGTCGGCTTTCGGTCACGAATGTACAGTTGACGCGCGATATTTGCCGTTCTGTTCCAATGGTATTTTATTTTCTTCTGAGGGTAAACAACGTAATGTTGTATTACTCCGTGATTCAGGTGCTCTTCAGAGTCTCGTAAGTAAAGAATTGTTAAATTCATCTGAGTACTGTGATACAGGTGAAAATCGGATAATTAAGGGAATCACAGGGGCTACCTTACAAGTCCCATTGGTTGAAGTTCAGGTGCAAAGCGATTTTGGTACGGGTAAAATGCTCTGTGAGCTAATTGAACAGCTACCAAGCGGCATTCATATCCTAATCGGTAATGGTCTTGGCCTAGCTGACACACCTTTTGACGTCGGAATTACGACAAGGGCCCAGGCTCGGTCTGAAATTGACAATTTTAATGGTCGGGATAAAGGGATGCAAACTTCAGAGTTGGATGATTTAATGTTGGATAAATTGTTCGAGGAATCTCAGACTAATGTGGCCCACATCAACAACATAGTTTCTCGTCAGGAGTTGATTAGGTTGCAAATGTCTGATAATGAATTACAACCCTTGTTTAAACTTGTTGCACCTGAAGACAGCCAACGTTCGGAACGTAATTTTTACTCTGTTGAAAAGGGGCTACTTGTGCGACGTTGGAGGGATTGTTTTATTCCGGATGGGTTGGGTTTCACTCAAATTGTGGTGCCATCTCAATTGAGGAGTAAATTACTGTATGTTGCACATGATATTCCGTCGAGTGGTCATTTGGGTACTCAAAAGAGTTTAGATCGTTTGATGAGACATTTTTGGTGGCCTGGAATATTTCAATCCGTAAAGAATTACTGTCGTACTTGTGACATTTGTCAAAGATTGGGTAAGGGACAGAAAGTGGTTCTTGCCCCTTTGATTAACTTACCAGTTATTCATGAAACATTTGTAAGGTTAGCTTTGGACGTAGTCGGGCCATTGACAGTAGGCGATAAATCCAGAAATAGATTTATTTTGACTGTTATCGATATGGCTGCTCATTATCCGATGGCTTGTCCGTTAAAGAATCATACCGCTTTGGATGAAGCCAAAGCCTCGATTAATGTGTTTACTACTTTCGGATTTCCTCAAGAATTTCTGTCGGATTGTGGAACCGATTTTATGTCTGATCTAATGCATATATTTCTGAATGAATGTCAAATTGTACATATTAAAACCGGTCCCTATCCTCAAGCGAATGGCTTATGTGAAAGGTTTCATCGCACGCTTAAGGATATGCTTAAGGCAATTGCTGAGGATTTCCCTGGATCATGAGATGAAGTTCCCGTTCAGGGCCTGGGATTCTCTGCATTTGATCTTCTTTTTGGTAGAAATGTAAAAGGACCTTTGGATTTAATTAAGTCTAGTTGGTTGCATGAAGATGTGTTAGATACTGAATCTAAATCGAATATAATTGATTTTGTCTTGGAGTTGCGTGAAAGGATTCGTATATCGGTGAGCTTGGCTAATAGCAATGAACTAGTTGCTCATTCTAAGTCAAAGGAATGGTACGATAAGCATGCTAAGATGGTCACTTTTCAGTCAGGCGAGCAGGTGTTGTTGTTGTTACCTTTAATTGGGAAGCCCTTGCAGGCTAAGTACTGTGGACCTTGTACTGTACTGGAACAATTAGGACCTGTTGATTACTTGATTGCTACACCTGAAAGAAGTAAATCTAAGCATGTTTGTCATGCCAATTTAATGAAACGTTTTAATGCTCGTGATACGAATGTACTAGGTTTAAATCTTGTCTCTTATGTTAACGAGGACAATGTCAAAGGGGGTCATATAAACATTGATTTTGCAGATCTTGAATCAACTTCTCATTTGGATTCTATACAAAGCAATGAACCACTTAATTTGTTGCTGAAGTTTAAACTTGTTTTCAGTGATACATCGGGTAAAACTGATTTGATAGTGCATCACATTGAGCTGGTTCCTGGAGCTCGTCCTGTTCGTCAAAATCCGTACCGGTTACACCCTGAGAAACTGGAAAAGGTGGATCGGGAAATTGAGGAACTCATAAAGTTGGGTATTGTTGAGGAGTCTGTTAGTTCTCGGCTGCTCCTATTGTGATTGCCCAGTAATCGGATGGGTCAGGACGGTTGTGCACTGATTTTCGTAAATTGAATTCGGTTACCGTACCTGATTCTTTTCCCGTGCCCAGAGTTGAGGTATTGCTTGATAAAGTTGGAAATGCAAAATTCTTAACGAAATTGGATATGACAAAAGGGTATTGGCAGATTCCCTTGGATAAGGAATCTGTTCCCCTGACTGGTTTTGTAACACCTCACGGTCATTTTCAATGGAAATATATGGCTTTTGGATTGCGAAATGTACCAGCGACATTTTCTCGAGTGGTTAGGAAATTGTTTCATAAGTATGAATCATTTTGTGATGCGTATATGGATGACCTATTTATTTTTAGGCGTTCTTGGCCTGAACATTTTGATCACATTCGACAAGTGCTACAGAGAATTTTTGATGCTAAGTTAACGTTGAACTTGAAAAAATGTGTTTTTGGAAATGCTGAATTGGACTTCTTGGGGCATCATATTGGGTTGAATGCGATTCAGCCTCGAACTCAGAAGGTCGAAATTCTTTTGAATTTCCCTCGGCCTACAAATAAAAAGCAGGTTCAATCCTTCTTAGATTTGGCAGGAAATTATAGACGATACTTGCCACACTATTCCGAAATAACACTTGCTTCGATTAAATTGAAAAAGGGTCAGCCTTTTCATTGGTTGCCTGAGGCTGAGTAATCATTTGTGGATCTGAAATCCAGATTAGCTTCTTGTCCAATTTTACGCCCACCTGCTTTTGATTTACCGTTTTGTGTGGCGGTTGATGCTTCACAAAGTTGTGTGGGAAGCTGTTTATTTCAGGTTGTGGAGGACGTCGAGCATCCAGTGTGTTATCTCAGCCGTAAGTTGAAGTTGCACGAACGCCGATACTCCACGATCGAGAAGGAGGCGCTCGCTTTACTCTTGACGGTGCGCGCCTTCAGTGTGTACTTCGGGTCGGCGCCTGTAACGGTCTATACAGACCACAGCCCGTTACAGTTCCTTAACAGAATGGCCAACTCAAACCAGAAACTACTTAGATGGAGTCTGGAGCTGCAACAGTACTCATTAGACATTAAACACCGTCCGGGAAAGTGTAACCTCTTGCCTGACATTCTAAGTCGTCCTTCCGATGCCATATATTATAAGTTCTTGTCAAGACTATCCTGATGAACGACTTTTTCTTTCGTTACCTGTGTCATTTGTTCAATTCAAAATTTGACTATTATTGTCTTACAATGTATTTCGATATTATTATACTAAGAGTTGACTGATTCTTCAATGTTATTGGATAGTTCAAAATATTATCAGATGTATAGTTACTTACGTGTGCCTTCTCTTTTTGGTCGGGGGATGTGTGACATGTCACGTTCGAACAGAGTATGAGGGTCAGAGGTGTGTCAACTTAATGCGGGAACAAGATGACCTCTAACGGCGTAGAGAGAGAGATTGAGGCAGAACGTTTGCTGTCTTTGGTCTGTTAGGACGTTTTGGTTTTGGTTCATGGGAACCCTTGTCTTGTGTTGGGTCTGTGAGACCTTTTGAGACGTTTTGTTGTGGCACGTTCTCGTTAGTTGAAGTCTTCTTTTGTTGTTTGACGTGATTTGACACCTCGTGGAGGTTTGAATTGTGTTTGACTGTAAATAGCATCTGTAAATAGTGTATATAGAAACAAATACCTTTAACAAAATTTTGAGGGTAATGTTCTTTTAAAAGTTCCCTAGGCTTTTAAATGTAACAATGTATATATATATATTGTTGCATGCTGGAAAACGATTAGGCTCGTAGAGGTATAGGACGAACCAGCATACAACGTTGGTTGGTTTAAAACTCTGTATTCTCGAACACTCGAATCCAAAACGGCAACATCAGACAGCAACAACGTCAACTCAACGAACTTCCTCCAACACGGCAATATCAGAGAAAGAACCCTTTTTACAACAGTTTAAGCTCTCTCTTTTATACCTTCTTCTCAACCAACGAGACAACCACTCCTTTAACCAGTCCCTCAAACACTCCTTCCAACACAGGTGCATGCGCACGTGTTCCTAACAGAATGTTGCATGGGCACGTGTCACCTTCTGACCTAATCCAACCTGCCTTCCACACTGCCCTCGCAACACACCCCCGAACAACAGAAAAGGGCACCCAATGGGTGACCGATAAAAAATCCTCACGATAAAACACAATTATGCAAATAATTCCACAAAATCAATCCTAATACGAAACATAACCAAAACAATACTTCATGACACAATTAATTCCTAATAGCACAACAATATAAACTCACAATTCCTTCCCTCATCAACTACATAGCAAACATCAATCCAACTACTAACAGTCTGTTACCTAAACTGGTCGTTAGACATCTCGGAACATATAAAATGCAACAAACATTCTAAATCACACACACAACCGCAAAAAATCCAATACCTGGTCAAAAATTTCCATACAGACTAGGGAACTTGTACACAACACCCCAAAACACAGGTATGGACGAAGGACTAATGAAACCTCAAAAACAAAGTGTACCCGACACTCTTTCAACGACACAAACACAAGTAATAAATAACTCCAACAGCAAACCCAACCAACTCATCCCTAAATATCTATGCAACACATCCACACACGACCCAAACATATGGTAATTGGAGCTAAGGACCTCTCGACGAAACAATAATAAAAAAATCACTATAAGCACCATATGCAACTGACCAAATCACAACGAAGCAACACAAAGTCACCTCACAATACACACCATCACAAAAAACGCACCGAGGCACCACAAACTCCCCACACAATACACAACTCTACATCAAAGGCAAAGCCAGACCTCAGTAAGGTACCAAAAGGCTGTCAAAAATACTCCACTAAATAACTCTTAATAATAACAGTTTAACCCGAAGACCCCAGGTCCATCCTACTACTTCAACTTATACATCGCAAATCAGGATTCAAACAACTACTTTCAACACAACTACCAATTTACATTTTAAGCAAAATTCATAAGTTATCGTAAATAATTCTCTTATAAACTATAGTTAATTCAATTTTTTTTACTTTCAAAGAATAAAAACTTTAACTTGAAAACAGTCCAACCTAAACATCTAAAATACACTAGCCTTTAAATGTAAATACCCCTCGAATTACTTAACCCTTCAATGCATGAGTTTTTGCATCAACGTGATTTTTACATATCATATGAGCCATGGTTCAAAAGTAAAGGATCAGTTTCAATTTTTTTTAAATATTGAAAAATAAAAAAATTAGAGCAAAAATAAGTTTTGTCCTTTTAAAAGGACGCTATGCGTTACAGGGTACGTGTAAATCCGTTCAGTTGTATTTCTGTGTTGCTATTATTTGAACAGGTATTTTGAAATTCAGGCAATACACAATGACTAGCTGACAAGACTTTGTTTCTAAACAGACAAAAATATATAATCTGAGCACTTCTATAGCGCCTGATTCTAATGAAAAGGGTTGTTAAACTGAATTCAGACACTTGTGATAGTTTGTTTAGTGTTTATCATAAGAAACTGTCATAAGCTATAGATAACATGACACACAGTATGGAAAAATCCATAAACTTTACACAGAAAAACTTAATACTAGCTCAAGTTCATTCACCATATAAGGAAATTATAAGCTACAGATGATATCACTTAGTATGGAAACGTTCAAAACAGTTGACATGGAGTGCAATGTTGCACTTCATGCATTTTCTCTGAACCTTCTTTCCACATTCAGCACATCTCTTCTGTCCATCAGAAATAAATCCAATGAAATGATTCTGCCCATCGTATCGAACTTCTGGCAGAATTTTCTGTCTTCGACTTGTCTTATGTTGAAGTCCCTGACTTGGTCGTCCAGTGGAATTTCGGTGTCGGTATTTCAATATACAGTATATGCCATTGCCACTTCACGGCGGAACTGGACTAAATTGCATGGCTTTTGGTTAGCTGCCTCTGAAGAACGACACAACAGCCAAGCATTTTGAACAGATACATCTACTGCAAAACAACGCCCATCACCATTTTTTGATGTGAACACTTATTCGTAGTTTTGCAATGTTCTGTTCCATACGATCTGTTCCACCCATGAATCGATTGTACTGTACAACCATATGAGGCTGAGCAATGAAAATGTGCTTTTTTAATGCAGCTGACCAACGCCTGACTTGGCTCACCGGTTTGATGCCAAAACAATTGGACAACATGCTAACAACATTGTTATCGTTCCATCTCATAGCCATCATTCCTGACTTCCTATCTAGACGATAGTCATAAGATCCTCGTGTTTCTTTCCGTAACTCTCCCACTGATTTCAGAGGACATTTTCCCATCCTGTTCACTCTTACAGTTCCTACAACAGATATTTTCTTTTCTCTCAGGTAGTCCAAAAGACGAGGGGAGGTGAAAAAATTGTCAACAAACAAATTATATGGCACCCCACTTGGCAGATTTTCCATAAAATCTGCCACAACTGATCTGCCAAGACCCAGATTTGCATTAAATGATCCTAACGAACCTTGGCAAGGTTCACACTGAATCAGATAACCTAAACGCGAGTTTAGACACCAAACTTTGAATCCAAAGCGTATAGGTTTTCCACGTATGAACTGCTTTGATGAATGACGGCCATAATAGGTACCATCGATTCATCAACAGATACATTCTGTTCAACTGGCCAATTCTTCAGAAACCTTTCATTCAGCATGTCAAATAATGGACGCAATTTGGCCATTTTGTCATTGGCATCAAGATTGCTGTTGTCACACACGTGCAAGAATTGTAACAATTCCTCGAAACGATTTAAGGGCAGAGAACTACTCACTGCTTCGTTCTGTGTGTCTTACTGCTTTCCCAAAACGTACGTCTGTTTACAAGTGGCAAATAGCCAGATATCAACAAAATTGCCAACACCAATCTGATTTCTTCTGGAGTGTTGGGAAGCATATAGGTTGGACATATCTGTCATGTGTTCAATTACTTCACCATCAAAAAATAATTCAAAGATGCTGGAGATAAATCTGTATTGTGAACACTCATGTGAAATGCAATCCATGACAGATCAAGATCTCGAAGGTCAGTTTTTACCCACTGACGCTCTGGTGATACTTTCTTCTTTCTATCGCTTAAGCCTACTTTTGTTGCCTGGTCGGTTGCCACTGAAATGTTGATATGTTGCCGATTTTCTTGTTCGTTTTACTGGAGGAACAATATTTTCTGCAGGCAATGATTTATCAGCTTCATTCGTATTGCATTGGGGAAGCAATTCCAGATTATCTTCAGTTGTATCATCTTCGTCTAAAACGCCAATGCGTTTCTGTTCGTAAGTTGATACAGCTGTTGTTGCTTTGGCACGCAACTGATTTCCTGTCAAATTATCTGAGTACCGTCATCGTCTTCTGGTCCACTGTCTTCATCAGAACGTGTTGTTTCTTCAGGTGGCAAAATAAATATGTTGGCATTTTGAAACTCGTCGTCTTCTTCCAACATGCTTACGACTTCGGCAACTGCATATCTAATAAAATTGAAAATGCTGCTCATTTACTGCTTGCATAAAATTTTGCTAGTAAGAATTCAACCAGTTTATTAGAATTAATTTTAGGCCTAAACAAAATTTGATAAACATTTTTCTAAAATTTAAAAAAATCACTATTAGTTATTTTCACTGCAAAAAAACTTTATCATTTTGTGCTTCCTTAAGAAAACATCTGCATTAATTAACTATGAAACAAAATAGTAGTCATATTAATTTAATTATTTGAAAGTAAATTGCAGACACAAATGCGTTTAGGAAGCGGCTATTTTTAGACTAGCTTGTGACGTACACGTGGCCTCTGGCGCATGGCGTCCATTTTAAAGGAGAGTCATGAAATTATTCATAGCTGCAAAAGTAAACAACTTGTAGGTAAGTCTTTTGGATCCTTGGTTTTACTAATAAAAATGCAATAAAAACAATTCATAACAAACTTTACCCGAATTGGAAATAATATTTTATTTACCTTTTTGTATGAGACATTCCGAAAAATTCAATTTTTAACAACTTGCAAAATTAAACTCTTCTCACAACTTCAAAACACCGCTCAGGAAAACAACTTCGGGCTTAATGGATAAAACCATAATCGAAGGGGTGCAGAGGATGAAGAACATGAAAAAACTTGTAGGGGTGACAGGTTGGTGACGAAAGTTTGAACTGTCCTTTAAAAAGGACGCTATGCGTTAGAGGGTTTTAACCTAAACCGCAAAGCTCCTCTTACTCTAGGATTAACCATAAAAAGGTATTCCGGACCAAAGATCAACGTTAACACCCGTAGGCGGAAACCAAGGATTATGTACAAACTTGAGAGTTGGCAGAAAATCCCAACTTGATTGAAACGTCCTTGGCATCATCATAATTGGCCGAACGTGACAGACCGGACGAAGACTTTGACCCGGCACACGACCGGAATGAACCACCAGCTCCGCAGACGGAAACGCACCACTCGAACTGAAGTCATAATTAGCTGAACGACAAGGATGACTGCTCGGCACACCAACTGCACTTTCATCGGCCGACCGTCATGACGACCCTCTGTCGAACGAATCTGCTCCCGACAACCGTCGTTCGGATGAATTTTCCTCGAACGACTCCCACTCGGATGAATTTGCTCCCGGCGACCCACACACCGATGAATTTCTTGCGGACGAGCCTTCTGCGATTGAGTTTCTTTCGGACGAATTTGCTTCGGACGAGCCTTCTGCGGTTGAGTTTCTTTCGGACGAACCTGCTTCGGACGAGCCTTCTGCGGTTGAGTTTCTTTCGGACGACCCTCACTCGGATGAATTTCTTGCGGACGAGCGTCATGCGGATGAATTTCTTGCGGACAAGCCCCCATCTGTTGCATGCTGGAAAACAATTAGGCTCGTACGGGTATAGGCCAAACCAGCATACAACGTTGGTTCGTTTAAAACTCCTATTCTCGAACACTCGACGGCAACATCAGACAGCAACAATGTCAACTCAACGAACTTCAACGAATCTCAAAGAAAACCGCAGAACCCACTCAGAACCAGCGAACTTTCTCCAACACGGCAATATCAGACAAAGATCATTTTCCAACAGTTTAAGCTCTCTCTTTTATACCTTCTTCTCAACCAACGAGACAACCACTCCTTTAACCATTCCCTCAAACACTCCTTCCACCACAGGTGCATGCGCACGTGTTCCTAACAGAATGTTGCATGGGCACGTGTCACCTTCTGACCTAACCCAACCTGCCTTCCACAAGTGCCCTCGCAACAATATATATATATACATAACATATATATATATATTACATTGTGATCAAACCGTAAGAAACTGAGATCCCATAAGCTTATTGATTAAGTTACTTATAATTATTATTCAATTAAAAATAGGCAAAAAATTTAGACATTTCAAAACAAAACTTCTCATTGTTTACCTCAACTCACTGTCTCTGAACTGATTATATTTCTGCTTCTTTTATTTTGCCTCCATATGCTCGTTCAGTGGGTCTTTATATGAGCTTAGTGATCGCATGTCTTTTATCGCATGTCTTTTATCGCATGTCTTTTATCACATGTTCTTTTATCATAACCTTGTTTTGTTTACATGCTGTATAACTGCCACATGCTTCTTTGTCATTTGGCCATTCGTTTCTTGCTCTTATATTGCGCATGCCATTTAGTCGAATGCCCTTTTGTTAGGTGTTCTTTTCTCACATGGCTTTTGTCCAGTTACCCGCTCTATGGATCGCATTCGGTTTTATACGCTCAATGTTGTTCCCATTCTCGTCGGTCTTCCATCATTCCGCTTTCGTCTATCCAGAATGCTCCCGCTCGTGCTGTCACGAAAACTCCGAAACACCACACACGCCTGTTCTCAAATCACTTCACTGGCTTAAAATACCTGAACGAATAGAGTACAAAGTCTTATCCCTCACCTACAACACACATCAATCCTCCCAACCCTCCTATATTCGTCAATTATTTACAATCCAACCACTCCGTTCAACCCGCTCCTCGTCTGTGCTAACACTTCTTTGTCCTCCAGTCACCTCATCCTTAAAATTGGAAATCGCTCCATAGCCATAGCTACCCCACCCCTCTAGAATAAATTCCCGCCAGAATTGCGACAGTTGTCTGGCCCATCATACAAACTCACCAATACGTCACCTCTTTCAGTTTCTGATCTGATCTTTCACTCAAGACTGAAAACTTTTCTTTTCCAGAAATCTTATCCTGATTCTTCCTCTTCTCCTTGTCTCTCTTCTCGCTTCAATTTCAAACACCATCCACAGTAGCCGTCCGACTGTCTGACTGCCTGACTCCTGGATCTTAACCTGGAACCGAACCCTTTTGCCTATCGATTTTGTTTTGACTGAGCGCCTGTGAATAAGCTGATTCCGGCGACTTAGCTTTCGTTGGGCCCTTGAGATTACTATTAAGATTACGATTCGTCAAATGCAGTTGGTACTGAACTGCGCAGCTCGACCGGTTGCTAACCTACTCAAGTATTCCCACATTTCCCAAAACATCAATGACACACTTCACTGGTTACCTGTTCAAGATCGGATCAAATTCAAGATTCTACTCTTGGCAAGGTCTTCGCTCGCAGGAACTGCTCCGAACTACATCTGTCAACTTTTTCAGCCCGTGCCAGCACTCCGCGGTCTGCAGGCGCTGCGCTTCTCGACTCGCCATGAACTTCTGGTTCCGCGCTGCCGTACATCTTCACGTCTTTCCTGTGTCAGCCCTTCCCTTTGGAATAGTCTCACACTTGACACTCGTAGTCTATCTTAGGACAACAAACAATTAAAATTTTCTTTTCGTAGTTAAATCTTAACGTTTTAGGTCTGCTGATTTGCAGTGTTCATGCACTTTTGTGGAGTCTCTAAAATGCGCTTTATAAAAGTCCGGATATCTATACACATGTATAAGCTTAGTTAGAACTATACTGTTGGAAGTATAGTTGATTATCGAGGAGGACCGTTTGCCTACGACATGCATTCACAGGATCATCAGATACTAAATCTTTCGTATAGAATGCAACTGATAGACCAACTACCTAGCTAAAGAAATTTCATTAAAACCCAAATGCGCCTACTTTGACTCATTCGTTCCATACTCAGTTTTCATTACAAAATGTTTCAAATGCTTTTTGGTTTCGTCTCTTCTAATGTAGAATTACGCAATGATTTATTTTTAAAAATGTAAGTGTAAAATTTGTGTATTTCAGAAATGCGTTATGCGTTAATTCCGGAGACAAAATTCACACCACTTATAGCATTTTAACATTTTATATTATCGGTAATGTAGAAAGTTTTCTCATACTTACCTGGCAGTGCAGCGACCGTCATCAAGTATTCGATGCTCCATGGATGAGGCTCAACCACTGCACTTGGGTGGGGTTAATTCTTGCGCTCACCCCAAATGCGAGTGACTCAGGTGCGCAATTTCTGTTAGTGTGGCCTGCGTTCGCGCTTTTCCCTGAGATAGTGAAAATAACCAGAGCTACAGGGTACAAACATGGATGATAGGTAGGAAAAATATCTCTATCGATTAGCAAAAGATTTTACAAGTGAACTCAGGTAAATTTCTTTGTGTCTATATTGACAGTCACCTAACATGGCAGGATCAGATATTTCATAAATTGTGTCTCATTTCTCGCAAACAAGACGTAGGGAGGCGCTCATCTCCTTTTCTTGGTCCTTGAGCCGACAATGGACGAATCCCAAAAATGCCACATGAGGGTGCCACATGCAACAGATGTTGTAAAGTGACTGCTTCTGGAAGGAAAGCCAAGCTTAAATAGGCGTGTTTGTGATGTGAAGTCAGTGCGGGTTTTGGTTTACGACCCTGTTGGTCTTGTGAGTGTTCTTGTGGTTTGCCGGACTCATGACATGCAGTTTTGATGTTTTGCTGTCTCAATGCCCTGGATGACTTGTCTGTATGAAGTTGAGGTTTGTTGAACGCATCTCCCGTTGAGATTCTGTTATTCGTTTGGCGGCTGAGGTTGTTTCTGTAACTTATTTCGCTTGTAAATAGCTTGCAGATGTAAATATAATGGCATTTTAAACTACCGCTGGTGCTTTAGTATTTCCTGTGGACAACATATATATATTATATATATATTATATGTATATTATATATATTATATATATATTGTATATATATTTCGGGGCCAGCCAGCATGTAATGCAATAAAATAGCTTAAAGTTACTGGCCAGCTTACCTAGTTAATCATGACAGCGAGATGGAACGAATTTCGTTAGCTGTATGTTGGACACGAACGAGGAAGGTTCGGCTTAGAACCCTTTCATAAACTCGGAGTTATATGTTGGCACTGGCGTGATTCATAGCTAGCCCAATAACTGCATATGTGTGAATCGTAAAGGCTTTTCGATGCAGCGAGATTAAGCTGTGATAGTGGCTTACCAGTTGTGCGTAGATCTCTAAGCGTGGTGTTCGACATCGTAGTTGGTCGTTTGCCTGAGATTACTGTGGAACTTTCCGTTGGAGCAAGTTAAAGTTCAAGAGATTGTTGACTGCTTATAGGCGACTAATTCTATCTAGAAACTGTCTATTGTTCTCTACGCGTCGATTCTAATAAAATCGGAAAACTTTTCGATGAGTTGGCTATATAGTCCGATGTCTTCTCT
Organism: Norana najaformis; assembly: GCA_964023275.1. Classification (NCBI taxonomy): domain Eukaryota; kingdom Metazoa; phylum Annelida; class Clitellata; order Crassiclitellata; family Hormogastridae; genus Norana; species Norana najaformis. The sequence continues at coordinate 27,835,931 of OZ029923.1, forward strand.
AGGTTTCGCCATCTTTGTTGTGGTGTTGGACTGCGAGGCATATTGTACTGCGACAAGAATGGTGGATCCAAAACCATGCTACACCTCAGATACTTAAATCAAAGTTCTGAACAGTTCTACTTTCATCGTGAGAATGTTTTATAAATAACTTATCTATCTAAATGTAGTTAACTGCTCGGTTTAGACAAGATAATTAGCTTGTAAAGTATTAAAAATATTTTTTTGACTCATTGTACAATAATTCTTGATTTTAAGTAAAACTCATTTAAATTAATTATACAATATTTGACAGTGCGAGTCATAATATCACCAGCTATACATTTTGTGAGGTGAGTGCCTAAGTTCATGTGAACCGCAGCAGATGATCAGTAACTGTATCGCGCACCCGTCTTAAATACTTATGTTAAAATAGAGCGGTTAAGCCTTCCAGAAGAAGTAATTTTACAGAAATAAAGAGTTAGTAGTAATAAGAGGGTGTGAAACCCCTACATCTTCCTAATTTCAGCCGCACTTAACAGTTAAGAAAATATGTTATTTTGAACTATAATATAAATCTGGTGAATAAGACAACAGATGAAAGCAAAGATCAACTACAAATGCAAAATCCAGTGAATAAGGTGTGCACTTTTTATGCATATCTTTCAGTTATGTGAACAGAATATAGCAAAAGGAAATAACATATTAGGCCTATTAGTTTCACTTCATCACCAAAATACCTTACTAAGAAGTCAAATCCTCATGCTATTTGACGCACACAGTTTGATAACATTCGGATATTACAAGTCCTATGAACGAAATAATGACTAATATATTTCTTTCTTTTTGCAATCCGCCAAATTATTCTCCTCAAGGCAAGACCAGTAAGTATTACGGGAGCAATGTTAACAGAGCGTTGAAATTTATTGGCCGGTTTCTAAGTGTGGGTAACAGCATATGATATCAATCTGGAGAAGATTCTAAAGACATGATTTGCGCTTTTTTTACTTCTAAAAGACCAATAGGCCTCACACGTTGAATCCTTTAGAAATGTGCTGCTTTTAAGGGGTTGTAAAAATAACAATTGTTTTGTACTTGGAGCATCCCAGCATCGCCAAATGAATTTTGGGAAGAACCATGACTTTCACTCAACCCTTGGGGTTGCTTAGGAATAGGTAATCATTTACCATTGCAATACAATACACTTGTGAACCAACCATTTTATTTAAAACTTGAAATGCACTGATTGTTAGTTAAATGTATACTAATCTAAACTCAACGCTCATCTCATTCATCTTGCTAAACAACTGTAGCCAAACTTCTGGATTCTTTGACCTACCGGAATTCGACATAACTTCTCCAACGCATTATGATAATTACTTATAAATTTCATTTGAAGCGAACAACGATTGAGTCTTGGACATTGTGATAACGGCGCTCGTTAGATTAGATTAGGGCCTAGATAATCAATTGCTCTTAAATGATTGGATTTCATCTTAACTACTCAATTCGATTGCTTTAGATCTCTCAAATTTGCTCATAAAATTTGCTGACAGCTAGAGCTCCACCCCGTACTCCATCTGTTGAGTTTACAGCCCTACTTCTATTCTTACCATCTAGTTAGTTTATACAGTCCGCCGCGCTAGAACTTCAAAGCGGTGTTGCAATTTATTATACCTATCCAACGCAGTCTAAGTAAACTGAATGGATAGCACGATTAAAATTTGCCCAACAGTGAGTATATGACTGCGTCATATTTCATCAAGTAACAATATTTCAAAAGAGTATGTGGCTAATATGAGCAATACTAGCCAAAAATTGGCTGCTCCATAGGCCGGAGCCTTTCTGTTTGTGCGCAGGACAACAAAGAGTATCGGCTCAATGCTGCCTAAACCCATAATCGGATTGTTTATGCGTTGTTGATAACTGAAGAACAACCCTTCGGGCTAATAATATATTACAGCCATAATTGTTTCCCTTCAGGCTTATAATTTATTATAACCTTAATTGTTTTATATTGTTTCAACAATACTGAGAACTTAAGTCGTAATTCAAGATTTGGATTAAGTTGTTTGCCGTTGTATTATTCAGTTTTTCTGTGCAAAATACATTTATTTGCAGAAGTTTAGCCGGGGTTGAAGTATTGCCAAGATCATGTTTTGTCTTCTGTTGACTTCAGTTTACCCGAGAATTTCTCAGTTCAGTACGAAAGTGGCTAATAATGCAGAACATAGCAATAAACATCGAGTTGAGTTCTAGGAATGAGTTACATTAATCGGATTTAATGTGAGACATTCGGATGGTGGTATTCGCAAGAAGATAGCTTAAATGCGGGGTTCGCTTTAGATACCTTTAGAATGCTTTCATCTATGCTAATCTAATTTAATACGAACACTTCTATAGCATCTTAACCGCAATGCACAAGGCGTCAATCGACGGTTGCTTCTAATTGAACCGAATTCCGAAATCGCAATCCATTTGACAGAAACAGAACTTCGTGATCCATGAAGCCCCAGAGACTTCAAGCCATAATGGGTATAATAAGAAATCGGAAAATATGAGATTTTAGCTCATTTCAAAACGATATCAGAGCAGAGAGAAACAGATAGCAAAACGAACCCCATAATTTCCACGTCTTGCCATAAGAGAATGTCAAACAGTCCGTTGCCGAAAACACCACAATGTAACCACTTCTACGGCTTCATCTGACTAAACACTTGACCTGTACCCATGTGAACTTTTCTTAGACTAAAACATTCACTTTCATTAAATTTATACTTACTCATACCTTGAGCTTCTGTGGACCAAAAGTCAAGATCCTTCTTGCGGATTTTAAGCTACTCGAGCCACAATAGTCTCTTCAGCTATTTACCAGTCAAATATACAGACATGCAAATATTTAACAAGTAGGCTATGAAGGATCAGTTTAACATTGCAGGGCTAAAATCCATTGGATTTAAGTTTAGTTCTGTACATTTATCGTCACTAGAACATTGTTGTCTGGTATTCGGAGGTAAGCTCAAAATAAAACGAACTATTTGATTTTCGTTAACGTTAAGCTGGTATTTTTAGAAAAACTGCCGATTGTAAGTTTTATAACTGTAATTTGAGATATATAAAGCGCCTCTTATAGGATAAACTCAACAGAGGTGCTTTCGACCCCAAAAAGTAAAATCACTGTTAAACAGTACAGTCTTCAGGCGCATGTAGAACACTGAGAGGGGGCAGAAAGGAGCTCAAGTCGCAATTCTCGAGGAAGGTGATTCCAGCAAGTTGGTCCAACATAGGCAAAGCTTTTGGACTGGGCACTCGCGGTTCGCATTCGAGGGACAAACAGGAGAGTCTGAGTGGCCGAGCGAAGGGTGCTACGACCTAGCAACGAGGAGACCAAAGTGCAGAAGTCAATGAGGTAAAGGGGAGCAGAGCCAAGAACACAATTGCGCATGAGGGAGAGGATCTTAAAGTGGACACGCTGCTGCACGGGGAGCCAGTGAAGAGCGTCACGAATTTAAGACGAGATGTGGCCATATTTTGGAATGCCCCAATGAGACGAGCAGCAGAACTAAGCACAGATTGCAGCTTAGCAGTGTTGGCTAGCGATAGGCTGATAAAGATGGCGTTACAAAAAGTCTACCCTGGTGCAAATGAGGGGATGGACCAGAGTGGAGATAGCATGAAAGGAAAGAGTACGGCGAATGGTGCAGAGCTGACGAAGACGGTAAAAACATAAGCAAGAGACGCTGTTTACATGAGCAGACAGGGCAAGCTTCTGATCCAGAACAGTCATGAGAACTGCAGCGGCCCAGTCCAGAAGCTTCGCCCAGGTTGGTCCCACCTGCTGGAACCCTCTCACACACACTCTCTGTCACTGCAAATTGAGCTCCTCTCCCTCCCCCTGTCAGGGTTCAACTGTACTGTTTAATGATGATTCTACTTGCTCGAGTCGGGAGCGCCCTAGTTGAGTTTATCCTTTAAGAGGCGCTTTATACATTCTAAATTACAATTGCAATTACAAAATTACAATTACAATCGTAAAAATTGCATTTTTAACTCTTGGAGGCTAACCAGGGGTGAATTTTCACCCCATGTCAGTGTTTGTGCTGCAGTGTTTAACAGAATTGGAGCTATGCCATGCGCTTTGGTGTATCTGTTGCTAGATGATTTTTGCTTGATTTCATATTTTTGTCTTACTTATTTTTGATACATTGTCACGTGACTAAGAAGTTGACGTCAGATCTTGGCCATTTTTTTAAATTAGCGCGTAAGATGTCTCAAAGGTTTCTGCCGCTAATACTAGTAAATTGATATAAGAATGGATTGAAAACGATGGCGACGATGATGATAATGTAGAGTGTGATGACAGTAGCGATGTATCGGGACTAGAAATTGTTGAAATCGATGGTGATTGCGAGGACAGTGATACAGATAACGATTTACCGAGCGACGCTGATGGAGGCCTTGTCACTGATGATGTTTCGTCTGACGATGACTGTAGCCTCGATGACTTTGCTGACAGTTGACTTTATTTAGGTTTCTTAGTTTTGCAATTTTATGTTGAACTTGGTACAATTACCGCTGTTCACTGAACATTTTGTAATTTTATGTCAGACGCCTTAAGTAGTGTGGGGTGAAAAATTTACCCCTGGTTAGCCAATATGTGATTTTTATAGGTTAGCTTCTGAGGGTTAATTATGTAGCTCTGATGCATATTTGTAGTGGTTACTACTATGAAACCTTGATTTAAAGTTTACCATACGTATGATCAGACATACATCGGTGTGCTTAGGGGTCATAAAATTTATGAGTATAGTAAATTGGAGCGTATTAATGGCCTGTTATGCTGCCATGAGTAAAAACTTATCCTGTGACGAAGAACTTTCACGAATGATTTTAAGACGTGCATTTTGAACTAATATTTAGATTTGACTTTTAAAGTGCAATTTTCATTTAACGACTGATGTTGTCCACGGCAGAATTATTTTCAGCAAGACTGTGTGCTTGACTGTTGACCTAGTTGAAATTGTTTATGCGCAAGCTTATGGCCACATATGTCGGTTGGGCTGTGATCTCGCCAGTTGCTATTAAGTAAGTAAATAAGTAAGTACATTCTTTAATAACCAATAGCTAATCGCACATGGGTTTACAAGTATTTAAGAACACAAGAAAGCTCAATATTCATGCAACAGCCTAATAATAAAACGTTTACGCGTTAAATTGTCAGCAGGAGGAATAATACGATCATGGGTGTGGGGCCGTAGGAAATAACTGAGGGTTTTAACTGGTGGGAGTAGCTGTTGTAAGACATGATTTGGGTTGTTCACGATTGCTTTAAAGAGACAAGCATCGGCTGGGGACTCCCCATCGAACGTTGGGGAGTCCCCAGGAAGATAGCGGAGACGCACAAGTCTCCGCATCAAAGCCTGGAGCCTACCATAGCCTGTGCCCCAGCATAGCCCCACCACACGGGAGAGGCGTACAGCATCCTGGCCAGTGTTGTGGATCGGACAACGTCGTAGGGCCGAGGGCCAGTTAGGCCAAGAATTCGTATGGCATATTAAGACTGACACGCCTGACTATGAATTCGATCAATATGAGAATCAAAATTTAGCATACTCGATAGGGTAACACCCAATATTGTCATCTCTGGTACCCTGCTTAAACCAGGAATAACATTAGGTCAAATTATTTGCTGATTTCTCATTCTTGGCCGGTGAATTATCATTTCACATGTCTTTTTATGATTACGATTTAAGTTACACATATCCGCCCAAGAGTAACATGGTCCAGTTCAGCCTGGACCATCAAGCTATTGCAGGATGGTATAATGAGGTAACTGTCATCAGCGTATTTAAATAACCTAATGTTGGGTGCTAAAGGCTTATACTTGGATATGGCAACTAGGAAGTTCACTGGTCCCAGACCCGAACTCTGAACAATACTGGAATTTATGCCAACTAAGGTAGATACACTGTCATTGAATTTGGTACAGTGCTGACGGTTGGTTAGGTAGGAAATTATCCAATTGTAAATGTGATCAGGAATAGCAATATCAGCAAGTTTAGGTATGTCTTATTGTATCAAAGGCCTTTGAGAAGTCAAGGGATATGAGATGAACATATTGGTTAGAAGCGAACAGTTCAGACAGATGGCGAGTAATAGAAATAAGAGCTGCAGACGTGGAACCAGTAGGTCGGAATGCATATTGGTCAAAGAACTCATGATTGAGTGATTGTTCAGTAAGAATAGGATAGAAGAACCTTCGAACAATAAGTTTTTCAAGTAATCGAGAGAGAATTAATGTTACAGATATTGAGCGGAAATCGCTACATGAGGTAGGGTTTGGAACCTTGGGAACAGGGATGATGACGCTATTTTTCTGCTGAGGTGGAACATAGGATCTAAGGATGGATTGGTTGAGAAGAAAAGTGAGGGGTTTAGCCAGGATGGGTGCAGTGTTTTTCAGAAACCACACTGGTATCTCATCAAGTCCTGAGGCTGTGCGCCCAGCCGAATCAAGCAGTTTAAACATTGTAAATTCATCAAAGACTTCATGGGTCCTAACTACCGTTGTGGATTTAAGCGGGGGGAGGCATATTGTAGATCACTGGAGAGTAGGCATCCAATTGTCAAATGACATTAGTATTGTCCGCAACGCAATGATGTCCAGATGTTTCAGTCAACGGCGTCGCATTGTGCAATGGTTCGTAGCCCGTAGTTCAGTAAGCTATCATCTCGCAACGGTTCTTACCCCGCTTGCTTGTCATTAGTCCTTAAACATCTTTTGAAAAATCAACGCACAAAAAGCACATCTAGCAGTAATGAAGGGTAAAGGAAGCGATTTGGCGGAAGTGATTGGAGAATGAATGTTAAAAATACGCCGTGACATTTATTTGATATTCTAACATCTCAAAAGATTTGACTATTGAAACTTTCAGAGCCACTTTTGACTCGCTCCTTAAAATATTAAAATATTAAATGATGTTAAGCATTAGCAACTCTATCGCACTGGATTTTAATACATGTCATCAACCGATGGGGGACCAAAACCAAGCAATATCCAATAGTGCTATAGTAAACGTCTATATATATATATATATATTCGTTTATTCATCAAAATATTCTGGGTGACATACCGCACCAGAATTTACAAGAAATTTATAATATAACAGTAACAAAAGAAACGACAATAAACAAGAATGATAACACTGGCCAACAAATAATTTGTTGCCTCAAATGTTAGAACTGTTTCTGGGTATATTTGACCTGCTGATTCCAGAAAAGGCACCAGTTTTCTCCCAGCAGGTCTAGTTTTCGAGATATAGAACATTATGCCATATACCAGTCCTTGCCTCTGCTCGCCCATAAAACATAAGGCTATAGCTATAATTATGTAGTGCTCAATTTATTATGTGATACACTAAATAAACATAATAATACAAATACTTAAAAGAAAATGGTAGTACCTGAAACTGTACTTATATGATACCAAACAGAACAAGTTTGTTATAAAAATTTCAAGTCATTCGACACCGAAGAAGCTCCTTTTGTACGATTTCCGAGTGTGGCATCTGCCGGAACTATCGCGCATAATATTCCAGCAATAGTCTGCCATCATGTGTGCATCCCATCTTCCTTGATATCGATTTTCCATTGTTTTGATGTCTTGGTGAAATCTTTCACCTTGCTCTTCGCTGAAGTCACCAAGATTCTCTGGAAAGCGATCTAAGTGACTTTGGAGATAATGGACTTTAATGGCTGCATTTGCAGCCAAGCTTGTTGAAATGAAGAAGCATATCCTCTACTAGTTGTGCATAATTGTCTGCCTTCTTGTTGCCAAGAAAATTTTTAGTTACAAGAACAAAGGAAGACCAGGCACAAGATTCGATTTCATTCATTGATGGTATGAAAAGTGGGTCATTCATAAGTTGCCTGATCTGTGGACCATCGAAGATTCCAGCCTTCAATTTTCCATTGTAATTCCTGGTAACTTGTGTACTATGTATTCGAAGCATGAACCTTCTTTATTCAAAGCCCTGACAAATTGTTTCATCAGGCCTAGCTTTATATGTAGTGGTGGCAGTATGATCCTATCTCGTGCCACCAAAGATTCCTTGATTACATTTTGAGCTCCAACCACCATGTCTTTCCTCGAAGGCCAATCTTTTCTTGTCCAATGTTCATGCTTGGCTCTACTGTCCCAAAGACACAAAAAGCAGGGATACTTTGTGTAGCCACTTTGTTGACCAAGGAGGAAATTTACCATCTTCAAGTCTACACAAATTACCCATTGATGTTCTTTGTATTTTATCTTTTCCAGTACTAAAGAGATGGCATTGTACTCTTCTTTCATCCTGGTGGAGTGACCGATTGGAATAGAACCAAATTTGTTGCCGTTATTTAAAAGCACACATTTCAGACTACGTTTTGAACTGTCGATAAAAAGACGCCACTCATCTGGGCTGTAATCCGACAGACCAATTTTCTTCAATAAGTTGCTGATGTCATTACAGAATACTAGGTTGTTGTCTTCGGTAAAGAATGGCAGCAAATCCTTTTCTCTGTTTCTATAAATTGTAATTTTCGTTCCAGGCTGAAGTGCATTCTTTTCCTTTAGTCTGGACGCAAGCAATTCAGAGGACTCTTTGGAAAGATATAAGTCCCTAATCAGATCACTCAACTCTTTTTGGTCAAAACGTTCACTGTGTGAAGTTGATTGGAAATCACTGTCACTGCCCCCACTTTCTTCACTTTCGTCATCTTGTCCGATATTGGACATGCAAGTGTCATCGTCTGAGAGCTGAGGTAGTTCGCGAAAAGGTGGAACTGGTACAATATCCGAATGCGGAACAGGTCTCCTGGCTGAAGGTATATCAGGGTAAGACAACTTGTGACGATTATTTCGATTGATGCCTATGATATTAACCATACAAAAGTAACAGTCGTCCAAGTGGTTTATCTGTTCCCTCCAAACCATCGGTACACCAAATTTCAGGCAGCTTCTCTTTCCAATTGTCCAGTGGCGCAATTGTTCAATACAAGTTTTGCATACTGTATGAGGAGCCCATTGCTTATCTTGATCTCCAAGTTTGACACCAAAATAACCTACATATGCTCTTTTTACAAACTCAGAAATCGGTTTCCTGTTTGCTTTTAGTGTGTATTCCCCACAAATGTAGCAGAATATGTCTGGATGGTTAATGCAGCTCCGTCTGGAAGTAGCCATAACCTTAAGGATGTTCGCATCTGAGGAATTAAATGACTAACCTAAAAAATAGTAAGAACATGTAGTTATTTAATGCTCACATTCACAGATTGTTCTTGCGACCAACTCTGAATATGCCCTAAGACGACTGCGGCTGCTCTAGCTTTCAGGAGGCGGTTTATATAGGCTATAAATGCTGACTTCAGCATAATCTATTTACATAGTTCGAAACCATGAAACGCTGTATAAGCACAAATAAATTCTAAATGAGGCCATGAATTTAGTGCTGAGTAAGCTGTAGGCTACGGAATAGTTATTTCGTTGAATCAGCAATATCTCAGCACGCGGCAAGATATGCTGATTTTACATTATAAGGATGTAGGCATTATATGAATCAGCAAGAATTATAATTAGCCATAAATAAAGCTTATTATGACATTTTAGTTTTGCCAAAGACATCGTTTAAAGAGTGGACTGGGTTTTCTTTACAAAATCGACGATATCTCAGAAACTAGACCTGATGCACTCAATCCAATGACATTTTCTGAATCAGCGCCCAAAATTACCCCAAGAACAGGTCTAAAACCGAAGGCAACAAGAAAAAAAATTTTCTCTGTTGGCCAGTGTAGTAAAATATAATAGGACTGCAATGCTTTTATCATTAATGTAATATCATTCATGACTGCAAAAAATACGTACATGAATACATACAAGCATGCGTGCTTACATGAATGTATGCATAATATTTGAGCACATTTTTATTTTGAACTGTAAATGTAATCGCCAGATGGAAAAAGTACATAAAGTTTAAGCAGCGAACCAGCCTCGCGTCTGCGCTTTATTTCTTAAATCTTTATTTTCTATCTTTTCGGCGGCTATTTTGAATTTGTTAAATTTCCTTTCTTACCGGATTTATGCTCTGCCTTTGTTGAGTCCATTCCGATTTGTTTCAACCTTTAATCAACTTAAGATTCGCCTAATTTTTATCCTTTATGCACCCGTTGTTCGCTTTGCGTCTTTACCTTCCGCCATTTTAGCTTCGTCTAAAGGCCACGTCATCTTAGATCACATAATGTTAAATGCAATCATTCTTCTTATTTTCGGCCTACATTGCATGATCGCCTTCCATATCAGTTGCCAATCCCTCCATACCGGCTTGCCCTACAATACTCCAACAGCCAAACATTTTTACTGCGTCCAATTTGGCACAGCGATTATGCAGTATGGACATATGTGTTTCATTCCTTTATCGTTCCTCCTAACTTCATCTCTCAGGCGACCGCCGCAGTACCTAGCCCGCCATACCGTCTTCAACATACTGATCCTACTGTCCGGGGACATCCACCCAAATCCTGGCTACTGGATTTTTATTCATGTCCTCCTCCACCTCCTCCTACCTATCCTCTTCCTCCTAGAATTTCATCCTCCATGATCCTCGACAATACTCACAATACAGACTATAGCCGCTTCTTAATTTGCACGCTAAATATTCGATCACTACTGCATCCTGCACATTCCCAAGAAATCAGTGATATAGCCCTCTCTTCTCGCCCGCCTGACATATTTGCCTTATCTGAAACCTGGTTTAATTTAAACACAACTCTTGCTCAATGTGAAGGCGGTATTCCTCCTCGCTACCATCTTTACAGTACACCTAGTCCCTGCAAATCATCTTCTCCCTCCCATATAAATCCAACTGGAGGTGGTATTGCCTTTCTGAACCGAGAACCTGCCACAGTTTTAGACTCACCTGGATACTGTTTCCATTCGTTTGAAGGTGCATCAATTACACTTAAACTTCCTCAAACAAATCTGACTATCTTTAAATCGCCCTCCATCCTCCTCTTCACATTCAAGTCCTCCATCAGTCTTCTTGAAAGAATTTACCACCCTCCTCTGCGCTGCCGCCACTACACCTCATGAATTTCTAATTACAGGTGATTTCAATAATATACAAGTTGATAACCCCTCTTGCTTCTGAATTCCTCACCCTATTTTCTTCAACCAATCTGGTTCAACATGTCAAATTTCCCACCCGCATTCACAAGCACACACTTGACCATATTATCACATCATCATTCTCCACTCTATCACCTGATATATCTTTCTCTTTTTACACGCCATCTGATCATTACCCCATTTTTGCAAGTCTTAACATTCTTCCGTTTCCACGTCCTGATCCTATCTTTCATTCTTTCCGTCGCATTAGTTCAATAAACATCGAAGCCTTCATACAAGATATTTCCTGTTCTGACCTCGTTTTAAATCCACCCTTCTCCCTTGATCACCTTCTGTCTTCCTACAACACCACTCTTTCCACCATCCTTGACAAACATGCTCCTATTATTACCAAATCCAGCTCTCGCTCTAACAATCCTTGGTACAATTCCTATCTCCAGGCCTTCAAATCTTTCCGGCGACGCCTTGAGCGCACTCAAAAACGCACCAGGGACCCTCAACTTATTTCTGCCCTTAAATCTGCCACAAATAAATACCATCACCTTCTTACTGCAGCTAAACAGAGTTATTACTCGTTACTACTTCGTTCTCGATCCTCTAGCCCTCGCCTTCTCTGGAAAACCACAAACCAACTCCTCCATCGAAACTCATCCAGCCCACTTCCAAATTCTCTTTCGTCTTCTTCAATAGCCGACTTGTTCTGTTCTTTCTTTTCGAACAAAATTAGTACCCTTCGTCTCTCTCTTCAATCTCTCCTCCCAAAACCACCAATAACTAACCTGATGATGCTCCCTCCCCACTTATGATTACCCACCCTCTTCAGCTCGATCCTCATTATCTGTCTTTCAACCCACTTCTGATCTGAAATATTACACCTGTTAAAGTCACTTCCAAACAAACAGTGCGAACTTGACCCTATACCCACCTCCTTACTGAAAGACTGCATCTGTCCTTGTCCCTATCATTACCAAAATAGTTAATCTAGCCTTATCTACGGGTAATTTTTCCCTCCTATTCAAACACTCTCTTGTTACCGCTCTTCTCAAAAAAATCTCTTGACCAGGATATCCTTTCGTACTACCCTGCTGTTTCTAACCTGACTTTCATCTCCAAATTAACTGAACGAATCAATTTAGCTATTTAGCTTCTAACTCACTTCTTAACCCAAACCAGTCTGGTTTTACTAAACGCCACTCAACCGAAACTCTGCTGACATCTCTTTACAACAAGCTTGTTTTGCCATTTCACATCAACAGGTTTCTTGCCTCTGTCTCCTTGATATCTCTGCAGCCTTGGACACCATAGATCACAATATTTTACTCCACCGACTTTCAACCTGGTTTCGTTTTGCTGACACTGCTCTCCTATGGATGGAGTCTTATCTCTCCTCCCGCTCTTTCTCTATTAAAACTTCAGAAGCCTCTTCTCAGTCATGCCCTGTCACTTGTGGAGTTCCACAAGGCTCCGTTCTTGGACATCTTCTGTTTATTCTCTACACCACCCCATTTAGTTAACTCGTTAAAGCAGCCTCAGTTGTTAACTCATTAAAGCATCCTCAGTTGACCATCACCTCTATGCTGATGACACCCAACTATTCATCTCTTTCTCTCCGAATTGTTTCAACGATTCGATAAATTATGTTATCTGTGTGGTTAAACAAATTTTCTCCTGGATGACCTCTAATCTCTTATGCCTGAACCCATCTAAGACAGAATTCGTACTTATTGGCCTACGTGACCAGCTGAAGAAAATTCCTGACCCTTCTATCTCCCTCAACCTGGACTCTACCTCCACCAACACATTTAATACTAATTCTCCTGTTTCGCAATTAGGTGTAATATTCGACCAATACCTCTCCTTTTCTGATCATATGACCCATCTTTCCAGTTCTTGCTTTATGCATATCCGTGAGTCCGCAGAATCCGCCCTATGCTTGATTTCAAACTGCATCTACCATAGTCCATGCAAAACTTGATTACTGTAATTCACTTTTCCTCAATATAGACAAAACCCAGATAAACCGCCTTCAAGCTATCCAGAATGCTCCCGCTCGTACCGTCACCAAATCTCCCAAATACCATCACATCACTCCTGTTCTGAAATCACTGCACTGGCTTAAAATACCAGAACGAATAGAGTACAAAGCCTTATCCCTCACCTACAACACACTTCAATCCTCCCAACCATCCTATCTTCGTCAATTAGTTATAATGCAGCCACTCCGTTCAACCCGCTCCTCATCTGTCGTAACACTTCTTCGCCCTTCCTTCACCTCATCCTTAAAATTTGGAAATCGCTCCTTAGCCATAGCTGCCCTACCCCTCTGGAATAAACTCTCGCCAGAATTACGACAATTATCTAGTCCATCATACGGACTCACCAACACTTCACCTCTCTCAGTTTCTGCGCTGGTCTTTCTCTCAAGACTGAAAACTTTTCTTTTCCAGAAATCTTATCCTGATTCTTTCTCTTCCCTTTATCTCTCTTCTCGCTTCAATTTCAAATTTTATACACTGTAGCCGTCCGACTGCCTGACTGCCTGACTCCTGGATCTTGACCTGGAACCGAACCCTTTTGCCTATCGATTTTGTTTTGACTGAGCGCCTGTGAATAAGCTGGTTCCGGCGACTTAGCTTTCGTTGGGCGCTGTAGAAATCTCGACATTACGATTACGGAAATCCCGATTTTGTTTACTTTAATGAACGTGTTTTATATCGTTCGCCATTTTGTAAAGATTAACGTCAATTCAAACAGTAAGTTACTACATTTTCGATTTTTGTTTTGTAAGAGTGCTGAGAATTTGATTTGTTTTTAAAACCGGGGCCTAACATATTTGTAAGCAATGACTAAATCAATGGTGCTTTGGCAAGGTTTAATAAGTGATCAGGTCGATGGTATGGAGCGAGGACAGATGGCAATGACCGCGGCACATGAAATGCTTAGTCAACTTCATATTGGCCATGAACTGGACTTTGTAATAAAATGCAAGACTTTTTAATTGTGGTCGACAGTGAGCCTGTATCATGCACTTGTACGCGCGTTGGTAATTTCACAAAGACAAACAGAGACAATCTAATATAAGTTCAACTGTTCCTCAATCAACGTGATTTTATAGCCCTTAAGTTTAGGTCTGAGAGATATACAGTCTGGCACAGATCAAAACACGGGTCGCAAATGTTACTGCCAATGCGGCAGACGAGTGCACACAGAGTGAAAAAATATTAGAGGAAACATTGGTAGTCATGTCAATACCCGGAAAGTCAGCCCATTGAGATGTCCACAGTTAAATGCAGTTTTGACGGGAAACCCAGTCTGGAGATAATTTTAAGTACAAACAGTGACTGTACGCAGGCGGAAAAACACAAGACAATCTTGACTTGCCTGTCAAGGACTTCATTGAGAGTCTTGTTGATGCAGTGGTAGCATGACTTTATTGCCAAGCTGTAAGTTTGTGACTACAATTGAAACTACAATTAAAGTGAGCAGCTCTTCATGATACGTGCCTATCTACATGCTCACCAAAAATAATAGAAATCTGATAAATGCTGGATACATTTTCAGTAGATACAGGGAGGGCACTGTTGATGCTGTATGTGTTGACATGAAATGCTGCATGACAATATCAACTAACGTTGGATGACAAAAACATGACATGACAAATTTCACCCTAAACAAGACTCATCTGAATTAATATTATATTGGTCAACTAATTCAGAAGTGAGCAAACGGAATTGGATTTGTTTAAAGTTTAATTTGCTAGTTTGTTCAGAACGTCTTTGCTGCAGTGCATGAATGTGACTTGTGACAGAATATAAAGGCACCTTACTAGACATGACAGCAATTGGTGAAGGAGATGAGGTTCATGGATGATATTTCAACCTTATGATCAACCTTATGCTTTCCTATGTTTGCAAAAAAATTGAAGACCCTAGACGGTTGCCCACATGCATTTCCAAATCATGATAAGTCACCCATAGTTTGTCCAAAGTTACAGATTTAAGACACTGAACTAAATCTGTGAAGCAAATAACGTTTGTAGAGAACCCTGAATCAAATTCTGAGTATATTCCTCTTAGCTTAGTGTTATGAAAAAATTGCTGCAAGAGTTTGATTGAAGGATAAGGACTTCATGCAAAACTACTGCAAATTGGTAATTTTTTTTGACATACTATTTGTCTAAAACTATTTAGACGGATTTAAGTATCCTACACTTTCTGAAAATGCACGACAAACTGCAGGTATTTAGAAAGTTTCAGGTTAGTGTAAATATATGAAATAACTAGTGAAAGACAATGGCTGAAAAATGTAAAAATACGTAATTTCTGGGTGTGTTTTAAGCCTATATCTCAGGAACTACTAGATATGAAGGTCTTAGGCCTCCATCACTAGTCCATGCACACATCTGCTCCAGAATTGACTTTGCAAACATGGTTTTTGCCGGTCTTGGATTCTCCTCCCTTTCCCAACTTTAATCTGTCCCAAATGCTGCAGCTCGCTTGATTGGCGGCATTCCTAAGTTTGGCCATATCTCCTCATTCATGTCGAAAAAACTTCACTGGCTTCCATTTCGAGAACGCATTCTCTTTAAAATTCTGGTCTTTGTGCGCAGCTGCCTTGTTAACTGTGCTCCGATTTACCTAAGGGAACTTTGTGTACCTGTTTCTATTGTCCCTGGTCGCCGACTGTTGCAATCGGCTGTTTCGGGGAGACTTGGTGGTCACTATGATTTTTCACTACTACCGCACAGCGGTGCAGCTTCGCCGTTGCTGGCCCTGCTTCATGTAACGATCTGTCTGGCGGCCTTCGGCGGGAATTCATATCTCTCTCCTTCTCTTTTCCGCAAACGTTTGAAGACCGTATTATTCCCAACTAGTTCTGGGACAATGGGCCGGTAGCGCCTCTGATGAGATTTATCTTGAAGTGAAGCTTTATAAGTTTGTGATTACAATTAAAACTACAATTAAAGTGAGCAGCTCTTCATGATACATGCCTACCTGCATGCTCACCAAAAATAATAGAAATCTGAGGAATGAGGTGGAGATCATCAGTTGAGTAAACACAAAAATGAAATGGAGGCAAATGATTTTGCCTCCTTATGGCATAAGGGTACTCAATTTTACTACTGTTTGGCAAAGTGAAGCAGAGAAATGGCATACTGCTAATGTTGCTTTATGATTAACCTTTTCACAGCTGCACCTGTTGGTGTTTGTATGACCATATGTGAAGGAGAGAGGTTATGTGACACATTTAACCCATGGCTACCAATTCCAGCGTCTTCTGGTACTCTGTTTTAACGTGATTTTACAGAGTTGTCAATGTGGTCCATACACAATACATTTATTGATAATAATAGATATTTTACCAGTGTATGATGGAAACTGACAGCCTTTTATATATATTATATAGAAACTAATATTTTTATTGTTAGTAGTAGGTGTATTATTGTTATTGTTGTTATTATTATTATTATTTAGGAAACTCTGTCGAGCCAGTCTCATGCGCAATGCTTACATCGATCATACATGAAAGCCACACCACAGTCAGGTCAGTATCCAGAAGCTGATTTCCACTAATACTCCAAGGCAGCCTTTGGTGGATTCAGACTCTGAGGCAGCCCTTGGTGGATAAGCACTGCGAAATACTAAGCCTTACGCACAGTAAAAACCTGATTATAAAAATATTGAAGACTTCAATTAAAATGTAAGATGACATACTTTTAAAGCCTGATGTCAGAAGAAGCAAGATTGGAAGAAGCACTATCGCCAAACAGAACCTCATTCCTTTCATGAATTAGGGCTCATTTCAAGATACGAAGCATGATCAGCACATATGCAGAAATCTCCTAACTCTACATTGCTTCGTTCAACTGATTTTAGCGAACAATCGTAGTGTCCATACTGGAGAGAAGCCCTACAAGTGTGGATTGTGTTCTAAATCATATTCATACAGCTTTGGCTGTAAATGCACAAGATGTCCCATACTAAAGAAAAACTATACAGATGTGAGTTTTCCCAGAAATCATTTGCCAAATATTTTATGTTGAAGATACACATGAGAACCCATACAGGAGAAAAACCATACAAATGCCAGTTATGTCAGAAATCATTTTCTCAAGGTGGTACTTTGAAAGGACACATGAGAACCCATTCAGGAGAAAAACCATACAGATGTGAGTTGTGTTTAAAATCTTTTACACGGAATCTTCATCGAAAGAGACACACGAGAACCCATACAGGAGAAAAACCATACAAATGCCAGTTATGTCAGAAATCATTTGCCAAAGGTGATACTTTGAAACAACACACAAGAACCCATACAGGAGAAAAACCATACAAATGCCAGTTATGTCAGAAATCATTTTCTGAAGATGGTACTTTGAAAAGACATATGAGAACCCATACAGGAAAAAAAACATACAAATGCCAATTATGTCAGAAATCATTTGCCTGAAGTGGAGATTTGAAGGGACACATGAGAACTCATACAGGAGAAAAACCATACAAATGTCAATTATGTCAGAAATCATTTTCATTATATAATGATCTCGAGAGGCACAAAAGAACTCATACTGGAGAAAAACCATTCATTTGCCATTTATGCAGTAAAGCTTTTAGATGCAGAGTAATTCTTAATAAGCACTTAATATGCCATTCCATATTAAAACCTTCTGATTCTGATTCAGCTGGCTGGGCAATTAGTAGACATAATGGGAGATCTGACTCGTCAAACGACACAAACATTACGCCTACTGACGTCTCTTCAGGGAACGCATGTCTGCCTGTAGCCTATTCTGGTGAAGTTTCCTGCCTGTCCAAGAAAGATGAAGCTGATGAATGCACTTCTCGCAAGAAAATGAAATCACTTGAGGATATAAGACCTTTTATGGCAAGGCGTTATGGATGTGGAATATGCGATGAATTGTTTGAAATGGAGGAAGCATTTCTGGAGCACTGTTCTGACCATCACATTGCACCTCCATCAGATGAATTATTTATTGACTTGTGCTGAAATGTATTTATTGTCAGAGTGACAAATAGAAAGGCTTGAAACAGTTACAAATTACCTTCTAATTAAATTTTATTGCTGCTGATTTGTTTGGACGTGTGGGATCGTTCTTTCAGAACGTCAACAAAGAGGGAGGAAAAAGTCATCCAGATACGGACAAGAGGAGGGGTTTTCATGTCAAATGCAGACGTCGTCATTTATATTTGGTACATGCAGTTATTTCAGTACAGCCCTATATATTAAACATCAACTTAACTCAGACAGCAGACAGGTCTGTATTGCACTGGATCTAGTCAGAGTCCTTTTGCTGGACCTGGCACTTTCAAGGTACAGTTAGCCCTGCAAGCCTGAAAGATCGACAGTATAACCTAGTAAAGGCCATAGTAAAGATGACGTGGGATGGTAATGCCAGATGCGGACAAAAAAGAGGCAGTAGTCCAAAGAAGTCCGGTCATTTTGCGGCAGCTATTTATGGACTACCCATATTCAATTCTCTGCACAGTATTTTGTAGAAATTACTATTGCAGAGCTTTAAAATAGGAGGCATTGATGCAATGTATTTGGTGTCTCACCATAAATCTACTCATACTAAAATTGTATAATTGAAATGACTTGTCCAAATTAATGTTTTACGATGCTGTTCAAACTGCTTATAATGCTGCATCATATTCTGCTGTTTTCTATGCCTTGTTGTTGTTTAGCATTGCCTTTTTTCTTGCGCTAATAAAGGTTTCTTAATACTTTACATTTTGTTTAAATATTTCTGACTGGTGACCTCATTTTAGTCTTGCTATGTGAAGTTTTGTTATTTACTTCAAGGAAAATGACATAAGGTGGCACAGGCTGAGAGAAGCATGGTTTAAACTAGAGGAAAATGCCTTTCGCTGGAACTTTGACTATTGCAATATGCGCTAGCTATCAGATTTCGTCTAACCTTTTGAAAGCTATGTGTATACTGAGACTGTTCTGTCAAATTGACCATTTCACTAGCCTGACGTACTGTCGTATGTATGTAATTATCTGGTTATTTATGTAGTTATATAGCCCCTTTAGAGAACCTCACAAGCATGCTAAACATGGCTATCTAACGGTTCCAAATATGCGCGACTTAAGTTAGGTTGAAATTGTTTCTTGATCTTTATGTTACAGGACAGTACGTACGCATTTCAGTGGAAGACTGTTTCATAAGCACAGTCCTATGCACGAGAAAGGCAATTTATGTGCAGGAATAATATTTTACTAAATATGGCAGTGCAGTGTAATGCAACTCGTGTTAGTGTTACAAAGTCAATCTTGCATAAACTACAGCGAGTTTAGAATCCCATGACTACTGTCAAAACAGAAACGTCAAGATCTGAGCATATCTCATGTCCGGTTGAATCGTTGTGCTGGCTCCCTGTTGAACATAGACTTTGTTTTATAACACTGGCCAACAGAAAATTTTTTTTTCTTGTTGCCTTCGGTTTTAGACCTGTTCTTGGGGTAATTTTGGGCGCTGATTCAGAAAATGTCATTGGATTGAGTGCATCAGGTCTAGTTTCTGAGATATCGTCGATTTTGTAAAGAAAACCCAGTCCACTCTTTAAACGATGTCTTTGGCAAAACTAAAATGTCATAATAAGCTTTATTTATGGCTAATTATAATTCTTGCTGATTCATATAATGCCTACATCCTTATAATGTAAAATCAGCATATCTTGCCGCGTGCTGAGATATTGCTGATTCAACGAAATAACTATACCGTAGCCTACAGCTTACTCAGCACTAAATTCATGGCCTCATTTAGAATTTATTTGTGCTTATACAGCGTTTCATGGTTTCGAACTATGTAAATAGATTATGCTGAAGTCAGCATTTATAGCCTATATAAACCGCCTCCTGAAAGCTAGAGCAGCCGCAGTCGTCTTAGGGCATATTCAGAGTTGGCCGCAAGAACAATCTGTGAATGTGAGCATTAAATAACTACATGTTCTTACTATTTTTTAGGTTAGTCATTTAATTCCTCAGATGCGAACATCCTTAAGGTTATGGCTACTTCCAGACGGAGCTGCATTAACCATCCAGACATATTCTGCTACATTTGTGGGGAATACACACTAAAAGCAAACAGGAAACCGATTTCTGAGTTTGTAAAAAGAGCATATGTAGGTTATTTTGGTGTCAAACTTGGAGATCAAGATAAGCAATGGGCTCCTCATACAGTATGCAAAACTTGTATTGAACAATTGCGCCACTGGACAATTGGAAAGAGAAGCTGCCTGAAATTTGGTGTACCGATGGTTTGGAGGGAACAGATAAACCACTTGGACGACTGTTACTTTTGTATGGTTAATATCATAGGCATCAATCGAAATAATCGTCACAAGTTGTCTTACCCTGATATACCTTCAGCCAGGAGACCTGTTCCGCATTCGGATATTGTACCAGTTCCACCTTTTCGCGAACTACCTCAGCTCTCAGACGATGACACTTGCATGTCCAATATCGGACAAGATGACGAAAGTGAAGAAAGTGGGGGCAGTGACAGTGATTTCCAATCAACTTCACACAGTGAACGTTTTGACCAAAAAGAGTTGAGTGATCTGATCAGGGACTTAAATCTTTCCAAAGAGTCCTCTGAATTGCTTGCGTCCAGACTAAAGGAAAAGAATGCACTTCAGCCTGGAACGAAAATTACAATTTATAGAAACAGAGAAAAGGATTTGCTGCCATTCTTTACCGAAGACAACAACCTAGTATTCTGTAATGACATCAGCAACTTATTGAAGAAAATTGGTCTGTCGGATTACAGCCCAGATGAGTGGCGTCTTTTTATCGACAGTTCAAAACGTAGTCTGAAATGTGTGCTTTTAAATAACGGCAACAAATTTGGTTCTATTCCAATCGGTCACTCCACCAGGATGAAAGAAGAGTACAATGCCATCTCTTTAGTACTGGAAAAGATAAAATACAAAGAACATCAATGGGTAATTTGTGTAGACTTGAAGATGGTAAATTTCCTCCTTGGTCAACAAAGTGGCTACACAAAGTATCCCTGCTTTTTGTGTCTTTGGGACAGTAGAGCCAAGCATGAACATTGGACAAGAAAAGATTGGCCTTCGAGGAAAGACATGGTGGTTGGAGCTCAAAATGTAATCAAGGAATCTTTGGTGGCACGAGATAGGATCATACTGCCACCACTACATATAAAGCTAGGCCTGATGAAACAATTTGTCAGGGCTTTGAATAAAGCAGGTTCATGCTTCGAATACATAGTACACAAGTTACCAGGAATTACAATGGAAAAATTGAAGGCTGGAATCTTCGATGGTCCACAGATCAGGCAACTTATGAATGACCCACTTTTCATACCATCAATGAATGAAATCGAATCTTGTGCCTGGTCTTCCTTTGTTCTTGTAACTAAAACTTTTCTTGGCAACAAGAAGGCAGACATTTATGCACAACTAGTAGAGGATATGCTTCTTCATTTCAACAAGCTTGGCTGCCACATGAGCATTAAAGTCCATTATCTCCACAGTCACTTAGATCGCTTTCCAGAGAATCTTGGTGACTTCAGCGAAGAGCAAGGTGAAAGATTTCACCAAGACATCAAAACAATGGAAAATCGATATCAAGGAAGATGGGATGCACACATGATGGCAGACTATTGCTGGAATATTATGCGCGATTGTTCCGGCAGATGCCACACTCGGAAATTGTACAAAAGGAGCTTCTTCGGTGTCGAATGACTTGAAATTTTTATAACAAACTTGTTCTGTTTGGTATCATATAAGTACAGTTTCAGGTACTACCATTTTCTTTTAAGTATTTGTATTATTATGTTTATTTAGTGTATCACATAATAAATTCAGCACTACATAATTATAGCTATAGCCTTATGTTTTATGGGCGAGCAGAGGCAAGGACTGGTATATGGCATAATGTTCTATATCTCGAAAACTAGACCTGCTGGGAGAAAACTGGTGCCTTTTCTGGAATCAGCAGGTCAAATATACCCAGAAACAGTTCTAACATTTGAGGCAACAAATTATGTGTTGGCCAGTGTAATCTTTAAACTACCGCTGCAAAATGAAAACAAAGGGCGGAAATAAAAGACTGATAACCTTAAATACTGATTTTCTTAGTGACTAGAGAAAATTATCACGTTTCGGCAAGGCAGATTATGGAGTCGAAAAAATGAAGCTCATCAACGTCTTGCATTTGAAGTCCGCCAAGTGTAGTGATTTTAATTTGATTACATTTCTGTCTGATGTTTACGATCAAGGAAATTACACTACAGATGCAGTTATTCAATGAAGCTCTTCATCATATCTCTTTAGCGTTTGTGATAGCTATAAACAGCAAATTACAGGGATTTAACTTGCATTGTTACATTACTGGCTATAGTGCACACAAAGTTGGTAAATTATTCACTTGTAAGTTGTGTCAGTATGAACTTTGTACTGATAGAGAATTGCTGTGTGAATTCGGTGAAAACCTGGATGACAAATTCTTATATATTGAAATTTTGAATAGGGTTGCCTTAAATTAAATGGCCAACCCAGTTTCTAACTGATATTGTTTCCGATCTTTTGTTATATTTAATTGTCTTATTTCCAAGAAATATTAGACTGAGTTTTTATACATAACAAATCAAGGAGATTTAGCGGTCCGTATTAGCTTGAATTTTATGAATCATTCAGTGAATGTGGTAATAGAGTGTCAAAACTTTTATATCTATCTGTTTTCATTGTTGCAAACATAATGTTGCACAACTACACAAAATTTGTGAATGAATAAAAGAAGCCTGAAAAAGTCGGAAAAAAGTAAAAGGAAATTGGCAACACTTTTTGGAAAATGACCTATATTAAGAAGCATGAGTTAAATTGGACATCCTATTTAACACTGTTTATGACATTTATTGAACATTATGTTCGGGATGAGTGAATAATAATAATAATAATAATAATAATAATAATAATAATAACAACAACAAAACTTTTAAAATACTAAAAATATTTTAAAAATAATAATGATAATAAAAATAATACAAAGGCACCTTCGAAGCAGACGACGACGGCGATGAAGAGGAGGGAGTTGGTGGTGCTGGATGTTCTTGTAAAGGGTTGCTTCTTCACCACGGCGCTTAAAGACAAGATCACGAGATTCGGAGGTGCAGCTAGTCTACCTGTTTCCAGCGTGCCAGCCTGTACACCACAGCAGCTCTAGTTGCTCCAGCAACAATAGATTTGTTTCATAATTAAAGTCATCAGACGCCGCTCCTTCGAGGAGGACGGTAGGACTGTTGCAAGAAATCGAATCGTCTCTGGAATTCTCTCGAATTCGGAATCCATTTGCGTATGCAGTCGAAAGAAGCAACATCAAAAATAATGATAATTATTATTATTATCTATGCATTGTAATTATAGGGCCCTTACAGCCTTGGATTTAACGGAATCATTCAGTCTCGTAGATATGTTTCAAAGATCTTCAACCGTCCTCGAGTCGAGGACTGGCTGCACCACGGAAAAATTTTTGTACCATCAGCCTCGATCCATTATCTCCTGCAATAATGGGTAGAACGATAATTCAGTCCCCGTCTCGATGTTTTTGACTCATGCCACCTTGCATGGGTCTTCCCCGAGCTTGGAATCCAGAAATTATGCCTTGGATGATCCCTTTCTCTAAGCAGTCTCCCTTTCGTATAGCAGATGCACGATGTAAGAAAGCTTCCTCTTTTTAAAAATCAAAGCAGACTTCTCTCTATTTCTGCCGTCTTTAGGACACAGAGTTGTCTTCTTAGCAGTCCACGGTACTCTGTCTAAGAATCTGCTGCAGCCTCTTAAGTTCAAATTGTATTGTATTGCTCCATTGACATCGAACACACGACAAGCAATCCACTAGAAAGCCAATAAGATGCGTTGATTCTTATCTCTTCATCTATATGGTCCAGCTCTCACAATTCATACTATACCACTGGCCAAACAAGAGCTTTCACAAATCGTATCTTTGTTTGCAAGCAATATACCGTGAATTTTCCTTACATGCTTTAATGCTGCTAGCTGAACCTTCCCCTTTACAAGAACTAAACCTCCTCTTTTTCTGTCCTTCGATGCACCTCTTCGACGAACAGATTATGGCAGTCAGTCAAATGGTCAGTCAAACCCGGATCCCCACGCCGCTACTCACAACACCTACAGGTCTACACTAGTGCTTTACATATCTACCGACGTTTATAAAACGACGTTAGGCATGAAAGGTAAATTGCATGAAACGGAGTTTTACAAGTACTAGGCAATAAAACAAATAATGAATGTAGTAATATTTAAACATCTGTAAGTCACTAGCAAAATGCAGTTAATCAATTTTCCGATCACTACTCGTCAAAAGTTTCAGATGACTACGAACGTAGTATTGTACTGAAAATAAAATAACTTATACAATTATAAACCAAATCTGACAATCAGGATATATCGTCTGCAGAAGATTATCAATGCGCTTCATTGTCTCTGTTTACCAAGTTCAGAGCAGTCTAATCATTGGGTCTTGACAGTATGCAATGTGATTCTAAAAATACCTACAAAACATCTTCATACTGCTTCGATACCTTAGCATATTCCACATGTAATTAAACCGTAAAGCGACCTATATTTTAGTCCCACAATAAATAAATAAATATATATTAACTTCTAACGCGGCGGTGTCGAATACACAAGGCATCGACTGATGGTGCAACAAAGCCAAGCCGCAATCAGGTTAATATCCAGAAGGTCAGTCGACAAAGGATAGCCTATGTATTCCCTCGCTAACATTTTCCATAATAGCATCCGTTGTCCCAATGGCATATTTACTCTCGTTGATATTGTGAGGCGACTGGCATGGCTGCATGACGCTGTCGACATTGTCAATACGTCGTCCTTGTGATACTAAGGGTATTGAAAGGAATCGAAGCCGCAGATTCGATCTCGAACTATAGCGGCGGTCGTTTGAGTGATGATGATTGACCGCCGGATGTGGATCGACAGAGAAAGAACAAGTTGTCGTTGTTGATGTTTGTTCAGACAGACGACGATAAAGATACATGACACAACTCCGTATCTTAGTTGACTAACGAGACGTGAGCCAGATCTAAACAGCCAGAGGTGTGGCTATGTGCTGTATGTCTTACATAGATCTATTTATTATGATTATTAATGCCACTATTATTTATTTTATTTATGATATTAATTAATAATATAATTAAATGGCTATCATGCAGGCGTGTAATGCGCAAACCATTAACCGATGGAGCACCATATCCCAGCAATCAGTCCAAATACCAGGAAGATCAGTCTACAAAGACAGAGGCAGCCTATGGTGGATTTGCAGTTTCAAAAAGGCAAGTCTTAAGTTGAGAACGAAATAACGCAGGATATAGAGTAGAAGAAACTGATGCAAAACGAGAGTTCCAAAGTATAAGTTCAGCAATCGAGCATTAGTCTTCGATATCAAAAAACAAAAGCAATTACATGACCTGGTTGAATAAAGAAGGGTATGGAAAATGAGGGTTGATTTTATTGTTTGAAATAAAAATATGCGGTTTTCATCTAATTATTCTGCAATTCCAGCTCAATTCCAGTGCAGCGTTGGCGCTTTGTTGAATGCTCCTGACTGGCCTTTTGTTAACAGAGATTGTGAACAAAGTGACCCTTTTTCTGCCTATACCTTATTATTTGAAAAGCATATTTATACACGTATTGTAGTATTCTCAAAAGTACACTATAATTTGAGCAAGCACCAATATGCAAAATATACTTAAGTCGACCTGACATTAAGGCCACATGTAGAAATAAATTTAAATAAAGAAAGTTTCAGAGCAAAAATATACCAATAAATTATAAATTGTGAAAATTACTTGAAAAAATAAAGAGACGGAAATAAAGGTTCTTTGATAACATATAGTTTTCTAGTTAGTTATATAGAAAATGAAAGTAAAAGCCTTATTGCTTGTAAATTTAATAAATTTTTAATCAAAATTCTGCCTAATCTAGCTTCTAAGATTACTGACAGTAAAATATTATTCAAGATAGCATCCTTCAATTTCATCCACTGGAATACAATTAACATCATATATTGAAATAATATCCACTGCAAGTAAACTGCGTTTCACTCACAGCAGTGGTATAGACCACAAAGACCCTCAAATTGCCAGATTTTCCATTATGAACCATCTCGATTTTTCTTGCAAAAATTATAATTTGCTCAATTACAACCCGTATTGTCCCAAATAGCTCAAAGATTGTAGAAGTAATTCCCATCTTAAAATCTGAGGAGATAAATAAATTTGTAATTATAGGCCAATATCAATCTTACCGTGCTTTCTACATATAAAAAATTATTCACGTTAGGATGATGTCATAATTATTTCAGAGAGCATCAAATAAAAAGATTTATACGAATATTGCTCAGCTAATTCCGCATACATGGCCCTATTTGAAATGCACAACAAAACCGCCAAAACTAAGGATAACAACCACTTCTTCGAGGTATTCTTTTGACTGATCAAAAGCACTTGACAGGGTGAATTGTAATATTGTAATAAATGAATTAGAGCATTGAAGCATACAAGGAATGTGCCTTGAAATGCTTTCGGATAGCTTAAACTTGGAAGGCAATTTATTTCGTGATTCTAATGTTATATGTGGTGCACCACAAGGTTTTGCATTAGTCTCTTTATTTTTCTTAATCAAAGCAAATGATATTTTGCACCCTTCTTCATTACTTCATATCGTTATGGTTACCGATGATCTTGATTGATAACCCCGTTTGAAATGTTACTTAAAGAAATTAATGTGGAATTAAGAATGGTACTAGCATGGCTTAGAGCAAAAAACCTTCGCTAAATCTTATGAGGAAGAATTTCATATTGTTTCGTTCACAGGCAGAAAAGCATGGCTTAGAGCAAAAAAACTGTCGTTAAATCTTATGAGGACGAATTTCATATTGTTTAATTCACAGGCAAAAAACTATTGCTGCTTACAATTCATGAATTAAATTTGCAAAGGAAAGTACAAATCGAATATCTTCCACGAAAGTTTTAGAAGTACACATTGACGAACATTAACATAGAATGAGTATGTAAATGTCACATCTAAAAAAGTAACGAAAAACGATGGCATAATTTCGTTTCTCCTATTCACCACGTTCTTTGAGTTTATATTACTCCTCAATTTGCCAATCTATCTAGCACTGCAATATTGCAACGGCTTTAATTGTGCGCTAAAAAGATATTTTTCACATAACGTGAATTTTCAAATGTGCACAATTTAAATTCAAAGTACTAGTAAGTTAGTAGTGGTAGTAGTAGTAGTAGTAGTGGTAGTAGTTGTGGTAGTAGTAACAGTGAATAATAGGTAGTATAGTAAGAAGTGCCTTGAAGCAGCCTATATAAGCTAGTCTCTTCCTACAGCAATTGTTTTTCCAATCAATGTCACCTTCAAATACATCAGTTCTTCCTGCCACAATTCTCCAGTAAACGTGCAAACCTACCTTATTAACTTTATCCATTCCTTCTATCGTTTGTAAGCTTATTCTTTTTGTTCCTTTTGGGACCAACGCAACATAAACCAAAACGAACGAAACGGTAGGTTGAATCTTAAACGCTGCTATCGTTAATGCAAATAATTGAACAATCTTTGATAGACCTCAGGCCGTTTGAGTGGCTGCAAACTTTAGTTAAATA
The DNA here is from genome assembly GCA_964023275.1 of Norana najaformis. Lineage (NCBI taxonomy): Eukaryota > Metazoa > Annelida > Clitellata > Crassiclitellata > Hormogastridae > Norana > Norana najaformis. Next base: position 27,863,776 of record OZ029923.1, read on the forward strand.
GGGGAACTTCTAAGTGGCGCAAAAATTTGGTATATTGCCACTTCAGAGCCTGGCATTCTAATTACTGCTCCAACAGAAAGATATTGAAAGTTGAAAATTTCAACGTTTTGTTTTCAACTAGCATCACGAGCTATATAAACTAAAATATCAATTAAAAAGGCAAGTGATGTGATTTACGGTTGTGAATGAAGTCTGTAATATTTGATACCAAAAGCTGCCTCTCTGGGTTTTCATATGATACTGGTCGGTTTCTTACATGTGTAATTCTGATCAGATTAACAGTTTCCTGACAACCTTTGCTTCAAACGGTAACCAAGCAGGAATGTGTTTCTCTGTAATGTAAGCTTACTTGAACATCTCCATCGTGCAAGCTCACAGCACAAAATTATAAATCAAACAACATGGTTTCCACGTACCTAAGAAACAAACGCTAAAAACTGATGGAAAATACCAAAGTTTATTTAGATTTTTCTAAAAGAAAAATACAAATTTGCATGTATAGCCTTAATTTAGATTTTCTCTGTCAAATTAGTAGTGGAATAGGAATGAACAATGTTGAACTTAGCGCCAGGTGGCAACATCAAAAGTAATATAGAAACTGCGTCATTGTTTCTGTCATCTCGTCATTTTTCTAACTAGGGTTCATCAAAAGAACAAATATCACCTATTTCGGAAAGCTTATGGTACTAAAGAGAAAAAAAGAAAGCGTTTAGACCTGTAGCATTAGATGGCGTGTTCACATTATTCAACGTCTGCCTTGAACCTCTTCCAACTCCTTCAACCGTTAACATAAACGAAATATCGTTCACAGTTACTCAACGAATCGTCATCTATGACCAAAATGAATCGCGTCTTGGCATTCATAGACTCAACATCTCTGGACCACCAGGTCATCCGTGGAACTACAATGACGTCTATTTCACCAAAGAATCCCTTCCACTAGACAACAGAACAATGAGCGATAATATGGCTTATTTTGTGCCTCCACGATGCCCGGGAAATCTTCATAACTTTTTCCAAGAGGAGTATATTCCACTCTACAGCGTCATTCGCCTCACCAACAGACTCCACCCAGGTTCTGGAAATCTCATCATCTATAATACTCCGAAAACGAATCACAATCCGTTCTGTAGAAACTTCAGTACATACAACGCAATCGTGAGAACTCTTTTCACAAATGGTTTCCACGACGTTTAGTACAACATACCGAGTAACACTTGCTTCAAGAACGCCGTCTTTGGAAGCAGGATCAAACTCAACAATTCGCGTGATGTTGTCAATCACATCATCAACCAGTACAATCTTTCAGATACTTGTGCCAAAAAAGCGGAATACATAACGCTCATTTACAGAAAATATAGACGAATTGTGAACATGGAAGACCTTCATCGATGGGTATTGGAGAGAGGATTTAAGAGGGATTTTGTGAGAATCGTAGATTTGATAACTTTCCTATTCGAAAACAGATTGAGTTGGCTTGTCCTTCTCAAGTTATGATTGGAATAAACGGAGGGGCGTTACAATGGTCGACCTTTATGCCTGAGAAGTTTCACATGGTTGAAATGCCGTGGCCTTCTCGATCTTGGGGATTCTTTTTTCGCCTTATATTCCGGCATTCGGTATATCGTATCACTCAGTTGAGTTGAAAGATGTTAGAGTAAATTGAACATCGTTTGAGTTAAGGATTCGCCACGGTGGAAAGGTGAGTGATGAGGAGAGACAACGGATACTCAAATCTCCACCTCAGGATTTATATAAATGGTCGGATGGATTCATTCACGAAGAAGAATTAAATGAGACTCTGTTAATTAACGCAACATCTGCCCTTGGTCTCTGGATGTCCTCTAATCGCCTCCGTCTGAACTCTGCTAAGACCCAGTTCATCTGGCTTGGTGGTCGTGCTCAGCTGGCAAAGATTGATTCATCATCCTTACGCCAGAGGTTTCCGGACATTCGATTCTGTTCCAAAGTCCGTGATCTTGGGGTTGTTCTGGACCGGGAACTCTCCTTGACCGATCATGTTAACAATGTCTCCCGCTCATGCTTTTACCACCTTCGTCAGCTTCGTACCATCCGCCGCTCCCTCTCCTTTCATGCCGTTACTACTCTAATTCATGCCCTTATCTGCACCAGGGTGGACTTTGGTAACGCTATCTTTGCTGGACTCTCACTTGCCAATATTTCCAAGCTTGAATCTGTTCTCAATGCTTCTGCCCGTCTTATTGGAGGCGTCCCCAGGTATGGCCATATAACTTCCTTTATACGGGACACTCTACACTGGCTTCCCATTCAGCAGCGTATCCAGTTCAAGATCCTAACGCTTATGCGTAATTGTCTTGTTGGCTCTGCTCCATCATATCTTAGGGACTTCTGCATTTCGGTCTCTTTGGTTCCAGGCCGTAGCACTCTCCGGTCGGCCTCCCTTGGACTTCTGACTGTCCCTCGTATGCGCACTGCTACAGCGCAGTCTAGAAGCTTTGCCTATGTTGGACCCAATAGCTGGAATCGCCTTTCCCGAGAGCTCCGGGTAGTATTCCTCAGTTTGTCTCTTCCGCAGTTTCGCAAGCGCCTGAAGTCTGTATTATTTGCCAGTGGTCTCACTGGTTCGGGTCGGGAGCGCTTCTGATGAGTCTATTCTTGAAATGGCGCTTTATAAATGTCAGATTACAATTACAATTATTTCAAACACGATTTTCAACAGCTCTCACTCCAACACGGTTGTCTAAATTGGCAATGAAGTCTGCAATTATTGTAAAAGATTATTCGTTAGACTTTTGACTTGAGTACAAACTGTCTTAACCACTGGCTTCCAGAGGAAGAACACGTCCGTTGTTCAGAGAAAAGAGCAAGTTAGAACGCATCTGAGGATTCTGGCAAGGCTTATGCTATATGTCTACTTCTCAGAACGTGGACTTTGATTCTGCACGAACCTAATAACCATTATTCTAGGTATTGTGACGACTCAAGTCTCCTTAAATCTTTAATACGTCGACTTGTCGAACTTTGATATTGAAGTGGCTGCTTTCTAGAGTTTGGCCCTGATATCTTGCTCTTTTTTCTATATTCCTACTGTCAAACCTTATTTGCTTATGCTTTCAGAATGGGAGCAACTTTTGTAGTTGAAGAATTCTTCTTTTTAGTCAATTTTCTTAGTAATTCCATTGCAAGATATCAACCCGAATTTGGTGCATAAACTGCCTTTAACACACATGGGTCAATCAATTTCTGCTGTCTTCTACTCTGCCTAATCAACTAATTAGCATAAGTAGCAATAGATCTACAACAGCTGCAGGCCTAGACACGCATTTTCGTGTACGATTTGGTCTAAGTCCTATGCGTGTGACCGGTATAGTGCTATTGTAATTTTTCCCCATATCACACCTGAAATATGGGCTTCATTAAGTGTATTTATAAAGCTTTGAAGATATGAGTCGCTTTTTCTGTGACATGCCGTTGCATCTTATATTATAGGCTGAAGCATTAGCAACGTCACATTAATCTAGTGTAATATAAGTCGAGATGCTTTTGAGAGCCATTTTCTTTCGTTAAGTATAGGTATTCTTTCGTAATTATAAGACGGTTTGCAATCTAAATATAGCCAATATTGTACGATTAGGATTGTGCATATACTTTTATTGTCTGATTGTTTTATTATTTTGAAGAAAGAGAGCTTAAGGTAATAAAAAGCAATTGGATAGGCGCTGGCCCACCTGCAAACAAGGGTTATTTCTGGCCTACCTGAAAATAAGGGTTACTCCTGGCCCAACTGAAGATAAGGGTTAATTCTGGCCCATCTGAAAACAAGGGTTAATTCTGGCCCACCTGAAAACAAGTGTTACTTCTAGCACAATTGAAAAAAGGGTCACTTCAGCCCACCTTCAAACGACCAGAGGTTTCAAGCCAACTTCAAACGACCAACAGATTCGGTCAGTCGCGTGGATACGCTTAAAAAACTTCGTATGTTACCAAATTAATAGACAATATACATATATATATATATGCATGTATGTATGCATGCATTTTGGAAAATGTGGGAATATATAGGGTCGGTAGATCAATATTATTATTTAGTGTATGATTTCAATTATTTAGATTATATTTTGCATGACATGCATATCTACGCCATGCTGCATAGCAAACTTGATATCTGCTACTTGTGTATGCCGCAGAGATACTGTTTGTTGTATGGGTTTTAAGGGGAAAACAACTGCACTTATCCGGGATTCTGTTTGTGAACATCAGTGATATTTTTACAGTTTGTGGCCATTCATAACTTTAGCCTACAGTAGTATACGCGATGGACAATTCTGAAAGACCTGGGTTTTAACGATTACATTTTACATTACACTGAAACTCGCTGATGCAAACAGCGTTACTGGACTCAAGGAATCGTAATCAAACGCTTAATTAACCACATGCAGAATTAGTCGCATGTTTAAGGTAACGCGGCTGAAGCGGTCGATGTTCGACCGGATCCATAAATCCTCTCTATCCCGTGTAGTGTCTGATGGATTCCTGGTGAAGACAGTTCCGGCCCCCACCTTTTGACACAACATAGTGAGGCAAGTTTTTAAGTAGGCGCCATCCTGTTGCCTAGATTGCAAATTTTTTTAATAAATTATTTTTCAGTAAGTGGTAAAAAATACGCGCAAGCATTTATGCATTCGTAATTAGGACAAGACATGATTTCGACGATTGACTCCGCAGCAAAAGGTATCGAGGAACAATTCTATTTTAGAACAGATTTCCAAGTCCTGGTCACGTGAACCAATCACAATATTTTTAGAATTGTTTTGCCTGGGCCTGATTTGGCTTTACAGCTGCTGTTGACTGCTCTTAGCAATCATTACCACTATCAGCTGCAGATGCTGTGCGATAACTATTTCGGTAGAACTTTCTTGTAAAAAACCGGGTTGCGGTCGTGTTTCATTACCAGATAAATTTTCCACCGCATGGTCGATGAGTGTAGGAAGAGTAGGACATACAGTTCGCTCTCTACAACACCCAATTGGTGCTCGCCGGAGACCTCAATCTACATCTGGAAAATTCTTCTGAACCTGCCACTCTCCAGTTTCAGGCCATCTTTGATCAATTTGGCCTCGCACAGCATGTGACATCGTCAGCACATCGTGGTGGTGGCTGGCTTGATATCATTCTGATAAGAGATGACTGTATTGTAACTGATCTTCGAGTTCATCCACATACTCTCTCCGATCATGGTCAGGTAGTCGTCACTGTTCCGTTCCTCCATGAGGTGTCGCTCTGTACTGCCCGGCGGGTCCGCCGGTGGCGCGATTTAGATTATGATGCCTTCCGTGCTGCTTTGCTCGAAATAACTGCCATCGCTGACCCTTCGACTGTGGCTGAGCTACCGTTGGGTGATTTGTTTGCTGAGTATGATATGGCCATGAAAGACTTTATTGATCGTTTTCTTCCTCTTCGCACCGTTACCATCCGTAGTTCCTCCCTGTCTCCGTGGTTCGACGCTGAGTGCCGCTTCCTGCGTCGCGGTGCTCGGCGCCTCGAAAGAATCTACAAGCGTTCCGGACTGCTCTCTGATCGATCGGCCTGGGTGCACCACGTCCGAGAGTTACATAGGCGCTATAGAGAGAAGGAAAAAGAGTACTGGGAATACAAGATTGCCCACCACACCGGTGATCACAAGCGGCTCTGGTCTACTCTTAACGACCTATTGGGTCGTAGACGTTCCTCCGCTGGTGCTGTACTACCGTCCTTTACTGCTGCTGATTTCGTTGAGTTCTGTGCGGCCAAGATGGTCGTTATGCTACTGCTGGGAGTCCTCCGCCTGTCCTGCTACCGACGGCTAAGAGGCTCTCGGTCCTTCATCAAGTCTCTTCGGATGAGTTGCGTCGACTCATCCTTGCCTCTCGACCAATATCCTGTGAACTAGACTCTCTGCCGCCGTTCCTCATTCAGCATTATATCAACGTTCTTCCCTTCCTGACCCTCCTCTGCAATCGCTCATTGGGAAAGGGTTTTCTACCTCCGTCTCAGAAGAAGTCCATCGTCATTCCGGTTCTCAAGCGTGATGGTCTCGACGTCTCGGACATGCCTAACTTTCGACCAATATCTAATGTTACTTTTTGTCCAAGGTCATTGAGAAAATTGTATCTAGTCAGTTAGTTACCTATCTCGAAACTAATGATCTACTACCTGTTTCTCAATCTGGCTTTCGTAGATTTCACTCTACTGAGACACTCTTAACTCGACTTCTGTCTGATATATATGTTGCCATAGATCGTTCTGAAGTTACCTTACTTGCATTATTTGATGTCAATGCTGCACTTGATTCGGTCGATCATGCTATACTTTTGGAACGTCTGGCTATTTTTTTTTTGGTTTATCTGGCAACTTTATCGATTGGTTGGCCTCTTTTCTATCTGAGCGCACGCTCTGTGTGGTTTATGGCCCAACCCGCTCACCTTGGGTTCCTTCCTTGTTTGGATTGCCTCGGGGTCACTTTTGGGTCCTTTGCTTTATATACTGTTTACTGCTGACCTTAGCTCTTTGCTAGTCGCGTGCTTGGCTTCAAGCCAGTCCTATGCCGACGATGTGCATGCCTATGTTCATTGTTCTGCTTCTGATGCCACAGCTGCTGTTCGAGCTATGTGTTGTGCTTCTGACTCCCTTGTGGCTTGGAAGTCTTCAAATCGATTGAGATTGAATCCTTCCAAGACTCAATATATTTGGTTGGGCACTAGGCAGCAATTGGCTAAAATCAATCTACCTGTACTTCATTTAGAGTTTCCTCACATCACCTTCTCAGTCACTGTTTATGACCTTGGCATTGAGTTGGATCAGGAGCTCTCTTTTAAGGCTCAGGTACATCGTCTTTGTCGTAGTTGCTACTACCAGCTACGGCAACTTCGTGTTGTCTCACGTTCTGTCTCTGTCACCTCATCTAAGACTCTGGTTCATGCATTTGTCACTAGTCGGTTGGATTACTGCTCTTCTCTATATGTTGGACTCCCTGATGTACGGCTTTTGTGCCTGCAACGTGTGTTGCGGGCGGCTGCACGGCTTATTGGTGGCATCTCTAGGTTTGGTCATGTCTCTGATTTCATGCGGGATAAGTTGCACTGGCTTCATATGAGTCAGCGCATCCACTATAGGATTATTGTCTTTGTTTGGAACTCCTTGTTGGGTATTGCCCCCTCTTACTTGAGGGAGCTTTGCCTACCTGTCCGGTCCAATTTGGGACGTGCTTCTCTTCGCTCCTCTGCTAGTGGTAATCTATTAGTGCCTCGCGCTCGCATCTCGACCATGCAGCGTCGTGCTTTCCCTGTTGCTGACCCAACCCTCTGGAATGGACTTCCTGTTACTCTGCGTCTTCTACCTCGGAACTTTACTTCTATCTTCTATTCTTCTCTTAAGACTGTTCTCTTTCGCTGAGGTTGGTTTGGGAGCGCTTCTGAGTAGTTTTCTTGAAGGGGCGCTATATAAATGTTCCGTATAAATAAAATAAATAAATAAATATGGTAATGATTCACTAATAATTTAGTTTCATTCATCCATCGCTGCTCAGTGGCGACCGCAGCTGCATATGTGTATATATCATATATATATACGCAGCTCTGCGGTCTTCTGATTTATGATGATTGATGGCCGACCGTAGAACCACAGCCAGACAGGCGCATAGACAAACAGACAGACAGACAGACAGATAGATAGATAGATAGATAGATAGATAGATAGATAGATAGATAGATAGAAAGATAGATAGATACAAAGGGAGACATACAGACAGACAGGTACAGACAGACAGAGGCAGAGACGGAGAGACAGAGACAGAGCGAGAGAGAGAACACGTTGCCGTTGCTAATGTTTATTCACTTATACGCTAGGACTCCCTCTCTCCGTTGACAAACGAGACGAGTGTCTGGCTTAAAGAGCTAAGGGTGTAGTCAAGTGCTCGATCTCTCAACTTCGTACAAACCGTTTTACAACGTTGATTCAACGACGTCGTCATGTCGAAGTGTTCTGAGCCAAAAGAAATTAGAGTACTTTGACTATTTGCTAAACCAGACTATAGAATCGAAGTCAGGAATACTGACGGCCGGCTACCCAACCAGAAAACTCCGGGGTCGAGGCTAGGGTAGAATTTTTCAATGCTCGAGCAGCGGATGTGGGTTTATTTCCCTCCTCTGTCTTGGTAACAAGTTACAGATGCAGGCGTCCTTGAGGAAAGTAAGTCCAAGAATGTGTTTAAGAGTCTATCCTTTAAGTTTTCATTAACTTGTGTTCTTATTAATAATCTAGAATGAATGTTCCTAAGTTTTCTTAGAATTTCTTTTCTTTCTTTCTTCTGTGTCTTTTTTCTCCTCTTGGTTCGTCTTCTTTCTTCGTTCCTCTTGTGTTTTATCAGTGAGGTTGATAAGACTTTCCACCAAAAAATTGCATGGAGATCGCCTTCCCTCATTTATGTTTTAAGGACTGCCATAGTCAGCCAAGTTACTAGCCTTGTTTTGTTTAATGTCACAAGAACAGCCAGGTTTAACCAAACCACCTCGTTTGTTAATGGCACAACGGCGCTCAAAGTTAGCAGGGTTCACCTTCTTATATTATGGCGCAAGGTGACTAAATGTGCGCCTAGATTTTTCCAGATACCTCCAGCCATTTGTAAGCGATATCTGTGCAGCTGGGTTGTCTGAACACAATGCGAAGATCGAAAGCCTAATGCGCACTTCGGAATGAGATCTTTCTGAAGCTTGTCTGGACAGAGCATTCCAATATGATGTGGCGCAGGGTTTCCTGGCCGTCGCGATTGTCGAAAATTCCGGTCTCGTGTCGACCCCACAGTTTCAGCAGTGCATCTTGGCAGCAGTGACCTAACTGGAGTCTGGTGATGGTAATTTCCTTCATCCGATTGAGGTCGGTGCTTCTTATATAGTTCGATCTAGCACCCAGCCCACACAAACATGCGAATCCTCGTTACTTGGCGAGATACACACTACCTGTGTGTGCCAGTGTTTCGACTCTGCAGTCTGAACCTTCATTCGTTTCATAAACTAAGAATACATTTCTCTACTCTCCTTCGACATCGCCTCCCAGATAAACGTATCATACTCATCTGATCAGTCAAACCCGGGTCTTACTAGCTTCAGCCTGCTTAAGTCTTTTGATAAGATCAAGAATAGAGCTAGCTGTGTGCGTCTCACCTGTTACGTAAAAACAGGCGCAGAGACGTTGGCGGCCGGTATGCGATAAGAACTCAGCCAGTAGCGATTCAGTTAATTGTAGGCAGTTGGAAAGCAAGCAGGCACATGAGTACAGACTAGCAACTAGATTCTTAGGTACTAACAACCTACAATACAGCCAATCGAATCCATTCATAGCGGAAAACTATTAGTTAGCTTCACTCTACATACGCTCATACGAAAACCAACAACCATCAGTGGTCTTTCCAGTCAGGTAAGTTAAACTTTCTACGTTTTGATAAACAACATGGGGAATTACACTTACAAATATAAAGTGAATAAAGTTTCGGACCTGACCAGTTCACAGAAAAGAGTTAAATAACTTAATTGACAATATTTTCATGAAGATAGATTCTTGATTTGATGGAAGAAGGTAGGTTGCAAGAAAATGATGGCAGAACGAGGCAATTAGGCGATGGATAAACTGGAAGTTAACGCTCGTCGGATCCCGAGCTAAATCGCTATACTATAAGGTAAATGAAGGCACCGTTACCAGAATGCTTGCGGTTGGTGGCAATGGAGAGACTTGGGGTCGCGATCGAAACTTTAGAGCGAACAGTTAAGCGCACCGGTACGAGCTGAAGTGAGGTGCTGTGGCTTGGGCTGGTTCGTGGAGTGGTCACTGCCGTATCGTCGTCGAAATAGTCCAGCATGTAGGTGGAGATCGTGGCATCCGTAACCCCAATGGCATTTTTGTTCATGGTGATGTTGCGAGGTGAATGGCATGGCTGCATTGCGCTGTGGGCGTTGTCAATTCGTAGTCACTTGTACGGAAAGGAGTCGAAAACGCTTTTGCAGCGGCGGTCGTTGGAATGATGATGACTGACCGCCGGATGTGGTTCGACAGAGAAAGGACACGTTGTCGTTGTAGATGTTTATTTAATCAGATGAGGATAAAGATATAAGCTACGTCTCAGTTTCTCGGTTGACAAACGATACGGGAATCTAATGTTAACAGCTGGGGTTGTGGTCAAGTGCTGGATCTCTCTCTTCTTACCTAGATCGATTCACCGTTATTATTATTGTTATTGTTATTAACACGCGGTTGTCTAATGCACAATGCATCAACCGATGACGCACTAGAACTAACTGCAACAAGGCCAAAATCAAGAACAGTCCGACAAGACAGAGATGCAGCCTGTGGTGGATAAGCAATTTGAAAAATTCAAGTCTTAAGTTGAGAACGAAGTAACACAAGCGAGTGAGCAGAACAAACAGATACAGAAAGAGAGTTCCAAAGTCGAAGTCTAGCAACCGACAAAGTTCGTTCACCAAGAACAATTCTAGTCTTAAGTATCACTAGAGAAAGACAACCACATGTATAACGATGTGTCTGGAGAATATTAGCATTGATTTTGACTTTTTTACTCTTTGAAATAGAAACATGCGTTTCCATCTAATTATTCAGCAATTCCAATCCAAATCCGCTGAAGAATCAAGCTCAGTTTTAATTTCTAAAGACTTGTGAGGGTTTTCTTAAGCACAGTCACATATATCTGACCAGCTGCCCATCTTCATGTATTGTACATGTAATTTAAAAAGCTCCTTAGTGGACAAAGCCCCTACATATGAAAAAAGGAAAACCAGTGCGGCTTCTAAATGTAACTTTGTCGCTTTGTTGTTTGCCGCTGACTGGTCTGCTATTTACAGAGCATATGAACGAAGCGGCTTCTAAATGTAACTTTGTCGCTTTGTTGTTTGCCGCTGACTGGTCTGCTATTTACAGAGCATATGAACGAAGATAGAGCAATCTGGAGATGGGGGCAGAGAAATAAGAGCCAGATTGGGGATGGCGCGCACGATCATGAGCTCGCTTGCAGTGATCTGGAGGGACAGGGCTCTGGGAACCTGGCTGAAACTAAGGCTCGTAAACGCACTGGTGTGGTCGGTGGCGCTGTATGGGTGTGAGACCTGGACACTGCGGAAAGAAGACAGAAGAAGAATAACAGCGTTCGAAATGACGACGTACAGGAGGATGCTGAGGGTTAGTTGGAGTGAGCACAGGACAAATGAGTCGATTCTGGAAGAGCTAAAGCCGTAGAGACGCTTGCTGGAGGTGGTGATGAGCAGAAAGCTGGGCTACTTTGGACATATGATTAGAGCAGACAATCTACCGGCCTTCATATGCCAGGGATATATGGAGGGAAAAAGACCTCGGGGAAGACCGAGGAGGCGCTGGAGGGACGACGTGACGGAGTGGATGGGGATGACGATGGCGGACTGCACAAGGAAGGCAAGAGACAGAACTGAGTGGAGAAGACTGACGTCGCTGGCCATGGTCTCCGATCCGCAGCAATGAGGATGGCCAAGACAAGACAAGACATGAACGAAGTGACCCTTCCTCGGACTATACCCTATTCAATAAAAGGTATAAATCTTTTTATCATGTAGCCTTCCGAAAAGAATCCTATCACCTGAGTCAGCACCATAAATTCTAAATCACTGGATGACTAAAGCGTTTTTGAAGTAGTTTAACAAGAAATCACGCTTATGTGCAAAAATATACTAAGAATCACACACTTGCATGCCAACAAGGCCATAATTGTCACATGTAGAAATAATTTTAATCAAATAAGGAAAGCTGCAGAGCGAAAGTATTATTTCAGTAAATTCTAAATTGTGAAAATGACTTGAAAAACATGGGCTTTAATTAAAACACATTTACATGAAAATGACTGGCTCCATCCTACCTATCCAGGTTCTGCATTCCGATTGCGACAGTTCCTGGTCGATCTTGCTTACGTTCTGCAACCATTCGAAATCTCATAGTTCCAAAGATTTACACAGCATTTGGCTCTCGCGGATTTTGTTACTCTTGCCCCACAGTGTGGAACGCCTTACCGACTACCATCAAAGATAACACTCTTCCAATAACAAGTTTTAAAAAGAAGCTTAAACCTTACATGTTTAATAGGTCTGCTCGATTTCTGTGCAGTCCTATTGATCTATAAATTATAGCATTACTCGATATTACTCGGTAGGACCTTTTTGGAGTCGTTGCACGCGCCTTTGAGGCTGTTGTTAATTGCGCGCGTTATAAATGTCTGTTTAATAATAATAATAATTAATTATAGCTTCATCATTTCCGAAATTAATCAACTGCTCTTTTCTAACTGGTATTGTTCCTAACGGAATAAAAGTCGCGAAAATAAAGAAATTGTTACTAATTATACATCAATATCTATATTCCTTTTCTTCTCGAAACATTTTGAAAAGTTGATGTACGAACGTTTGCAAGAATTTGTTATAGAACTAAAATAAGCATATCCAAACCAATTTAGTTTTCAATTTGGTCATTCAACTTCTGCGGCTCTACTAGACATGCTTGATAGAATTTCTCAGCTTTCGATAATAACAAAATTTCAGTTTGAATATTATTTGAATTGGCAAAAGTCTTTGACACTGTAAACCATTCAATTTTGCTAAATGCTGGAACTATACGGTGTGCGAAAGACACCGCTCTCCTGGTTTAAAAACTACATTGACAATTGTTTCATGTTACGGGGTCCTGTACAATCGTTTCATTTTAAGGGGTCCTGTCTAATACAAAAGCCATTGAACATGTAGAACCCGAAAGATCTATCCTATGTCCTCTGCCATGCTATATATATATATATATACATATATATATGACCTCCCAAATTCATGTTCTCTGTCACTTTATTTTATTCGCTGATGAAATAAATGTCTTTCATCTAGCAAATCTTTGAACACGAGTCTGTAAAAATGGACTCGAATCAGTTGCTGACTGCTTCAGACCAAATAGATTATCTCTTAATTTAAAATAGAAAAATTTTATACTGTAGGCCCTATTGTTCGCATCAAAAGGTTGTACCAACCCAAAACTTACACATCTTTATTGACAATCAGCAATTTGCACAAGTTGCTTCGTGCACATTTCTTGTCGTATTTACGTGGAAAGAACACAATGCAAATATTGAAAATTCCTAAAAAAGCACTGGCATCTTGTATCGCACACAATCTCTTTTTCAATATCTCGATCTGAACTGCTTAACTTGTAATACTCGCTCGTATATCCATGTCTGTCTTACTCCAATCCTGTGAGGACTGAAGCTAAACAGTACCATGGAATGGACACAGACAATATGTTCTTAAATTTGAAAATTTGAAGAATGTATTCTGTTATTCGATACGAACAAAGATTATTATATAACGCTTTTTGACAGCACTTTCTTAAATTTTCCTCAACTCCATACCTATTTTACTAGATCGCAGGGTACCTTCTGTAGTTCATCGTGTGAACAAACAACAAGTTTTTAAACATCTAATGCATTGAACCATTAATATGGAAAACATTTCATCTGCAAATTCAAAATTTGCCTTATTTGCGTCTATTCTAAAACAACTGCGTAGTTTTCCAATTATGACAAACGACTGTAGTTCGTAATTAGTTGTAAATGGTTAGTTCTTAAGTTTCATATTTTGCTTAGGAGGTCATAAATATAACCCATTTTCTTTTCTTTAATTTAACATATTTTAATTAGTTTAGGTATAAGAAATATTCACCGAAGTTTTGTCGCCATCAGTATTGTTCGCTAATTACACTGGTCAACATAGAAATCGTTACTGACTGGAAAAGGCCCTAATGTGTAGCATCTTGGTGTGCTGAACACGAATATAACCATAAAAATTTTTTATTGGCTCTCGTTTTGAAAATATTTCATATAGTTCATTTTTTATGTTTCACCATGTAAATTTATGCAGTAGGACTGCGACAATATCCTAAATAAGTCTAGAATGATGTAATATTCCACCTCATTGCATAATCCCATCATGGACACATCATGCACAGTTGATTACGTCATTTTCTGATGCAATATAAAACTACAGCCAGTCGGCTGCTGACGTCAGCAGTGTACTATATAAAGCGAGTCGGAACGGTTGAGCATTTACAATATTACAGACTTTGTGCGAGACAGTTTAAGTTACTGTTTTATAAAACTATTATTACTTTATCCATTTAGATACAATACAGAACAGTAATGCCTCGGAAGTGCGTAAATACTGTGGACAACTTTTGTTACATTTGTGGGGAAGTGACATTTGCCAACCAGAAGAAAAGTATCACTTATCAAGTCAAGAAGGCATATCATGCTTACTTCGAATGCAAGGTTGGTGACCAAGACAAGCCATGGGCCCCGCATATATGCTGTGCTACATGTACAACACAGCTTTCACAGTGGTTGAATGGCAAAAGACCATCAATGCCGTTTGCAGTTCCCATGGTGTGGAGAGAGCAAAGCAACCACGTAGATGACTGTTACTTCTGCTTGGTTCCTCCTCTTTCCGGTGGAATAACGAAGCAAAAGAAGTCGACAATAGTCTACCCAAACATTCCGTCAGCATTGAGACCAGTTCCACATGGTGATGGACTTCCTATTCCAGAACCTCCAGCAGAATATATTTTCCTTGATTCATCTGATGAGGACAAGGGTGAGCCGAGATGTTCTTCTCCTGGTCCGTCGGCGTGCAGTGATCCCGATTTTCACTGTGGTGCATCATCAACCCCACACAGAATAACACAGGAAGAACTAAATGACCTTGTTCGTGATTTGGACTTATCCAAAAACAAGGCAGAATTGCTAGAATCAAGACTCCAACAATGGAATCTTCTAGAAGAAGATGTCACAATTACTTCATATAGAAAGCGCCATCAGCAGTTGGAACCTTTCTTTATGAAGGAAGGTAATCTGGTATTCTGTTCCAATATTGACGACCTCATGAATGCCTTACAGATCACTCATGACCCACAAGAATGGAGACTCTTTGTAGACTCTTCAACACTGAGTCTTAAGGCTGTGCTTTTGCACAATGGAAACCGTCTTCCATCTATTCCATTAGCGCATGCTGTCCACATGAAAGAGACATACGATAACCTAAAACAGCTACTGCATTCCATTGACTATAACAGGTACAAATGGCGCCTGTGTGGTGATTTGAAGGTAGTTGCCATTTTAATGGGACTGCAGCAAGGATATACAAAATATATGTGTTTCTTGTGTGAGTGGGATAGCCGAGCAAGAGAGTTGCACTACGTGCGGAAGGAATGGACTCCCAGACAAAACATGGCAGTTGGACAGAAGAATATCCAGCACCCAGCTCTGGTCGAGGCTCACAAAATCCTACTACCACCCCTTCACATTAAACTAGTTTTGGTGAAGAACTTCGTGAAAGCCATGGACCGCACTTCGCCAGCTTTCCGATACCTGCATGAAAAATTCCCTCGACTCAGCGAAGCAAAGATTAAAGAGGGAGTTTTTGTGGGTCCTCAGATTAGAGAACTCTTCAAAGATGACCGCTTCAACAACTTGCTGGAGGGTGATGCGAAACAAGCATGGAATGCTTTTCGTCTAGTGTCTACAAACTTTCTGGGGAATGTTAGGGCAGAAAACTACAAGAAACTAGTAGAAGACATGCTCAATCAGTACCAGAAATTTCGCTGCAATATGTCTCTGAAGATGCATTTCCTTCATTCCCTTCTGGATTTCTTCCCTGACAACTGTGGTATGGTTAGTGACGAACATGGCGAACGTTTTCATCAAGATATCGCAACAATGGAGCAAAGGTACCAGAGAAAATGGTCCACTACAATGTTGGCTGACTACTGCTGGACACTCCGCAGAGATGCTCCCGAACAGCTGTACAAGAGACAGGCAAAAAAATCTAAGAACTAGTCTATGACCTGGTTTTTACAAATATTAACTGTAAGTGTATCACTATTGGCATGCATTGTGCGATATAAAATTACTTCATTTCAGATTACAAAAAAACTAGAGCCAATTCGGCATTTTCACTGTCATATTCGTGTTCAGCACATACAAATTGATAAGAACTGACTAATTTCATTTCAGTAACATGACTTTTGTAAAAATTTGTTGTCCAGTGTAATAAGCGATCATAATTAAGCGGGACTCTGCTCCCTTCTGGTTCTGCCGTTTCTACCCAAATAATCTGTTAACTTCCTGCTAAACTTCTATCTTTGTCAATTTTTTTATCAGTGAACGAAGATGACAATACCTATAACAATTATCAAAAAACACTGGCATATAATTTTTCGTAATCGTCACGTTCTACATCAAAATATACTTTTGAAAACGTATTGCTCCTTAATTTACCCATACATCTAGTACTGCAATATTACATAATCTTAAATTGTGCGCTAAACAGATGAATTTTCACTGTAACGTAATTTTTTAAAATTAAAATGTGCCCCATTTAAGTTGCATGTAGTACCAAAACCAGCATCAGTAGTAGTATTAGTAGCAGCAGTGTGTTGTAGTAGCAGTGAACAATATTAACAAAGCTTGAAATATCTCATTTCTTTTCCCATAAATTTCCATGAAATTTGTCTACCTACCTTATGAACTTTATCCATTCCTTCTTTGTAGAATTGCTGCCAAAGAAATCGTTTTTAAGCATATTGTTTTCGTTCTTTCTTACTAACTCAACCTAATCAAAACTGAACGAAAAGGAAGTTTCAACCTTCAATGCTGTTACCACTCAGACAAATATTTAAACCAACTTTGAATGATCTGAATCGTTTGCTTCTGTTCCAGCAGCGGAACTTCGGAGTGGCTTAACAATTTAGTTAAATGTCAACTCACTGGTTGGGGTTCAAATCCTTCACGCAACCGAAAGAAATTCAAACTCGACATTTTAAAATTGTATTTACCACTAGAAAGAAATCAGTACAGAGATAGGAAATTGCCGATATCAGACGGTGCGAAACAGGACTGCTGGTTGTGCTAAAACTAAGAAAGCGAAGTCTCTAACGCTTCATACCTAAGCTACCTCTCTGGGTTTCGATATGGGACTGGTCTGTGTCTTGCATGTGTAATTCTGATTGCATCATGCTTAGAGTTCGGATAACATGTGGTTTAAAGGGTGAAAGCGTTTCTCTGTAATGTAAACCTTCTGGAAGATTTTAGCGGACCAGCCAGCAGTACAAATAAGTACAAACAGCATCTTTTCCAAATGCCAAAGAGCAAATGATAAAACAGTTGGTAAAAAGCATTTTTTTTGTATTTTCCATACAGAAAGCACGAATATGTCTATGCACCCTTAATATTCACTTTATGTCAAATTAATAGCGGATGACCAGGGCTGAACGCAGTGACCGGTAACAAGAGCAAAATTAATAGAAACCGCGTCATCATTTTTATCATCGCATCATTCCTTTACTTAGCAATGTTTCACATTTTCCCCAAAAACAGCGTATTTCACCTACCCCTAAAAGCTTAAGGTGCGAAAGAGAAATATTCAGAAAAAGCCTTTAGACCTTCAGCTTTAGAAGGCGTGTTCACGTTCTTCACCGTCTCTCGTGTACCTCTTCCAACTCATGCAACATCCACGGAATATCGTTCACAGTTACTCAACGAATCGTCATCTATGACCGAAATCAATCGCGTCTTGGCAATCACAGACTCAACATCTCTGGACCCCAGGTCATCCGTGGAACTACAATGACATCTATTTCTCCAAAGAATCCCTTCCACTAGACAACAAGAACAATGAGCGATAATGTGGCTTATTTTGTGTCTCCACGATATCCTGGAAATTCATCACTTCTTCTAAGAGGAGTACGTTCCACTCTACAGCGTCATCCGCCTCACCAACAGACTCCACCCAGGTTCTGGAAATCTCGTCATCTATAATACTCCGAAAACGAATCACAATCCGTTCTGTAGAAACTTCAGTACATACAACGAAATCGTGAGAACTCTTTTCACAAATGGTTTCCACGACGTTTATTACAACGACCCGAGTAACACTTGCTTCAAGAACGCCGTCTTTGGAAGCAGGATCAAACTCAACAATTCGGGTGATGTTGTCAATCACATCATCAACCAGTACAATCTTTCGGATACTTGTGCTAAAAAAAGCGGAATACATAACGCTCATTCACAGAAAATATAGACGAATTGTGAACATGGAAGACCTTCATCGATGGGTGTTGGAGAGAGGAATTAAGAGGGATTTTGTGAGAATCGTAGATTTGATAACTTTCCTATTCGAAAACAGATTGAGTTGGCTTGTACTTCTCAAGTTATGATTGGAATAAACGGAGCAGCGTTATAATGGTCGAGTTTTATGCCTGAGAAGTCTCACATGGTTGAAATGTCTTGGCCTTCTCGATCCTGGAGGTTTTTCTTCTATATTATACTCCGGCATTCGGTATATCGTATCACTCAGTTGAGTTGAAAGATGTTAGAGTAAACTGGACATCTTTTGTGTTCAGGATTCGCCACGGTGTAAAGGTGTGTGATGAAGAGAGACAACGGATACTCAAATCTCCACCTCAGAATTTATATAAATGGTCGGTTGGATTCATTCATGAAAAAGAATTAAATGGGTCTTTGCTAATTATTTCCAACGCAATTCTCAACATCTCGTATTCCAACAGGGTTATCTAGAGGGGAAATGGGGCTTGTAATTATTGCAAAGAATTAATTGTTTGACTTTTGACATGAGTATCAAGCTAATAATAATTTGGTTTTCACCGAAAGATAGTGTATGTTTGTCGGAGAACAAAGAAATTTGCAACGCATCCGAGCATTCTACCAAGGCTTGTTGATACTTGCTCAGTTCTCACAACGTGTACTTTGATTTCAAAAGAACTGTACACAAGCGTCTACAGGTACATTGCAAATTTATGAAGGTATCACACCTGTAATATGAGCCACTTAAGTGTAGTCATAAAGTTTTGAAGAACTTATATGCTAACTTTGCTTTGTCAAATAACGTTGCATTTTGTGTGCTGACGATTAACCAAACAGAGAGCTTCATGATATTGTATCCAGCCAGAGGGAACGGCTATCACTGCTTGCAAATAGCCATCGGAGCCTGCTGGTGCCCCTCAGACAATTCTGCTCGTTGGACTCAACAGGTTGCCACCATTTTCTGGTAGTGGCATAGTGTGGGCCAGCTGTAGGCCCGGTGAACGAGGCTGTCTGGCTTCTCCCGTATTACTTTGCGGGCAAGGGGTAGTCCAAAAAGATGTCCATAAAATGACCTACTTTAGACCCCTCCCTCCTTCTTTGTCTGCATCTGTCCAAATTTGACATTAACATCCTTCACACCCTCTCCGGGCGTCCGCACTCCGTGTATTAAGGTCTAGATAAGGCTATCCTGTTGTTCTTGCGCGGCTAACGGATGCTGCGGGTGGGGTATTTTGTACTAAATTATGCCATCCTTTTCATCTTGTTCGAATTTGGGTGACCCTTCCTTCCCCTCTTTATGGACGTCCTTTATGGATGACCCCGAATCTTGTTTTGCACCATACATCTGGAACAATCTTTTAATAATATAAAATATGTTTTTCCAACAGAAATAGTTTAAGAAACAGTTTCGACTAACCTTCAATCGCTCCTTGATTTCAGATCTGTCAGAAAACCACATATTAGCTATTTGGCATGTTAAAAAGGATTACATAAATGGCCAGATACATTCCTACCTACACACATTTCTTTATACAAGCATGTATAGTATACATACATAATAATATATGTATAATAAAATTGGAGAAAGGAATACAGGAAGTAGGAAATGTAGGTTATAAGATTCGTAGAGAACTAACAATCAAAAAAGCCCAGCTATTATAGTGGAATCGCAATTTCTAGCATTAGTTTATGAGTCCACGTAGGTTGAAAAAGCACGTTGTTTTCACATTGCGGATATGTGGTACTGCTTTGCAAAAAATGTTTGGAAGAAGAATGTCAAAATTATCTCCTGGCTGCGTCAATAACGGATGCATCCTGAAGTTATACTGTAGACATTTTAATGGTGCTGTGTTAGAAAAGGAGTGACTTGTAACAAGTATTACCGAATAATACTACAACGTAACATACCCCTAACCAGAAAGTGAGGAACCAGTACGGTTGCCGAAGCAAAGTTGTAAACATATATGCTACTAAACAGTCAAGGAATTAGCCTAAAGATCAAAATGTCTAATAACTGAAGCTTAGCCTTAAATGGTCCATCTAACTGATGAACTGCAATGGACCATGATAGATGAACTTAGTGATATATGCGGAGTCAAAGTAGACTCCAACGGTCGTCCATGAAAGACGTCCCTCCTCCCTGTGTCCGCATTTGTCCGAATTTAGCATTAATCTCCCCTCCCCACACTGTGCTACAGGTATTTTGACACTATCGTGTCGAGCAAAGATTATACAGTAGTCAATACAGTAGTCATGCCATCAAGATGCCATGACTACTGTACTGACTACTGCATAATCAAGGTGGAAGGGGATCGGGAATTCTTGAAAGTACAGCATGAGAAAGGACGACGTGGTTCTATGGCAGGCACTGATGTCAAACTTGTAAAGCAAGAAGAGAGAGCTCTGGCAAGATCAGCAGCAGTTGCACAGCGTGAAGAACAATATCGTGCAAGCATAGCTGTAGTGATGGAGCTTTCTCTGTTGGAAATGTCAGATCAGGAAGAGGCTTCATCAGATAGTAACCGTTCAGAAAAAGAGCCAGAACCTTCAACGTCTCCTGGGCCACCAAAGCGGCGAAGGGGAACAATCTCTATAGTTACTCATGATGTTGCAGCAGCTCTGGATCGCACCAAAACCAGCAGTAGGAAGGCATCTCACATCGTTCTGCTCTCGCTGCATCCAATCTATATATATATATATATATATATATATATATATATATATATATATATATATATATATATATATATATATATATATATATATATATATATATATATATATATATATATATATATATATATATATATATATATATATATATATATATATATATATATATATATATAGTTTTAAATTGCCGGTTTATGCGGACCCGAGTCGGTATATAACCAACATATATATATATATATATATATATATATGCAGCACCAGTTGGTGAGGTGATCATCAGTCCACCTGCAATCCATCGAACAAGGAAAGATAATCATCCAGCACTAGCAGCTGAGATTCGTGAATCTTTCGATCCAAAGATTTCCCCTACTATCCACTGGGACGGCAATATCATGCCAGATTTTACAGGAACTGGAAGAGGTTGTGTTGATCGTCTTCCTATAATGGTATCTGGTAAAGATGTGACCAAGCTATTGGCCATCCACAAACTCCAATCCGGGACTGGATGCGTGTTTGGCCGAGATCAGAAGTTGGGGGTTGGAAGTCAGAATCGTGGCCATGTGTTTTGATACAGCTGCGAGTAACACGGGTTGCAAGGGCAGTGTATGCAAAGAGCTCGAAACGGAATTAGCAAAGTACGTTTTGAACCTTACCTGTCGACATCATATTTCAGAAATTGTTCTGGAAAAGGTGATTTCACTTCATGATTATGCAAGGTCTCCAAACTTGGAACCCTTCAGTCATTTTCGTGACTGTTGGCCCCAAATCGATCAGGGCAAATATCGCACAGCAATGGAGGATAAAGACGCAGAACAGCATGCAGAAGAAATTCAAGAAAATGTCATCACCTTCACAATGCAGCAGTTGAGTACTGAACACCACAGAGACGTCTTCGAAAAGCTACTAGAACTGACATCATTTTCCTAGGAGGAATTTTACGGAAAGGAGTAAAGTTCAGGTACCCAAAGGCATTTCACCGGGGGCATTGGATGCCGCCTGCGATCTTTGCAATCAAGATGTGTCTTTGCAGAGAGCAGTTTCCCATTCAACAACGCCGGAGCACAGAGAGGGCATCTCGACAATTCTACTCTCAACAGATGTGGAATCATTTACTTTTTGTGACCATAACCTACGTGAAGTCCTTGTTCACCTGTACATAACCCAATGAAGCCCCAAGGAATGATGTTCAATTCTAGAAGGCAATCCATACTTACCCAGACAAGGAAGTCTCACAGGTCGCCCTAACAGCATTTTCCAGACACCTTTAGTACTTGATCCAATTACAAAAGCACTACCCGATTTCCTTACCACTTCTACTACCAAACTTTTTCAGATCCTTGGATTGGATGACGCTTTTCCTGATCGAGACCCGCAACAATGGGAGTCAGAACAATCGCACAGTGAGGCAAAAGACATCATGTCCGCCTTAAGAGAGACGAACGATTTGGAGAGAGGAGTGATGGCTCCCATGCAGTCCTTCAATGAAACCCTGGTCCGCAACGAGGAAGAGAAACAATTTGTTCTGCAAATGGTCGAATGCATCGAAACAAATTCCAAAAAGCATTGAATTTAATAAATAAATGACAAATGAATTTTTTCTTTTGACTTTGCCTTATTCTCTATAATTAAATGTTGAAATTGTTTGGATATTTGAAAATTTGAAAATTACAATATATCACATTGCTTTCTTCCGAGGCTTTGCGCAAGTTCTAAATCTATTATAATTTTCATCTAATTTGGCAAATAACAATGTTTCTCAAGGTGGAACACAAAAACAACCTGGCCGATATTAATTTTGAAACTTCAGTTTTAAGAAACACCATAATATGGATCCATGTCCACTGGTACCCAGCCCCAGTATAATGACTAGAAATGAGAGAAAGACAGAGAGATATAGAGAGACAGATATAGATAGCTGGATAGATAGATGGATGGATTAATGGATGGATTAATGGATGGATGGATGGAGGGAGGGAGGGACGGACGGACGGACAGACAGACAGACAGACAGACAGATAGATAGATAGACAGACAGACATACAGACAGACAGACAGAGGTAGTCTTCGAATTTGTGTATGACTGTTGATGCTCGGTAATAAGCGACATATATGTACATGAACACCTATTCATGTACAGCGCCCTTTTCTTCTTCCTAGGTCGCGCTCCGGCGCTATATAAATTGTCTTATTATTATTATATATACAAGGCATGGTGCAACAGCCAGATATTGGGCTGCTCACAGCGAAGTCCCCTAATGATGACCCATCTCCATCGCCGTACAGAATGCTGTGCGAAAAGTTGATGAAACAACTAAATGTACCAACTTTAAATGCGGAAGTCCTCATTGGGCAAAAGCCACCTCCATTTCCGCATTTGTCTGTACCTTGAGGGGCCATGGGCATCAGTATTATCACTCGCATACCTGGCGAAACCCAGAAGTCCTCTGAGACCCATTTTAACTTCGAGAATTAAACTCCGTGCTTTGTGCGGCACGGTGTAACGACCCTGGGCTTTTTCTTTGCTCACGCGTTACTCTGTCACCATGCAGTAGAATTTTATCGGCGTAAGCTGAGAAGTAAACGGCAAGTCCTGCGATGTAATGGCCCTGTGTCTAGGACCTTGGGATTCGTCCCTTGCCGGTTCAAGGGTCTAAGAAAACGAAATGAGCGCCTCCCGTAGTCTCACTTGTGGGATATGGGATACTTTAATTAAACTAAGAAAATGCCCAAATGTCTTTTGAAAGCGTTTTTGACTTCTCGCGCGAGTATCAGATACATATCGTTTTCATTCAGTATTAATATCGCGTGTGTAAACTTTTGATTTTCTACTATACTGTTAATGATAATTGTCTAATGGGCCTAGTCATTGGAATAATGTCTACAGCAGCGCAAAAGTATGCACGCAAATGGGGCAAAAGCAATAATGTAGAGACACTATTGATCCATTTTTACCTGTCATTGTTGCCCAATGACTGACAGTATGCCAACCTTGCCCCTAATGGATACCACTTGTATCCAGGTCATATGTAATGTAATGTAATGTAATGTATTGTAACAAACACTTATATAGCGCTCTTCAAGTACCTCTCAAAAGCGCTGATGACACGGCTATCCTACTGATCTAAACAAGTGCGTTATCAAGTTAACAGAGAAAGAACATTGAGTTAAACTAAGTGGGAAAGTACGAATATGCTACTTATGCCTGGTGTTGCCCGTTTTACCTCTGTGGAAGGTCACTTTTACCCAGTACCAAATCATAATCTTTACCACCTTAGCCAAAAAGCTTATTTATTATTTAAAATTCTCAGCAATATATTAAAATAAGCTTTGGATTGTGAAAGCCAATTGCATGTGCTTGACATTTATTTTATGCAATTTTGGTAAAGAGCACTAGGTTGCCACTTTGGCCACCTGCATGCCAATATTGTCCACGAGTTCTTAGTGAACATTTTAAACTATTTTTAAATCTACTTGATAAATGTAGCTTATAGGATAATAGTGAAATGATATTCATACCATACATGATGGGGCAAGAGTGGCCTTTTGGTTACCTCTAGTCTGAGCCAGATTTTGCTGAAACTGTCATAACCAGTAGTAATTAAAGCAAGTTTCTGAAAACTCAGATGTACTACCTATATTATCTTGATATGTTTGATAACATATGTTTTACACAACATTTTTGTAGGTTTATGCCACACTTGGCCCGCCTCCCCTAGGTATTTAGGCCTTGTAGTCGTGATCGTAAACTCGAAAATTTTTAAAGCGCTACCATAAAGCTAAATGCAAGGCACTTGCTTACTCACGAGCGACGCGTCCTGTCAGTGGGGTTGTCCGCAAATGCCATTCATTGTATATGTTTAGATAGGCCACATAATGTCATTGCAGCAGCTCAAGTCTACAAGACCTAAACTACAAGAGCCTATACTTTGTTAGGTGGCCCTGAACATCTGTTTGACCTAACATGCTGAAGCTTTATTCAAAAGCCCATAAAACATCCAATTCCTAGGAATCGAGTGTAACAACTAACCGGCGCATAAGATTAAAATAACCGTTGATTTCATACAAAGCAGGTGATCCTGGATTGTCTATCACTATAACGTTCGTTTTCGGGGTAGTTGGACATATTCAAAAATACTGTATAATACGGGTAAGGCAAAAATAAGATTGACTTTAAAATTGAGCGTAAGAGGTAGAACTATGATACAAGTTGTGACCGCCGCCGATTGAGATATTGGTTTCTGCGACCACTAGATCTGATGAAGATTTCACGTCCATACCGCAGTGTACAGTTATCACCGTTTATTTCGGATTTTCTTCATACGAATGCCTTCAGATACAATGTCTATCATGACGCGAGCGAGATTCTAGCTGAATCTAAGTTGCACTGCGGAACAAGCGAAGAACGTAGCCTACGACAAACTTTAGATCTAATTTTACCCTTAACGATTACTACAGCGACAGAAGACGCTGGATTCAATAAGAGACCACATTTTACTGCGTTCCTATCTCAGCAACGTCTAACCCTCGACTGTGCAATGTTCACAGCGTGGTCTGTCTCCGTATTTCTCTCTGTATCTCTACCCATCTGGCTTCCTGTTTCTCTTTTTCTGACTCCATATTCTCTCTCTGTGAGCTATCAAGATTCCATCGCTCTATTTCAACAAAACGTTTAATTAGACGTTCTACCAATACTCCCCTGACTCAACCTGGCGTTGGTATCAATTGATATGTCTCTGCACTAGCTGTCCCCTCTCTTCATCCTAACCTCCAGACAACAACTAAAATGAGTGAGTCTGGTAATACTTTATACTTACGAGCTTACTTAATTTAACTGGGTTATAGAACAATGCATGGCACAGGAAAATTGCAACAACACATTTAGAAGGAATGCCCAGTTCTGATTTGTACATCTGCCGAAATTAAGCTGTGTAGTCATTCTCTTAAATATTTTGATTCAGATTGTGTTGCAAGTAGGCTAGTAAATTTCACAAATCGGCTTTTAATTGCTCGCTGAATGAAGAATGACTCTTCTATAAATGTTGCATTATTCTTAAAATTTTCACAATTTACAGCAGTATTCTACGTTAATGTATGAAGTGCATTGAAGAAGGAAAGATTTTAAGATCTTCGCGCATATTATGCTTCTTCACAAGTGTCGCTTCCGATAATCCCAGTCCTTTTTCCATATATCTCCCTGACATTTTTCAACCTACGATCATTGTAGCTACCCTATCAACTCTAGCCGTTCTTACTGTGCACAGCTGTTGGCAGAGAAATGGATTATAATCTTATTGTGATTTCTTTTTCGGACTAACATAACTTTAACACACAACCTCATTCAATTCAACAGAACTATGACAATAAACAAGTTTGTTTAGATTTTTATATAGAAGGATTGAACATGCAAGTTTAATCTTAATTTTGCTTGTTTTTGTTAATTTACAAGCTCAGGAATGACAGAGGAACAATGATGAACAGTAACAACAGCAAATATAGAAACTGCGTCATCATTTTACTCATCGCGTCATTCCTTTACGCAGGATTCTTTTACATCTTCCCCAACAAACATAAATTTCGCCTACTCCAAAAAGCTTATGGTACTAAAGAGAACTATACAAAGAAAGCGTTTAGACCTGTAGCTTTAGATGGCGTGTTCACATTATTCAACGTCTGTCTTGAACCTCTTCCAACTCCTTCAACCGTTCACATCCACGAAATATCATTCACAGTAACACAGCGAATCGTCATCTATGACGAAAATCAATCGCGTCTTGGCAATCACAGACTCAACATCGCTGGACCACCAGGTCATCCGTGGAATTACTATGACGTCTATTTCACCAAACAATCCCTTCCACTAGACAACAGAACAATGAGCGATAATGTGGCTTAATTTGTGTCTCCACGATGTCCTGGAAATCTTCATCACTTTTTCCAAGAGGAGTACATTCCACTCTACAGCATCATCCGCCTCACCAACAGACTTCACCCAGGTTCTGAAAATCTCGTCATCTATAATACTCCGAAAACGAATCACAATCCGTTCTGTAGAAACTTCAGTACATACAACGAAATCCTGAGAACTCTTTTTACAAATGGTTTCCACGACGTTTATTACAACATCCCGAGTAACACTTGCTTCAAGAACGTCGTCTTTGGAAGCAGGATCAAACTCAACAATTCGCGTGATGTTGTCAATCACATCATCAACCAGTACAATCTTTCGGATACTTGTGCTAAAAAAGCGGAATACATAACGCTCATTCACAGAAAATATAGACGAATTGTGAACATGGAAGACCTTCATCGATGGGTGTTGGAGAGAGGATTTAAGAGGGATTTTGTGAGAATCGTAGATTTTGATAACCTTTCCATTCGAAAACAGATTGAGTTGGCTTGTACTTCTCACGTTATGATTGGAATAAACGGAGCAGCGTTACAATGGTCGACCTTTATGCCTGAGAAATCTCACGTGGTTGAAATGTCGTGGCCTTCTCGATCCTGGGGATTCTTTTTTTCGCCTTATATTCCAGCATTCGGTATATCCTATCGCTCAGTTGAGTTGAAAGATGTTAGAGTAAACTGGACATCTTTTGTGTTCAGGATTCGCCACGGTGTAAAGGTGAGTGATGAAGAGAGACAACGGATACTCAAATCTCCACCTCAGAATTTATATAAATGGTCGGATGGATTCATTCATGAAGAAGAATTAAATGAGACTCTGTTAATTATTTCAAACACGATTCCGAACAGCTCTTACTACAACACGGTTGTCTAAATTGGCAGTGAGGACTGCAATTATTGTAAAAGATTAATTGTTTGATTTTTGACTCGTGTACAAACTGTATTAACCATTGGCTTCCAGAAGAAGATTGTTTCTGTTGTTCAGAGAACAAAGAAAGTTACAACTCTTCCGAGGCTTGGTCTTTTTTGTCTTTGTTGAGTTTTTAAATCGTGGTCTTTGATTTTAAGCGAACTTTATAATCAGCATTATTGATCTCATCTTCTTTTATTCAAACGGGGCAGCGATGGTGAAGGATATCACCCGATAAATTCATTGCAAAATGAGCAGGGTCGAGGCCATAGGGTCGCTATATAAAACCTATACACTTACATTTACATTTCTGGTTGTCAGCCTTCAAGCAGGTTCTAACGTCCGATGTCGCTTTTCTTCTAGGTGACGAGCTTCCTCTTAGTGCTTGCTGTGTACAACAGTCATAATTCAGTCAAGGTGCATCTGTCTGGGTCTTCCTGTTTTCACTCTTGGTAAACTGTAAACATTTCTGTATCACATCTGTAATATGGGCCACATTAAGTATTGTCTTAAATTAATGAAGTATTGGTATTGGTCGCTTTGTGTGTAAAGTATTGTTACATTTTGTATGTTGTCGTTTGAAGCATCGTCCAATTTATCCCGTTTAATGTAGATTTAGTTGTTTTTGAGAGTCATTTGTATCGTCGCTATAAGGCGGTTTGAAATCTGAATAGAGCTCAAATTTGTATGAACGGGCACGTGGTTATACTTAAACGTCTGATCCTTTTATTAGTCTGACTATAGAGAGATTGCATAGATATACAACTAAAGTAAGGGATAAGCAGTTGCTTAATTTCAATAAGCGGTATTAACGAACAGAGCTCAATGATAATGAAAATGATAATTGATAATGATGATAAAGCGAATGCCCGTTTCACTTGAAGCAATCTGCCAACTGCTGGATTCGTTAACACCGCTTTTTGGGCTTAAGCTACCGCTTATCCCTTGCTTTATTTGTATATCTTTGCAAGCTCACTATCGCCTATTATCAATAGCATGTCCCTCTCTGGAACGTTGCCATTTCCACAATTCTTCGCCAACCATCACGATCCTGAGATGTCGTCAACCATCTTCGAGATTTGCGACGGGTTTGCATGTAGGGCTGCCAACCGTCCCAGATTCGCCTGGACAGTCCTGGAATCGGCATTGTGCATCTCGTGTCCCGGATTTACCCCAAATTGTGTCGGAATTTGGTGTATATATCCACTTCATAAAATGTTGTTTTTTTCACACACTAAACTCGAACATCCGACCGTAAGTAAGTTTTACAGAGTGATCATAGAATAGAGGGTAGTTAGGTTAGTAATCTATCCTCTGTTAAATCATATCAGGACAACAACAATATTCAAGTGTTGCCGTGTGTTGCGTGAATCTAATTATAGCGTTTAGATTGTTTAATCCGCCATTAGTTACTTGTCGCTGCAGTCTGCAAAAGTGAATAGTGGCGTCATGTTCAGGTAAAAAATCTGATCGCAATGGCAATGAGACTGACTCGGGTAACACTGTGAACACTGTGAACTCTCCGTAGAGGAGGAAAAGAGTAAAATGGTACTGTGTTTTTAAACAGGAATGGTTTGGCGAAGGCTTGCCTTGGCTCACTAAAATTGACGAATCTACCGCAAACTGTAGTGTGTCCCACCAGTCGTTCTCTGTGAAGTACGAAGGTAAAGCTGCTGTAACTGTCCAGCGTGAATCTGCGAAGCATGAAAACAGTCGTATGCGATTTCAAAATTTTTTTGTAAAGAATAAACTGCGGAAAAACTTGGTAACTGCTTCAGAATTAGCTAATACATACTTTGAAGTTATTCATCAACATAGCTATGCCAGTCAAGCTTGTGGAAATAAGCTGCTCCGAAAACTATTCCACGATTCCAGTATCGCTTCTAAAATCTCATGTGGTGGCGGTAAAGCTTCTTCCTACGCCAAGTATGTACTAATCCCAAAAGCACAGGAGTTATGCTTGAACGCAATGAAATCGGTATTTTCGGAATCGGCTCCGACGCATCTATCAAAGGCAACATGTAAATGTTTCCTCTGACGCTTAGATATTTTCAAGGACTAAAGGAACAAAGATTGGGCTCTTAGAATTTTATCAAGACAACGATTAAACAAGTGCTGTTGACGCCGACAGGATTAAGGGGATCGTTATCGAAAATGGTCTGACTTTGAACTCCATATCATCTTACAAGTGCTGACAACGCATCTGTCAACTAGGGTAAACACTCGTCCGTGTTTCAGAAGTTACTACTGTCAAACCTAAACCTCATTCAAGCGAACTGCAAATGTCACATACTGCCCAACTGCGTGAAATTTGGCTTGAAAGCTCTCAGTTTCGTGTGGAATCTTTTGTTATCAAAACTTGCTATTCGTTTTCTTCATCAGCAAAAAATCATACGAACTGACTAGCTTCTCTGACTTCTTACAAATGGAGTACACTGAATTATTGCGCCATGTTCCTACACGCTGGCTTAGCTCCCTACCAGCAGTTGATCGACAGCTGTTTTGCTGGCCAGCGCTGAAATCATATTTCACCTCCCAAGGTGAAGATGAAGTGGCAACACTAATCTGGCAAAGTATTTCTTTTGGCGATAACAACGTTCTCCCTTTTTGCACACTGAACCTTATTCATTACGCAATGACAGTTTTTGACGGAGCCATGAAGCATGTGGAGTCAAATGCAGTAACGGCAGGTGAACTGGGGTCTGACAATCACAATAGCCTGAGTACCGACCTTGTTAAAGCGGAACTGTTGACAAAAATAAATTTTAACATGACATGTGCTGATTTCTACGACTATGTGCGCGATGACCTGGAACTGCTTAAAACGGCACCATCTAAGTAGTATAAGTTTAAGTGCACTTCTGCTCTGCCGTCGCAGACCCAATAAATGACATATGCAAATTGCCTACATCATGCGTGTATATATGATAAGGTTATTTGTCCTCATCGCAATATAGAGTTTTACCGTTATCTCAGTTGATTATCATTCTACATTTTGTTACGCGAACGTGATTCTAGTTCAATAGAGTTACGTTACGGAGCGAGCGAGGAGGACGTTAGCCTACGACAACTTTAATCTACTTCTTCCCATGACGATTGACCACAGCGCCAGTAGACGCTGGACTCTATCTTGTCTACATTTTCAAATGCGTCCTATCTCTGACACTGAACTCTCTCTCA
Organism: Norana najaformis; assembly: GCA_964023275.1. Classification (NCBI taxonomy): domain Eukaryota; kingdom Metazoa; phylum Annelida; class Clitellata; order Crassiclitellata; family Hormogastridae; genus Norana; species Norana najaformis. The sequence continues at coordinate 27,894,621 of OZ029923.1, forward strand.
GAGTTTATTCAACTGTTCTGTATGACACTTTACCGACTGGCTAGTATAAATCCTGTCCATGGCTCATTTACTTAGCATTATGTATTAGATTTTTATTGGTCAATATTTACAGAATTTCCTCTGGGTACTATTGGTCTCCTCGCTTCCAGTCCTAGTTAATCAGTTTTCCCTCTGTGTTCCATCTCTCCGTTTCTGTCTTGCCAGTTTGGTCTCTGTTTGTCCCTTGTCTAATCTTAGTTTCGATCTCCGCCTGTGTCTCTATCCGACTGTCCTTATGCATCTCTGCCTCCGGTTGTCTAATAGTGACTTTCGTAGACTTTTGACTCGGGTAGCGTGCCTGATGTTCGAAATCCTCTGCCATCTGAAACAGACCAACATAAAACTACAGTAGCCATACATAATGGCATATCAACATCACGCTGACGCAAACTTGAGCGAGATGCTAACACGACTTTAAACTTGTTCAGCCTCAGCTGATTCACGGAATGGTAAACTTTTTTTCAATAGCCTAGTCGAGGCCAATGTTTTTTTCAAATAATGGGCAATTGCCTGCGGTAGGCCTAATACCCTGCAAGTCCTAATAAGGAGTGTACTCCTGCGCGTGTCTGCGGTCAAGTTGGCCATTGTTTTGCTTATCCTCTCATTTAAAATTACAGCTCGTCTGGATGCGCAATTTGCTTGAATTCTTGCATATTGGGACTTCTATTGTGACCAAACGTCACTTCGAAGTTACCTCTAAAGTTTGCCATGAATTTCATGTGTTTTGCCCGGTATTTGGTTCCTTACCAACGAAACGTCAACGCCTTAGGACGGGTCAACCTATCCAGAGGACAATCGAGCCTCAGACCTACAGATCTACCTATGTTTTGTGTAACTGGGAATCTTGGAATCGGCAAAGGAAGGGCGTGGAGAATCTTTAGACTGCGGTCAACCACGGAGTGGTTCTACAACCATTCGGTCTGCTGGCCACGAATGCTTGTCTTGTAAAACCAGGTTGCTTGTGAGATCCGGAACTTATTATTATAACTATTATTATTGCTATTATTACACTGGCCAACACATAATTTGTTGCCTCAAATGTTAGAACTGTTTCTGGGTATATTTGACCTGCTGATTCCAGAAAAGGCACCAGTTTTCTCCCAGCAGGTCTAGTTTTCGAGATATAGAACATTATGCCATATACCAGTCCTTGCCTCTGCTCGCCCATAAAACATAAGGCTATAGCTATAATTATGTAGTGCTCAATTTATTATGTGATACACTAAATAAACATAATAATACAAATACTTAAAAGAAAATGGTAGTACCTGAAACTGTACTTATATGATACCAAACAGAACAAGTTTGTTATAAAAATTTCAAGTCATTCGACACCGAAGAAGCTCCTTTTGTACGATTTCCGAGTGTGGCATCTGCCGGAACAATCGCGCATAATATTCCAGCAATAGTCTGCCATCATGTGTGCATCCCATCTTCCTTGATATCGATTTTCCATTGTTTTGATGTCTTGGTGAAATCTTTCACCTTGCTCTTCGCTGAAGTCACCAAGATTCTCTGGAAAGCGATCTAAGTGACTGTGGAGATAATGGACTTTAATGCTCATGTTGCAGCCAAGCTTGTTGAAATGAAGAAGCATATCCTCTACTAGTTGTGCATAATTGTCTGCCTTCTTGTTGCCAAGAAAATTTTTAGTTACAAGAACAAAGGAAGACCAGGCACAAGATTCGATTTCATTCATTGATGGTATGAAAAGTGGGTCATTCATAAGTTGCCTGATCTGTGGACCATCGAAGATTCCAGCCTTCAATTTTTCCATTGTAATTCCTGGTAACTTGTGTACTATGTATTCGAAGCATGAACCTTCTTTATTCAAAGCCCTGACAAATTGTTTCATCAGGCCTAGCTTTATATGTAGTGGTGGCAGTATGATCCTATCTCGTGCCACCAAAGATTCCTTGATTACATTTTGAGCTCCAACCACCATGTCTTTCCTCGAAGGCCAATCTTTTCTTGTCCAATGTTCATGCTTGGCTCTACTGTCCCAAAGACACAAAAAGCAGGGATACTTTGTGTAGCCACTTTGTTGACCAAGGAGGAAATTTACCATCTTCAAGTCTACACAAATTACCCATTGATGTTCTTTGTATTTTATCTTTTCTAGTACTAAAGAGATGGCATTGTACTCTTCTTTCATCCTGGTGGAGTGACCGATTGGAATAGAACCAAATTTGTTGCCGTTATTTAAAAGCACACATTTCAGACTACGTTTTGAACTGTCGATAAAAAGACGCCACTCATCTGGGCTGTAATCCGACAGACCAATTTTCTTCAATAAGTTGGTGATGTCATTACAGAATACTAGGTTGTTGTCTTCGGTAAAGAATGGCAGCAAATCCTTTTCTCTGTTTCTATAAATTGTAATTTTCGTTCCAGGCTGAAGTGCATTCTTTTCCTTTAGTCTGGACGCAAGCAATTCAGAGGACTCTTTGGAAAGATTTAAGTCCCTGATCAGATCACTCAACTCTTTTTGGTCAAAACGTTCACTGTGTGAAGTTGATTGGAAATCACTGTCACTGCCCCCACTTTCTTCACTTTCGTCATCTTGTCCGATATTGGACATGCAAGTGTCATCGTCTGAGAGCTGAGGTAGTTCGCGAAAAGGTGGAACTGGTACAATATCCGAATGCGGAACAGGTCTCCTGGCTGAAGGTATATCAGGGTAAGACAACTTGTGACGATTATTTCGATTGATGCCTATGATATTAACCATACAAAAGTAACAGTCGTCGAAGTGGTTTATCTGTTCCCTCCAAACCATCGGTACACCAAATTTCAGGCAGCTTCTCTTTCCAGTTGTCCATGGCGCAATTGTTCAATACAAGTTTTGCATACTGTATGAGGAGCCCATTGCTTATCTTGATCTCCAAGTTTGACACCAAAATAACCTACATATGCTCTTTTTACAAACTCAGAAATCGGTTTCCTGTTTGCTTTTAGTGTGTATTCCCCACAAATGTAGCAGAATATGTCTGGATGGTTAATGCAGCTCCGTCTGGAAGTAGCCATAACCTTAAGGATGTTCGCATCTGAGGAATTAAATGACTAACCTAAAAAATAGTAAGAACATGTAGTTATTTAATGCTCACATTCACAGATTGTTCTTGCGACCAACTCTGAATATGCCCTAAGACGACTGCGGCTGCTCTAGCTTTCAGGAGGCGGTTTATATAGGCTATAAATGCTGACTTCAGCATAATCTATTTACATAGTTCGAAACCATGAAACGCTGTATAAGCACAAATAAATTCTAAATGAGGCCATGAATTTAGTGCTGAGTAAGCTGTAGGCTACGGAATAGTTATTTCGTTGAATCAGCAATATCTCAGCACGCGACAAGATATGCTGATTTTACATTATAAGGATGTAGGCATAATATGAATCAGCAAGAATTATAATTAGCCATAAATAAAGCTTATTATGACATTTTAGTTTTGGCAAAGACATCGTTTAAAGAGTGGACTGGGTTTTCTTTACAAAATCGACGATATCTGAGAAACTAGACCTGATGCACTCAATCCAATGACATTTTCTGAATCAGTGCCCAAAATTACCCCAAGAACAGGTCTAAAACCGAAGGCAACAAGAAAAAAAATTTTTTCTGTTGGCCAGTGTTATTGTCATTGTTATTGTTGTTGTCGTTGCTGTTGTTGTAGTAGTAGTAGTTGTTGTTGTTGTTGTTCTTCTTCTTCTTCTTCTTCTTCTTCTTCTTCTTATTATTATTATTATTATTATTTAGATGGTCCTTCAAAAAACGAAGTGCAGTCAGCACCATTCTATAGCTCGTAAATAATGGTTCTCTTGGTTCGTGGGACAGAGCAGTCTTACAACTTTCCGCCCTAGACACATGGTTATTGGGTAAAGCATCTTCCCACTATCACCCGTCTCTCGGTCCATTTCCGTGTGTGAGACTCCAAGCCGCACAAGTATATGTGTCATGCACCACAACTTACGGTTTCAGTTCTCGTAGCTGGTCCCTGTATCAACAGATCTCGACCAACACGTTTAGTAAATTCTGCTTTGATAAATGGTCGTAGGATCTCCGTGGAACTCGGACAGTGAAAGTACCTATCTATAACCCTCGCTATTTGATCACATGCCTTTCTGCGATCGACTCACCTTAAACTCTCCGAATCAATCTTTCACCGCCTTTATTCGAGTGGTGCCAGACACTTTGTCACGTGACCTAGCGGTGGACGCCGTCCGGATGTCAGAAGAGGAGAGAATCTCTTCCGCTGATGGCCGAGATATCTTAGGGGCAGCTATGCGATGAGACGCCGGTCCATAATTTACTAGGAAAGACCCGAAATTGAGACCATTTAAACGGTTATTTTGGTCTTCGCTTGAATAATAATAGTTTTCATTGTTTAATGACACCTTTTGGCGGCCAGAGCCGTTGACGTTGAGCTTGACCTTAGTGGCTAAACAGTCAATACTAGATTTTAGGGCCTTCTTGTACATCTTTAAATCGCCTGTTTCAACGTTTCATATTTCTCATTTTTTCTTTCAATCGCTAATGGCTGACCACCAGCGACAAACAAAAACGAAGGTCGATGCCAACGGCTCGTGAAGCGAAACTATGTCGTTAAACATTGGACAGTAATAGTCGTTGCATCACACGAACTAATGAAAATTTGGCAATGCGCCAGATGCGGGTTTATATGCAAGGTAAAGTTCACGTTGCAGGCTCTGGAAACCACAAGCTGTTTCTCAACTCTCCATACTCTATGATGTAAGGATCGGCTTCGAAACCTTTAAATCCGTTTATTTCACAATATAGTTCTTATTTTTTTTGAGTCGCTAAATGAAACTCCGCCTCTGCCTTGTTTGGGGTTAGTGCCAGTCCCAAGCCTGGATAAGGGAGGAGGGCGAGGGCAACGGCCTTTGATGCCATAAGCTGTGGTTCAACTGTGGAACTACTAGCCGCTAATGTAACCAAAGATCTTAGAGTCTTAGACTAAGATATGACACTCAATGTATCTGAATGTACACACCACCTACCTTGGGATGTGTGGCGCCACCATACGATTAAATTGATAGAGTTTGTAAACATGGCTTCGAAGCCAGGAGGGATCTGTTGTGCTGCGATTAATTGCAGCGTAACGACGTACAATGCGCAAAAGATTTCACTATTTAGATTTCTGAAAGATGCCGAAAGGTATATACAGTACAAAGTAACGTATAAACTATATTATTAAATGTTCGATGACTGCTGTCGGTGATACACATAACATACATCACATCACACCCGATAGATCCATAGAAAGATGGACAGGGTCGAGGCCATACTGCCGGTATGGAAAATCCCGAATACATCACTCTCCTCTATCAATCACCGCTCAGGCTTTTCACTCCTAAAGCTGTTATACGTGATCAGGGGCCCACAAACAGATGCTATTTAGAAACATTGGAAAACGTTTCTGTTTCGGTTTCTCAACCGAATATATTACTGGAGATGTTGGCGACCGGCAAACGTTCTCTATGCAAAGTCTGTTCTGGCTTTCAGAACTTGTCTAAGAACGCATCTCTTCCTGGACTTATTTCCTCCATAGGTTGTTTCCATGTCATATCAAAATATAAATTTTGCTTATAACTTGCCCGACAACATCTTATTGTAGAAAATTAATAGTTTTCTGCTGTTACTATTTTATTACACGAGAAGAAGTGGAGAGTCAACACGCGCCGTTCAGACGTGAACTGCAAAAGTGTCGAAGTGCTGAACAAAACCTTCCGACTGTGCAGTAGGCATTTCGAAGATTCACAGTTCATGAACACCAAACATGACAAGCTTATATGGAATGCAGTTCCAACACTGTTTGATATTCCAAACAAGCCACCATCGATCACACAAAAACGACAACACATTATCAGGCATACACCAAAGTCAAATGTTTCTGTCAAAAGCAGCAAATTACAGCTGCTCAAAAACGTTCCTAACGAACACAAGGACAGTGATGAAGTTCTTGGTGTGGAAGAGTCTCTTTCTGCAGCTGTGGCTGTCAATAATGTTTTGCCTATTTCATCATTTGCTAACCTGGAACTTCTAAGTGACCAGTCTGAAGGTTGTTCCACGAGGTCGTCATGTAACTGTTCAGACAAGAAGAAACTTAAGAATGAAATTGTTAGACTACGAACTTGACTGAGAAGACAGACAGGAAAGGATCAAAGTACATCAAAATGCAGCAGTGTCTTGACACGGATGCTAGAAGCTGCTTCCTGTGACCGTTTGATAGCAGAACTGTGCAACCATCTTAAACCATCTACTGTCTCTATTCTGAAGACACAGATCAATATGGTTCTTTTTTCCAAACAAGGTAGACGTTGGACAGTTAATGAAAAACTGTTTGCAATGTCTATTTTATCAAAGCAGAAAATCTTATAAGCTGGTGCAAAATATTTTCTGTATGCCATCCCAAAGGACTTTGCAGCGAACGCTCCAAAATTGCAACCTTTATCCCGGCTTTAGCGAGCAATTTTTTGGTACTCTAAAAATAAAGATGCAGCAAGCCTCTGAGTAGGCTAAAGACTGTGTGCTAATTTTTGATGAAATGGCATTAAAGCAGAAATTGATATACAACAGGGAACGGGATTGTATAGAAGGTTTTGAGGATTTTGGTGTGTCTGGAACTACTCAGTATACAGCAGACCATGTTCTCGTATTTGTGTTGCGTGGAATTTCTGTGAAATGGAAGCAGCCTCTTGCTTGTTTTCTTGTAAGTGGGTCTATGGGTCTATCCGACCAACTATTTTGTACAGCCTTTTGCATGATTGTCTGGCAAAATTGGAAGAAATTCATTTATTTCCTAAAGCTGTTATATGTGATCAGGAGCCCACAAACAGATGCTATTTAGAAACATTAGAAAACGTTTCTGTTTCTCAACCATTTCTGCTTCATGGTTGCAAAAAAGTGTATGTGATCTATGATCCCCACATTTGCTTAAAAACATTCGAAACAACTTTTAAAAACATGACTTTGTATGGGGTTCTGGAGAAAATAGGCAAAATGTGTATTGGAAGCATGTGTCAGAATTTTATGCATTTGACAGAAATCTGCCCATTAGAATGGCACCTCGTCTGACAGATAAGCATCTTGATATGCCTCCATTTACTAGCATGTGTGTCAATCTTGCTGCGCAAGTTCTTAGTCACTCTGTGGCAGCAGGCATTCAAACACTTTGTCACCTTGGAAAGTTGGATAGAGATGCAGAACATTCTGCAAAATTCATTGATAAGTTTGACAAGAATTTTAACGCTTGTAATAGCCGAACAATAGAGTTCGCAAGCCATGGGGCATGCGGTTTCTAATGGCAGCGGTCATGATGTATTCTTCCAAGACATATTGGCTTACTTGCAAGAATTAAAACCTGCCAGATCAAAGAAGGTACTGCCCTGCGTTTTAGGCTGGCAGATTACATTAAAGTCCATTATTGAACTGTGGAAAAATTTATATGCAGAGAACAAATATAAGTTCTTGTTGACATCTCGGTTAAACCAGGACTGCATTGAGAAATTTTTTCATTTTTCAGCCTTTTGTTGGTTTGGTCATGGATATGGACTTCTGAGGCTTTATTGTTGACATTGTTTCTTTACTGAAGATAAATGTGAAGCCAAAGATCTTTTTGTAATACTGCTCAGCTGCATACACATAGTTCTTGGTTATGTATATTTGAACTGTATAAACTGTGAGTGAATTTCATTTGCAATAAAAAATTATTCACTTTACGTGTATCTAAATTTCCGGCCGAGAGCGCATACGGCTACATTATTTGTCGTATATAGCAGTGAAATGCCTCGTCTATCTTTGCTAAGAAGCTATCAATCCAATCACTACGTGGCGCCACGGTTTGTGAACATTTGACCACCACCAGGCCGAATACACAGCGTAGATAGGAAGTGTCATATCTTAGTCTAAGACTCTAATATCTATAGTATAAATGTTTCTGGTGCACTACCAGTTACTATATGAGGTTTCACGCCCTTAGCGCATTGTTCAGTTTCCTTCATAGTTTATTGTCATTCTTCAATGTCTGACAACGCGAGTATGATTTTCTAGTTCAATCAGAGTTACTCTACGGAGCGGGCAATGATGACATCAGCCTACGACGAACCTTAAGATGTAATTCTACCCATAAAATTGCTATAGCGCCAGAAGACGCTAGACTTTATAAGAGCCTACATTTCAACTGATTCTAGCTAGCTCTTACAGCGAACCCTGAGTTCGACCGTCTTCTGTGGCGTCCAGAGCTCGACTGACTTCTCTCGCGTCTAAGCTGACTCTTTACTCAGCGTGGTCTTTCTGCGTATCTCTCCCTGTATCTGTACCCGTCAGTCTTCCTGTCTCTGTTGCAACTGGTTGTGCAATCGCTTTCCGGGTGGGCCGATTGACTCACTACCAGTTATAAACACTGGCCAACACATAATTTGTTGCCTCAAATTTTAGAACTGTTTCTGGGTATATTTGACCTGCTGATTCCAGAAAAGGCACCAGTTTTCTCCCAGCAGGTCTAGTTTTCGAGATATAGAACATTATGCCATATACCAGTCCTTGCCTCTGCTCGCCCATAAAACATAAGGCTATAGCTATAATTATGTAGTGCTCAATTTATTATGTGATACACTAAATAAACATAATAATACAAATACTTAAAAGAAAATGGTAGTACCTGAAACTGTACTTATATGATACCAAACAGAACAAGTTTGTTATAAAAATTTCAAGTCATTCGACACCGAAGAAGCTCCTTTTGTACGATTTCCGAGTGTGGCATCTGCCGGAACAATCGCGCATAATATTCCAGCAATAGTCTGCCATCATGTGTGCATCCCATCTTCCTTGATATCGATTTTCCATTGTTTTGATGTCTTGGTGAAATCTTTCACCTTGCTCTTCGCTGAAGTCACCAAGATTCTCTGGAAAGCGATCTAAGTGACTGTGGAGATAATGGACTTTAATGCTCATGTTGCAGCCAAGCTTGTTGAAATGAAGAAGCATATCCTCTACTAGTTGTGCATAATTGTCTGCCTTCTTGTTGCCAAGAAAATTTTTAGTTACAAGAACAAAGGAAGACCAGGCACAAGATTCGATTTCATTCATTGATGGTATGAAAAGTGGGTCATTCATAAGTTGCCTGATCTGTGGACCATCGAAGATTCCAGCCTTCAATTTTTCCATTGTAATTCCTGGTAACTTGTGTACTATGTATTCGAAGCATGAACCTTCTTTATTCAAAGCCCTGACAAATTGTTTCATCAGGCCTAGCTTTATATGTAGTGGTGGCAGTATGATCCTATCTCGTGCCACCAAAGATTCCTTGATTACATTTTGAGCTCCAACCACCATGTCTTTCCTCGAAGGCCAATCTTTTCTTGTCCAATGTTCATGCTTGGCTCTACTGTCCCAAAGACACAAAAAGCAGGGATACTTTGTGTAGCCACTTTGTTGACCAAGGAGGAAATTTACCATCTTCAAGTCTACACAAATTACCCATTGATGTTCTTTGTATTTTATCTTTTCTAGTACTAAAGAGATGGCATTGTACTCTTCTTTCATCCTGGTGGAGTGACCGATTGGAATAGAACCAAATTTGTTGCCGTTATTTAAAAGCACACATTTCAGACTACGTTTTGAACTGTCGATAAAAAGACGCCACTCATCTGGGCTGTAATCCGACAGACCAATTTTCTTCAATAAGTTGGTGATGTCATTACAGAATACTAGGTTGTTGTCTTCGGTAAAGAATGGCAGCAAATCCTTTTCTCTGTTTCTATAAATTGTAATTTTCGTTCCAGGCTGAAGTGCATTCTTTTCCTTTAGTCTGGACGCAAGCAATTCAGAGGACTCTTTGGAAAGATTTAAGTCCCTGATCAGATCACTCAACTCTTTTTGGTCAAAACGTTCACTGTGTGAAGTTGATTGGAAATCACTGTCACTGCCCCCACTTTCTTCACTTTCGTCATCTTGTCCGATATTGGACATGCAAGTGTCATCGTCTGAGAGCTGAGGTAGTTCGCGAAAAGGTGGAACTGGTACAATATCCGAATGCGGAACAGGTCTCCTGGCTGAAGGTATATCAGGGTAAGACAACTTGTGACGATTATTTCGATTGATGCCTATGATATTAACCATACAAAAGTAACAGTCGTCGAAGTGGTTTATCTGTTCCCTCCAAACCATCGGTACACCAAATTTCAGGCAGCTTCTCTTTCCAGTTGTCCATGGCGCAATTGTTCAATACAAGTTTTGCATACTGTATGAGGAGCCCATTGCTTATCTTGATCTCCAAGTTTGACACCAAAATAACCTACATATGCTCTTTTTACAAACTCAGAAATCGGTTTCCTGTTTGCTTTTAGTGTGTATTCCCCACAAATGTAGCAGAATATGTCTGGATGGTTAATGCAGCTCCGTCTGGAAGTAGCCATAACCTTAAGGATGTTCGCATCTGAGGAATTAAATGACTAACCTAAAAAATAGTAAGAACATGTAGTTATTTAATGCTCACATTCACAGATTGTTCTTGCGACCAACTCTGAATATGCCCTAAGACGACTGCGGCTGCTCTAGCTTTCAGGAGGCGGTTTATATAGGCTATAAATGCTGACTTCAGCATAATCTATTTACATAGTTCGAAACCATGAAACGCTGTATAAGCACAAATAAATTCTAAATGAGGCCATGAATTTAGTGCTGAGTAAGCTGTAGGCTACGGAATAGTTATTTCGTTGAATCAGCAATATCTCAGCACGCGACAAGATATGCTGATTTTACATTATAAGGATGTAGGCATAATATGAATCAGCAAGAATTATAATTAGCCATAAATAAAGCTTATTATGACATTTTAGTTTTGGCAAAGACATCGTTTAAAGAGTGGACTGGGTTTTCTTTACAAAATCGACGATATCTGAGAAACTAGACCTGATGCACTCAATCCAATGACATTTTCTGAATCAGTGCCCAAAATTACCCCAAGAACAGGTCTAAAACCGAAGGCAACAAGAAAAAAAAATTTTTCTGTTGGCCAGTGTTATTGTCATTGTTATTGTTGTTGTCGTTGCTGTTGTTGTAGTAGTAGTAGTTGTTGTTGTTGTTGTTCTTCTTCTTCTTCTTCTTCTTCTTCTTCTTCTTATTATTATTATTATTATTATTTAGATGGTCCTTCAAAAAACGAAGTGCAGTCAGCACCATTCTATAGCTCGTAAATAATGGTTCTCTTGGTTCGTGGGACAGAGCAGTCTTACAACTTTCCGCCCTAGACACATGGTTATTGGGTAAAGCATCTTCCCACTATCACCCGTCTCTCGGTCCATTTCCGTGTGTGAGACTCCAAGCCGCACAAGTATATGTGTCATGCACCACAACTTACGGTTTCAGTTCTCGTAGCTGGTCCCTGTATCAACAGATCTCGACCAACACGTTTAGTAAATTCTGCTTTGATAAATGGTCGTAGGATCTCCGTGGAACTCGGACAGTGAAAGTACCTATCTATAACCCTCGCTATTTGATCACATGCCTTTCTGCGATCGACTCACCTTAAACTCTCCGAATCAATCTTTCACCGCCTTTATTCGAGTGGTGCCAGACACTTTGTCACGTGACCTAGCGGTGGACGCCGTCCGGATGTCAGAAGAGGAGAGAATCTCTTCCGCTGATGGCCGAGATATCTTAGGGGCAGCTATGCGATGAGACGCCGGTCCATAATTTACTAGGAAAGACCCGAAATTGAGACCATTTAAACGGTTATTTTGGTCTTCGCTTGAATAATAATAGTTTTCATTGTTTAATGACACCTTTTGGCGGCCAGAGCCGTTGACGTTGAGCTTGACCTTAGTGGCTAAACAGTCAATACTAGATTTTAGGGCCTTCTTGTACATCTTTAAATCGCCTGTTTCAACGTTTCATATTTCTCATTTTTTCTTTCAATCGCTAATGGCTGACCACCAGCGACAAACAAAAACGAAGGTCGATGCCAACGGCTCGTGAAGCGAAACTATGTCGTTAAACATTGGACAGTAATAGTCGTTGCATCACACGAACTAATGAAAATTTGGCAATGCGCCAGATGCGGGTTTATATGCAAGGTAAAGTTCACGTTGCAGGCTCTGGAAACCACAAGCTGTTTCTCAACTCTCCATACTCTATGATGTAAGGATCGGCTTCGAAACCTTTAAATCCGTTTATTTCACAATATAGTTCTTATTTTTTTTGAGTCGCTAAATGAAACTCCGCCTCTGCCTTGTTTGGGGTTAGTGCCAGTCCCAAGCCTGGATAAGGGAGGAGGGCGAGGGCAACGGCCTTTGATGCCATAAGCTGTGGTTCAACTGTGGAACTACTAGCCGCTAATGTAACCAAAGATCTTAGAGTCTTAGACTAAGATATGACACTCAATGTATCTGAATGTACACACCACCTACCTTGGGATGTGTGGCGCCACCATACGATTAAATTGATAGAGTTTGTAAACATGGCTTCGAAGCCAGGAGGGATCTGTTGTGCTGCGATTAATTGCAGCGTAACGACGTACAATGCGCAAAAGATTTCACTATTTAGATTTCTGAAAGATGCCGAAAGGTATATACAGTACAAAGTAACGTATAAACTATATTATTAAATGTTCGATGACTGCTGTCGGTGATACACATAACATACATCACATCACACCCGATAGATCCATAGAAAGATGGACAGGGTCGAGGCCATACTGCCGGTATGGAAAATCCCGAATACATCACTCTCCTCTATCAATCACCGCTCAGGCTTTTCACTCCTAAAGCTGTTATACGTGATCAGGGGCCCACAAACAGATGCTATTTAGAAACATTGGAAAACGTTTCTGTTTCGGTTTCTCAACCGAATATATTACTGGAGATGTTGGCGACCGGCAAACGTTCTCTATGCAAAGTCTGTTCTGGCTTTCAGAACTTGTCTAAGAACGCATCTCTTCCTGGACTTATTTCCTCCATAGGTTGTTTCCATGTCATATCAAAATATAAATTTTGCTTATAACTTGCCCGACAACATCTTATTGTAGAAAATTAATAGTTTTCTGCTGTTACTATTTTATTACACGAGAAGAAGTGGAGAGTCAACACGCGCCGTTCAGACGTGAACTGCAAAAGTGTCGAAGTGCTGAACAAAACCTTCCGACTGTGCAGTAGGCATTTCGAAGATTCACAGTTCATGAACACCAAACATGACAAGCTTATATGGAATGCAGTTCCAACACTGTTTGATATTCCAAACAAGCCACCATCGATCACACAAAAACGACAACACATTATCAGGCATACACCAAAGTCAAATGTTTCTGTCAAAAGCAGCAAATTACAGCTGCTCAAAAACGTTCCTAACGAACACAAGGACAGTGATGAAGTTCTTGGTGTGGAAGAGTCTCTTTCTGCAGCTGTGGCTGTCAATAATGTTTTGCCTATTTCATCATTTGCTAACCTGGAACTTCTAAGTGACCAGTCTGAAGGTTGTTCCACGAGGTCGTCATGTAACTGTTCAGACAAGAAGAAACTTAAGAATGAAATTGTTAGACTACGAACTCGACTGAGAAGACAGACAGGAAAGGATCAAAGTACATCAAAATGCAGCAGTGTCTTGACACGGATGCTAGAAGCTGCTTCCTGTGACCGTTTGATAGCAGAACTGTGCAACCATCTTAAACCATCTACTGTCTCTATTCTGAAGACACAGATCAATATGGTTCTTTTTTCCAAACAAGGTAGACGTTGGACAGTTAATGAAAAACTGTTTGCAATGTCTATTTTATCAAAGCAGAAAATCTTATAAGCTGGTGCAAAATATTTTCTGTATGCCATCCCAAAGGACTTTGCAGCGAACGCTCCAAAATTGCAACCTTTATCCCGGCTTTAGCGAGCAATTTTTTGGTACTCTAAAAATAAAGATGCAGCAAGCCTCTGAGTAGGCTAAAGACTGTGTGCTAATTTTTGATGAAATGGCATTAAAGCAGAAATTGATATACAACAGGGAACGGGATTGTATAGAAGGTTTTGAGGATTTTGGTGTGTCTGGAACTACTCAGTATACAGCAGACCATGTTCTCGTATTTGTGTTGCGTGGAATTTCTGTGAAATGGAAGCAGCCTCTTGCTTGTTTTCTTGTAAGTGGGTCTATGGGTCTATCCGACCAACTATTTTGTACAGCCTTTTGCATGATTGTCTGGCAAAATTGGAAGAAATTCATTTATTTCCTAAAGCTGTTATATGTGATCAGGAGCCCACAAACAGATGCTATTTAGAAACATTAGAAAACGTTTCTGTTTCTCAACCATTTCTGCTTCATGGTTGCAAAAAAGTGTATGTGATCTATGATCCCCACATTTGCTTAAAAACATTCGAAACAACTTTTAAAAACATGACTTTGTATGGGGTTCTGGAGAAAATAGGCAAAATGTGTATTGGAAGCATGTGTCAGAATTTTATGCATTTGACAGAAATCTGCCCATTAGAATGGCACCTCGTCTGACAGATAAGCATCTTGATATGCCTCCATTTACTAGCATGTGTGTCAATCTTGCTGCGCAAGTTCTTAGTCACTCTGTGGCAGCAGGCATTCAAACACTTTGTCACCTTGGAAAGTTGGATAGAGATGCAGAACATTCTGCAAAATTCATTGATAAGTTTGACAAGAATTTTAACGCTTGTAATAGCCGAACAATAGAGTTCGCAAGCCATGGGGCATGCGGTTTCTAATGGCAGCGGTCATGATGTATTCTTCCAAGACATATTGGCTTACTTGCAAGAATTAAAACCTGCCAGATCAAAGAAGGTACTGCCCTGCGTTTTAGGCTGGCAGATTACATTAAAGTCCATTATTGAACTGTGGAAAAATTTATATGCAGAGAACAAATATAAGTTCTTGTTGACATCTCGGTTAAACCAGGACTGCATTGAGAAATTTTTTCATTTTTCAGCCTTTTGTTGGTTTGGTCATGGATATGGACTTCTGAGGCTTTATTGTTGACATTGTTTCTTTACTGAAGATAAATGTGAAGCCAAAGATCTTTTTGTAATACTGCTCAGCTGCATACACATAGTTCTTGGTTATGTATATTTGAACTGTATAAACTGTGAGTGAATTTCATTTGCAATAAAAAATTATTCACTTTACGTGTATCTAAATTTCCGGCCGAGAGCGCATACGGCTACATTATTTGTCGTATATAGCAGTGAAATGCCTCGTCTATCTTTGCTAAGAAGCTATCAATCCAATCACTACGTGGCGCCACGGTTTGTGAACATTTGACCACCACCAGGCCGAATACACAGCGTAGATAGGAAGTGTCATATCTTAGTCTAAGACTCTAATATCTATAGTATAAATGTTTCTGGTGCACTACCAGTTACTATATGAGGTTTCACGCCCTTAGCGCATTGTTCAGTTTCCTTCATAGTTTATTGTCATTCTTCAATGTCTGACAACGCGAGTATGATTTTCTAGTTCAATCAGAGTTACTCTACGGAGCGGGCAATGATGACATCAGCCTACGACGAACCTTAAGATGTAATTCTACCCATAAAATTGCTATAGCGCCAGAAGACGCTAGACTTTATAAGAGCCTACATTTCAACTGATTCTAGCTAGCTCTTACAGCGAACCCTGAGTTCGACCGTCTTCTGTGGCGTCCAGAGCTCGACTGACTTCTCTCGCGTCTAAGCTGACTCTTTACTCAGCGTGGTCTTTCTGCGTATCTCTCCCTGTATCTGTACCCGTCAGTCTTCCTGTCTCTGTTGCAACTGGTTGTGCAATCGCTTTCCGGGTGGGCCGATTGACTCACTACCAGTTATAAACACTGGCCAACACATAATTTGTTGCCTCAAATTTTAGAACTGTTTCTGGGTATATTTGACCTGCTGATTCCAGAAAAGGCACCAGTTTTCTCCCAGCAGGTCTAGTTTTCGAGATATAGAACATTATGCCATATACCAGTCCTTGCCTCTGCTCGCCCATAAAACATAAGGCTATAGCTATAATTATGTAGTGCTCAATTTATTATGTGATACACTAAATAAACATAATAATACAAATACTTAAAAGAAAATGGTAGTACCTGAAACTGTACTTATATGATACCAAACAGAACAAGTTTGTTATAAAAATTTCAAGTCATTCGACACCGAAGAAGCTCCTTTTGTACGATTTCCGAGTGTGGCATCTGCCGGAACAATCGCGCATAATATTCCAGCAATAGTCTGCCATCATGTGTGCATCCCATCTTCCTTGATATCGATTTTCCATTGTTTTGATGTCTTGGTGAAATCTTTCACCTTGCTCTTCGCTGAAGTCACCAAGATTCTCTGGAAAGCGATCTAAGTGACTGTGGAGATAATGGACTTTAATGCTCATGTTGCAGCCAAGCTTGTTGAAATGAAGAAGCATATCCTCTACTAGTTGTGCATAATTGTCTGCCTTCTTGTTGCCAAGAAAATTTTTAGTTACAAGAACAAAGGAAGACCAGGCACAAGATTCGATTTCATTCATTGATGGTATGAAAAGTGGGTCATTCATAAGTTGCCTGATCTGTGGACCATCGAAGATTCCAGCCTTCAATTTTTCCATTGTAATTCCTGGTAACTTGTGTACTATGTATTCGAAGCATGAACCTTCTTTATTCAAAGCCCTGACAAATTGTTTCATCAGGCCTAGCTTTATATGTAGTGGTGGCAGTATGATCCTATCTCGTGCCACCAAAGATTCCTTGATTACATTTTGAGCTCCAAACACCATGTCTTTCCTCGAAGGCCAATCTTTTCTTGTCCAATGTTCATGCTTGGCTCTACTGTCCCAAAGACACAAAAAGCAGGGATACTTTGTGTAGCCACTTTGTTGACCAAGGAGGAAATTTACCATCTTCAAGTCTACACAAATTACCCATTGATGTTCTTTGTATTTTATCTTTTCCAGTACTAAAGAGATGGCATTGTACTCTTCTTTCATCCTGGTGGAGTGACCGATTGGAATAGAACCAAATTTGTTGCCGTTATTTAAAAGCACACATTTCAGACTACGTTTTGAACTGTCGATAAAAAGACGCCACTCATCTGGGCTGTAATCCGACAGACCAATTTTCTTCAATAAGTTGCTGATGTCATTACAGAATACTAGGTTGTTGTCTTCGGTAAAGAATGGCAGCAAATCCTTTTCTCTGTTTCTATAAATAGTAATTTTCGTACCAGGCTGAAGTGCATTCTTTTCCTTTAGTCTGGACGCAAGCAATTCAGAGGACTCTTTGGAAAGATTTAAGTCCCTGATCAGATCACTCAACTCTTTTTGGTCAAAATGTTCACTGTGTGAAGTTGATTGGAAATCACTGTCACTGCCCCCACTTTCTTCACTTTCGTCATCTTGTCCGATATTGGACATGCAAGTGTCATCGTCTGAGAGCTGAGGTAGTTCGCGAAAAGGTGGAACTGGTGCAATATCCGAATGCGGAACAGGTCTCCTGGCTGAAGGTATATCAGGGTAAGACAACTTGTGACGATTATTTCGATTGATGCCTATGATATTAACCATACAAAAGTAACAGTTGTCGAAGTGGTTAATCTGTTCCCTCCAAACCATCGGTACACCAAATTTCAGGCAGCTTCTCTTTCCAATTGTCCAGTGGCGCAATTGTTCAATACAAGTTTTGCATACTGTATGAGGAGCCCATTGCTTATCTTGATCTCCAAGTTTGACACCAAAATAACCTACATATGCTCTTTTTACAAACTCAGAAATCGGTTTCCTGTTTGCTTTTAGTGTGTATTCCCCACAAATGTAGCAGAATATGTCTGGATGGTTAATGCAGCTCCGTCTGGAAGTAGCCATAACCTTAAGGATGTTCGCATCTGAAGAATTAAATGACTAACCTAAAAAATAGTAAGAACATGTAGTTATTTAATGTTCACATTCACAGATTGTTCTTGCGACCAACTCTGAATATGCCCTAAGACGACTGCGGCTGCTCTAGCTTTCAGGAGGCGGTTTATATAGGCTATAAATGCTGACTTCAGCATAATCTATTTACATAGTTCGAAACCTTGAAACGCTGTATAAGCACAAATAAATTCTAAATGAGGCCATGAATTTAGCGCTGAGTAAGCTGTAGGCTACGGAATAGTTATTTCGTTGAATCAGCAATATCTCAGCACGCGGCAAGATATGCTGATTTTACATTATAAGGATGTAGGCATTATATGAATCAGCAAGAATTATAATTAGCCATAAATAAAGCTTATTATGACATTTTAGTTTTGGCAAAGACATCGTTTAAAGAGTGGACTGGGTTTTCTTTACAAAATCGACGATATCTCAGAAACTAGACCTGATGCACTCAATCCAATGACATTTTCTGAATCAGCGCCCAAAATTACCCCAAGAACAGGTCTAAAACCGAAGGCAACAAGAAAAAAAAATTTTTCTGTTGGCCAGTGTTATCAGTCCCATCTCTCTGTCTGAACAAACCAATTAATCAGGCGTCCTACCCCTACTTCGTTGGCACGACCAGGCGTTGATATCAGTTGATGTTTCTGCACTGGCTGTCCCCTCTCTCCATCCTAAACTCCAACAAATTTCAACAACTACTAAACTGAGTGAGCCTGGTAATACTTTCATACGTACTCAAATTAACTTGGTGATAATCCCCTCCCGGTCTGAAAAATTCGAACTCCCGTTCGACGGCTATAGCGCTCTATAGTGATGCAGTAAAGCTGAGTGAATCTGGTAATACTTTCATACGTACTCAAATTAACATGGTGATATATCTTTGATTTAACTAGCACTGCTGTAGTAGTGAAATATTGACTTATCTGCTTTGTTTAGACACCTCGCTTACTCCAACCCTATATGAAGCTTATTTTCGTTCAATCGTTTAATCCTTCTTTTGACACTTTGTCATATTTTCTGACTCGTTAAGCGTACTAAGATCTTTCAAAAGATATCAGTCAAAATTTTGGCCTACATTGCTCTGCGAAACCATTAGTTTATACAAATAGCACTGCTTTGAGTACGGTATAGTTAGTCTGGGCACCAAGTCATGTCAATACATTTGGCAACGAAATAGTTGATAAGTTAGCTAATGAACCACTCAGCTTAGGCCTTGTCAACTCGACTAACTATACCGGACTCTCTCGAGTTTCTGTATTGATAAACACATATATTATTAATAAATGGAAAATGGAATATACTATTGACCAAATGCGTCAATTCTATAAGGCTTTAATTCCTAATGTAAGTTCGGATATTAAGTATTTAGACTCTAATCGAATGAAGATGTTAACTCGATAAAGAATCGGTCATGTGAATTTAAACAGCACATTGTTCAATCTTCATAACTTGCACTCGACTATGCGATACATGCAATTTTCAGGAAACCATTCTACATCTACTATTACATTGTTGAAAAAGAACAAATTGCACAGACACTTCCTGAGAAATGTATTGCCACATAATAGAAGGCTACTTTTTAGAAACTTCTATGTCATGCTGGTGTGCAGATTGAAGTGTGTAACCTGATATAACGCTTAGAGAAAGGTCGCCTCATAGAATATTTAATTTG
The DNA here is from genome assembly GCA_964023275.1 of Norana najaformis. NCBI lineage: Eukaryota > Metazoa > Annelida > Clitellata > Crassiclitellata > Hormogastridae > Norana > Norana najaformis. Next base: position 27,914,243 of record OZ029923.1, read on the forward strand.
TTGCATAGACTAAGTCTTGTGATGATACGTGTTTGTAATACACAGTAAGCCTATGTTGAAAGGGGTGCTATTACACTGGATCACGACGATTTTGCTACTGAAAGTAATGCATGTGCCTTATATTGATTCAAATGTGCTGATTCCAAATATGAAGTCAGAATCTGCCCAGCACGTCTAGATTTTAAGTTATGCATGCATTCAAATAATGACGTAAGGACTCGTTTTCGGTTATGTCTGTACATTCTGTTGTATGTGTCTCCACGATTGCTGCCAGTGATACGTGCATGCCTGCAAGTGTCGCCTGAAATATTCCTATCAGCAAGCCAGCAGCAGCCGCTAGACATGATTGGGCATGTCAGCGAGCTGACGTCAGCATCAATACCAGTATATAAGGCGAGATTGCGTAGAACGAAGGTGAAGTTTTCTTATATAGCTGTAGCTAGTGTGTGAGATTTAATTTTGAAATGAATGGCGAGGCTGTGTTAACCATCCAGACAATTGTTGCTATGTTTGTGGTAAATATACTCTTTGTGACCAGCGCAAGAAGTTAACTAGGAGAGTGATGATTGCTTACAAGTATTATTTTGGATGTCAAATCGGACACCAGGATAAAAGTTGGGCACCTCCTGTCTGCTGTACCGTGTGCTACTCTGGGCTTACACAGTGGCTGAATGGCAAAAGGAATTCACTGCCGTTTGCTGTGCCTATGGTGTGGCGCGAGCCAAGAAATCATCATGCAGACTGTTATTTCTGCATTACTAAAGTTGCTGGATTTTCAAAGAAAAATAAGTCTAAAATCATTTATCCTGATTGCGAGTCCGCTCTAAAGCCAGTGCCACATGATGAAGAGAATCCAGTACCATTTCCGCCTGCTGCGGGTGGTGATGAAACGGACAGTTCTGATGGTAATATAGAAGATGACGTTACTGTTTATGAATCCAGTGATCAAGATTTGGAAGAGGGTAGGCCGCATTTGATAAGGCAAGGTGAGTTAGATGATCTGGTGAGGGACCTATCTTTGTCAAAGGAGACATCTGAACTGTTAGCCTCCAGACTAGGGGAGTGGAACTTGCTTCAAAAAGGTACCACAACATCACGCTTCCGTTATCGTCACAAACAGTTAGCTACATATTACAAACTGGAAAATGATATCTGTTTCTGTACTGACGTGAACGGTCTCATGCTGAATTTAGGTTGCGAATACGTTCCTGATCAGTGGAGACTGTTCATAGATTCCAGCCAAGCGAGCTTGAAAGCTGTGCTGGTGCACAATGGTAATTAAAAGCCGTCTGTTCCTATAGCCCACGCTGTAGGCCTCAAAGAGACATGATTCAAAGAAACTCATTTTGAAAGTGATCAACTACTCAGACCACAAATGGAACATCTGTGCGGACCTCAGAGTGGTAGCACTTATTCTAGGCCTACAGCTGGGGTACACAAAACATATGTGCTTTTTGTGCTTGTGGAAGAGTCGTGATGACAGCAACCATTACAAAGTGAAACTGTGGCCTCCTAGGTCTGAGCACATTGTTGGTCGGCACAACGTTCAACACGAACCATTGGTTGTGGTTGATCCATTGAAAGTGTACTTACAACCACTTCACATTAAACTGGGCCTCATGAGGAATTTCGTAGTGGCAATGGATCGTACTGGACAAGGCTTCCAGCATCTGAGAGATAAATTTGGAGCCGTCGAAACTGATGCTACGCTGAAGGCTGGGATTTTTATTGGGCCAGAAATCCGCGAACTAATGCGTGATACTGTATTTAGAACCAAGCTCAACCCACTGGAATTTGCCGCTTGGGATGCATGTACGTTGGTGGTGCAAAACTTTCTTGGGAATCACCGAGCTGACAACTATGCTGAACTCGTTAGCAACATGCTAACAGCATATAAGCAACTCGGCTGCCGGATGTCACTAAAAATACATTTCTGACATTCCCATCTGGATTTTTTCCCACCAAACTTGGGTGATGTAAGCGATGAGCATGGAGAGAGATTTCATCAAGACATCTCCACCTTTGAAGCAAGATATCAGGGCCACTGCAATTCCAACATGATGGGCGATTACTGCTGGTTTCTGCAGCGGGCAACAGCGGCCACTCACAAGCGCAAGAGCAAGTGTCTAAAGCACTTTTGAACTCGTATAGAGTTAAGCTAGAGACAAAATTTCGAAATGTATGCTTTCACCTGAGTAACATACATATATTTATATTACATTTTAAAACATATTTTAATTTCAAGTTATAAAAGAATATCATTTTGTTTCTTTTTATGAATACTCTGAGTTTGCATAATTACACAGTTATAAGGAAATACTAGTTCTGTTAAGAGTTTGCATAATTATTAGCATGTATGCTGCATATCTTAAGATCCTGTCGTGCTACACAAAATCTGACTTCAGATTTGGAATTAGCAGATTCGATTTAGTGTAATACACATAACATGTGCCTAGTAGCAGGCGAAATATTTTTCCGTGTGATCCAGTATAATCCTTCACAGCCGTTCTTGCGATTAGTTCGCTGTCTAAACGCTTTCATACGGTGACAGTTACACCGAAGATTCGCAACTTTCGATAATTATACTAGTTTAGTTTAACGACTATCGTGCGTCGAAGATTTTCACAGTTTCTCAGCAAGATTTTCGCAGTTTCTCAGCCAAGATGTTGGCAGCGGATTAACTCCAGAGTTCCATTCTTTCGTCCGATCCTACGAACTTTCGATCGGTGAGTCAATGGACCTATTACTGTCGCAACTATGACTCAGTGAATCTCGAGTAATGTAGCAATTAGTTGCCCAGAAATTGCTAAAGCTCGACTTTTCTTTACGAGTAATGTGCATCCATTTTTAACGGTGTTACTCCACCGTCGCTCAACACAAGACTGACTATTTTCAACGTTCTGTCGGTTAAATCCCCGTCATAGTTCGTCTGCTTTCAAGCATGACGTAGGCATCCTACGTGGAGAAAACACGATCATCCGATGTCTTTCATGGTAAACAGCTGTTTGAATTTCAACGGCATCTTTCAATTCTGCAGATTCAACGTCTGTATTAATCCAGTTGAACGATTGACTTCCTCCGTAACGCTCAGTCATTACCACCCAAACGCCCAGTTAAACTGTCTAAAATCTAACTATCTACTTAAGCTAGCCATTTATTACTAATAAAACCCTACCTACTCTGTAGCTGGCCGGCTAATCTTAAATCTAAATCTTAATTAGCTTTTCTAACTAGTGTGTACACTAGATTCAACAATAGTAAGTATGTAAACACAACGCAATATAATTCTAATCAAATGCGCAATAAATGGGGTTCGCTACAACAATGATTGATATTTGTATGCTTTTTCTCCTAATGAGATCTGAAATGCCTATTCAGGTCCCCACTCTGTGCAAAAACCCATGTTGACTGTTTCTTTTCACAGGTATATTCAAATGACTGATACATTTAAATGACTTGTGACATAGCTGATGGTGCAGTTCCTCAGCAGATGTATCTTCTTGTGGATATTCGATATACCACTGCCAGGAAATGATTTTAGACTTACATATAGTTGACATTTGTATGGTTTCTGTCCAGTGTGTCTTTTCATGTGTCTATTAAAATAACTCTTCAACGAAAATAATTTGGGACACAGATTACATTTACATGGTTTCTCTCCAGTATGTGCTCTCTCATGGTCATGCAACTTGTCATATTTAATAAATGATTCCTGATGCAGACTTAAATGGCTTCCCTTCAGTGTAGGTTCTCATTTGCAATTTGAGATCATAATAAACTGCACTTGAATGGTTTTCTCCAGGATGAGATCTTATGTGGCATTTTAGTCTATAACAACCTGTATAGGCTTTCTCACAAAATTCGCACTTGTATGGTTCATCTCCACTGTGACTTCTCAGAGGTTCGTTCAAACGACTAAGGCATATAAAACGTTTGTCACATAATTCGTATTTGTGTGGTTTATCTCTAGCGTGGGTTCTGATGTGATATTTCAAACTTCCAGACTGTGCAAATGCTTTGTGATAATATTGACATTCGTATGGCTTTTCACCTGTATGCTTTCGCATATGTTGCTTCAGACCAGAAGGGCTTCCAAATGTTCTCTAGCATAATTTGCATTTGTATGGTTTCTCTCCAGTGTGTGTTCTCAAGTGCTCGTTCAATGTACTACTCCATGCAAATGACTTTTCACATAGTTGGCATTTTAAAGGTTTCTCTCCAATGTGTGTTCTTTTCTCATGACAATATAAGTTACTATAAGACGGAAATGATTTGTGACACAGAGAACATTCATATGGTTTCTCCCCACTGTGAGTTCTAATGTGTATTTTGAGGTAACTATTCCATGCAAATGCAATCTGACATAATTTGCACTTGTATGGTTTTTCTCCAGTGTGGGCTCTTGTGTGATATATTCGTTGATAAAAAGTTGCAAATTTTTTCCCACAGAATTTGCATTTGTATGGGTTTTTATCTTTGTTGTTGTCACATGGTTTCTTGCCTTAACTCTGTTGTGTTCCTGTTTTAGTTCTCACTGACACGAATTCTGGGTTCATGACACACATGTTCAATCGGAGATAAATTAATGAGATTCTTTTGCTCTGTACCGATGTGTGGTGTCTTACAGTTTATAGTGCACAATATAATTTTGCAGTTTTGAGTTCATATGAAATCTTATTGAAGCACCATGTAAATTATATTGTAATGCATTCGCAGACGCTTTCCTTCAGAGTTCTTTATCTTCTGTAATGGAAAAGTTTGTATTAACGGTGATTTCCAACAACACAAGTTGCACAAATTTCGTGTACTTGGGACTTTTTTCTTTAACTTCTCTGTGTATGAGTTTTCGCAACCTGTTCATAACAGACACCAAGCCTTGACGTTTTCCAGTGGAAGCAGCTGCTGTCAGTAGAAAATGACCAAATTGTTTATTTTAAAATCATAAATTTAACCATCACATGCTAAAGGTATTTTGACTGACACAAACCAAGAAACCCCGAGTCAAGTTGCACAGTAAACATCTAATAGACTACAGAATGAAGGGAAATTTCGAAATATTATCAATTATGACTTGTTAAATCACTAATTCATTAACAAATTACAAAGTTCGTGTTGCATTTCTATTGCACGGAGTTTACGCACATCCATTTAAATTAGAAACACATTTTAAAAGGAATGGTTAATAACTATGTGAATTGCTAACTGTTATACAGAGACAAACAGAGAAGAGCTAATAAGGCAAATGAAGTCTTAACCCATTAGTGCCCAAAGTTGTAAAACTGAACAGATTAAGTTATTGTTTCAGAGGTTGAGGTCGCGTACAGATTTCATCATTGCTCTACAAAAATTTTCCATAAATCTCTGATGGATGAAAACTTGTTGACTATTGCTCTTGCATCCTGTGTATGTTTGTCGTCAGAGCACAGTAGGGAGAGCAATTTTGGCAAACCTTTCGAACAGGACGGTGGAAAAAAGGGATTTTACACAAGTACCCTTGCCCAAATTCTAAGAAGAGATAATTTACTCATCCCAAAAGACACTACACATGTAAAGAAGACCGAAAGCCACATGTAGTTCCTTCTCTGTTATGCAATCCAATCAATGCATGTGGGCTGTTTGGCTGCAGCTCTTCATCTACCTTCTTCATATGTGAACTGCAAAACATCAGACAACATTTCCGTAGTCAACAGCATCCAGTAGATATCAGCTGGATCTTTTTTTGTTTTGGAGTAAGCTTTAGGCCAGGCAGCCTTCCTCAAAATGTTCGCCTGCTTTGTTTTCAATAATCATGAAACTGTGGGCTCATCCATATCATGCCAGACAAACACTTGTATTGTTTACCAGACACTGTTGTTTCATTGTCAGATGGGTTGTCGTCTTCATCATTGACATCTACTTTAGGTGTTTTTCATCAGATGATGAAACTTCTGTATGCTCGTCACCAGATTCATTTTCCTCAACACAGTCTTCATTTTCGCAACCTCTCTCTACATCTGGATCTTGTACTTCCTCCTGCTATTCGCTGTCGGCTTCACCATTGCTTTCTCAATATAACTGTCTGTATCAGTGTCACTTTCTTCGTTTACCAAAGCTGGAATTTTTTCCACTGCAATTTAGCTGGAATATCGTTTCGACCACTTCCCGCAGGATGATCCTGCGACATTTGGAAATGTTCGGGTCAGTGATGCTGGCTGTATCTCTGACCACAGTCTTATCACTGCTACAATAGCAGTGGGTACATCCAACCGTCCAGTTGCTTTTTTCTTTCGCCCAATCAAGCAGATCAACGCAGTCGAGTTTGAGCAGACGCTGTTCGACATTGACCTGTTTTCAGATCCAGCCCAGACAGCAGATGCTTTTGTAGAGCAACTCTGTATACCGCTGTTTTGAGGGAGCTGGATAAAGTTGCGCATGTTCGCACCTGCTTTAGAAGACCTGCCAAGCCAATCACAAAATGGTTTTCTGATGAAGCAAAGCAGGCTAAACGTGATCGTCATCTGGAACGTCGTTGAAAGAAAACTCTGCAGGAAAGCGATCGAATTGCCTACCGAAGAGCTTGCATGATATCTAATAACTAATCGTAACATCTCGACAGCAGTTCTTCCGTAACCGGTTGGACAATGCCGAAACATCTAAAGATCATCATAAAGAAGCTGCTTCACTCCTCGAACAGTTCTTCCAATTTATCTAATGACCTTGAAGAAAAAAGGAATTTCAAATTTTTTGGGACGTTGCTAGGGGACCTCAAGGAGGTCGCCTAAACTGGAATACTAGGGGACCTCAAGGCGTTCGCCTAAGCTGATATACTAGGGAGTCAGTGTGAATGTGAATATGAATTACTTAATTCTTTATAAGTGCCGTATTGGTCAGAATCTAACCCTAAACCCTAACCCTAACCTTAACCCTAAACCTTAACCTTAAACCCTAGCCCTAAACCCTAACCCTAAACCTAACCCACTTTGCGATAGATTTTTCGCGTCCTGTTCAACCACATTCAGAAACATTTACAGTTGGTCAAAGTCAGGAAAATGACAATATGGATCTATTATTTTGTCACCGAACAAAATGATGCTATTCATATGTTTGCTTTGCAGTTTGTAACTCTTTAATTTCAAACAAAAAATTCATTCCAACAGAAAACTCAGATTCTACGTCCGCAGCCATTTTGACTGTTTATAATAATCACGCGAGAGTCTGCGAGATCTCGCGCACTTAAGGCTCCCTAGTCCGCGCAATTGCGGGGCCTCCTTGAGGTCCCCTAGACACTTTGAATTTTTTGCTACTAACATATCTAACTTTAAATCTGCCATATCAAAGCGTAGGTCTGGGTTAGACAGGGCAAAACTGTTTCCTGATATTAGTCATCTTGGTAATGAGTTTTGTATCTTACCTCCCGTTACAGTACAGGAAGTTGCCAGGCTCATCGAAAATGTTCCATCTAAATCGTTGCAACTAGACTTCATTCCAACTTCCCTTATTAAATCCTATTCAAATGTGTTTTTTATCCTCATTGCTCACATGGCTAATCTCTCTTTTTGTGAAGGTCGCTTTCCCTCTGCTTTTAAAACTGCTCTTGTAATACCTCTACTAAAAAACCTGATCTTGATAAGGACTGACTGGCTAATTATCGAGCTATTTCCAATCTGAATAATACCTCCAAACTGCTTGAACGCCCATTTCTCATACATCTTCAGGGGCATGTAACATCTCCGAATTTTAATCATCTTTAGTCGGCTTATCGTAAACATCATTCAACTGAGACTGCTCTTAATGGCACACTTAACAATATATTTAATTCAATGGATTCTGGCAACGCATCTCATACCTCTTGATTTGAGTGTTGCGTCTGATACTGTAGATCATCGTATTTTGCTGTCTCGACTCTATATATCTTTTTGGAATTACTTGTTCTGCTCTTCACTGGATATCTTCTTATCTCAATGATCGGCAATAAATTCATCTCGCTCTGATCCTATTGCCTGTCGTTCAGGTGTACCTCAGGGTTCTGTCCTTGGGCCTCTCCTATTTTCTATTTTTTTTCTCATTTGTCAAATTGCACGCATGCATAATACATTGGTCCAGCAATATGCAGATGATACGCAACTCTACGTTGTTCTCTGCAACATATCCCTCAGCTAAAACTGAACTTGAACACTGTCTGTCCTCTCTTCACACTTGGTTCTGCTTTATTTAATGATCTTGCAATCAATCCAGATAAGTCAGAGGCAGTCCTGTCAACCTCGAGTTTGTAAAAGTGCAGATTTTGGTTGTGGTATTTCCGTCACAACGGAAGATTGTAAACCCTTCGGAATCCCATGTGGCTTGCAAACAGGCCGTATTGTCTGCCTTGCGTATCCGTACGCCATAGTTCAGCTCAGTTGCGGACGAGGTACCTCCGAGTTTTATATCGATCTCGGGTCCCCCAACTTCTACAACAATGGCGAGTTGAGGCGTAACAAGAACACCCGACATGATATCACCAGTCTAGGCTGCGTGTGAGTTTTTAACGATAGCATCTTTTTCGTTGGCATACGTTTTAACGACATTTTCCAGCGTGTTCACGAACTGTTTGGAGACTAATTGAGCCGTACCCTCGGTAATTACAGCCGCGTTACCTGTGCCAAGCTCGTGGCGTCGCTTGTGCTTACTGGTGTTGTTGTGGGAAGACCAGTAACTCTGTTACCTCGCATGACTAAATTACCCGTCATAGAGTCACCGGTTTTGAACACGCGCTGGGAAACTTGAGTACCAACGTAATGCTTGTTTGTCATACATGTTGGCCCCTCAGGAGCCCCACTCTTTGTTATGGCATCGGTGACCACTTCCATCACTTGTGCTACACTCGCTGCATCATTTTCGGATGTTGGCACATCTGTAGGGAGTCCAGTCACTCTGTGACCGTTCATGTTGATGTGGCCAGAGGTATTCCAATATTTGTCAGCCGGAATCCACCAGTCGAGAGAATCCCACTCATGGTATCACCTGTCCTGCGAACGAGGCTGGTAGGGTAAAACTTCCACACCTTTCCCGTTGACACACCGCTTTTACCAAACTTATCAACCGGCATTTATTGTTTTGCGAAAAATTTACTTAGTTATATAGTTCGAGCACGATATCTTCAAATTTTCGACCTACAGCGAGCTCTCTGATCACATACAGGCACAGATGACCACATATTACATCATCGGGACCCTGAAGTTGAAACGTCTACGTTCTAATGGAGCAACCTAAATATTGAGAAAGTTCGTGAGGTGCGTCTAGGCCATAACTCTCGACAGAGTAGGCGATGGGACCACTTTTGTGGTATGCAATCCAGTGAGTTCCGTTACCGGAGCTGGAGTCTAGGTTGACCACTCCACATTCCTTATCATGAACGGTTGAAGGAAGGCCGTCATGCACAAAAACACCGCGAAAATGTGTTAGCGCTTTAGTAGCTTTCTCGATATCTAGATTGCTTAACGACGGTTCTAGTCTTTTGAAAGATATAAACCCGATCCTCTACACATCGGACAACAACCATCACGAGTCTCACGCTAGAGAAACAATCCAGAACCTCGCAGTTGAGCTTCAACTTTTCGATTATGACGCTGAGCCTCAGCCAAAGCTGCATCGTTGGCTTGTTTAGAATGTACCGCTTTTGCTACCCCAGCTGCTCCACCAGCCAACGCACCAGCTGCACCGAGTCCACCGAGAATTGCCGGAAGGAGACCCAACAGCGGAAGAAATCCATCCATCTGCGTCATATTTTTCAGCTGCGTTTTAGTAAACCTCAATTTAGCGCCGGCAGCATTCGCCTTCTATTTCTGGATGTGGGCAATCTGTCGTTTTGTTAGACCCAGTTTGTTCTCCCCGTGAAGCTGTTTAGAGGCCGGTCGAATCGTAACTCCAGTGCCATCTTGAACAGCTTTAGCCAGCACTACTTTTTGCCCCTCCGTCAACGCGAGACGGAATGGAATATATTCGGAAGTCATTTCACAATAAATCGAAAGAGGATGTTTTTCTAAATGTTAATAAACCGCGTTGAACTTGCTTCCATTGGATTCGAGGTACAAGAGACGATCATGGATCAAGACTGCATATTGGCTGGCACTACAGCATCAAAGTCCAACTTGATTTGGATGTCCTGTACGGTGGTTTTTAGACGCTCGGATTGTCTTCGCACGTCTAGGACGAAAATCGGAAAAAAGTCAACGAAGTCGAAGGAGTGACTTGGGATGAAGATTCGCGAGCGTCGATACCGTAGTATTCCTCCTTAAAGTCCCGCAGAGCTTTGTACGCGCGAGAAGTTCTTAGTTGGATGAAGTTCAAGTTCATGTCTACAACCGGATATCGATCGCTGTTCAGCATGTTGTAGATATTGCGAACTCGAACGTGGTCGTACAATGCGGGATTCTGTTGCTGATTCGCGGCTTCAGCGGAATGAAATGCGACTAAAATCCATCGGTGCCAGATTTTACGCTCAACCTCCACGAAAAGGTCGTTGCTTAGAGTACTGCAATGTTGTCGCACTGTATAGCGCGAAATGCCACGGGAACTTTGTCTTTGCTCTCGATCTGTTTCATCATCGCGATCTTATACTCCAATGCTGGAATAACGTGTGGCATGAACCATGAAAGTTTTGTCAGCTCAATTCGTCCATATGCTACCGCTTGATCTCGGAAGATAGCATCGGCGTCGACTAGCCAGCAGAGATTGTTTGATTCCGTATACAACTCTGTGGTAGTCGTCGCAGAAGCCAAACAGATGTCAGCGGGACGACGAACGAAAACGAACCGATTGGGTCTGGCCTAAAAATAATCAGCTGTCGTCGAGCTTGGAAGTCGAGATTTCCGTGAGCGGCTGCTGCAGTCGTATCTTTTGCCAACACATGTTTAAACCCTCTGCCTTGGAAAAATCGTAACTGTAAATCAACATACCCCTTATAGACGTAGCTTGTCCAGGGGACATCACATTTTCTATTTCGATCAAGTACCGAATCTGGGAGAACATGTATGGGATGGCATTATTGATGAGTGTGATCAGCGATCCGACTACATAAGCCGCACCAGTGGATACGAGTCTACTCTCCACAAGAAGAAAACTTTTGGACGGCTGTGTAAAAGCATGTTGTTCTGAATATCGATCTGTATTGATTGTCCATTGTTGATGGCAGCTGGATTCTGCGATTCGTACTCACGGTATTCGAAAGATTCGATAGTTTCATCGACGGGCACCAATTCCGCGATGTCTAGCATTTCACTCGCAACGTTTACGGTCGCCATTATATAACAGGAAAAACGCCAGTCTCTAATACAACATCGGTAAAGTTGAAAGATTACTGAGGACCGAGAAACAAACCCCTACCACCATTCCGGCGACATTTTCCGGGGACCGCTTGTAGCGTCTTGAAACCAGACCCAGCAATGCGACTATTAATATCTTGAGTTGCCGGCACAAGAGAACTCTCCGCTGTCGCTAGCTGCTTCAGAAACTCGATGCTTTTATCGCTGAGTACTTCCTCTAGATGGGCAGGGAGAGTGGTTTTTGTCGTCTCTGCTGCTGTAGCAGCACGTTTCACTTTTACTACGTCGACAATCCGCTTAACCGCAGCGGCTATTGTAGCACCAGATTTTACTACATTACCAACGACATCCTCGATGTTTTTAATCGTGTCCTTGTTTGTCGAGATGTATGAGGCAGCAGATCGACTGGCTGAACCGAGTGTACGTGCTGCACCGCTTATCCAGACCATAAACCCACCACAAACGACATAACGCCGTACATGACCGGTGTGACTACGACTGGTAAAGACGAACATTTTTTAACGACTGGTTACGAGCTGCGAACGTGAAGTCGTATAGTAACAGCTTCACCTCGGAGACCTAATTGTTCACCATTCTAATCCGTTATCCATACCCGCATTCGCTGGACGTTACTCGCAGGTAATACAGGTAAGTACACCAGGTTATTCGGCGCTTCGACTCTCTTGTAACCCAGCGATTTGTTTGGAAAGAAGCTGTAGATCACTGGCAGCTGATCACCACCGCGATATGAACCACCGATTATGTCGCAGTTCACCAGAATGCTGTTAACAGAAAGAATGTCCACCGGTTTTATTGCCTCGGGATAGCTAGTCGTACCCACAAGCGTTGTGGAGTCAAAACCGAGCATGTGGTCATGTTTACCTGATAAGTGCGTTTGGATATCTCCACATAGGCTCGCTGGGTCGAGACGTTAGCCGCTACGGTTATATAGTGGGATTTGTTTGAAGTACACAACTGACCATTCGCCGCGGGCTGTCGCTGAATTTCGACGTTGATCTGTGCGATCTCATAGCTCCCTTCAGGTATCTTGCTCGTTTTCCAAGTCTTACCACCATCCGGACTATAGATGAGCGTGTTGCTGTCGTTGGATATGTTGGGGATGGAATTATAGGTATCGAGTTTTACTAAAGCCAACTCGAAACGCTTTTTTGGATCGAGGTACAGCGGTGGATTGAGAAAAATGTGGTCCAGTCCGTGGTGTTTGAAGTAACTACTGCTCTGATATTCTCCCGCTGAGTTAGCAGCACCGTCAGATCTCGAATTTCCTCTAGAAGTTTTTCCATGTTTTATATTATGAGCAAACTTCTGTTCAACTGGAGTGCTAACTGTTTAGGAACTGCGCCCTAACGCATAAGTTCATCAAGGATCGGCGATATCTCATTATCCAGTCCAGTGTTGCCAGCCGCCTTAGAAGCCACTAAGAGTTGCAATCGCTCTACAAGGGCATTTGGATCGTTGTTAAAATGCAAACCTTCGACCCCGATCAGCTGGTGTTTTTTGCTTGTTCGTCCGCGAACTGGCAGCCTGGCCAGTTTAACCAGTTTCTTGAAAGTTTCTATTGCCTGTGGTGTGTACCATTTAGTCTTAACGAAACGCTTCGTCAGGAGGTTGTACAACGATTCGTCGGCAGGAGCCTTGAGTACGAGATTTCCACCGTTAAAAGCTCTTAAATTGCCAAATATCAGCGCTACGCGGTCGATGGAAAGTTCGCCGAAACGATGTCCTTGCATTTTCGAAGGCGTTGAGATGCCTTTTCCCTTATGTGGTACGAGGCGATAGCCGTCTTCTATAAGTCGAAATCGAGTTTTATATGATCGAATGGCACCTATTGCTCGATCGATGGGATTCGGTCCGCAGTGTTCGCTTTTCTTTTTATAGGTCCGAGCGTATGCCGGTTATACTTTGTAACCTCATCGATAACTCCGCTTATATCGGCTTGGGGAACCTCGCTTGGCTGCTTAAAATTGTGGTTTTTGATCGTTTCCATGTCGAGATTGCGGTCGGCATCTACAATCGCGATTGTTCCCTCGGTAGAAACCGCGGATGCTGGCAATACCGGTGTGGTATCTCCAAACAGTGTGGCAATGCGATTAAAATTAGCTTCGGCTGCAATTTCCGCTGGTAGACGCTATAGAGCGTTAGTGACTTTATCTAGCTGTTTCTTCGTCGTCTCGGTTGACTATCTAGCTGTTTCTTCGTCGTCTCGGTTGATTCGCTCGTCCCTGTGGTTACTGGCTTGAAAAGTCTTGCCGCGTCAAACAACAAGTCGGCTTCTCCGAGCTTTTCTGCCTTGAACCCTTTATGGAGTCGATTTCTGCGTGCCAGGTAATCCTGAGTCAACGCGTCGCCTTCCTGTTTCGTTGTCACTTTAATCTACATTGTGTCTAAATACATGACATGTAGATATAGAAATAGACAAAGCGTGTTTAAATACATGACATGGGTATATAAAAACGATCAAATCCACACAGATATTTACCATCGTAGGGCTTAGTCGTGAGGTCGATAGCTGCGAAAACATAAGGCACAGCAACACACTCGTTGAAGAAAGCGCGAAACTCGTCCAACGGCATATCACAGCCTACGAATTTATCGTGGATTGCTCGTAGATTTTTGCTATCCTGGTTGAAGATGATGATGAGGTTGGCGTTATCGCGGATTGCCTGCTTGGGAATGCGGAAATATTTTTCGATTGGTCCCTGTCTTTCCAGCATCACGTCGTCGAAGATCATGATGCTCCTCTCGTTTTTGTCGAGAGACTCAACTGGAATAATATCATCGGACGAGGATTGAAATGACGCTACCTCCTTTCCAGCTACCTTTTCAAGCTCTGTTGCCCAGTCTCGAAGAAACTGATACTTCTCTTGTCCCACCGACATCGAGTAAAGGTGCAAGCGGTCAAACGTCAGTTACCCGTTTTTGAGAAGAAGATTGAGCAGCAGGTTTGTTTTACCGCAAACACTGGGTCCGCAAATTATGCAGCGTATGCTGGATGGAAGCAGCCGGTGGTGATGCCACTTCTGCTTCGTTTCGAGGTCAAAGTTGGTTATCTCCATCTAGAGTTAAGCGTTAGGTTTTTATATGTCAAAATGTATTGACTCCGATGTAAAAAAGTATGGAAACTTTAAATGTGACACTTTAAATGGTCGACCTGCTATGAAGGTAACTTGTGCCGGCTGTGGTACAAAGAAAAGTCAGATTATGGCTCAAAAAGAGGCGATGGACGAAGGATTGCTGAACGCTCTACCTCTGCTGGAAATGTATATGAGCCTTCGGTCTGGCGTTTCCTTGGAGAAAGTTCCGGGCGGTAGCTTTCAAAACACTGGTAAGCACTCCTACTGTGGACCATTCACGAAGCTCGATAAGCGATTGTCACAGAGCTACCGTGGCGTTAACCAGCTCGATTGTGCATGCCCCCATCACGATGTGGCTTATGCACGGCATAAGGACATCGCTGGGCGTAATCACGCAGATGATTATCTAGCTGCGGCAGCGTCGAAAATTGCACTCACAGAAGTATGAAAAGAAGGACGCTCGACTCGTATCGGCTATTATGTCGGCAAAGTCGTGGATGGGGATGGGAGTAGGAAGAGTATGTCCTAAGAAAGACCCAAGTTTGTCTGTTAAACGTAACTTGTTGAATCGATAGATGGACGATAAATTTTCCGCAATATATTACAGCCCTAAGGGGTATTGGCGAGGTACAGCTGCGGTGAACAAGCTGGCCTCAGCTGCTAAAGTTTCTAGAACTGATGCTCCTAATTGGTTGAAAAAGCAAGCTATATGGCAGATCTACCTGCCAGCATACCTCGTCCAATTTTCGACGAAGATCGATCTATTGCCGTTGACCAGGCTGATCTACTTTATTTACCTCATGATAAAGTTGGTCCAAAGAAGTACAAATATGCCCTGACTGTCGTCGACGTTGCCTCACGATATAAAGAGGCTGAACTGTTGACTGGTAAAAGTGCTACCGAAGTTGCCGCTGCATTGAATCGAATTTACAAACCTGGACAGTTGACCTGGCCTCGACTTCTTCAAGGTCGACCCTGGACGCGAATTTATGGGCGTTGTTTAGCAACTGCTAGCAAAGCGAAATGTGTATGTAGGACGTGGACAACCTGATAATCATCGAGAACAGGGAATCGTCGAACGTTTTAATCGTACTCTAGCAGAGCGACTGTTTGGAGCACAGTACTCTCAGGAAATGCTTCTTGCTGCACATGGGTCTACAGAACGGTCGGTCGAATGGGTACGTCAGTTACCTCAGGTAGTGGCTGCACTAAACGACGAACCGACACGATTGACCGGTAAAAACCGGCTGATTCGACTAAAACTGCACGGTTGGTAAGAAAATCCTCTTTTCAGCTGGTCGTGTCGTTGGTCTGAACGAATCTATTCTCGAACATAATGCTTTAGTTCGGTATTTGTACGCACCTGGGAGCTCGAGGGTGGTGAAAAACGTGCTACCGGTCCTATATGGTCGCTCACGATTCACACCATTTCAAATGTTGTTAGACAATCCGGTCAGCCAGCATTGTACTATCTAACGAATGGACCTGTTCGTGGATTGTGCGCGAAGAGCTGATTGTAGTACCTATGGCAGCTGAATTGCCACCCGATGAAATACTTGCCTTCGTTGATATAATGTCCGTATGCACGAATTATGACTCCATCTGCGCAATCCACTTTTTTGTGTCCAAGGGGGAGTGACTGGTTTTATTTTGCTCGTATAGGCCTATTTGATGGCTATGGCTTCAAAGGAGGACCTGCGTGTGCTTGAACTCCATTTGCTCGAACAAACATTGCTTGTCGTGACATAGGTCTTTCTTCACGACAGTCTTCTGAACACCTTTTGCTTTCCGGATCTCTGTGTCACTTACTCTCAAGATGGAGTACATCTTCGGGCGTAGGCCGATAAATTCTGCAATGGGAGCACCACTACAGCCGTTTTTGAACTTGCCTACAACCTTCTTGTTCTCGCTGCTATGGTATGAACTGTTCGATGGATATTCGCTGAAGTCGTACAAACGCTTGTTACCCACATGTCGGCATAGATGTTTGGTGTTTCTACCTGGAAGAGTATACTATCGGTGTCGGTATATAACAGTTGGGCCTTGTCTTCGTACTTGGCTTTGACCTCGTTATACCAGACGTCGTATATAAGGTGTTTACTGAGGTCGAGAACGGCTTGACCAATGTAAACTGATCGGTTCAGTTTCAGTTTGGTTTTGATGCTATGAATGGCTACAATACCACCATTGAAAATTGTGGGTGATAGGCAGGATCGGTAGTCAGACGGCGTAACTGGTCCTCTTTCATGGTTGCCACCAAATCGACCCTGATGTGTTTGCGCAAGTTTTCCATCGTTTTATCAAAAACGGCGTTGTTGGCCAACTTGAAGAAGTTCTTCTAAAAATCCGACGTTGCCTTTGCGCGTAATTGGGTATTCATCTCGATATATGGGGCCATCCAGGCTTGTTGTCGAAACTTTAGTGTACGGTGGATCTTGATGACTCGCAAGCCCAACGATAGTACAATTTTAGGTTTCGATAGTGAACTACATACCATCCTTTTTTACGTAGACTCGGGACTACCTTCTGACATTCTGCGAACTTTCTTCCTAGTTCGGCTAAGAGTGTGTGCTGATAATCGCTCAGCCTTATCTCTTGGACAGTTAGGGTCTCTGGAGCTAGAGGATAGTCATTATGGGCGTCGTGTAAATTTTCTGGATACTCCATGTCAACTTCGGGTAGAAAGCCCTCTGATGAATCATCTGACGTTGCTAACACTTCATCCAAAGTTGGACTTGCCGAACTAGATCCATCGACTGGTAGAAGTTACTGCAATTCCCAGCCGTAGAGGTTGTTCGCGTCTAGATACGCGATCAAGCTGTTTGGTTACGAGGAGTCATAATCGAGACATTGAGGGTTGTTAGCTTTGGAAAAACGCTTGGAAACTATCGAGATTCCACCACGCAGACCTCTATCAACGAATAGGTGCATGTCGATGTCTGTCAGAAGTAGTAGTTCGATTTTGGTCTTTTTCAGTAGGGCATCCCAAGCCATTCCTGGTAGACATAATGCTTTATCGCTGTTCCTTGAAAATTCTCGAAAACATCTGCCAAGAGTAAAACATCGGTACGGAGATACAAGTCGTGGTAGTCACCCAAAGTTTTGCAATCGGATACCTCCCGCACTCGCTGAGCGTGCTGATAGTCCGCATTGCTGATATTTTCGCGAGTAAGTCGACTGAAGAAAGCCTCTGGTGGTGGAAGATGTTCCTCATCGAACCGATGGTAGTCGTCTATGTATTAGTATCGGTAGATTCCTTTGCGCTGTAACAGCTTTAGCTTTCCCACTTCGTCGATGGAGCTGTTGGTGATCCGTAGGTCTGCCGGTGATAGATTTCCCGCTAGCTTGTCTAACGAGCTGTTTAAAAACTGGAGACTATCGATGAACTGTAGTCGTCTTAGGCTGAGAGTCATGTACTTTTCCATGTTGTTTGGAATACAGCTGATTTCGTGGTGCTGCATTGCCTTACAGCTGCCTAACGCCTGCATGATGGGGTGACTATCGTAGCCTCGTAGGTTATGAAAGACAACTGGCACCTTACACTCGTCTGGGTATATACGCAGCATGAGATTACAGGTGTTAGGAGCGGCTCCACGATACTTACCGGTGATACGACAATGATCGCGAACTTTATCGTTGCCTATCGTCTCACCGCAGATGTGACACGTGGTCGCAGCTTTGAAATCTTCACAGTCGGCCTATGTCATAACCATGTCCAACTTGTTGAACAGACTTTGCGTGATAGTAATAAGTTCGACTTGCAAAACGTCGCAAAAACTCTTCTACAGCGTTCTCACCTCGATAAAGTACAGGTGCATTTGCGTGACCATCGCAGCGAACTACCACATAACAAAAGCTGCATGCTTCCTGCTTGGCGATGAGTCTGGTGCTGCTTTCGCTGGGATCCATGGCTGCACCTTCTACCGGCACATTCAACGCTTCGAATCGGCGTAGATGATATGTGGAACGCGCATTTGCTTTTGGTGATTTTGGAATTTGAGAATGTTCTTGTCCGCTTTTGGCATTACGATCCGCTGTGGCTTCTTGCTAATACCCAAACAGTCTCTGGTGTGACTGGTCAAACCAGCCTCGGTGGAGAAGACGTGTAAGCATCGACAGCATGGATACTTCCTATGTTCGTGAATGCTGTTTTTATACAGCATGCGGGCTAGATCCTTGATCCAGACGTAATGTTGGTTTTCTTCATCGTTGTCATCGGTTAATAAGAGAAGATCGATGTTGTGGACTCTAAGTCTTGGTAGAGACGCAGATCGGATACGGTCCGCCTTCAAATTCCAACCAAAACACGCTTACGGCTATAGTTGGGTTTTGGCGTTCGAAACGATCGATATCCGTCACCTTCATTGGAAAAGGGATTTTTGTAAAGTTCAACTCGCCAAGATGAGCTCGATACTTAGACGGGCGTTGGGGGTCTTTTTCTGCGGGATACATTGCCGATAATACGGCCCACTCGAAGCAGCGGTTTTGTCCGTGTTCTCTACATTAATAACCGAGCGTGGTGGAATGTACTTCGGCGTGGAAAAGTAGCTTCTATCCCGAAATAGCTGATTTTTAGCAATACCGAGATCCAACGCTACAACTCGCCTAAGTCTCCATCCAGACCCCTCGTTAGTGTATTCCTCGAGACGTCTGAGCACCTCGGCTTTGGCTGTCTGTACACTACCCGGATGTCATCTATATTGCGAAACGGTTCGGCTGTGCTTCGGAAGTAAGCTGTTGCGGTGATAGTGTCGGGAGCCGCGTTCTCGTCGTATATTTGCCGACGGTTAACACCATTTTTTACAACTCGACCGTTAATATTAGAGTATGTTTAAAACGTTGTAGTATGACTAACTCTTCGCGAAGTTGTACCTCGATATTAGGTGTCATGGCGCTCAAGAACACTACCGCATCTCTCTAGCCTGTGGCCAGGAGCTACTTCTACGCGATAGCATCTCAAAAGCTGGTTGGGTAGTTCTTTGTGTAATACAAACCGCTGGAGTCCTTCCATGGTGTTACTTTTTTCTTAGATTTTCAGACGTCAAAGATTTTTCTTATATTCACCAACTCGTTGTTTCTAAATAGATTTTCAGAAGTTCGTTAAAGATTTTTTCTTATATTAGATTATTTAAAAAATTCGTGAAGAATTTTTTTATATTCTTTACCTCGTCATTTTTCTGATTGTTAAAAATCCGTTTCTCCAAGCCTTCCTGAAATCTAAGGAGATTACTACAGAATACTCTGTACTAGCCTTCCTGAGATTAGAGGGGGCTAAGTAAATGTAAATTGAGCTAAAACCACCTGTGGAAACATTCCTGAGATTGAAGGAGGCTTATTCAGTACAAACTGCGCTAAAAGCCCGAAATTATATACCACTCGAGTATTCGCTTATCGGCCTATCGATAATTAACGATACGTCTTATTGTAGTAAACGTTCGATTCTTAACAATCATACTTTGCAAACGCGACTTCCACCCACAGAAATTAAGGAAAACTATAGATGATAAGAATTTAAAGATTTGATCCCTTTCCGACATTTTCAATTATAATCACAGTTCGAACAAGTAGCCTGTTAAAGTTATCCGCCACATTCCTCCCTCCAGTCATACACGCACAATTGTGAAGTTTGGCGATTTTGAACCTACGTCGCCAATTGCCGACGTTCAACAGGGCACCTCTCTCTCTATGTCAATCTGTCTGTCTGTCTGTCTCTCGACTTATCTGTTTTAATTCGTAATTGTATTAAGCAAAGGAAGATGAAGAGGAGCAGAAAGAGTAGGATGGAGGAGAAGGCAAGGCAATTGTTTCTCTATACCTGTTTATAATCTTATTAATTCTTAGTTGTATTAAATAAGAGAGTAAAACGGAGATAATAGGAGGAATGGAGAAGAAGAAGGACTAGGAGGAGGGCAAGCCAGTATTTGTATCGGTATTTGCAGTATCTCGGCATATCGCGATCTTCTACATTAGCAAAGTCGTACGATATATCCTTAAATAGATACGACTTAGATCTAGGCTCAAATACACATACACACAAGTATGCACACGCACACACATATACACAAACATACACATAAACGCATGCAGATACATAACGAACTCGCGGTTTCGTTATCCTTTCGTCAGGGTATAGATACGACTTACCTCTAAAGGCTCAAGCTTTGTTTACACACTTGTTCAACGACAAGTGACACAAACCCACCCCTTTTAGTCAATCAAAACGTTGTAATGTACAGTGCAACGACCATATAATCAATTTGATTGACAGCTGCTCTAGAAATAACATCGCTACCGAGAATCCGAAGGGCAAGCCAGTCTTTTCAATTGTTATGGACGATCTTCACTCGATCGCTTGTGCTCTGCTGTTCTCTCTCTCTCTCGTCCTGTCTTAATATTTCTTATTAGTATTAAGTAAGAGAAACATGGAAATCATAGAAGGAATGGAATAAGGAAATGCAAACACAAAAACGCTTAGAGTTATCTTCATGTTTTAAGGACTACTTTCGCTTGACTGTCAATCAAATATTTGCATTTTATTCAAAGGACAATTGAAGGAATTCAAGTTCCGACTGTGAAATGTGATCTGTCTTATTAAGCTTATTATTTCTTAATAGCATTAGTTGAGAGAAAATGGGATCAAAGAAGGGACGGAAGAAGGAAGTGGACACGCAGAAGGAGGGGGAAGAGGAGCAGAAAGACTCGGAGCAGGAGAAAGCAAGGCAATTGTTTCATTTTTTAGGCACGATTCTCTATACCTGTTTCTCTCGCACTCTCGCTCGCCGCCTGCAGGATATCTCATCGTATTATTCGATATTTTAACACATCGTAAAAATATGAAAACTGCGCTCAACATTTAGCAGAATGCTTCAAACTGCATGCGTCCTTCTTGCGAGTTTTCCAAGCGCACCAGTTGCCTCTCCCAAGACATTAAGCAAGCGAGTTGTAAGGGATGATCAACCGTGCTGTCTATTGCATCTTCTACCTGCCTCATTTACCACATTATTCGATATCTTGAGCTTTCAATTTAGTTCTTATTTTCTTTTGGTTATATGTTTGAAGGGTTAATTCGTTCCTTTTTCCATGTACTGAAAAAGAGGAGAAGGAGGAGGAGGAGCGAAAGAGAGAGAAGGAGAAGAAGGAGCAGGGAGAGAAGGAAAAGGAGTATAATGAATAGCATAGTCGACTGCGTGCAATTTATGATGCGAAGCTTTCTTTAAACATTCTTTAGACAGGTGTGTCGTCACGACATGCCCTCAAACCTATATACCTCAAGGTGCGAACGATTTCTTTTGATAAACACTGATCATTTCTATTCGATTAAATAAATTAATTCTGCAACAATGATCCATTTTCCATATGGAACACAATATCGGTCGATGAGATTTAGTGGTTGGTGGTACAGCAATCAACAGGTGTCGTGCGTGACCTCAGTCGAGCTAGAAGCAAGAAAGAGAGAAATAAGATGAAGAGGAAAAAGAGGATGAGAAGAATGAGAACGATTCGTATATTCTTTAGAGATAAATTCTTCAAGGTTCACGATCAGTTTCGACAAATTTGAACACTAACAGCGTTCGATCCGGCGCTTTGTCTATTTTACATACCTTTGTCCAATCTCAGGGACGATATTCTTGTGCTTCCCGTGCGTTCCCTCACTATACGAAACAAAGTTTTGCAATCTCTGCTTAGGTTGTTCTCTGCAAGTTATACTCATAGCTGTCGTTTCTGCATCTTCTATCGTCTTCTTTATTCTATTGACTTTATCCATCAGTCATTTTCGTTGACCGGCTTCATTTGTTCTTGTCTGTTCTATGCTCTGTTTAATGAATTTCTTGTCAGCTAACGCGTGTCACGTTGATTTACAGATGCTCGCATTCCATCTTTTGCACCCAGCTTCGTTTCTCCAGCTTCTACGAATGTGTTTCTTCAATTTCTCCAGCGGTTCGCTTTTCGTCGCGACCTACTCGTACGTTCTGATGCCGTTTGGCATCAGTTTTCAATTGCAACTTAGAGTACTGAAAGCATGCAGTTGCTCGAATAGACGTAAATGGAATAAAAGGTTAAGAGCGAAAGATTCGACTATGGTCGAATCTAACAATTTTCGCTTGTGACTGTTACCTGTATTATCCTTTGCAGTCTGATTTGTTAGTCACGGACGGGCATCGTACTACGTCGCTACTACACGATTCAGATTCGCTAAAACTCGTCATGTCCCGCTTTTGTAGAGCGCGCGGCCATCGTTTTTCGAATATCCATGCCATTGGACTGGTTTCGACTACGAAGACACTTTTATAACCTCTAGATGATTTTTCGACTCGCAGGCTGTCCTGAAACTTGAGAATCTCGCTGACATCCATTGGTGTGTTTGCCCGTAGCGACTAACGTTATTTTCCAACGGTACAGGCATATCAGCGCGGGCTATTTTGACCGGAGAAGTATCTAGAGGTTGTAAACGAATCTTTTATACGCAATGCAAATATTTTATGGTCAATCGAATGTATAGGATTGTAATTCTAATTACTACATCGTATTTTACAAATCGTTGTCAAGATAATTGTCCGAAATGAAAATTAAATATTTAAGCGAAAACAATGCGAAGGTTAAGTTATACTTCTCACATTAGTATTGGCCGCTGAGGACATCAAAATGGGGCGTTTCTTTCAACAGACGAAGTTGTGTGACGTGTAAACAAGTCGATCGGTATCAAAGTCGAATTTAGACCTAACGATCTCGTTTCCCTTGTGTTTGCCTATTTGCATACATGTTTACCAATATGCCTGCGTGTGTGTGTTTGACTAAACGATGCGTGTATGTCTATATCTCTGTCTTTACCAGTATGTCTACGCGTGTGTTTGCCCGTGTGCTTGTATGTCTGAGTGTGTCTCCGCGCGTTTGCAGTGTTTGTCTGTTTGTGTGCATGCGTGTGTATTTGTGTGCGGTGTGTATCGTGAACGTCACATGACTTCTGTAAATGGTAGACGTGTTTATGCATGCACATGCCTGCGGTATGAAATATTCTGACAATGGCGTTTGGTGAGGGGTGACACTCATTTGCCGATGTTAAGCAAACGAATTCGCAAACATTTCAAGTCTGGACTTGAATTCTTTCAAATTGACCTTTATATCAAATGCAAACATTTGATTCATTGTCAAACGAATATGGCCCTTTTAAGAGGGAGGGGAGAACTCTAAACGTGTGGGTATGCATTTGCTTGTATGTCTGTCTATCCGTCTGTATGCGTACGTCTTTGCCTGTTTGCTTGTATGCGTCGGTATTAGCCTGTAAGGAGTAAACATATGTTTGTGTGTTTCTGTGCGTGTTTGTGT
This sequence comes from Norana najaformis, assembly GCA_964023275.1. Lineage (NCBI taxonomy): Eukaryota > Metazoa > Annelida > Clitellata > Crassiclitellata > Hormogastridae > Norana > Norana najaformis. Next base: position 27,937,944 of record OZ029923.1, read on the forward strand.
GTGTTTGTCTGTGTGCATGTGTTTCCGCGCGTTTGCAGTGTTTGTTTGTTTGTGTGCATGCGTGTGTATTTGTGTGCGGTGCGTATGTGTCTGCGTTTTTGCGTCTGTGTATTTCTTTGCCTGTGTGCGTGTATGTCTGCGTGTGTTTGACTGTGCTTGTGTCTCTATGTTTGTCTGCGTGTGTGTCTGCGTGTTTGTCTGTGCGTTTGTCCGCGTGTTTGCCTGCGTCTATTTTCCTACCTACGTATGTGTGCGTGGTTGACTGCATGCGTGTATCTCTGCACGTTTTCGTTATTGCGTTATTTATATGTATGTGTGCCTGAGTATAGGAGATGTATAGGCAGAGACCAAGCAAATGAAGACTCAATAGCTTCAAAACAGTAAAATCTACACAATTTTAAATCTTAATTAATTCAATTCGTCTTCCTTCGCTTTCCAAATCTAATCTAAAAACTTCTATAGCGCCGTTATCATATTAAATGTTAACGCGTCAGTCGATGTCCGTAATCAAATTTATACTCTTTTGGCATAAAATCGATAAAATCTTAATAATCCTATTTTTTTCTAATTCGAAAGAATTTAATTTGCATTTGTTTACACATATTGGTGCACTCTAATGTACTGCATTGGACTGCAAAACAATTACCTCATTTTGTATTAATTTTGTTAATATCATTATTATTATTAAAGATGTAAAGGTGCGCTCGTTTTTGAGGTGGCTTGAAAGCGGCCCTTGTTTGGAGGTGGCTTGAAAGTGGCCCTTACCTTACTACTGTGACATGTAGCAGAAAGAAGAAGTAGAAGAAATGCAAGAATTTGTCTTTGTGATGCCGAATAAAAGATAGCTAAGCAAGACAAGCAGCTGACGAAATCTGTAGAACAGGATTCAAAGATAATAGACTAACTGACATGACACATATTTTTTATGTGTTACTTAATTGTTTTTACATTTCATATGCTGACGCTTGAGCCGCTTGTGGCTGAAGCTGCGAATAACTATACACGTACAGCGCCTTTTCTCGGCCTCGGCCGTAATACGGCACTCTATAATTCGTTTTAATATTATTCATATTATTATAATTAGCATTAGTATCATTACAGCTAGCGACTTAGTACCTGGTCTTCTACTCTGTCGAAGTCAATCATTAATTCCAAGTTCACACTCCAAGCAGACGAAAGGATATCGGCGCAATGGTAAGCTATGGTGTACTAAAGTTCATTGCTTAAAACTAGTCCTTAGGAATGCTTGTGTTGTTGTCACCGAGCTGAATATAACTAATAACATCGCTATGACGTTACGTAGGCCTATCGGCCTAATCAGAGGCGTCGATCCGTAGTAAACATTGGAGGGGCCCGGGCCTATAGCGGGGGTCTGATTGCAAAGCCCTGTCGGGTTCCAGAAGCAAAGGCCCTGGTATGAGGGTCAAGAATAGGCCTAATACAGGAAGAATGAGAACTTAATCAGTTCACAGCTACCTTTAACTGATTTTACAGCTAAAATATTGCTGAGGGTCATTTAACCAATGGCCGAGCCCTCATGCTCAAAATATTGCCGGGGCCCGGGCCCCATGGACACCCATATGATCGACGCCTCTGGGTCTAATACTGTTACCGAAACAGAAAGTTACAATAGAGTATTGCAAATGAGACGCTTATTTGAACTTTGCAGCAGCCGGCTGCAATTAAGGGCTGATAAATCAACTATTCATACCGTTCATGGTAAACATATTCCGAGCTATACATAATTAATCTAAGAGTGGTAGCACTCATAGGCAGCATTCTGATTTTTCATATTGTCGCAAACATTAGGTCCTTGGACTTGCCCACGAGATTTCAACAGCCGAGACCGAGACGTCCTGTCCCGAGACCGCGACGCTGGCCAGTCTGTCCGAGACGAGACCGAGGCGAAACGTAAGTTACGTCTAGAGACCGAGACGTCGAAACCGACACTACATCCCTGGCTTCCCTGGCTAGAAATGACTCAGTCATTGGGGATCTGCCGGTCCCTCGACGCGCACACATACTTGAGCACATCGTCCCTATCATGCAATGGTCCTTTCTTCTCGAAAGTTATTAGTGGGGCAGCACAAAGTCCATTTCGGATTATCATAAGATGCAGCTGTTCAGTCTGCAAGACAACCACATGTGCAGCGTATTTACATACATGCATGCACGCAGACATATATGCACACTTATAACGACAGACAGACGGGATCACGATTACGATAGCCATGGCCACAGAATGTGAAAGTTGATGGCAAGCGTTGTATCTATTACAGCACGACTATGCAGAACCCACGGACCTGTTTCAACAGCAATCGAGAATGCATGTGAAATTTGTTTTAATTCATCCGTCTCGACACCGGCATTTGTCTTAGATTTCAAGACAAAACGTATGGCCTAAGTACTACATAATTAGTTGTCTGTTATATTAGTCGAAACGGCCGAAGAGAAGGTTTCCACTTATCAGTTGTCGAGACAGAAGTGGGCCCTACAAAGCTCTGTATGCATGTTGATCGTGTTGGTCCATAGGTGTTGGTGCAAGTAAAGCCGCGTTCCATCAACAAGAATCACTTGGTCGTAATTGTAATCTCGAGATTTCAACAGCGCCCAACGAAAACCACGTCAAGGGGACCAGCTTATTTGCAGGCGCTGTCAAAAGAAAATCGATAGGCAAAAGTGTTCGATTCCAGGTAAAGATCCAAGACAGCAACGATGAGTGATGATTGGGATTGGAGCGGAAAGAGGGATAAGAAGAAAGAGAGATTCGATCAATTCCATCTAAGTTGCGCGTGTGGATCAGTACCATGTTGAATCTTCACAGGTGATTGTCTCTGAGCTCAGCAAAACAGGTCCACTTTTGCATGCTCCTCAGCAATTTCTTTGGTCATCTGCAGTTGTTCCTTTAACTTTTTCATGTACTTGCTGGTATCAGCTAATTCACAAGGCGAAATTTGATCCCCTATCCAGGTTTCTTTCAGGATGGTTAATGGTCTACGACCCCTCTTCCATAAGTCATCATAAAAGGACTCACCCCTGTTGTGGCATTAGGCAACTCCCTATAAGCCCACAACAAAAATGGCAATGCCCTTTCCCAGCTACCTGATGAAGCATATTCTTAAGAGTTTGATTCCATCTCTCCACAATAGCATTTCCCTCCGGGTGGTATGGAGTACTAAACCTAGGAGAACAGCATAAACTCCTTCATAATCTTCCCTCTGAAACTCGCTGCTCTATCTGTGACTAATACCCTAGATATTCCAATGTAAGCAAACATTTCCAGTAACGCCTCACATATAGCCTCTGCACTAATTGTTCTCAAAGGTCTTGCATCTGGACACCTAGAACACTGATCCACCAAGTATAGCACATACTTAAAGCCTCTTGACACTTGCTCAAATGGTCCAAAAATGTCACAATTCATTATTTCAAAAGCATTGGCTGGTCTTACTACTGGTGTACTTACTATTGGTGTAATCGGAACTCGATCCTTTACTGTTTTTCTCCTTCTCAACTGACATGCAGTACAACTCTGACAATAACTCTTGAATTGTTTGTTCATATCAGGCCAAAAGAATGAAGACTTAATTCTCTGGCTAGTTTTCCTTGAACCAAAATGTCCTCCCCATGCAGAGTCATGAGCCAATTCTAAAATTTCTTTAATTTTCACTTTGGGTACAACGACTTGATGAACGATCTCTCCCCCAATATTATCTTTATGGAATAGGAGTTTATCCACTGCTCTGATGTAAAATCCATCTTCCAATTTTTCTCCTTTTGTCCAACACTCTTTCAATCCGTCATCTGGCAACTGATCCTTTTTCATCAATTCAGCTGTCTTGACCAGTTGTTCTGTATCATTCAACTCATCTATGTCATCAACTACATCCTCTATAACAACCTCATTGAAATTCTCTTCTTTACTTAATTCTACAACCCTATGCTCCTCATCTGACCTATCCTCAACCTGTATCACCTCTCTTACCTCTAAGCTGTCGTACTTATCTGGAGATAATTCAGTATCAGTCACCAAATCAACATCACCTGTCCTCTGGCTCTGCTTCAGGGCTTTATAATCATCTAAAGACAACAGACATTCTGTATCAGAATTAAGTCCATTAGTCACAGCACAAGTCAACATCAATGTCACCTTATTAGATCCTTTATCAATCAACATACATGGAAAATTTAGAATATCCGCTTCGCTAGGTACTCCAAATGCCCCCGTAAATTCACTTTCGCCACTGGTTGACTGCCAACGACAACCTTAGGTAACAACCTTTTGTTCACGACAGTAATTTCACTGCCTGAATCCAACAAAGCATCACACTGTACATTGCCAATAGATAACTTTACCCTGGGTATGCAAGATAAAGTTAGATCCTTGCTAACCACAGACACTTTCTCAGCAGCTACTTCCAATGCATTGAGTGTAAACAAAGAGCCTAATTCCAAATCAATCTCTTCCTCTTTCTTCCGTTCTTCTCTCTTTTTACTGAGTTCAGATTCCTGCTCCCCAAGAACAAATTCAGATTATCTAAAATAATCATAAGGACCATACACCACTTCCCAAGGATTACAAAAACCTTCACGTTCAAACCATTCCTCCTCGTCGTCCTTTTCAACCATAATACGACTCACATTTGCCTCCCTTACCTCATCCTCCACCGACATATGACTGATCTTTGCCTCAGACGCTTGAAATTTTTTACCAGTATTTTTAGGACAATTGGCTTTCAAGTGCTGGTCAGAAGAACAGAAGAGAAAAACTTTGGTTTCTCAGATTTTCCTCCCATTTCCCCTTTGTTCATTCCCACAGTATTCCCTTTTCCTTTTATATTAAACTTTGGAAAAATGGGTTTCTTCTCAACCTCTTACCCTCTTTCGTATTCTCTTGACATTTTTGAAAGGTTTTCTTTCCCCAAATTTTTATGGAAATTTGTAACAAGTGTCCTTGAAATTTGGATTCTCAGACATGTTTATCGAAAAAATGTCTGTAAGTTCATCAAAACGAATAGGATCAAGCCACCCATCACCCTCTTTGGCCACAACAACGCTTTGTGAGCTATTAAAATTGCCTTCTATTAAGTGTCCTGAAACATCAATACATACGTGCATGCATGCATACATATATACGTACATACATACAGTACATACATACAACATGGAGAATATGTAAGAGTTTGTCCATGCGGAAAGCCTTTTTGCACGGGACATCGCCTGCCCAAAGTACATGGAGACGGATAGGAAAAGCAAAAGAAGTAATAAAGGATATAACACCGAATGGAAAAGCAAAACAGTAAACTGCGTCGCCAGGGTGAAAATTAGGAAGACTAATACTGCAAAGATAATTATTGGAATTTTTGAATGCATTGCTATACATTTCGAAGGACACTACATCAAAACTGGAATCGGATCACAAAAACATTGAAATAAGGTTTAATATAAAAGAAGAGCCAATGCAAGTAATCTTTAGAGGGAGATCAGGTATGTCTTTGTGGACACTTAATGCAGGATGCGAAACGATCAATATACATACATACATATATATATATATATATATATATATATATATATATATATATATATATATATATATATATATATATATATATATATATATATATATATATATATATATATATATATATATATATATATATATATATATATATATATATATATATATATAATGCTGAGAATTATGGAAGGCACAAGAGAAAAGGTGGAGCTCTATCTCTGGGAAACACAGTATGCCGTGACTACCCTTCCGTTAGAGACAAGGAAATATCTCAACATGATGTTGGGAATTGCGGCGGGAACAAAAAGAGGGTTAGACCTTGCAAAGAATGGCCTGACGACAGTAGAAACCTGAACACGTCCACAGCTGGAATCGGTGGTTATACAGAAGGATGGCGACATGTTTAAGTCTTGTTTGAGTTGTTTAAATTTAACTGGTCAAGTTTCATGTTACCTATTTTTAGATCCAAACTGTTTAAAAGTAGTTGTTTCAATCGATGAATCTTGTTATATTTAATTGTGCATGTGCATCTATTATATTTACCTGTGTAAGTAATCGATATTTACGAATGTAATGCATTTGCGCTTGTCAGATGCAACTATAGGCTACTTACTTACTTAAGTCGCGTTCGTTTTGATCAGTTAGAGATAGCCGTGTAAGCAGCACTTTTGTGAGATACAAAATGCGCTAAATAAATGCTTTGAAACATACATGCACGTTTCACCTCGGGGCACGGATCATTAGCGTCGCTCTGCTCATCAGCCCTGGGCTTGGGACTGGAGCCACCCGAGTACGGCAGTAGGTGCGTGACCACCTAGGGCTTTCCTGAATGATCCAATTTAACAACGACTCAGATGAATCACCGAATTCGGCCCCATATGCAGTAAAAATGAAGTTCTTCGTGCTGTGGGACGCCATGGTCTGTTCAATTGGGGAGCTGGTCTGTGACGTAAAGATTGCGGGTTCGACTCTGCTAGGGGGACTTCGTGTTTCGACTCGGGGCAAGTTGTTTACGCACACGTATCTCTGTTACCAAATCATATAATTTAGTACGGGCGTAAGCTGGGAAGTAAACGGCAAGACCTGCGGTCCACTTGCACCGTGTCCAGAGCCTAAGGATTCGTTCATTGCCGGCTCAAGGGCCGACGAAAAGGAAGTGAGCGCCTCCAATAAGTCCTCATGGGAAACGGGGCCTTTATTGCCACAGAAGTAAAGGATTAGATATGCAGTGGACATCTACGGGATTTCAGCTGTGGACAGTGTCAATGAAAATTATGCCGACTGTACAGATTCGTTCTATTGTGTCAGTGTACAACAGAATGCAGTTTGTTGTACTGTATCGCATAGCATTGTATTCTATCGTCATATTGTATTACATTGTATTGTATCGTCATATTGTATTGCATTGTATTGTATCGTTATATTGTGTTGCATTGTATTGTATCGTTATATTGTATTGCATTGCACATTTTGTGTTGTGCTGCACTGCATTGAGTATGCGTTGCATTGCTTTGCTTGCTACTTTATTGTACTTTTTTGTAAGTGCTGGCCAAACATCCGATGAAGTACTTTAAACCCTAGATTGGTCGCATTGTTGCACATTAAAGTGTTTTTCTTGAAGCTGTCAAAAACTGTTCTCGGTCTGTATAGCTTGGACTACTGTACCATCGTTAAACAACTGTTTATGGCTTGCTCCGCATAGGGACAGTACTTCATGCATAAATGCTCCAACAAACACAGTCTGTCTTGGTCACGATTGCAGTCTTAGCCCTACAAAGCAGCTGCCTTGATACCTTGAAGGTAACTGTATTAATTATTGCTTACTGTTAGTTGCATACATACAGTGCAGAGATTATACTGACAAAGGAAGAAGACGACTACGATAGGTAGATAAAATAAACAAAGAAATAACAGGGATTGAACTAAGCACGAGAAAAGCTGTAGATTTGACAAATAACCGAAATGAATGGAAATAATTATTTATTAGCAATCACCGTCGCAGTGAAATGTGTTGTCCGGCAGAAAAGTTTCTTTTCCCGCTCTTTGCTTAACGTTTTTGTTAATAAACTGATTGGTGATATAACGCTAACAGTCATATAGATGTTGTATCAATAAATTCTGGATTGGCTGTGGAAAGTATGCTGGGTATATCGTTTTGTTATAGGAATCAGTAGTTTGGCTTCAGGCCCGAAGTGATAATGCAGAGATGGGAGCAGCCATTAACCTTTAGCATTTAGCTGTGCGAAAATCTTGGTGTTAATAGCGATTGGGCCACGGTGTAAGATCTCCCTGCCTGATTTGTGTTTTGCCAGATAAGGTGTGGACCAATCAGATTAAATATTTGCGCATTTAGTTTGCGCTGGTAATCATCTAAGATGTTACTTGAACAGCGCAACGCGCAATTTCTATGCTGCCTAGCAATGATAACATTTGCAATAACAGTCGCGCTTTATAGGAAATAATAGTCTTTGGGTCTTGCCATACAGATCGGGTGCATTAAGGTTTCTAGGAATTTACCCAACTGATTAACACGAATGTGAGCTGGAATAGTGTGTACCTTAAAATGTTTGAATTTAATTTATGTCGGAGTCTTTATTGCAGATTTAGGCAACCTGTCTGAAAACAATGTATATTAAGGTTTTCTATTGTGTTTTACTGAGAAAATGTGATTCATAAATGGTCAGATACATGCATGCATACACACATATTTACATATATACATACACACATAATACATACATACACACATACATTCATACTACCACACATACATACATATATATTTACATTGTATTTATTTGCATTGTATCATTGTATTATATTGTTTTGTATTGTATTGTATCTTATTGAATTGTATTGTATTTTATTTTATTGCATTGTGGCGTATATTTTACTGTAAATATGTTATACTTAATTCATTATGTTGCTTTGCAATGTATACTTTGTAATGTGATGTAATGTATTGCATATTATTCTATGAATATTTAATGTATTGCTCAGCTTTATGTTGCATCGTGACAATAAGTAAAATAATTTGAAGTAAAACATAAAACCTTTGGTGTTCTTATGTTGTAGAAAGTCAAACGTCTGTGATATTCGGATTCATTTCTCGCCGTTGGCCATTGTTGATGCTTTATTGATAGCTTCACGAACGTCTGAGTGTACGTCTACGGTCGGCGCTGGATAATGTCCAGTAGCGCTACATAAATAGTGCTGAAAGATGTGGATCAAACGTAACATCCGCCAGCTGATTGTTTTCGTCATGGCGGTGGCCACCTACGGTACACTCAAGGCCATCTTCATAAACTCTGGGTCCGTCTACGTGACCCCTGAACTCGTCGATTTCACAACTAACAGAATCGATGGACTGGATCTAGTCGAGGCAGCTAGGCTGATCCCGGTGGGTAACTCTTCGAGACCGTTCCACGATCAACTCAGGATCTCGGCCACCGAAGTCGCGCATGTGCGGCCGGAAATGGCCGACTTACGGTCGCCTGGATCACCGGGAAATCGGGCGGTGAGCGACTCCGAACGGACGGTTCTCTACAACGCCAGAAACTGCTCGCACGACTATCTCGGACTGACGGACTACGCAGCTGAGCTGTGCTCGAAGGAGTCCCACGAAGTCTGCAGCAGCCTCACGTGCCGCTCGCTGCTCACCGGAACCGGAATTGATCTCTACTACGGCATGGCGCGGAAGCTGATGGGCAATCGAACGCGACGGACTGAGCCAGATTTGTTCTTTATTAACGCCACACGTGACTGCGATGCCTTCAAGAAGCACCGAGGCTACCACCTGCGACCACTCAGCCAAGAGGAAGCCGAGTTCCCACTGGCCTTTAACCTGCTCGTCCACACGAACTTGGAGCAGGTGGAAGGTCTGTTGAGGGCAATCTACCGGCCGCAGAACCTCTACTGCATCCACGTCGACGCAAAAGCCTCGAAGATATTCACTTCAGCAATCCGCGCTGTTGCCGGTTGTTTCGAGAACGTGTTCTTGGCGTCGAGGTTGGAGGTTCTGACCTGGGGCGGCTACAACAGACTGCAGGCTGACATCAACTGCATGCATGACCATATGAACCGCAGCGTTCCGTGGAAGTACCTGCTGAACACGGCTGGACTAGCATTTCCTCTTAAGACGATTGAGGAAATGGTGAAAGTCCTGAAAGTCTACAACGGGGCCAACGACATCGAGGGCATCTACGGGGCGCGGGTACTGAAGTCGCGCTTTGAAAAGGAGTGGGTCGAGTACCCGTCCAACGGTACGGTTGAGACCACGGGGAAAAGAAACCCCAAGCCCCCGCACGAAATCGATATTGTTCGCGGAAGCGCTTACGGGATTTTCAGTCGGAGTTTCGTCGAGTTCATTCTACAGGATGAACGAGCTGTTGATCTACTAAATTGGTCGAAGAAGACATGGAGTCCGGACGAATTATACTGGGCGACTCTCCATCACACTTACTCAAATCCACAACTTCACACTCCTGGCGGATTCTCAGGTGAAACTGATTGCCTTTTAAAAGTTCGAAATGATTGAGTCGACGCCATAATGCCATTCACATCAAAACTTACAAGTTTCAACCTACTCCACCTACATTATTTTTAATTAGCAACAACTTCCATAGAGCTGGTACCTAATGCACAAAGCATGAACAAGCCTTAATCAGGTCACTACCCCGAGACAGAGAGACAGCCTAGGGTGGATAAACCCGCTGGAAAGGGTACGTCTTGAAAGGGGTACGTAACGAAATGACGTGATTGTGATTTGTGAGAACAAACAGACGAAGAGAAAGAGTCTGCCTTCATGGTTCTCTCACATATATCGCTCTTCGGAGTCACTTCTATTGATTGTAATTGTACCGGTAATTGTAATCGGAAATTTCTATAGCGCCTCTTGAAGAGACACCCCTCGGAGGATGAGCGTCTGAACTAATAACACAAAACCACGACCGAATTGAGGTTTTCAAGCGCGTATAGGAAAGGGCAAAGAAAGACCAAAAGAGCTGCAGTGTGTCTCCCCATACCTGGCTCTAGACACTCGCTTACCCGGGCTTATCCATCACTCGGGGTTCGCTGCATCAGCAGCCTAGTCAGTTCGTCACTCCTTTATTTCTGTGTTTTTTGTCTTCATGCTTTCTGTTCTAATGTTTTTGTTGCATTTGTTTATTTGAAACGAACTGAAACTGCGCCTCTGATTCGCATTTCTGTGTCTTGGCGCGCATTAAAAGTTTTAATAATAATAATAATAATAATAATAATAATAATAATAATAATAATAAATAATGAGGGATTATATTTACCTCAGGCAAAAAATAATAACAGTAATAGTAACAGTAATAGTAATAGTAATTAATAACACTGGCCAACAGAAAAATTTTTATTTCTTGTTGCCTTCGGTTTTAGACCTGTTCTTGGGGTAATTTTGGGCGCTGATTCAGAAAATGTCATTGGATTGAGTGCATCAGGTCTAGTTTCTCAGATATCGTCGATTTTGTAAAGAAAACCCAGTCCACTCTTTAAACGATGTATTTGGCAAAACTAAAATGTCATAATAAGCTTTATTTATGGCTAATTATAATTCTTGCTGATTCATATAATGCCTACATCCTTATAATGTAAAATCAGCATATCTTGCCGCGTGCTGAGATATTGCTGATTCAACGAAATAACTATTCCGTAGCCTACAGCTTACTCAGCACTAAATTCATGGCCTCATTTAGAATTTATTTGTGCTTATACAGCGTTTCATGGTTTCGAACTATGTAAATAGATTATGCTGAAGTCAGCATTTATAGCCTATATAAACCGCCTCCTGAAAGCTAGAGCAGCCGCAGTCGTCTTAGGGCATATTCAGAGTTGGTCGCAAGAACAATCTGTGAATGTGAGCATTAAATAACTACATGTTCTTACTATTTTTTAGGTTAGTCATTTAATTCCTCAGATGCGAACATCCTTAAGGTTATGGCTACTTCCAGACGGAGCTGCATTAACCATCCAGACATATTCTGCTACATTTGTGGGGAATACACACTAAAAGCAAACAGGAAACCGATTTCTGAGTTTGTAAAAAGAGCATATGTAGGTTATTTTGGTGTCAAACTTGGAGATCAAGATAAGCAATGGGCTCCTCATACAGTATGCAAAACTTGTATTGAACAATTGCGCCACTGGACAATTGGAAAGAGAAGCTGCCTGAAATTTGGTGTACCGATGGTTTGGAGGGAACAGATAAACCACTTCGACGACTGTTACTTTTGTATGGTTAATATCATAGGCATCAATCGAAATAATCGTCACAAGTTGTCTTACCCTGATATACCTTCAGCCAGGAGACCTGTTCCGCATTCGGATATTGTACCAGTTCCACCTTTTCGCGAACTACCTCAGCTCTCAGACGATGACACTTGCATGTCCAATATCGGACAAGATGACGAAAGTGAAGAAAGTGGGGGCAGTGACAGTGATTTCCAATCAACTTCACACAGTGAACGTTTTGACCAAAAAGAGTTGAGTGATCTGATCAGGGACTTAAATCTTTCCAAAGAGTCCTCTGAATTGCTTGCGTCCAGACTAAAGGAAAAGAATGCACTTCAGCCTGGAACGAAAATTACAATTTATAGAAACAGAGAAAAGGATTTGCTGCCATTCTTTACCGAAGACAACAACCTAGTATTCTGTAATGACATCAACAACTTATTGAAGAAAATTGGTCTGTCGGATTACAGCCCAGATGAGTGGCGTCTTTTTATCGACAGTTCAAAACGTAGTCTGAAATGTGTGCTTTTAAATAACGGCAACAAATTTGGTTCTATTCCAATCGGTCACTCCACCAGAATGAAAGAAGAGTACAATGCCATCTCTTTAGTACTGGAAAAGATAAAATACAAAGAACATCAATGGGTAATTTGTGTAGACTTGAAGATGGTAAATTTCCTCCTTGGTCAACAAAGTGGCTACACAAAGTATCCCTGCTTTTTGTGTCTTTGGGACAGTAGAGCCAAGCATGAACATTGGACAAGAAAAGATTGGCCTTCGAGGAAAGACATGGTGGTTGGAGCTCAAAATGTAATCAAGGAATCTTTGGTGGCACGAGATAGGATCATACTGCCACCACTACATATAAAGCTAGGCCTGATGAAACAATTTGTCAGGGCTTTGAATAAAGAAGGTTCATGCTTTGAATACATAGTACACAAGTTACCAGGAATTACAATGGAAAAATTGAAGGCTGGAATCTTCGATGGTCCACAGATCAGGCAACTTATGAATGACCCACTTTTCATACCATCAATGAATGAAATCGAATCTTGTGCCTGGTCTTCCTTTGTTCTTGTAACTAAAAATTTTCTTGGCAACAAGAAGGCAGACAATTATGCACAACTAGTAGAGGATATGCTTCTTCATTTCAACAAGCTTGGCTGCAACATGAGCATTAAAGTCCATTATCTCCACAGTCACTTAGATCGCTTTCCAGAGAATCTTGGTGACTTCAGCGAAGAGCAAGGTGAAAGATTTCACCAAGACATCAAAACAATGGAAAATCGATATCAAGGAAGATGGGATGCACACATGATGGCAGACTATTGCTGGAATATTATGCGCGATTGTTCCGGCAGATGCCACACTCGGAAATCGTACAAAAGGAGCTTCTTCGGTGTCGAATGACTTGAAATTTTTATAACAAACTTGTTCTGTTTGGTATCATATAAGTACAGTTTCAGGTACTACCATTTTCTTTTAAGTATTTGTATTATGTTTATTTAGTGTATCACATAATAAATTGAGCACTACATAATTATAGCTATAGCCTTATGTTTTATGGGCGAGCAGAGGCAAGGACTGGTATATGGCATAATGTTCTATATCTCGAAAACTAGACCTGCTGGGAGAAAACTGGTGCCTTTTCTGGAATCAGCAGGTCAAATATACCCAGAAACAGTTCTAACATTTGAGGCAACAAATTATGTGTTGGCCAGTGTATTAATAATAATTTTTAGCCCCGAGGTACTTATGATCTCTCAGGAAGTAAAAAATCATCTGGAAAGAAATAAAGAAAAATTGTATTCTGAGATGGCTAGTCTTCGCTAATGTCTCGCTCCTCAAAAATGCCCTTGAGGAGCCAGATATTAATAATTATAATTTAGTGGCCTAAGGTGCAAACAGGTAACAACCGTGTAAAATCAATCCGCAAGTAATAGACCTTGTCTGGAATGTCCTCGTCTTGTGTGCCCACTGTTTCTAGTGCCCATATTGCTTTAATGGTTTTGTTTGTTGATTTTCTATTGTCTGCGCCGCGCTGTATGTGGTTTTTATCGTTATAGACCATACATCCAGCTTGGCTCTGCGTCAAGTTTGACATCTGGCACGTTATTCTCATTTTACTATTACTTGTTTATTATTTTATTATTGGTTTATTATTATTTTATGATTTTATTATTAACATTATCATCATTATTATTTCAGTTTTATATTTTATTGTTTTTTGCCCAAGATATTATATATTATGCTCCAGGACTTTAAAAATAAAGGGTTTTTGCTGGAATTGTTCTTATTATTATGCCCTATTATTTTTTTAATTTTTATTATTATTATTATTATTGTTTTGTTGTTGTTCTTGTTCTTGTTGTTGTAATTATTGTAATTGTAATTGTAATTTGAGATTTTTAAAGCGCCTCTTAGAGGATAAACTCAACAGATGTGCTTCCGACACGAAACAGTAAAATCACTGTTGAACAGTACTGTCTTCAGGCGCCTTCGGAACACTGAGAGGGGGAGAGAACACTGAGAGGGGGAGAGAAGGAGCTCAAGTCGCAATTCTCGAGGGAGACGATTCCAGCAAGTGGGACCAACGTAGGCAAAGCTTCTGGACTGGGCCGCAGCGGTTCGCATGAGTGAGACAAACAGGAGATCTTGAGTGGCCGAGTGAAGGGTGGTACGGCCCGGCAACGAGGAGACCAAAGTATTATTATTGTTGTTGTTGTTAGCGACTTCATTTTGTTAGCCTCGGCATATGATAATGGGTGGTCAGTCCTCTCCCTTCCTGTCTGATCTTCCCACCGACAGTGTATACGGTCAGTGTGTTCGTTTCACCCGCCGAGTTGGCTGGGTGGTACTAGTGGCGCATTAATTTCGAAACATTTTGCTGTGATCTGGCGGAGATTTGTGCCTCTGATCAGAAAGTACAGCACGCTAACCAATAGACTAACGCGCACATGGTTACCCGTTTAGACTTTAGTCAAAGTTGATTGTTTTCGTTGTACAGGTTACCCGAGCGACAAGCCTTGGCTGGCTGTTTACGCCAATTGGTACCAGAACTCCTGTCATGGTAAGATGGTGCGAGGTGTCTGCATCTTCGGCATCGGCGATTTGCCACTCCTTATTCCGCGAAGGGAATTCTTCGCCAACAAGTTATACCACAACTACGAACCGCTGGCCCTTGACTGTCTGTCCGCCTGGATACGGCAGAAGGAGATCTGTCCTCCTCCATTCGACTCCGACTACTACGAGTCTCTGCCCTTCATCAAACCGTCCTCGTAGTTTTCATTCCATTAGAAATGGCCTTCGTTAGGGCGCTCTTTGATCCAGATCTGTCGTTAAATGCGAAGAAGACTGTCATTTTTGGTAATGTAATGTATTGTGAATCACAGTGTGATGTCTTGTCGTCGAATTTCGCCGGTGCAGTCAGGGTGAAGACCAGCGGTTGTTATAAGCAGCCAAGTCTTTGCTTAAACCCATACCAGGTTTATGTCATAGGGGTAATGTTATACCTTGGAGCTGTTTTAGCCTCAATATCCCCACACGTTCTACGTTCATTACACATTCTCTTCTTCTTCCACACATAGCCATTAGGCTCCAACATTCCTGCAGGTTTACATACACAAAGGTATATACCTTGGAGCCATTTTGTCCCGATACGTTCTTTGTTTACATAATCATATGCAGTAGGTAATACTGCAACAACTACCGGAAGAAAAGCATGTGGACCGCATATATCTGAATGTTGGCGTATTCAGCATTTTGATGTTCTTGTGTTGAGTGTTCTTTGTAACGGTCTTGGGTATAGTTGGTATTATTATTATTAGTAGTAGTAGTAGTAGCAGTAGTAGTGGTAGTAGCAGTAGTAGTGGTAATATTAATAATAATTATTATTATTAATTATTATTATTATTACTACTAGATCTCTATGAGCTGCGATCGTTATGTACAAATGGTTTGATTAATAATTAGAGGTATGACGTTTACTAAGCACTTATGGACAGCAGAAGCGCTTTGATAGAATAAAGTGAATATATCCATAGAAATTTTTTGATTATGGTATGAAGTACACGGATATTACGGGGTCGTCCCGAATCCTCGAAATCCGAATTCCCGAAAACGCTGAAAGTACACAACAGCACGATTTCCCGAAAACAGTTTCATAGAAAGCGGTCGAATTCCCGAAAGCTAGTATTGGCTATCTAATCGGCATTAGTATCCGAACGTATAGGATCTCAACATTTCCTCCACGTAATAACCTTCCATCCCGTTGTGTAGACATTGACTTTCAGGAAAAAGTCAAAATTCCGTCATTTAAGCGTTATCTTCTCAATTTTCGGGAATTTGGGTCGCACAAAATCGATTTCATGGATGTGGTCGACATTCGTATCGGGGATTCGGGATTCGCTACGCGCCCAAGTATAACTCTGCAGCATCTGAAGCACGTTTTAAGATCGACACGCTGTAGCCGACAACGTGGAAACAGTGATGTGATTATAAGCAAATGGCTAATTCCAGTTAGTTTCAAGGTTACCATTAGATGCCTCAAATGTCTGCTTAATAATTTGCAGTGAAATAGAGAGAAGCGTTTCGACTATTATGTTCAGTACTTTAATCTAATCTAAGACGTTCTATAGCGCTACTATAATAATGTTTAAGGCATCAGTTGATGGTCACTGTTAAGCGAAATCATTGTCCAATCCATATTCCATGGCGAGTCCTGGTCGAAAAGCCAAGGGGGGATCCGGAAGAGACAGCCTGTGGAGGAAATGAAAGTTGTTTGTCCAGATCTGAAACCACATGAGACTTTGCCGAGCGAACATTTGCTTTAATGCTTCATCACTTTATCCCGTTGGTGTGCAGTTGAGACGAAAGCGCCATTTTGACCAGTGATCCTACTACCGCACAGATATGAATTTAATATGGCACATTCATGGTTATAACAAGCTGAAACTATAGGGAATTTGCATCAGAATAATGTGCTTACAGCTATACAAGAGAGACCAACAATGATTCATTCATAATTACAGGATACTTACTTCAGACAATTCCTGAGAACCAACGTTGTCCAAGGACTCTAAGAGGTGTCTTTCGCCCAGATAATCTGATATAATCTTAGACTTCTCTAGAGCCGTTATCATAATCCCCAAGGCATCAGTCGATGGTCACTTCAAGTCAAAATCGCAGTAACAAATCCTAAACTGTTGCAGAAGCCTGGTCTAATTCCAATAGATTAGAGAAACTACAAGCCAGCTACGAGTAAGCGAGTTGGTAGAGATGTGTCTTAAGTTCAGACCTGGATGACATTGGCAGATCGAACTGAACTGGAAGTGAATTCCAAAACTTTGGACCAGTTACAGAGATGGCTCGAAAGCCCAACACTGTCGGGGTTTAGGCTCAGCAAGAGTCACAGTGGCCAAGGATCAAGTGCAATATACTGTGAGCATCGAATATATATAGAACGGCTGAGTTAAATGTAGTACCTCGTAAACTATAAGGCCGATTTTGAAATGAATTCTTTGTTCAATGAGCAGCATGAGCAATGTGTGTAATATTGGATTGATATGCTGATATCTGGGGGTCTTTGTCATGGCTCTGGCAAGAGTGTTTTGAACAACTTGAAGTTTGTTCAGATCTCTCTTAGCAAAACCAATAAGAAGTGAGTTACAGTAGTCAAGTTTGCTCGAAACCAATGAATTAGTTAATTGGATTAAAACAGTTTGATGCAAAAAGATCTTATTTTACGAATCTCACATATGTGAAATTGAGCTGATGTACATATAGCCTGAACATGATGGAATCTAACATCATGCCTAAATTGCATGCACAGTTATTACAATTACACTGGTCAACATAGAAATCGTTACTGACTGGAAAAGGCCCTAATGTGTAGCATCTTGGTGTGCTGAACACGAATATAACCATAAAAATTTTTTATTGGCTCTCGTTTTGAAAATATTTCATATAGTTCATTTTTTATGTTTCACCATGTAAATTTATGCAGTAGGACTGCGACAATATCCTAAATAAGTCTAGAATGATGTAATATTCCACCTCATTGCATAATCCCATCATGGACACACAATGCACAGTTGATTACGTCATTTTCTGATGCAATGTAAAACTACAGCCAGTCGGCTGCTGACGTAAGATGACGTCAGCAGTGTACTATATAAAGCGAGTCGGAACGGTTGAGCATTCACAATATTACAGACTTTGTGCGAGACAGTTTAAGTTACTGTTTTATAAAACTATTATTACTTTATCCATTTAGATACAATACAGAACAGTAATGCCTCGGAAGTGCGTAAATACTGTGGACAACTTTTGTTACATTTGTGGGGAAGTGACATTTGCCAACCAGAAGAAAAGTATCACTTATCAAGTCAAGAAGGCATATCATGCTTACTTCGAATGCAAGGTTGGTGACCAAGACAAGCCATGGGCCCCGCATATATGCTGTGCTACATGTACAACACAGCTTTCACAGTGGTTGAATGGCAAAAGACCATCAATGCCGTTTGCAGTTCCCATGGTGTGGAGAGAGCAAAGCAACCACGTAGATGACTGTTACTTCTGCTTGGTTCCTCCTCTTTCCGGTAGAATAACGAAGCAAAAGAAGTCGACAATAGTCTACCCAAACATTCCGTCAGCATTGAGACCAGTTCCACATGGTGATGGACTTCCTATTCCAGAACCTCCAGCAGAATATATTTTCCTTGATTCATCTGATGAGGACAAGGGTGAGCCGACATGTTCTTCTCCCGGTCCGTCAGCGTGCAGTGATCCCGATTTTCACTGTGGTGCATCATCAACCCCACACAGAATAACACAGGAAGAACTAAATGACCTTGTTCGTGATTTGGACTTATCCAAAAACAAGGCAGAATTGCTTGGATCAAGACTCCAACAATGGAATCTTCTAGAAGAAGATGTCACAATTACTTCATATAGAAAGCGCCATCAGCAGTTGGAACCTTTCTTTATGAAGGAAGGTAATCTGGTATTCTGTTCCAATATTGACGACCTCATGAATGCCTTACAGATCACTCATGACCCACAAGAATGGAGACTCTTTGTAGACTCTTCAACACTGAGTCTTAAGGCTGTGCTTTTGCACAATGGAAACCGTCTTCCATCTATTCCATTAGCGCATGCTGTCCACATGAAAGAGACATACGATAACCTAAAACAGCTATTGCATTCCATTGACTATAACAGGTACAAATGGCACCTGTGTGGTGATTTGAAGGTAGTTGCCATTTTAATGGGACTGCAGCAAGGATATACAAAATATATGTGTTTCTTGTGTGAGTGGGATAGCCGAGCAAGAGAGTTGCACTACGTGCGGAAGGAATGGACTCCCAGACAAAACATGGCAGTTGGACAGAAGAATATCCAGCACCCAGCTCTGGTCGAGGCTCACAAAATCCTACTACCACCCCTTCACATCAAACTAGGTTTGGTGAAGAACTTCGTGAAAGCCATGGACCGCACTTCGCCAGCTTTCCGATACCTGCATGAAAAATTCCCTCGACTCAGCGAAGCAAAGATTAAAGAGGGAGATTTTGTGGGTCCTCAGATTAGAGAACTCTTCAAAGATGACCGCTTCAACAACTTGCTGGAGGGTGATGCGAAACAAGCATGGAATGCTTTTCGTCTAGTGTCTACAGACTTTCTGGGGAATGTTAGGGCAGAAAACTACAAGGAACTAGTAGAAGACATGCTCAAGCAGTACCAGAAATTTCGCTGCAATATGTCTCTGAAGATGCATTTCCTTCATTCCCATCTGGATTTCTTCCCTGATAACTGTGGTATGGTTAGTGACGAACATGGCGAACGTTTTCATCAAGATATCGCAACAATGGAGCAAAGGTACCAGAGAAAATGGTCCACTACAATGTTGGCTGACTACTGCTGGACACTCCGCAGAGATGCTCCCGAACAGCTGTACAAGAGACAGGCAAAAAAATCTAAGAACTAGTCTATGACCTGGTTTTTACAAATATTAACTGTAAGTGTATCACTATTGGCATGCATTGTGCGATATAAAATTACTTCATTTCAGATTACAAAAAAACTAGAGCCAATTCGGCATTTTCACTGTCATATTCGTGTTCAGCACATACAAATTGATAAGAACTGACTAATTTCAGTAACATGACTTTTGTAAAAATTTGTTGTCCAGTAATTATTAAGTAAGCCACCAGCTGAACAGATGCAAGGTAATCAAATTTTATGGAGTTTTTGGCTTCTACCTAAGAGAAGAAATTCAGTTTTAGAAGGATTCAGAAGAAGTTTATTACTAGCAATCCAAGACTGAACATCATCAAAACAGAAACAAGAAATTGAACGGCAGGATTCGATGTGGAGCCATCAAATGAAAGGAAGAGTTGGGTATCATCAGCATACTAATGATAGTCAAGAGAGCTATTGGTAAGTAGTGAACCGAGTTGAGTTGTATATGATGTCAGCTGGAGTGGGCCCTGTACAGAACCTTGTGAAATGCCACAATTCATGGGAGTAGGCACAGAAATGAGTTGCGGACTGACCGAGTATGGGGGTGCGACCAGAAAAACTAAAGCATGTTTGAGTTGAATACGCACTGACCGAGTAACAGGGGTGCAGGAAAGATGCAAACCAATGGAGGGCAGGACCAGAAAGACCAAACCATGTTCAAGGTGATGATGGAGTGTGCCGTGATCAACAGTATCAAAAGCAGCAGAGAATGCTGTACTGCTAGACATCAAGTGAATCTTTTAGAGACGACAACAGTATTTTTGCAAAGCTACTTAGAAGGAGCAAGTGAAGCAAACTATAGATTAGGATCTTGGTTGAATATTCTTCACCGAGAGTGTGCCAAATACGGGATAACATTTTTCAGCTCATTGATGAATACTGGTGCATGTGATGGGATTTTCTTGGACATGTGTCTGGTTCAGTATTGGTTCATGGGTATAGTCAGATATATCAAAAGAACCCTATTGGGAGTAGTCTGCCTTTCTTTAGTGTAGAAGAGTTAAATAACTTGTGGACTTATATTATAAGTAGATATTATATTATTGGAAAAAGTGATCGAAGGCAGAATACCTTATGTCTTCTTTTGGTTCTCTGCCCGTCAGGCAGGTTCATACGTCCAATGGCGCCACTCTTCACGGTGCTGAGCATCTCTTTTCAGTCCGCTGTATCCATCCGTGATCATCCAGTCCAGCAACATCTGTCTAGGTCTTCCTCTTGTTTTTCGTCCCTCCATTCTACCCTCGATAATAGTTCTTACGAGTGAGTCCCCTCTCATTATGTGGCCAATCCATTTCCTCTGTCGACTTCTAATTGTTCCCACCAAAGATCTTTCTTCTTCCACTCTTTGCAGTATCTCCTCATTGGTAATATGCTCCGTCCAGCTGACTCTCTCCATCCTGCGCCATATCCACATCTCAAATGCTTCCAATCTTCTGATGTCTTCCTTTCTCATAGTCCATGTTTCTGATCCATACAGAACCACGCTCCAAACCAAGGTTTTCACCAGTCGTTTTTTCAGGTTCTGATTTAGTTTCCCTCTCATTAGTTCCCTCCTTTTACAGAATGCGTCCTTTCCCATAGCTATTCTTTTTATTTCAGCATGGCATTTCGCATCTTGTGTAACCACACTTCCCAGGTAGCAGAATTCCCCGACCTGTTCTATTTCTTCACCATTTATAGTGATCCTGACTGTCGTTACCTCTCTTTTACTTATCTTCATAACCTTTGTCTTTTTGATGTTTATTTTCATTTCATATTCTGTCGAGACATTATTCAGACGGTCCATCATTCTCTGTAGACCCTCCTGACTGCCCGCCAACATCGCCTGATCGTCTGCAAACCTCAGAGCATTCAGCAACCTGCCTCCCACCTTTATTCCCTCTGTCATGTCCTCCAATGCCTCTCTTATAAGTTCTTCAATGTATATGTTGAAAAGGAGTGGTGAAAGTGGGCAACCTTGTCTCACTCCTCTACCTATTTTTCCAGGCTCCGAGTATTCTCCTTCGATTCTTATCCTTACTTTCTGGCCCATGTGTTGTTTCTTATATTAGGAGTGAACTGAATTGTCATTTTATTTAGGCAATTACATTAGCAATCAGGTTGAAGACATTTGGCTGTTGTAAAAGACATCACTTTATTTAGGCAATACCATTAGTGATATTGTTGAAGTCATTTGGCTGTTGTGAAAGACATCCTTGTACATTAACCTCACACACAATCCTAGCCCGACTTATTGTTTCCCGATTCCTGTCTGCCATCCAAACTCCAAATACAATCCACCATGTATGAAGATCTGAGTTTACAATTACTGTATAAAAATTTTAATATGTAGTGCCAGAAAGTCTGGCTATTTGATCAGTTACATGTGGCAGATTCGAATGCACATGCGTTTTTACCTCTGCATCTGGTACTCAAATCAGTGCATAATATGAGGGCAAGAAATTTTTGTCAAGCCATGTTAATGCAAGGAAAATCTGGGAGCACTCTTTTCTTGTTAAAGCTTCAGCAGCTGAGAAACATAACCTTTAAACCACATTATTTAAGACTGTTCTTGGCTGCATCACACCAGAATGATTTATTCCAAAAATGACCTGCTTTTCAAGCCTCTTCACTTTTACACAGTAAACATTTAATTTTTGGTTTTTCTCCAGGATGAACTAGATTAAGTGAAGAAGATTTGGAATGAATTCAAGTCCAAGTGACAAAGAAGTTAGCTCTGAGGCAGCTGCAGTGGATCCTCTTTTATCGTGTGACCAAAAAGTGTTTGAAATGTGCTGCGGCAGTATGGATAATAATCAATGGATTTTCTGAAATGAAATTTCACTATTGCTTACACTATATATGTATATATGAATACAAGGACTGAAGTTCATAATTTATAGCAGTCGTAACAGAAAGCCAGAACAATTAACTCAGTATTCAGCTTCATTTATAACAGTATTATGCTGTAGTGTAACTTGTTTGTCTCTAAATTCACATCCGTTTGCCTCAACACATGCACATAGATAAAGCAGCCACCAATTTGTTGCAAGCATCTTGATCCTGTGACAAATCCAGGAGAGAGCGAGCACGATGAGATCAGTCTATACCTGTTTGGGGTGGCAGACCATAAAATACCTATAAGGACAGCTTATATTGGCATTTGATGAGCTTCGAAGCGTTGTTATGATCAGCTATCTTTACTCTAGAAAAGCCTGTCCAGACTCGGATGCAAATATTTGATTACTTATACATTACTTTTGTTTTCCTCTTTAAAAAATTTGAACTGCTATATACGTTATTGTCCTCCATTTGGAAGTGATCTGGATCTGCCACTGCCTTGATCGACCAGTGATCAGCTGTAACCTTTAAACATGGCATGGAATGGCAATTACAATTGCTACATAGGAAATGAAAAGAGGACTGACCTAGAAGCAGTATCTTAAGTTTAATTCTGGCTTTGATAGGAGGCCAATGAAGAGTACCTCTCATATATTCAGACATATGAGAGAATTTAGGTAGGTTGGTCACTAGACATGTGGCACAGTTCAGGACAGACTGAAGCTGATGGATACTGAAGTTTGGCACTCCCACAAGAACATACATAGACATGCACAATTACATACACACATAAATACATACCGGTGCATACATAAAAACAATACTGTTGTTGTAATCACAAATTAAATAGTGCCAGGTACAAAGAAACTCCAGAGCTACTGCCCACTTTTACACAGTACACCACAATTGAATGGAATGGTTTCCAAGTGCTTACAAAAAGAGCCGAAGAAAGGTGAAGAAGCCTATGTCACCAGTAGTTAGGTAAATTAATTCCAGAAAGATGGATTGACCACAGCAAAGATTCTATGCTGGACCATGGAAGTATTAAGCTGATGGGACAACCAGGTCACAATCTTGTGCACCAAAGCTAAGAAATTTCGCCAGAGCGGGATTTGATGAACTAATCTCAAAACTTGTATAGCACCACTGTGTTAATGCTCAAGGCATCAGTCTATGATTGCTACCAAGCAAAGTTGTATTGTAAGCTATGAAAACAAGGAACAGGAAAGGCATGCCTGCCGAGACCCGTCCTTTTCCGTGAAATGGTCAGATTAAGATAGAAGACCTGAGAGAGGCAGGTATAGAGATTCAATATAGAGTGAAGATAGTGGTTCAAATGTAAATTCTTCTATAAATGTTCTGATACATGCATACAGTCTAGTCTGTTTTTGAACTGGGCTTAATCTCATGTATTTCACCTGCTTCTCAGTTCTGCATTTTCAAATGGTCATGTGTTCTGCTGCTATGTGATACAACTAAAATTATTTTTAAATTCATGCAGAACATGTTTGGCCACCCGCTAAAAATAATTAAGAGTAAGAAATGCAGACTGAGAGGTCAATGAACTGTAGGAGTTTGGAGATAGGGTCAAGCCAGATGACCTAAGATTTGGCAGAGGTTTGAGGTACATGGATAAGCTCCTTAGTCTGATACCATCTATACAACTGTAAAATCAAGTGGTATCTTCTCTGATCTCATCTTGCTAAAGATGTACACAGATTTGGGCTTCGTCAGCAGTAAGGAATACGTATGTTTTGTGTGTATTAATGTATGTGTGTTTATATAAGTAGGTATATGTATGTATGTATGTACATATCTATGTATTTCATACATAAATATGTGTGTATGTATTGTTACAGGGGCACGTGCGAAGGCAGGTTGGGTTAGGTCAGAAGGTGACACGTGCCCATGTAACATTCGGTTAGGAACACGTGCGCATGCACTTGTGTTGAAGGAATGGTTGAAGGAGTGTTGAGGGAGTGTTTAGAGGAGTGGTCGTCTCGTCGGGAGAGGAGAATGTATAAAAGAGTGAGTGGAAAGTTCTTGGGAGAGATTGCTGTGAGAAAGAGTTATGGGTCAGAGATTGTCGTGTTGGAGAAAGTTCGTTGAGTGGAAGTTGTTATTGCCGTTTTGAATTCGAGAATACAGAGTTTTAAACCAACGAACGTTGTATGCTGGTTGGGCCTATACCTCTACGAGCCTAATCGCTTTCCAGCATGCAACAGATGGGGGCTTGTCCGAAGCAAATTCGTCCGAGAGAGATTCATCCGAGTGAGGCTCGTCCGAGGCAAGTTCGTCCGAGAGAGATTCATCCGAGTGAGGCTCGTCCGAAGCAAATTTGTCCGAAAGAAACTCGTCCGCAAGAAATTCATCCGTGTGTGGGTCGCCGGGAGCAAATTCATCCGAATGACGGTTTTCGGGAGCAGGTTCGTTCGACAGAGGGTCGTCATGACGGTCAGCCGATGAAGGAGCAACAAAGGGGCGTTGTTCAACCGGACGAGAACTCGCAGGAACCTGATAGTCGTGCGAGGCATTCTTCCGCCGAGTCCGAATCGTTTTCAGGGATGGTGCCGTGCAGTTCTTCCGTCGTATGCAGTGGGTTTGGTCGGTCGGAACCGCGCAGTCAACCGTGTCGGCAGCTTTTCTCCAGTTGTTGAGTCAAGCAGTCATCCGTGTCGTTCAGCTAAATACGACTTCAGTTCGAGTGGTGCGTTTCCGGAGCTGGTGGTTGCTTCCAGTCGTGTGCCGGGTCAAAGTCGTCGTCCGGTCTGTCACGTTTGGCCGGGTATGATGATGACGAGGACGTTTCAGTCAAGTCGAAATTTTCCGACACCGCTCAAGTTTGTACATAATCCTTGGTTTCGGTCTACAAGTGTTAACGCTGATCTTTGGTCCAGAATGCCGTTTCTATGGGTTGATCCTAGAGTAAGAGGAGCTTTGCGGTTTAGGTTAAGTAATTCGAGGGGTATTGACATTTAAAGTTTGGATTGGTTAGTGATTTTAAATGTATAGATTGGACTGTTTTTAAATTCACTTTGTCTGTTAAAGAAAAAATATTGCATTGACTATAGTTTATGAGAATTATTTATGATAACGTATGAATTTTGCGGAAAATGTGATTTGATAGTCGTGTTGAGGGAAAGTAGTTGCTTGAAGCCTGATTGTATAAGTTGAAGTAGTAGGATGGACTTTGGGTCTTCGGATTAAACTGTTATTATTAAGAGTTATTTAGTGGAGTATTTTTTGACAGCCTTCTGGTACCTTATTGAGGTCTGGCTTGGTCTTGTGAGGTACAGTTTTGTATTGTGAGGTGACTTTGTGGTGCCTCGTTGCGATTTGGTGAGGTTTGTTTTCTCCGGAGGTCCTAAGCTCAAATTACCATCTGTCTGTGTCGTGTGTGGATGTTGTGTAGATATTAAGGGATGAGATGATTGGTTAGTTGCTGTTGGAGTTAGTTATAACTTGTGTTGAGGTCGTTGACGGTGTGTCGGGTAAATTTTATTCTTTTTCAGGTATGTGTAGTGTTCGATTAAGGTATTCTTGCGAGAACTTCGTGTATTGTGTTTTTCATGACTCGTTTGGCTGTTGGATGTGATTAGATTTGTTCTATCGGGATGTATTGGTTGTGTGTTGGAGTTGATATTGTGTAGGTTTTGTGTGGATTATATTGATTCGTGTATTTTTCTGGTTTTCATTAGTCTCGGACTTTATTTCCTCCATACCTGTGTTTTGGGGTGTTGTATACACGTTTCCTAGTCTGTATGGCTATTTTTTGACCCGGTATTGGATGCGTTTTTTGCGGTAGTGTGTCTGCTTTTGAATGCTTGTTGCATTTTGTATGTTCTGAGATTTCTGACGACCAGTTTAGGTAACAGACTGTTAGTAGTTGGATTGATGTGTGCTATGTAGCTGATGATGGAAGGAATTGTGCAGTTAGGAATTGATTGGGTCATGAAGTGTTGTTGAGGCTATGTTTTGGATTAAGATTGATTTGCTTGCATAATTGTGTTTTATCGTGAGGATGTTTTAGCGGTCACCTGTTGGGTGCCCTTCTTTGTTGTTCGGGGGTATGTTACAGGGGCACGTGCGGAAGGCAGGTTGGGTTAGGTCAGAAGGTGACACGTGCCCATGTAACATTCGGTTAGGAACACGTGCGCATGCACTTGTGTTGAAGGAATGGTTGAAGGAGTGTTTGAGGGAGTGTTTAGAGGAGTGGTCGTCTCGTCGGGAGAGGAGAATGTATAAAAGAGTGAGTGGAAAGTTCTTGGGAGAGATTGCTGTGAGAAAGAGTTATGGGTCAGAGATTGTCGTGTTGGAGAAAGTTCGTTGAGTGGAAGTTGTTATTGCCGTTTTGAATTCGAGAATACAGAGTTTTAAACCAACGAACGTTGTATGCTGGTTGGGCCTATACCTCTACGAGCCTAATCGCTTTCCAGCATGCAACAGTATGTATGTGGGTGGTGTGGTATTTCTGAACTATTTCACTAACTTTCATCCATACCTGAATTAATCCGGCTCAATTTGGCTTATAGCTTCATTGCTCCTGCCAGTAACACATCAACGAATGCTGCAATTCAGCTGATGAAAGTATACCTATGTTTGGGCATATATCCAGTTTAATTTGAGAGGAACTGCACTGGCTACATAAGTAACAAATCATCAAATCATTGAGTTCAACATATTAATGATTATGAATACATATCTTGCAAGCTGTGTCCCATTTTTATACCTCAAAGCTATGCATTTCATCCATCCCTGGCCACAGTTTCTTAGCTCTACTGCACAACATGTGATCTGTTTGTCCCGCCAGCTTGACACTTTAATGGTCCAGCATAGAATCTTCACTGTAATCAGTCCATCTTTCTGGAATTAATTTACCTAAGAACCAGCAACATGAGCTTCTTGGCCGTTCTTTACCTTTCTTGTAAGCACTTGAAAACCATTCTATTCAATTGTGGCTTAGTGTGTCAAGTAGGCAATGTCTCTGGAGTTTCTTTGAAAGTGTGTATCTGTATGTAAGTACCGGTATGTGTGTATGCTTGTCTATGCATTTATGTATGTATGTATGTATGCATGTATGTATGTATGTATGTATCAAGTTGCTGCGTGATGATCCTACTTGACTATGGCTGCAATGATCAAGGTCTTCTAATGTATACATACGGCAACTAAGACTAAAATGAGTGATTGTGCCTTGAATCTCCAGTTTGTGTGCTTGGAGTAGTCTTCCTGTAGCGAAGAAGCCGAGAATGTTTTTGTTTTTAAGAGACTTTTGGGATCCCATCTATCATCTACTACCAGTTACAATTTTCTGTTTACTATCTAACTCTGGTACCAGCTTTTGATTTTGTACGTAGTCCATTTATTATTTATTGCTGGACTCTTGTGCACACCGACACTTGACATTGTAAAGCACCCTTGAAGTAGCTTGTTACTGACGATGCTGTATAAAATGCTGTGATTACAATTACAATTACAAATTACAATTACAAGGATGTATGCATTCTTGAGTTGCCCATGCACTGAAGAACTCAATGTCCTTACTTAGGTCACCCTTTTCATCTGCTGTGCCTGGTTTCCTTGCGTTTCAATTTCTGCAACTCTGATTGTGGCTGCTTCGTTACATTGCTTGTTCTCTTCTGTATATGTGTTCAAGTTACTGATCATTGCCAAATCTTGCAGAGACAGGTCGGCTGCTGGATTTACACAGGCATCAGCAGTGTGGTTTATTTTGAACTCAGCTCAAGCCCATTCATTTTATTATCTGGTTTCCAGTACTGAGTTTTCAAATCAGTCATATGTTCTGCTGCTATGTGACGCAGGTATCGTTATTTTCCACCCTAGGTTTAATGTAAATTCGTGTAGAACAACTTTGGCTATTTGCCAGAAACAAAGCAACAAAGCCTAAGCTGTGAATACTATCAACCAACTCCATGAGTGAGTCGCCCAATTTTAAGCATTTAAGACTTTCACACTTCTTAAGTTGCTGTAGAGTGCCCCGTAATTGAAATTGAGTTTTTGATGGGTTAAGGAGGAGTTTATTAGCCACTACCATCCAAGACAGGATCTCCTCAAAGGCACCAACATATGCACAGGTGAATGACAAGACAAACTGTCAAAAGAAACGCAAATCTGAGCGTCATAAGCATAAAAATGATATCCTAGAGAATAATTGTCCGGTAGTGTACCTGTGTATAGTGTAAAAAAGAGGATCAAACAGAGAACCATGTGGAACAGCACATGTCAAACAAAGCACTAGATCAATAATTACCATTTGTATATACATAATTGAGTGGGTAGACTGAGATAAGTAACAGACTAATGCAGAGCAGGACCAGAAACCCCAAACCCAGATGTAATGGTTGGATCCAGAACATGAAAGAACTCCTTTAACAGAAATGTAGAAATAGTGTCAAGGAGACAAGTTTTGTCAGTTGAGGAGAAGATAAGTTGGAAAACCTCTGCAAGGGTTGTTGGCTGAAAGCACTGGATCACACGAAAAAATATTTCGCCTGCTACTAGGCATATGTTATGTGTATTACACTAAATCGAATCTGCTGATTCCAAATCTGAAGTCAGATTTTGTGTAGCACGTCAGGATCTTAAGATATGCAGCATACATGCTAATAATTATGCAAACTCTTCACAGAACTAGTATTTCCTTATAACTGTGTAATTATGCAAACTCAGAGTATTCATAACAAGAAACAAAATGTTATTCTTTTATAACTTGAAATTAAAATATGTTTTAAAATGTAATATAAATATATGTATGTTACTCAGATGAAAGCATACATTTCGAAATTTTGTCTCTAGCTTAACTCTATACGAGTTCAAAAGTGCTTTAGACACTTGCTCTTGCGCTTGTGAGTGGCCGCTATTGCCCGCTGCAGAAACCAGCAGTAATCGCCCATCATGTTGGAATTGCAGTGGCCCTGATATCTTGCTTCAAAGGTGCAGATGTCTTGATGGAATCTCTCTCCATGCTCATCGCTTACATCACCCAAGTTTGGTGGGGAAAAATCCAGATGGGAATGTAAGAAATGTATTTTTAGTGACATCCGGCAGCCGAGTTGCTTATATGCTGTTAGCATGTTGCTAACGAGTTCAGCATAGTTGTCAGCTCGGTGATTCCCAAGGAAGTTTTGCACCACCAACGTACATGCATCCCAAGCGGCAAATTCCAGTGGGTTGAGCTTGGTTCTAAATACAGTATCACGCATTAGTTCGCGGATTTCTGGCCCAATAAATTCCAGCCTTCAGCTTAGCATCAGTTTTGACGGCTCCAAATTTATCTCTCAGATACTGGAAGCCTTGTCCAGTACGATCCATTGCCACTACGAAATTCCTCATGAGGCCCAGTTTAATGTGAAGTGGTTGTAAGTACACTTTCAATGGATCAACCAATGGTTCGTGTTGCACGTTGTGCCGACCAACAATTTGCTCAGATCTAGGAGGCCACAGTTTCACTTTGTAATGGTTGCTGTCATCACGACTGTTCAACAAGCACAAAAAGCACATATGTTTTGTGTACCCCAGCTGTAGGCCTAGAATAAGTGCTAGCACTTTGAGGTCCGCACAGATGTTCCATTTGTGGTCTGAGTAGTTGATCACTTTCAAAATGAGTTTCATTGAATCATATGTCTCTTTGAGGCCTACAGCGTGGGCTATAGGAACAGACGGCTTTTCGTTACCATTGTGCACCAACACAGCTTTCAAGCTCGCTTGGCTGGAATCTATGAACAGTCTCCACTGATCAGGAACGTATTCGCAACCTAAATTCAGCATGAGACCGTTCACGTCAGTACAGAAACAGATATCATTTTCCAGTTTGTAATATGTAGCTAACTGTTTGTGACGATAACGGAAGTGTGATGTTGTGGTACCTTTTTGAAGCAAGTTCCACTCCCCTAGTCTGGAGGCTAACAGTTCAGATGTCTCCTTTGACAAAGATAGGTCCCTCACCAGATCATCTAACTCACCTTGCCTTATCAAATGCGGCCTACCCTCTTCCAAATCTTGATCACTGGATTCATAAACAGTAACGTCATCTTCTATATTACCATCAGAACTGTCCGTTTCATCACCACCCGCAGCAGGCGGAAATGGTACTGGATTCTCTTCATCATGTGGCACTGGCTTTAGAGCGGACTCGCAATCAGGATAAATGATTTTAGACTTATTTTTCTTTGAAAATCCAGCAACTTTAGTAATGCAGAAATAACAGTCTGCGTGATGATTTCTTGGCTCGCGCCACACCATAGGCACAGCAAACGGCAGTGAATTCCTTTTGCCATTCAGCCACTGTGTAAGCCCAGAGTAGCACACGGTACAGCAGACAGGAGGTGCCCAACTTTTATCCTGGTGTCCGATTTGACATCCAAAATAATACTTGTAAGCAATCATCACTCTCCTAGTTAACTTCTTGCGCTGGCCACAAAGAGTATATTTACCACAAACATAGCAACAATTGTCTGGATGGTTAACACAGCCTCGCCTATTCATTTCAAAATTAAATCTCACACACTAGCTACAGCTATATAAGAAAACTTCACCTTCGTTCTACGCAATCTCGCCTTATATACTGGTATTGATGCTGACGTCAGCTCGCTGACATGCTCAATCATGTCTAGCGGCTGCTGCAGGCTTGCTGTTAGGAATATTTCAGGCGATACTTGCAGGCATGCACGTATCACTGGCAGCAATCGTGGAGACACATACAACAGAATGTACAGACATAACCGAAAACGAGTCCTTACGTCATTACTTGAATGCATGCATAACTTAAAATCTAGACGTGCTGGGCAGATTCTGACTTCATATTTGGAATCAGCACATTTGAATCAATATAAGGCACATGCATTACTTTCAGTAGCAAAATCGTTGTGATCCAGGGTAATCTGCATCGATTATTTTTTCGCGAATTAGTTTGGATTTGAAGGTCTCCCGAGGTGGGAGTTGCTCCTCGTCGAACCGATGGTAGTCGTCTTTGTATTCGTACGAGTAAATTACTTCACGGTGTAAAAGATCGAGCTATTCCACGTTGTTGATGGAGATGTTGGTAATCTGTAAGTCTGCTGGTGATATATTTCCCTCTAACTTGTCTAACGAGCTGTTCAAATAATGGAGACTATCGATAAACTGTAACCGCCCGAGATCGAAAGTCATGTATTTTTCCATGTTGTTCGGAATGCAGCTGATTTTTTTTATCCTTAACCGCTTCACAACGGCCTAACGCCTGCACGATGAGATGACTATCTTAGCCTCGCAAATTGTGAAAAAAGGCACTTTGCATTTGTCTGGGTAAATGCGCAGTTTGAGATTGCAGGCGTTATGAGCAGCTCCACTATACTTATCGGTGATCGAGTAATGATCGCGAACTTTATCGTTGTCGTCCATCGTTTTATCACAGATGTAACATGTAGTTGCCGCACAGAAAGCTTGACAGTCGGCCGATGTCATCACCATGTCTGCCTGATCGGTTAAATTGTGTTCGATAGTAACAAGTTCGTCTTGCAAATATAGCAAAAACTCTTCTACAGCGTTCTCACCTCGATAGAGTACAGGCGCATTTACGTGGCCGTCACAGCGAACTACCATATAACAGAAGCTGCAAGGTTTTTGCTTGGCGATGAGCCTGGTGTTACTTTCATCGGAATTTATGGCTGAATTTTCTACAGGTACATTCAACTCTTCGATATCGGCGTAGGTGTTGCATGGGACACGCATTTGTTAGTGGTGGTTTTGAAATTTGAGGATGTTTTTACCCTCTACACGCATTTCAATCTGCTACTGTATCTTACTAATGCCCTGATAGTCTATGATGTGACTAGCTGAAAGAGCTTCGGTGGAAAAGATGTAAAGGCATCGACGACATGGATGCAGCCTGTGTTTGTGGTGACTGTTTTTGTGTAGCATGCGAGCCAGACATAGTGTTGGTTTTCACCTTTGACCAGTAATTGTCAACGTGTAGAACATAGATAACCGCTGTTTCGAGTGGGCTATATTATCGGCAAAGTATCCAGCAGAAAAGCACACCGAACGCCCAACCAAGTATCAAGACCACCTCGGCGAGCTAGACTTTGCAAAAATTGTCTTTCCAGTGAAGGTAACGGATATCGACCGTTTCGAATGTTAAAACCCGACCATAGCTGTAAGCATTTTTGGGTGGAAATCTAAAGGCGGACCATATCCGATCCGCATTTCTACCGAGACCAGAGTCCACAACATCGATCTTCTATTAACCGAGCGTGGGGGAATGTACTTCGGTGTGGGAAAGTGGCTTCTAGCTCTAAATGGCCGATACTTGGCAATGCCGAGGTCCAGCGCGACAACCCTCCGGTGTCTCCATCCTGACCTCTCATTAGTGTACTCTACCAGATGTTTGATCATCTCAGCTTTTGGCTGCTGTACACTACCCCGAATGTCGTTCGCGTTGAGAACTGGCGTGGCTGCACTTCGAAAGTAATCTGTTGTGGTGATGGTGTCGGGAGCCACGTTCTCATCATATATTTGGCCGGCGGTTAACACCATTTTCTCCAGCTCGACCGTTAGTATTTGCCTATGCTTATGGCCTCCTCTTCTGGTCAACTCCTATTGGAGCTGAGCCTCGATACCCGGCGCCATGGCACTCAAGAACGCCAACGCATCTCCTTCCAGCTTGTGGTTAGGAGGTACTTCCGCACGGTAGTCTCTCAGAAGCTGATTTTCTAGCTCTTTGTGTAATACAAACCGTGGGAGACCTTCTATGGTGTTACTTTTTTCTTAGATTTTCAGAAGTTCGTCAAAGATTTTTCTTATGTTGACCACCTCGCCTTTTCTCTAAATAGATTTTTCAGAAGTTCGTCAAAGATTTTTTCTTATATTAGATTATTAAAAAATCGTCAAGAATTTTTTTATAATACAAAATCGTAATTTTTTAAATTTGAAATCCGTTCCTCTAAGCCTTTCTGAGATCTAAGGAGGTTACTAAAGAATACTCTGTAGTGACCTTCCTCAGATTAGAGGGGGCTAAATAAGTGTAAGCTGAGCAAAAACCACATGTGGAAGCCTTCCTGAGATTGAAGGAGGCTTATTCAGTACAAAGTGCAAAAAGGTCAACTGGATCAAAAGCGACCTTTTACATCTACTTAACGACATCTTTTGGCATCCTACTTTATCGGAGATTTGGACTGTCACCACCTGAGAACAGCAGTGGCGGAGTTATCTGGCGATTGTAGTAGCTCCTCAGTGTAACGACATCTTATGGCATCGGAAGCCGTTGACGTGGCCTACCTCCTTTATCCAGGCTTGGGACTGGCACTACACCCAATCAGGGCAGTGGCGAACCTGGCGATTAAACGAAAATGACTTATAAATAATATATATTCTTAAACGATTTAAAGGTGTCCAAACAGATATTCATATATGCTGAAAAGCGGGTGTTTAGCGACAGCTTGTGACTGTCCTGGCCTTTTGCGTTTCCTTAACTTTGCACACAGTCGACAGTCGAGGAAGACAGACAAAGACATGAATGGACAATGTGAGGGAAGATCTGGAAATCAAAGGATTGGACGTGAGAACTGCCATTCATACAATCAAGGATAGAACTAATTGGAAGCATCTTGTTCAAACCTCATCGTCGGCACACGCCTGACGGAAGAAGAAGAAGAAGAAGAAGAAGAAGAAGAGGAAGAAGAAGGAGAACTTTGCACAGAAACCCACATCCTGTTCAGTGCCAAACATTTGGTTATTTCTTGTAACCTAGCAGTTGTCAGTAGTATCTCTTTAACGACGTAAGTCGTAACAAAGATGATCCTCTTCCTTCTCCCCTCCTCCTCCTCCATCTTTAACGTAAGTCGTAATAAAGATGATCCTCCTCCTCCCAATCCTCCTCTTCCATCATTATCTTGGTTTCCTACTGGAACCACCCCACTAAAGATAGAACTTTACAACCCTTTCTAAGCATGCAGTAGCCCCTCCTTGTTTAACGATATTTTGTGGCATCAAAAACGTCGATTGGAAAAAATTTGTACGTTTTTGACCGTAGCTTAACTGCTATCTAAACGGCAATTAAGTGCAATTAACAAAATATAGCGTCGATCAAAAGCTTTTGTGTGTACATGCGTCTATGTAATTTTTACGTTTTGTTTGCTTTTAGACTGTCAATCCAGAGCTCTGGGATTCAGACTCGCGCCAGGGCTGAGTTTTCGAGATTTGTCCCACTTGCGCCCCTTAACGAACTGGACTATAAAATTAGTACTCCAATTGTACACTGTCAGTGGGAACACAAAGAAGTGGCATTACCACCATGCCTCATACGCCGAGGCTAAAAGGTTACACTTCGTACACATGACTGTTGTAGGTTTTCAGGCGTTTATAAAATTCTAAAACCTACAAATCGTAACAACCATCTTGCACGATTCTTTCTTCAACAAAATCTTATGGCTGCATTGCCGTTTACGTCGGCCTTAGCCAACGTACAAAGAGTCAACGATATCTTCAGAAAATCGCAGCATATGGAACTCGTTCCTTACGTAAGACTCTATTCAAGCTTCATCTATGGCGACCGGCATCTTCACGGCCTGGATTATCGTCTCCCTCCTGCCATTCTCAGCCTACACCTCTGGACTCTGCTCCGTCGCCTACCTCTCGGCTGCCCTCAGACCTGGATGGCAGTGATGGACTTTGACTTGGGACACTGAACGCTCGGTCACTGGGAAATAAGTTTATGGAGATCGCTAACTCTATCTCTCAGCATAATCTGGATATACTCGTCGTCACGGAGTCTTGGCACTTCTCTTCCTCTGATGTTCCGGTTCGACGCGCTGCTCCTCTGGGCTACCTATTCCTCGACGCTCCTCGCCCGGTTGATCCCTCACGTGATTCGCATCCTCTTGCGCAAAATCATGGTGGCATTGTAGTCTACCATCGAGAACATTTTTGGGTCAAAAAGATCCCTCTTCCTCTCCCTGTTTCCACGTTCGAAGCATTATGCCTCTCCTGCGCCACGACCCGTGGTCCAGTCACCGTTCTTGCCTTCTACCGGCCAGGCTCCTCTCCTGTTACGTCGACCTTCTACACCGAGTTCTCCTCGCTTCTGGAAGTCTTCGCCACCTTCAACTGCCAGCTAATCATAACCGGGGACCTGAACATACACCTCGAGAACCCAGATCTTCCAGAGTCTGTCCGCTTCAACGATCTGCTTTTCCAATTTGGCTTCATTCAGCATGTCGCTGAATCTACTCATGTGCTGGGAGGCTGGCTTGATGTCATTATCACCCGCGATGACTAACATCTCAGATGTTACAGTAGAACATCCAGCTCTCTCAGATCATGGACTTCTTCTATACAAGGTTCCTTTTCTATGTACCCAGCCAACATACACGCTTCGGCTTGTACGTGGTTGGAACAACTTGGACCGTGAGGCATTCCGTGCTGGTCTGAACAATAGTCCTCTGTGCGGAGACCTCTCCTCCCTCGCTGGTCGCTCGTCTGTAGAGCTCTTTTTGCTCTCTTTGACTCTTCAGTTCGCCTCCTCATCGATGACCTCCTTCCGCTTCGTCCGCAGCGGGCCCGTCGGAGACCGTTAGCACCTTGGTTTGACCGATCCTGCCGTACTTTACGTCGTGATGTCAGGCGGCACGAGCGAAGGTATCGACGAACACGTGATCCTGCCTCGTCTCGACTGGATCCACCATCTTCGCTTAATGCACCGGAAGTTTCGAGCCAAAGAAATGGCATACTGGGAGTCATTGATTGAGCGGGAGAGGAGCAATCCGCGTCGGCTCTGGTCTTCGCTCTCCGGTGTCCTCGGCCGTTCTACCGCTTCTAACTCTCCGGCCCAGCCTCCGTTCACAGCGAACGACTACCACGACTACATGCGCGGGAAGATCGACTCGATCCGCCAATCCACTGATGGTTCTCCTCCTCCTTCCTTTCCTCCTACGTCATCTAGGCTTTCATGCTGGAAGCCTCTGCCTTTGGACGTCCTTCGTCGGCTCCTGCTGGAGTCACCTGCTAAGACCTGTGAACTGGACTTATTACCACCATTTTTAAACGAGGATTTTATAGATGACTTAATTCCGTTCTTACACTTGCTATGTAATACCTCCCTGGGTCAGGGTTCACTCCCGGCTTCTCACAAACGTGCTGTAGTCTTTCCCACTCTCAAGCGCCAAGGGCTTGATCCCAATGATATATCTAACTACCGACCTATCTCTAACCTTTCCTTCCTCTCTAAGCTTCTTGAAAGATGTGTGTCCGTCCAACTGGTTGACTACCTTGAATCTAACTCCCTCATGCCTCCTCTTCAATCCGTATTTAGGAAGTTCCACTCTACTGAATCACTTATTACACGTCTCCTGGCCGACGTCTGTGGAGCTTTTGACCGTGGACATGTTACTCTTCTTGCCCTCTATGATGTTAGTGCTGCTTTTGACACTGTGGATCACTCTATCCTTTTGGAGCGTCTAGAAAAATCTTTTGGCATTACTGATACGGCCCTTCTTTGGTTTCAGTCATTTCTCTCAGACAGCTCTCATTCTGTTATCTTTGGGCCTACACGTTCCGCCTGGTCCTTTATACCTTTTGGCCTTCCTCAGGGTTCTGTTCTGGCCCCTCTTCTCTACATTCCGTACACTGCCGACCTGGCACGGGTTCTCCTTCCCATGGGTGTTGCTGTCCATCAGTATGCAGGCGACACTCAGGCCTTCGTTCATGGCCCAGCGGAAGCGGCTTCCTCTCTGGTTGAGAGTATTCTTGATGCAACATCTGCCCTTGGTCTCTGGATGTCCTCTAATCGCCTCCGACTGAACTCTGCTAAGAACCAGTTCATCTGCCTTGGTGGTCGTGCTCAGCTTGCTAAGATTGATTCATCATCCTTACGCCAGAGGTTTCCGGACATTCTATTCTGTTCCAAAGTCCGTGATCTTGGGGTTGTTCTGGACCGGGAACTCTCCTTGACCGATCATGTTAACAGTGTCTCCCGCTCATGCTATTACCACCTTCGTCAGCTTCGTACCATCCGCCGCTCCCTCTCCTTTCATGCCGTTACTACTCTAATTCATGCCCTTATCTGTACCAGGGTGGACTTTGGTAACGCTATCTTTGCTGGACTCTCACTTGCCTATATTTCCAAGCTTCAGTCTGTTCTCAATGCTGCTGCCCGTCATATTGGAGGCGTCCCCAGGTATGGCCATATAACTTCCTTTATACGGGACACTCTACACTGGCTTCCCATTCAACAGCGTATCCAGTTCAAAAAAATTGCCGTTTACGTCGGCCTTAGCCAACGTACAATGAGTCAACGATATCTTCTGAAAATCGCAGCATATGGAACTCATGGGGTTCATTTGAGTAATCGGTTTTACCAGAATTCTAAGTTAAATCAAGCCTGCCAAACTATAGCGAGTAACAACAACGACGTGTGTGATCTGTTGGCCATAACTCTGCCCTGCACGAAAGAATGAGTGACTTTTCATAAGACTTTCTTGTCGGAGGAACTCAGAAACCACTGTAAGTTGTCTCAGATTAATGGCCGTAATTCTAGAGTTGCGAGATGTAGAATTGTGGCGAAGACAGTAAGGAAGGCATAGAGATAGGGAACGACTATTGCTGGTAAAGCAACAAACCTTGTTCTGAGCAAAGGCCGTCCTCACTACGTTGCCCATCCAGCGACCGTGAAAGAGCCAGGGTAGGATCCCCAGATAGAGCTTAACAGCGTTGCCTCCACTAAGGATGCGGGCAATCCTGAGTCTTCCTTGGAGACAACGGCTGGGATGGCACAAAAGTCCATTATAGCCTATAACAAAAGTAGAAGGGGTAGCGATGTGGGTGGCTCAGGGCACAGAATTGGGTAGGACTTACCCACTCCACCAAGTAACATACAAATCGCGTGTTTTGCACAGAGCTGATTCACATCTTACGACTGTCATTGCCGTTAGCATCTACCTTGGTCTACACTGGACAATTTGACAATTCACACACACACAAATATATATTGTTACATTTAAAAGCCTAGGGAACTTTTAAAAGAACATAAGCATCAGAATTTGGTTAAAAGTATTTGTTTCTATATACACTATTTACAGATTCTATTTACAGAAAACACAATTCAAAACTCCATGAGTTGTCTCCAGCCGTCGTCACACAACAAAAGACGACATCAACAAACGAGAACGTGCCACAACAAAACGTCTCAAAAGGTCTCATAGACCCAACACAACACAACGGTTCCCATGAACCAAATCCAAAATGTCCTAACAGACCGAAGACAGCAAACGTTCTGCCTCAATCTCTCTCTACGCCGCTAGAGGTCGTCTTGTTCTCGCGTTAAGTTGACACTCCTCTGACTCTCATACTCTGCTCGAACGTGACATTTAACACATCCCCCAATCAAAAAAGAGGTGACCGACAACAAAATACTATAAACCTTAATTATACCTTAACTATACTTCTGAAAATATTTTGAACGGTACAAGAACACTGAAGAATCAGTCCTAACTCAGTACAAAATATCGAATAACAGTGTGTGACAATAGAGTCAAATTTTGAATTGAACAAATGACAGAGATAACTAAAGAAAAAGTCGTTCATCAGGACAGTCCGACAAGAACTTATAATATGTGGGCATCGGAAGGACGACTTAGAATGTCAGGCAGAGATTAAACTTTCCCATATGGTGTTTAATGTCCAGTGAGTACTGTTGCAACTCAAGACTCCATCTAAGTAGTTTCTGGTTTGAGTTGGCCATTCTGTTAAGGAACTGTAATGGGCTGTGGTCTGTATAGACCGTTACAGGCGCCGACCCGAAGTACATACTGAAGGCGCGCACCGCCAAGAGTAAAGCGAGCGCCTCCTTCTCGATCGTGGAGTATCGGCGTTCTTGCAACTTCAACTTAACGCTGAGAACAGATCGGATGCTTGACGTCCTCCACAACCTGAAATAAACAGCCTCCCACACAACATTATGAAGCATCAACCGCCACACAAAACGGTAAATCAAAATCAGGTGGTCGTAAAATTGGACGAGAAGCTAACCTGGATTTCAGATCCACAAATGCTTTCTCAGCCTCAGGCAACCAATGAAAAGGCTGACCCTTTTTAACAATTTAGTCAAAGCAAGTGTTTTTTCGGAATAGTGTGGCAAGTATCGTCTATAATATCCTGCCAAACCTAAGAAGGATTGAACCTGCTTTTTATTTGTAGGCCGAGGGAAACTCAAAAGAACTTCGACCTTCTGAGTTCGAGGCTGAATCGCATTCAACCCAATATGATGCCCCAAGAAGTCCAATTCAGCATTGGCAAGTTCAACCTTAACTTAGCATCAGAAATTCTCTGTAGCACTTGTTGAATATGATCAAGATGTTCAGCCCAAGAACAACTAAAAATAAATAGGTCATCCATATACGCATCACAAAATGATTCAAACTTATGAAAGAAATTCCTAACCACTCGAGAAAATGTCGCTGGTGCATTTCGCAATCCAAAAGCCATATATTTCCATTGAAAATGACCGTGAGGTGTTACAAAACCAGTCAGGGGAACAGATTCCTTATCCAAGGGAATCTGCCAATACTCTTTTGTCATATCTAATTTCGTTAAGAATTTTGCATTTCCAACTTTATCAAGCAATGCCTCAACTCTGGGCACGGGAAAAGAATCAGGTACGGTAACCGAATTCAATTTACGAAAATCAGTGCACAACCGTCCTGACCCATCCGATTTCTGGGCAATCACAATAGGAGCAGCCCAAGGACTTACACACTCCTCAACAATACCCAACTTTCTGAGTTTCTCAGTTTCCCGATTCACCTTTTCCGGTTTCTCAGGGTGTAACCGGTACCGATTTTGACGAACAGGACGAGCTTCAGGAACCAGCTCAATGTGATGCACTATTAAATCAGTTTTACCCGGTGTATCACTGAAAACAAGTTTAAACTTCTGCAACAACTTAAGTAGTTCATTGCTTTGTATAGAATCCAAATGAGAAGTTGATACAAGGTCTGCAAACTCAGTGTTTATATGATCACCTTTGACATTGTCCTCATTAACATAAGAGACAACATTTAAACCTAGCACATTCGTATCACGAGCATTAAAACGTTTCATTAAATTGCTTGACAAACTCGCTTAGATTTACGTCTTTTAGGTGTAGCAATCAAGTAATCCACAGGCCCTAATTGTTCTAGTACAGTATAAGGTCCACTGTATTTAGCCTGCAAGGGCTTCCCAATTAAAGGTAACACCAACAACACCTGCTCGTCTGGCTGAAAAGTGACCACCTTAGCATGCTTATCGTACCATTCCTTTGACTTAGTATGAGCAACTAGTTCATTGCTATTAGCCAAGCTCACCGATGTACAAATCCTTTCACGCAAGTCCAAGACAAAATCAATTATATTCGATTTAGATTCAGTATCTAACACGTCTTCATGCAACCAACTAGACTTAATTAAATCCAAAGGTCCTTTTACATTTCTACCAAAAGGAAGATCAAATGCAGAGAATCTCAGACCCTGAACGGGAACTTCGCGATATGCAAAAAGCACCCACGGTGAAATTTCATCCCATGATCCAGGGAAATCCTCAGCAATTGCTTTAAGCATATCCTTAAGCGTGCGATGAAACCTTTCACATAAGCCATTCGTTTGAGGATGATAAGGACTGGTTTTAATATGTACAATTTGACATTCATTCAGAAATATCTGCATTAGATCAGACATGAAATCATTTCCACAATCCGACAGAATTTCTTGAGGAAATCCGAAAGTAGTAAACACATTAATCAAGGCTTTGGCTACATCCAAAGCGTTATGATTTTTTAACGGATAAGCCATCGGATAATGAGTATCCATATCCATAACAGTCAAAATAAATCTATTTCTGGATCTATCGCATACTGTCAGTGGCCCGACTACGTCCAAAGCTAACCTTACAAATGCTTCATGAATAACTGGCAAGTTAATCAAAGGGGCACGAACCACTTTCTGTCCCTTACCCAACCTCTGACAAATGTCACAAGTACGACAGTAATTCTTTACGGATTGAAATATTCCAGGCCACCAAAAATGTCTCATCAAACGATCTAAAGTCTTTTGAGTACCCAAATGACCACTCGACGGAATATCATGTGCAACATACAGTAATTTTCCCCTCAATTGAGATAGCACCACAATTTGAGTGAAACCCAACCCATCCGGAGTAAAACGATCCCTCCAATGTCGCACAAGTAACCCCTTTCTAATAGAGTAAAAATTACGCTCCGAACGTTGGCTGTCTTCAGTTACAACAAGTTTAAACAAGGGTTTTAATTCATTATCAGACATTTACAACTTAATCAACTCCTGACGAGAAACTATGTTGTTGATGTGGGCCACATTAGTCTGAGATTCCTCGAACAATTTAGCCAACATTAAATCATCCAACTCTGAAGTTTGCATCTGAGTACTGACAATCCCTTTATCTCGACCATTAAAATTGTCTATTTCAGACCGAGCCTGGGCCCTTGTCGTAATTCCGGCGTCAAGAGGTGTCAGCTACCCCAAGATTATTACCGATTAAGAAATGAAGGTAGCTGTTCAATTAGCCCACAGAGCATTTTACCTGTACCGAAATCGTTTTGCACCTGAACTTCAACCAATGGGACTTGTAAGGTAGCCCCTGTGATTCGTTCAATTAGCCGATTTTCACCTGTATCACAGTACTCAGATGAATCTAACAATTCTTTACTTACGAGACTCTGAAGAGCACCTGAATCTTGGAGTAATACAACATTACGTTGTTTATCCTCAGAAGAACATAAAATATCATTGGAACAGAACGGCAAATATCGCGCGTCAACTGTATATTCGTGACCTAACGCCGACAATCCTTTCTGGGTTGTTTTAAGTTCCGTGACCAATTCCACTGGTCTGGGGCAGTTTGCTCTTCTTTTGCCTGGTTTTTTAATTTCAGCTTTAAGCATGAAGAAATAACATGACCCAGTTCTTTGCAATAATAGCAACGAATTTGAGCCCCAAAGTCATGTTTATTTTTCCCATCTTGACAAAAACAAAATTGATTTCCCGCCTCCTTATTTTGTGATTGCACTTTTGGCCCAAACATTGAAAATTTTTTGGTGTCCCGATACCGAGAGTCCATGACTTTCTCAGCAGGGAAGGGCTTGTACAAAACAGCGTACTCGTCTGCCAATTTTGCGGCCTCCATTAGGGTTTTCGGCTTTTTGTCAATTATCCACCTGTACAATTCGTTTGTTAAGCAAGTAACAAACTGTTCCAGCTTAAACACTTCTAAAACCTTATCTAGGTTATCTAATGCTTCCTCACCTTCCAACCAACGCTGAAATGGTAGCATAAGCCTAAACGCAAAATTAGAGTATGTTTCCATGTTGCCCTTAGCCATCGACCGAAACCTTTTTCTGTAATACTCCGGGACTTTAGAATAAGCAGTAAGGAGCGCTTGCTTTAATATATCATAGTCCTTACACTCATCTATAGACAGTTCGGAAAAACCTTTTTGGGCCTTTCCAGTTAATTGCGTGTGTAGTAAAGCCGTCCATTTCACCTTAGGGAAGTTATGTATCGTCATGGCTTTCTCAAAAGACAGGAGAT
Organism: Norana najaformis; assembly: GCA_964023275.1. Lineage (NCBI taxonomy): Eukaryota > Metazoa > Annelida > Clitellata > Crassiclitellata > Hormogastridae > Norana > Norana najaformis. The sequence goes on from OZ029923.1 coordinate 27,981,150, forward strand.
AATGTTCAATATCATGCTCCTCAAACCTCGGAACCAATTTTACTGCAGACGCTATCTTAAATGTATCAGTTTCTCGGACCCGGCCAGTTTCTGTTTCCGTGCCCTCCAAACGTCTCAGTTCTAAATCGTATTGTCTCTGTTTTTCCTCCATTTCAGCCAATAATTTTCTTTCTTCCAACTCTAACTTTCTTTCCTCTGCCTCAGCCTTTCTAGCTTCAGTCTCAGCTTTTAGCCTTCTGTCTTCAGCCGCAGCTTTTAGCCTTTTGTCTTCAGCTTCTGCCTGTAACTTTCTATCTTCCAAGCGCATTCTTTCTTCAACTTCAACTTTTCTTGCTTCACTCTCAGCTTTTAATTCAAGTTTAGCCAACTCAAATTCTCTCTCTGCTCTTTTCTGTTGCCTTTCCGCCTCTTCTTTTTGGGCCTTAATTTCCATTTCTTCAATTTTAGGCGCACATCCTCCATATCCACTTTTTCCGAGGATAGCATTTTTTGGACAAAGCTTTTTGTAATTGCATTTTACTCAATCCCTTTGTCTCGTGGCCCAATTTTCCAACTCCTCCCTCAATTCCTCGGCCGACATTTCAAAAACATCGTCCAGAGTTATCTGCTTAGCAGCGCCCGGCGACTCCATTTTAGAACTAATTTTGTATTCCAACGTACAGCAATTGACAGGACAATTAAACCGGACACAAAACTTTAAACCCAAATTTCTGCAACCCAATTTCAGGTGACAAAATTTAGCGAAAAGAACTATTTTTACAAATTTTAAGGACGGGCCCCCATTTGTTACATTTAAAAGCCTAGGGAACTTTTAAAAGAACATAAGCATCAGAATTTGGTTAAAAGTATTTGTTTCTATATACACTATTTACAGATGCTATATACATAAAACACAATTCAAACCTCCATGAGGTGTCAAACGTAGTCACACAACAAAAGACGACATCAACAAACGAGAACGTGCCACAACAAAACGTCTCAAAAGGTCTCATAGACCCAACACAACACAACGGTTCCCATGAACCAAAACCAAAACGTCCTAACAGACCGAAGACAGCAAACGTTCTGCCTCAATCTCTCTCTACGCCGCTAGAGGTCGTCTTGTTCTCGCGTTAAGTTGACACTCCTCTGACTCTCATACTCTGCGCGAAAGTGACATGTAACAATATATAATATATTAGGTGGATTCGGCCTTGCATGCTCTGCTGAACTTTTCTATCTATAGGTGCTCATCGTGATTTGCCTTTAAGGTGTGCATGAAACTTAACCAAATTTGAAATGAAGCATGCTCGCAGTACCAAATTTCCATAGATGTTTCCATGTAGTCAGGCCTCAAGCACAGGTACGAGTACAAGTACTTAGGTCTCAAGTACGAGTACAAATACTAAGGTTATAATACAAGGGCAAATGACTACTGCAAGAATATGAAGATAGTTGTTAACAATTAAGACTAAATCAACCATGTATATTCACTGATCATGTTATAAGACATATGCACTCATTTAGAATTGCTCTTGAGAAAGATTAGCGATGCGAGAATATTGTCACTCATGTATGATCGATGTGGTTTTAATAATAAACCCCCAAAACTGAACATCCGTTCGACAGGTGCAGATGCAGATACACTCAATACTCTAAGCGCTGGTTCATATAGTTTATCTAGAATAGTTTTGTTGCATTTCCAGAAGTCCAAACAATCGCCTTCATCAAAGTCACCATGTCTTTTGATATTCAAAAATGTTGTTAACTGCGACTGTGGCGAATCTGTGGCCACAAGTATGTCTGTTTCAAAAGAGGCAGGAGTAGCTATGACACGCTTTAGGCCGCAACGATGTGCTGCGCTTATGTGCACAGTTTGACTGCAAGGTTTAGCTGTAGAAAATTTATAGAAATTAATTTTTATTAAATTTGAGCTAAATCTAATAATAGTTTAATAATTATAATTAAGCCAAGCACTCTTTTTAGTTTATTTCTAGTAAAATAATGAACATAAAAGAGTCCCATTGTTTATTGGTTCTTAAATGTTCTTTATATGGCCCGTAATCGGTGACGTTAAGACACCTTTATTTCTGTGTTCTCGACAAGACACAGAGCATATGAATTGAGCAAAGGTTGTCGTGTGGTGCGCAGCTTTTTTCGTGAAGGATGGTTGCGATCCTTCACATCGCCTATACGAGTCAAAGCATTCTTGATATCATTTGGTCAGTGACATCAGTGCGTTCTCTATTGAGCAAACGCATTCTTATGCAAATATACGGACGAGGGTGATGTCCGAAAAAGCCCGTGTCCGATACAGTCCCGATTACGATACAAATATACGGACGTGAAAGGAGTCCGGGAAAGGGTAATCAGTGCGCTGCATCGTCACAGCCGAAACTAAACGCTCTGATTCCTGGTCGACTCCGCGGATCCAACAAGGCGGGGACCCACCATATTGTTAGATCGCGAGACGGTCTGAGTCACGATAGTTGGAAGGCAGAGATGGTGCGGAACTCGGGGAAGTTCCGCTAGTGTTGGATAGAACAGGTCTGTGTAAAACGAGTGGGAAAGTTACAGAAGCTAACCCATTGACTCCGCAGGAGAAAACCGGTCAGCGTGCTTCTGTGAACGTCGCAGCCGAAACGAACCAATCTGTCTGATTTCTGACTGACTCCGTTGGTCCTGCAGGGCCCCGGCCCACCCTGTTGCGAAATCACGATACGATCTATAAGTCACTATAGTTGGAAGATATAGGTTGCGCAAAGCTCGGGAAACATGAAGACAGGTCTGTGTGAATCCAAGGGATAGCAGTTGCCGTAGGAGAAAACTGGTCTGTGCGCTCCTGAGAAAGTTGAAACCGAAACAAAGCAATCAGTCTGATATTTCTGGCTGACTCCGTTGATCCGACAGAGCTCGGGCCCACCCTGTGGCGAAGTCGCAAGATAGTCTAAGTCGCGTTAGTTGGAAGAGAAGAGGTTGTGCAAAACTTGGGAAAGACGCGGACGCATTACTCTTTGTAGAAATTCAAACGGCAGGATGAGATAAGGGGTAGACACCGTGGATGTTAACGCAGACCAAGTGAAGCACCCGTACGTAAGAGACCGGATCTTAACGCAGACAAGAGAATACCCGGTACATCATAGTCTGGGTCGGTTACCTCGATAATATCAAAGTCGAGACAGAAAATACCGACTCCTCTATAATATTATGGTTGAATTTCTTACATGTGTTGGTCGATAATTGCCAACACATGAACAATGGGTACGAAAACTGACCCCGTAAGTTGTGTGCATGGTACATATACGTGTGAGGCTGGGAGTCCCACGCATGAAGATGGAACGAGGACAGGTGATAGTGGGGAGATGCGTTGCCCGATATCCATGTGCCTAGGGCGGAAAGACGCAGAGGCTCGTCGTAAGACTTCCCTGTTCCAGGAACCAAGAAAACGACGGGTATCTCAGAATCACCAACATTCTACATGGTGGTGACGAGAGTCTGTTGTATAGAAGGCACGCAGAAAGGGAACGACTATTGCCGGTAAAAAAGGAACGAATCCTGTTCCGGACTAAGGCCATCCTGAAGATGTTGCCCATCCGGTGACCGCGGAAGTTTCTGTTGCTGTAACCATAACTATGAATAGTTTGCCAGATTTAGAAGTGTATGCACTTGTGACGCCACTGTCAAAGAAACTTGATGTGGTACCGAACAAAGTATGTGCCTCATTCAAATAAGACAGAATTATATCCGTACTCAAAATAAAAAATCAACCTAAACTCAGTTCCAGAACACATAAGTTGTAGCCAAGTACTTAGGTCTCAAGTACGAGTACGAGTACAAGTACAGTACTTCAAAACTGTACTCGAGTTGTACTCGAGTACGAGTACAAGTACCAATTACAACATCTCCGACACAATAGCCGTCAGACATTAAGATAATCCTCACGCTATCGCCTACGACACTTGACCTTCTTACGCGTGACCTTCCTCATCTCTCTGGAATAAACTCCCGCCAGAGTTACGACAATTATCTGACTCATCACACTAACTCACGAACAATTCACCCCTATGATATCTGACCAAGCCTTTCACTCAAAACTAACAATGCTCCTTTCCCACGGATCTTATCCTGATTCCTCTTCTTCCACATGTCTATCTTGTGGCTCCAATTCCCAACACTACCTTAGTCGTCTGACTGCCTGCCTGCCTTTTGGATCTTGACCTGAAACTGTTTCTGACCCCACTGCCTAACGATTTTGTTTTGACTGAGCGCCTGTAAATAATATGGATCCGGCCACTTAGCTTTTGCTGGATTTTGTAGAAATCTCGAGTTTACAAATCGAGTTTGCGTCTACGATTACGCGCCCACAACTACACTTTTCAGATCAATAATAATATTACTTACCGAGGTCTTGCAACCGTCGTTATTGACATCCGCAAATGCGTCGGTGAGAAATTTACAAAAACTAAATTATGGCACAAATTGTAATTAAATGTGTTCCTGTTCCTGTTATCTTAATTTCTGTATACCAGTCGGAATCGAAACTATTTCCAACTTGGTTACCTTGGCAACGTGGAAATCACGCAGTGCGTTCCTATTCTCTCGAGATCATAAGTCGTGATATATTTGTCTATCTCTATGAATTTACAATGAAACAGCCCGATTTTCGGCTTTGAAAAAAATACGCTTTTTATCCATCTGGTTTTCAATATACAGCTTCCTAGTTGAGAAACAATTATATCTAATTTGTTTTGAAAACAATGGGCGTAGATTTTAATTTATATGACGAAATTGACGTGAGCGCCAAAAGCCTTGTGTTAGAGCATTGCACATATAGACCCCAAATTTTAGGATCCTTTTACAATGAGCTGGAGGCAGGCTGGGCTTTGTTCAGTTTAATTTTAGCAGAAAGGATGGCTGGCACCCGATTGCCAACCGATTTTATAAAGCAGGCTGTCCGACAAGATTTACCGACCCTGAAGACATGCTCAGAGCCACGGAGCACCAATAATGCTTTGAGAACTATGCATATTATTAGTTAGGACGTTTAGAGCTTGAAACGACGCCTTATGGTATATAAACCTTAGGGTGACCCTAATATATATATATACATATATGTATATATATGGTATATATATAATTATATATATAATTTTATAATTTTCGAAATTTGTAACTCTCACTGTCACGAATTCGTTTAACTAGAGTATAAAAAACAATTTCTAATTTAAGTCCTTTATTTACACATTCTATTTGCAAGGACTCTCCCATTCAACAGAATAACCAATAATTGTCGTACAGTCCTAAAAAACTGCAAATCCTGTACGGAAAAACACTAAAATAAACTCTCACGACAACCACAATTCTACGGGCGTAGTAAAAGTCTCGGCCGGCTGGCGTTGGCTTGTTCAGGTCAACTTCTCCACTCACTGAATCACCACTCAGAAATACTTGACTGGATTAGGATTCCATACTCATACAGTCGACAAGCTTGGTAATGGTCGCGTGTCATCAAACCAAACAGCTCCAATTCATCCGTACCATAGGTAAATTCACACACAATAAACTTGGACACTAAATTCCAGTGAGCAGCTTTCAACAAGTAAGCCTATATAAACCATAAAGCACTGCATGCCAAACAACGCACCATCTCCGGCAGCTATTATATCCCGTAGATATATACAATTAAAGCATGCTAACATAGCTGTATACACAAACCGGACAAAACTGGCATTTATTATTTAAACAGCTCAGTGCACATAAGACCGACTCTTCAAATAGATATCACTACCAGTCTTACTTATGACCAGACTTATATACATATTCTAAACCGTTTGTAGGCTGCAAATAAAGCAGATTCAATTATGCACACACTGATGTATATGTATGTATATATATTTACACTCGAAATACATACATTTTAAGCTAGCTTAATCGCAGCACTCAATATAAATGAGTATTGTATATATATATACATATATGTTGAGCTAAACTTAAGAAAAAGAAGACTAAGGCATGGAAAACGTTCCCGGGCTTCACTAGCTTCCCGTCACTCCAGCCACAGACTTCGCTTCTCCAGTTCTTCTAATTGAAACAGTCCTTCGACTTCCCCGAAAATCGTCTTCTCTTCGTTCCGTCATTCAAAAACTTCTTTGCACAGGAGTCCTTTGCACAATGTACATTTGGAAACAGCTCTTTTGCACACGTGTTTTTTGCATACGGGTCTTTTGGACATTCGACCCATTTCCTATATAAGATGGATAACTGGCCAATGAAGACGAGATGAACGTCCACTCACCGAGAGACAAACTGGCCCCATGCAAGGATTCCAACCAAATATCGTCAGCACTCGATCAAAAAGCTCGAGCTACTATTCTATGATTGGCAGGGGCTGAAGAAGTACAAGAGTTGTCAGTCGCAGACTCAAACAGCCAAAGAAGCTACGTTTTCAGACAGGATCGGGAACTGTTTGGCAAGCTCTTCCTCGAATCACAGCGGGAAAAGGGACGACCGGTCTGCATGATAGGAGTCGACAAGGCAATGCTCCAACAAAAGCAGAAGCAGAAAAAGAAAGAGGAGACGCTGCAAAGGAAGCCACAGCGATCCCAACTTCTGAAAAAGACACCCTTTAGGAGAAAGTTATGTTGGAGAGCAGCACCGACTCGGAAGAAAGTCAGTGTGAATGTGAATATCAAGATCCACGATTCAGTACGAGTACTGCTAATCCGCCATGAAATCCAGAACGCCAAAGTGTTATATCACCGGAAGTGGCAGCAATGCTTGGTCGTAATGGACTGAGCGACTGGGCAGCCATGATAATGGTCCTTGAACGACAGGCGCCAACACAGCACCGAACCGGCAGACAGCTGACGAACGGGTAAGACTCTTCGTTGTTGACTGGGTTCAATCGAATGTTCAGGAGTGGCAATCACGGGCCGCGATTTGGCTGCGATACGTGCTAGTGTTGAGTCTGAGAGAACTTTTTCGATTTAGGTCTCTGATAAAACCTTTTTGTTTGGGTTTCGATTCTGACAGCATCGTTGTGATTTGTGTACGAGATAACTTTTTGATCTTTGATCTTCCTAGACAATTGCTTTGACAGAACTTTTCATCTCTTTAGATAATTGTTTCTGATAGAACTTTCTGATCTTTTTGTCGTCCCAGAGAGTTGTTTTGATTGAATTGCATTTTTGCAGTGCTCTTGTTTGACTCGCATCTTCTCTGAACGTCTATTCTTTTCTTTGGACATGGGTGGTTTAATGCCTGAGAAACAGGCCGAGATTAGAAAGATGTCGAGCGAGCGTCTTAAAGTATATTTGCCTGGGGCAGAGTTAGAGGAGGAGGCGGTCCATGTCATGGATCAAACCCAACTCATGGATGAATGGGCCAAAGGAGCGCCAGAAGAAGAATGGAAGGCGAGAGAAGAGGAGAGGAGAGCGAGAGAAGAGAGGAAAGCGAGGGAGGAAGAGAGAAGGATAAGAGAAAGGGAACTGCAGTTGAGTGAAGAAGAACGAGAGGAACGGAGAATGAGGGAAGAGAGAGAACGGCAGCAGAGAGACGAAGATCGAAATTTTAAATATTCTCTGGCTAGTCGTACGAAGCGTTTTGGGAAATCATGCTGTGGAAATTCCCGCAAGATACGGCTGAAATCCCCGGTTATTTCGATCACATGGAAAACGTTTTTGAAGTATACGCAGTAGATGATGATGTTAGGGCAAAACTGTTATTAGCGAATCTCAACGAAAGAGCTAAGGCCTTAACAGCTCGCTTGGCACGCTAGCAGTTAGAGGTCTACGAAGGTCTAAAACAGTTTTTACTCAGAGAGTTTAAAATTAGTCCTATTCAGTTAAGAGAGAAATTTTACACAATGCTTAAAGTACTAGACGAAACTTAAACCATACGCGCTTCTAACTACGCAACACCTTGATGTATTATTTACGCAGTCGTCAAATTGCGAACGAGTTTGACAAACTCGTAAGTCTTCTTTGCGCGGACAGATTGAAGGAGTTGATCTCTAAGAGCTGTTAGATTTTGTCCTAGCCCAGGAAAAAGACGATTGGCTTAGGCATGACGCACTAGCCAACTCAGTCGATAATTATATGGCCTCACGCAGTGCAAGCGGTGAGCCATTCAGGTCTGGTAATGTAACATCATACGATGGCAATCGGACAGAGGGCCAGACCCCATTCAGCCCCAATCCCAAGGTAGATGAAATGTAGGGTAAGAATGAGGTAATAACGGAGAATCAGCGCTCTAGAGAGGAAGCCATGGGGAAAGGCCTCTGCTTCGGATGCGGGGTCTACGGGCATCTGACGAAACACTGTAAGAGTTCGAAATCCCAAAGCAGAGAAAGGAAACAGCCTCGGGTTAACGCCTGCACGATCATCAGCCCCATTCATAACACCGCGTGCCAGCCCAAGCCGAGAGCGAGTAATTACCATGGCGACTTGACACCTGACAGCGAGAGACGGGAACACAGAGACATGCATACCAACCTAAGGGGAGGTAAGGTAAGTGAGAAGGAAAAAGAGCTTGCCATAGATAGACGATACATTGATGCAGAAGCTCTTCATATCCGAAGCTATATAGATATTCAAATCGAACATCTGCCTTAGCAAAGTGCACTTATTGACGGAGGAGCAGAAATTTCCTGCATCCGGGAAACAATAGTGCGGCCACTGAACTTAAAGGCAGAGGGGCAAGTGGAATTGTTCGGTTTGCATGGAAAGACGCAACGGGTAGACTTGGTCAGGCTCCACGTGAAGCCGGTCGTTAAAGGCCTAAAGGAGAGTACAGATAACGACCCCGATCTGAGAATTTGGTGTGCTGTAGTGCCTGAACTCAATGAAGCCGTGATCTTAACACCTCGCAGCGCCACGTTCATCAGTCAGAAAGGGCGAACGCGATAAGGATGTCGTCTCAGGCCCGATCTGGGAGGTTGCCAACGCTCCTCAGGTGGCGACAGTAGTAGAGAACACAGAGGGAGTAAGTAACGCCCTCAAGGATAATAACTTGTCACCAGAGGGCGAGAAAGAGACCGATAAAAGCGAGACGAAGGAAGTCAGTCAGACGGAAAGCGATCCCGTCTGTGTAGACAATGAAGACGTTAAGAAAAACGCTCAGGCCGAGGCGATTAAGAAGTTTGATTGACGAATCGAACGAGCTAGGGTAAATATATGCTCGGTGCTGTTTGAGGGAGACAGAGAGTTTGGTAAGGTGCAGGGAGTGAAGCAGCCTGTAGTAACCGAGGCGCGACCAAGCACGCAGGTACACCTCCTCAAGGTGGCACTTCCTTCCGAAGCGGAGAGGCAACAGCTGTTCGCTGAGCTGGATGGGTACCCTGCTGTATATTCTGATACCCCGGTTACTGCCCTTTAATGGAACTTAAAGGTAGATCCCTGCCCGATTTCAAACAAAGTATGGCTAGGTTCCAGCAACCCGGACGAAACATCACGGAACCGGTTGTCGACGACAGGTCGGCGGATTCAAGGACATGGCCCGATTATCTGGATCACCTAGAGAAGTTTCACCAGACGATTCAGAACTCTGGTTTAACAGTAGATATTAAGAAGTATAATTTCAGAACACAAAACTTCTTTTGTAGGCCATGTCGTTGGTCCCGATATCATTGTACTGGTCCCGAATAAAAATGCAAAGCTAGCTTATTGGGCTCTTGTATTGCAAGGATTTAATCTTGATTTTCGTTATCTTTCAGGAAACAAGAACATCGCAGCTTATTTCTTGTCCCGGATTTGAATGAAGAGTGAGAAGGCGACCTAGTCGCAGCGAGGGTCAAACATGACAGTAGTTAATGTATATGTGTATTCTTTCTGTTCTAGGGACATGATCGTCTTGGACGACGCCGCTGGAGCCGATCGATGACGAAGATCTACGATATGCGTCATCGTCTTGAGGAGGGAGGAATGTCAAGGCCGTGTCAGATTCCCTTCGATTCACAACCCTCGCAGCAGCCAGTCCAGACGATGGCGATACGGAGCACCTCCGGAAGGACGGCGACACCTGGCGACCGCAATGTCAATGGACGCCTTTCGTCACGCACTTGACGAACCCTCCGGAACGAACGTCTAACGGACAAGGGTTAAGAAAGGATGTGGTGGCCATCTGGTGGTCACCCGCCAACCAATACGAACGGCGCTAGACACCCTAATGAATGATCGTCGCCCTGTGAACAGGACGTTAATAGGAGCATCTGTTATATGCCATAAAGTCATAAACTCGTGTAGGCTGTGAGAAGGAACTGTATATAAGGACTGGTTAGAGGTTGTACAAAGATCCGTGGTTGTTTTCATTAAATCTATGATAATTCCCTTCCGGCTCGAGTTACATCAACGTCACGATTCTGGACGCCACGCTGGAGCAGACAGAGTCGTGACATGTGTATATATATACATAAAGTTTTGTGCATTAGAAATGGTATATATAGGCGTAATATAAATCAGGTAGCAACAGGGAGTAAATCTCAGCTGACAGCGAGTCAGGGAAAACATTCAAGCAGAGAAAACAACATTTCCACCAACAGACAGCGACGGAAAACAGCTTACAAAGAACCGAAACGGCTCAAAAAAGAAAGTCATCCACTCATTTAGATGAAGGAGTATATTGAAGATCACAATTAAAAGATCACTCAAACAATCAAATTTCATTTTGAGCAAAAGTCTGTCCTATCCTATTCGCCGTTTGGAACACACTATCAACCAGAAAGTGAAGAAATCTTTAAGCTTACCAAAACATAATTCCAATTTTTTAACCACTATACTCTAGTAAAATGAATATTCGAATGCTTTTATGCTTTAAGCTATAACATCCTTTCACTTTCATCCTCTTTGTCGGTGAAAGCTGCTTTCCTTCCTGTTATGCTCATGCTTTTATCTATCAATTTCTCAAGAAGTCAACCCTTTCTCCGACAGATTTTTCAATTCCCCGTCTCATTTCTGATCCAAACTTCATTTCCGTGTCCTTGAGAAAGTCACACTTGACAGGTTTGGCTATCACTTGTCTTCTCCCTAAGCTTCTTCTCCAGTAAGTCTGTTGTAAATATCACTACACCGAAACTGCTCGTCCTGCTGTCCACGACAACATAATCCGTCATATGGATGAAGGAAAGATCACTGCTCTCATCCTTCTCAACTTCTCAGCTGTAATTGATCATGACATACTTCTTCATGGTGTCTAACACTGGTTTGGGGTCTCTGATGCTGCTGTCAGCTGGTTTACTTCTAACTTGCATCCTCTCATTCAAAATGTCCGCAGCAAGGAATTTACCTCTCACACTAGCTGGTTTCGGCTGTGGTGTGCCACTGGGTTCGGTATTTAGTACTCTTCTTTTCAACCTTTATGCTCCGCCGTGTGATGTACTGTTTGCCGAAGGTTAACTGAATTGCTAATCTAAGCTTATGCGGAAATTCTATAGCGCCGTAATTAAAACACACGAATCATTATCCGATAGTCGCTTTTGAGCAAAATCGCATATTTAAATCGCAATCCATTGGACATAACCACGTCGTCATCAGTGAGAAAGGAAGATGGACTGCGGGAAAAGAAATTCGAAACAATATCTCAGTCACGACCTAAACGATGTCACGAAACTGGCGGTGCGGACAGAAACAGTGAATTCCAGAGTCTATTGCAATAAATGCTGCAAAAAAATTAACTTGTCCGTCAGTTCTGCTACCGTGCAAGTGTAATAACAGACGGCTGTAAATGCCATGCTTAGATCAAAAGAAGAGACCCTGGAATTTTTATAACAGGCGACTGCAAATGTTATGCAGAGAAAAGAATATTACACTAGTTATTACTATTATTGAGAAGAATATTACACTACTCATAGAGTAGAGAAACATGAACTCATTCGTTCACATAAATCGTGAAAAATTACTTGAAAGAGATTTCTTCAAGGACGAGTTGATGGAAAGAAAGCTATAGAAAGACCAACAACTATGCTATTGGTTGGTTGATGGATAAAGGAAGCAGAATGTGTGGCACAAAATGTTTTAAAAAATGGCACAAAACAATGAAAAATGGCGTTGTTGGATACCTGAACTTGACTGAGAGCAGAACACTGAAGGGGAAGAAATGGTCGTGATCTAGGAGTTATACGTCCCCAGGGTGGGTGAGCAGGGCAAATAAACAACCTACGTGCGTTTTTAGAGTACCGTAGACAACGGTAGATGTTTCTGCAGTATAGTAGACGTTGGAGACATAGAGTCAATAACTGTAGAGCCTACCCGGGGGGCGGGATGTGTTTCTGAAAATCATCTGTTGCAGGCAGAGATAAAAGATAGATTGGCTAAAAGGAAGAAACTGAAATAACCCAAAAGGTTAAATCTTTCGGAGCTAAAGGTGAGAAGGCAGTAGTTTACACAGTGGAAGTTAAAATTCTTTTTGAGGTATTGACATTGGATGAAGAGGAGAGAACACCAGCTGAGCTCTGGTAAGATACCAATACAATTCTACTTCATCTAGCAAAGAATATATTCTGTTACAAAAAGGTCAGAATCGAAAACCATGGATAATCTGATGAAAGCTTCGCGTTAATCAAGGCGAACAGAAAAGCCAAATCAGAAGACCCTAAACAGTACAAGGGGTTGAAAATGGAGGTTAGGAGGAAGCAGAGGGAAGATAAACAAGTGCATCTTTAGGGTCTGTGTGAGGAGGTGGAGGGAGCAAATCGAAAGGGAAACATGCGATATCTTTTCCAAACAATGTGGTACTCAGGCGGAAATGTCAACTTCAGTTATTCAGTATCCAGTCAGCATCAGGTGAAATGTTTACGTAGAAATAAAAAGGGAGTGTTAGAGTGAGTACTGTGAAGCATTACATGATGACAGGGAGGTGACAGATATCGACAGGCAGTTTACACGTGAACCAACTCCACTAAAATCTGAGGTGGCTCGTACAATTGGTGAGACAGCTAGTGGCAGAGCACTGGTCCAAATGACGTTCCTGTCGAGTTGTTCAAGCATAGTGGATAAACAACAGTGGAAATGATGCATCTAATCTATTAGGCATTATGGGAGATTGGGGAATGTCCAGCAGATTGGACAAACTCACTCTTCATTTATCTTTCAAAGGAAAGGGATATGAGATAATGCACGCATTACCGGGCCATAGCCTTGGTCTCCTATGCCAATAAAATCTTATTAAATTTCATCCTGGATTAGAATGAAGACAGAATATGAGGTGGCAGATGAAAGAGCTGGATTTTGAAGAGGAAGGGAACAAGAGGCCAAGTCAATAATCTTAGAATCATCATGCAAAAAACTAGGGAGCATCAGTAGCCGCTCTATTTGTCCTGTGTTGGTTTTAAGAAGGCTTTTGATAGTGTCTCACATGAGCGGCTGTGGCTGGATTTGATAGACATGAGTTACCCTATTCGCATCGTCAGGCTGCTTTCTGCGCTATACTGGAAACAGCAAGCCAAAATGAGAGCAGGTGGTATACTATCACGAGTGTTTAGTCTGAAAAAGGGGTTCGAGAGGGCTGTGTGATCTCACCATATATATTCAACATCCTGGCAGAGATGGTCATGAGGGAGGCCTGGGCGGTTATCACGGTGAAATTGAAATAGGAGGGTTGCAAATATGGACTATGCTGACGACATTGTTCTGTTGGCAACCTTGGAATCAGAGCTACAGGAGATAGTGGATCGTCTTTACCGTGCAACCAGGGCCTACTGATTAACGTGGACAAAACCAAGATCATGGCAACAAATAGTACAACCAGCAGCATCAGACTACCAGGTAATCAATTGGAGCAGGTTGACACATTTCTATATTTTGGCTCACTTATAACCAAAGACTCTAACTGCAGTAAATAGATTCGGGCAAAAAGGCAAATGAAAAGATGGTGGCGTAGCGTTTATGAATGTATGGAAAAGTCACGGCATATAGTTTGCAAAAAAGATAAGACTTATGAAAGCCCGTGTTTGGCCAGTGGCACAGTATGGCTATGAGAACTGGACCATACAGAAAGATGAAGAGACAAGAATCGACGCATTTGAAATTAAGTATCTGTGGCTGATTGCATGAGTGCCGTGGACTGCTAAGAAGACAAATGAGTAGATCCTAGAGACTGTAGGAGTAGAGAGGCTTCTGCTCGGATTTATCAAAAAGATGAAGCTTTTAAACTTCGGGCATATGCTGTGCTAGTAAAGAGTGGTGACTCCCTAAAGAAAGAGAGCACAATTCCTGGATCCCGAGCTCGAGGAAGACCGAAGATGACATGGACAGACTACGTCAAATCGTGGATTGAAATACATAGTTCAACAGATGTATGCAAGAGACACGGTACAGAAGCAGATGGAACAAAATTGTCCATTGTATAGCCACCTCGGCTTGAGGACTGTTGAAGACAAGACAAGACAGACAAAACCATGACATGAACACTTCCTAACAAATTCTTTAAAAATGTTAATTAAATGTCTCGGAAGTATCGGTTCTTAATTTATTTTGCTCACACGATAATCGTCTATTATTAATTGTTTAAGGCTGTTCATGCTCTTAATGGCGGAGAAAAGTAATTCAAAAAGGAACAGACAAGACGACAGCATTGAGCCTTGGACGAATTTGGTTGAGTGCCTAGTCTGAGATACCCCTGTATTATCGTTAGGATGGAATCTGAAGTATAGTATTATCTCGAGCTGTGTTGCAAGTCTTGTCGGATACAAGCGTAATATTAACCTGTGCATTGTGGGATTCGATGTATAATCTAATCTTATCTAATCTGTAAAATTCTATAACACATTTTTCATGTGTACAAATCGTCAGTCGAAGGTCTCTTCTAAGCAAAACGGCAGTGCAAAAAGCTTAATCCTTGAGATTAAGACACCTCATGGGTGTCTACTGGTTCTACCAGTAGACACCCATGAGGGTCTTGAGTCCGAGAAACAAGCTACGGAGGAAAAGCTATTTGAGAACGATTGGACTTCAGTCCTGATTTTTACTTCACAAAACTAACAGAGTGCACTGAAACAAGTAGCAGATTCCAGAGTCTTGGGCCGGCGACCAAAAAGATCGGAAACCCAGTTCCTTCCTAGCATTTACATCTATTATTTATTTCAAAAGAACCAGCGTTGTAATATCTCAAAAGAAAATTCTAATAAGGCTAACAATGGCAATCGGGCTTGGTCTAGGGGAGCAACCTACAGCTAGGCCGTTAGTATTATTATAAGGTGGGTTTGTTACGAATCCCTTCACTACCAGGGGGTAATGACAGTCAAACAGAGGAAGCAAATGGAGAAAACGAAATGCGAGTGTAATGTGGTCTCGATAAGAGATTACAACATACAGATGCATGACTCTAGTTAGAAGTAGCACTGTGCATTCGGAGAAACTGTAAACGACTTTCCGAAGCTTCGATTTGATCGAACTTTAAATCGTATACTCCACCGATTTGTAGCATAACGTTAACTCGATAAAAGAAACAGTCTTTTGGTTTTCTATCGTATAATTAATAAAATCACGTCAATCACGACAGTACTTGTCCCCAACATTAAATCTTTTGCATACACGAATCTATTAATTGCTATCGTCTTTAATAACAATGGCCAACACATAATTTGTTGCCTCAAATGTTAGAACTGTTTCTGGGTATATTTGACCTGCTGATTCCAGAAAAGGCACCAGTTTTCTCCCAGCAGGTCTAGTTTTCGAGATATAGAACATTATGCCATATACCAGTCCTTGCCTCTGCTCACCCATAAAACATAAGGCTATAGCTATAATTATGTAGTGCTCAATTTATTATGTGATACACTAAATAAACATAATAATACAAATACTTAAAAGAAAATGGTAGTACCTGAAACTGTACTTATATGATACCAAACAGAACAAGTTTGTTATAAAAATGTCAAGTCATTCGACACCGAAGAAGCTCCTTTTGTACGATTTCCGAGTGTGGCATCTGCCGGAACAATCGCGCATAATATTCCAGCAATAGTCTGCCATCATGTGTGCATCCCATCTTCCTTGATATCGATTTTCCATTGTTTTGATGTCTTGGTGAAATCTTTCACCTTGCTCTTCGCTGAAGTCACCAAGATTCTCTGGAAAGCGATCTAAGTGACTGTGGAGATAATGGACTTTAATGCTCATGTTGCAGCCAAGCTTGTTGAAATGAAGAAGCATATCCTCTACTAGTTGTGCATAATTGTCTGCCTTCTTGTTGCCAAGAAAATTTTTAGTTACAAGAACAAAGAAAGACCAGGCACAAGATTCGATTTCATTCATTGATGGTATGAAAAGTGGGTCATTCATAAGTTGCCTGATCTGTGGACCATCGAAGATTCCAGCCTTCAATTTTTCCATTGTAATTCCTGGTAACTTGTGTACTATGTATTCGAAGCATGAACCTTCTTTATTCAAAGCCCTGACAAATTGTTTCATCAGGCCTAGCTTTATATGTAGTGGTGGCAGTATGATCCTATCTCGTGCCACCAAAGATTCCTTGATTACATTTTCAGCTCCAACCACCATGTCTTTCCTCGAAGGCCAATCTTTTCTTGTCCAATGTTCATGCTTGGCTCTACTGTCCCAAAGACACAAAAAGCAGGGATACTTTGTGTAGCCACTTTGTTGACCAAGGAGGAAATTTACCATCTTCAAGTCTACACAAATTACCCATTGATGTTCTTTGTATTTTATCTTTTCCAGTACTAAAGAGATGGCATTGTACTCTTCTTTCATTCTGGTGGAGTGACCGATTGGAATAGAACCAAATTTGTTGCCGTTATTTAAAAGCACACATTTCAGACTACGTTTTGAACTGTCGATAAAAAGACGCCACTCATCTGGGCTGTAATCCGACAGACCAATTTTCTTCAATAAGTTGCTGATGTCATTACAGAATACTAGGTTGTTGTCTTCGGTAAAGAATGGCAGCAAATCCTTTTCTCTGTTTCTATAAATTGTAATTTTCGTTCCAGGCTGAAGTGCATTCTTTTCCTTTAGTCTGGACGCAAGCAATTCAGAGGACTCTTCGGAAAGATTTAAGTCCCTGATCAGATCACTCAACTCTTTTTGATCAAAACGTTCACTGTGTGAAGTTGATTGGAAATCACTGTCACTGCCCCCACTTTCTTCACTTTCGTCATCTTGTCCGATATTGGACATGCAAGTGTCATCGTCTGAGAGCTGAGGTAGTTCGCGAAAAGGTGGAACTGGTACAATATCCGAATGCGGAACAGGTCTCCTGGCTGAAGGTATATCAGGGTAAGACAACTTTTGACGATTATTTCGATTGATGCCTATGATATTAACCATACAAAAGTAACAGACGTTGAAGTGGTTTATCTGTTCCCTCCAAACCATCGGTACACCAAATTTCAGGCAGCTTCTCTTTCCAATTGTCCAGTGGCGCAATTGTTCAATACAAGTTTTGCATACTGTATGAGGAGCCCATTGCTTATCTTGATCTCCAAGTTTGACACCAAAATAACCTACATATGCTCTTTTTACAAACTCAGAAATCGGTTTCCTGTTTGCTTTTAGTGTGTATTCCCCACAAATGTAGCAGAATATGTCTGGATGGTTAATGCAGCTCCGTCTGGAAGTAGCCATAACCTTAAGGATGTTCGCATCTGAGGAATTAAATGACTAACCTAAAAAATAGTAAGAACATGTAGTTATTTAATGCTCACATTCACAGATTGTTCTTGCGACCAACTCTTAATATGCCCTAAGACGACTGCGGCTGCTCTAGCTTTCAGGAGGCGGTTTATATAGGCTATAAATGCTGACTTCAGCATAATCTATTTACATAGTTCGAAACCATGAAACGCTGTATAAGCACAAATAAATTCTAAATGAGGCCATGAATTTAGTGCTGAGTAAGCTGTAGGCTACGGAATAGTTATTTCGTTGAATCAGCAATATCTCAGCACGCGGCAAGATATGCTGATTTTACATTATAAGGATCTAGGCATTATATGAATCAGCAAGAATTATAATTAGCCATAAATAAAGCTTATTATGACATTTTAGTTTTGCCAAAGACATCGTTTAAAGAGTGGACTGGGTTTTCTTTACAAAATCGACGATATCTGAGAAACTAGACCTGATGCACTCAATCCAATGACATTTTCTGAATCAGCGCCCAAAATTACCCCAAGAACAGGTCTAAAACCGAAGGCAACAAGAAAAAAAATTTTTTCTGTTGGCCAGTGTCATACATGAGTGACAAAATGCTCAAATCGCTAATCTTTCTCAAGAGCAATTCTAAATGAGTGCATGTGTCTTATAACATGATCAGTGATAATACACGGTTAATTTCGTCTTAATTGTTAAACAAAGATCTTCATGTTCTTTTAGTAGTCATGTGCACTTATATTATAACCTTAGTACTTGTACTCGTACTTGTACTTAAGACCTGAGTACTTGTACTAGTATTTGTACTTAAGACCTGAGTACTTGCACTCGTACTTGTACTTGAGACCTGAGTACTTGCACTCGTACTTGTACTTGAGACCTGAGTACTTGCACTCGTACTTGTACTTGAGACCTGAGTACTTGTACTCGTACTTGTACTTGAGACATGAGTACTTGAAACATGTCTGCCAATTATTCTATATACCAATCGTCAGGTCTATTCCTAACTAACCCTAGCGGAGAGGCACAACATTATTATTCAAAATCGAACTCATTTTAGCAAAGTGGCTTACCATAATTCAAAACTAACTGCTAATAGGCTGATTCAATAATTTTGAAGGTAATAAAATAAATCTTTTATTTTACCCAACTATTTAGGATTGTAGCGTTAATTCAACGGCAGTGCATGATCACACAATAAAAGCATTGTCTGGAGCAGCATTTCAGTATAGTTCTGACCTGAAAGATAAAACATTTTATGCAAAAAAAAACGAATCACAATATGCGGCGTACGACACGGGTTGTGATCGATAGCGCGCTCGACCTGCAATCTAATGGTTCTAGTTTTGAACGTTCAGGTGTAACAGTCGTGTAAAAGTTTCTGCGTATTTTTCTCACTCACCAAGAAATTTAATGTGGTTCTGGTACCGTGTCCTAGATCTTTGGATTCGTTCAATTTCGGCTCTGTGGCCAAAAAGGAAGAAACGAGAGCTTTCTTACGTTGCACAAGAAACACGTACGTTTTATTTTCTTTCAAATTCGACGTCAATCGAAATGAATATACTGATTTCTGTGAATGACAGCGCAAAAGTAAAAATATTTGGCCCCTTAAGACAGATTATTTCAAGTGTAGAAATTTAGTAAACAAGTTGAATCAAATGCGATGAAAAATCACTATTCGTTGGCCTAGTTCAGATCTTAACTGAAACGATATAAAACGTTGACTGTGAAAACAGTTTGATGACTGATTACTTAAGTGGTTGATACATTATTCAACGATATAGGAGATTTCTTGTTTTGATAGCATTTCCATATATTATTAATGTGGAAACCTTTGCAAGTTGAGAATAAATGTTGAGGGCTTTAGACTTGTGATATTAAAATGATGCATTTAAAACAGCAAACATTAAGTTCTGAAACTTAATATTGTTCATATGCTTCAGTATGTTTTCAAGTGTTGGATCACAACTTTTTCTAGAGGGATCTTGCTTACACGTAGAATTCAACAATTGCTGACAACTGAAACTTTGTACAGACTTTTTGGTATGTGTTGAACTGAGGGTGGATAAGCTTATTAGCAACAATCAAATAAAGTCACAAGTTCACACCGATTGGACGCTAATCCAAGTGTTTGAGAATTAGGTTTGCCATTGCATACGACTATTGTACCTGAGTCCGTAGTTTGGTAAGCCTGCATTTAATCTTGTGCGTTGATTATTTCTCGTTTATTTTTCAATACTTAACCACTGTATATGACATCTGCAAAAGATTTTATTACAAACTGGCAATCAGAACCATTGGGGTGGCGTCGAGCGAGAGGTTTTCAGCGTTCGGCGATCAACACATGTCCCGATTGCACAGACAGAGGTCAGGAGGAAACTCCAGACGCGATGCATTATAGCATATACAAATCACTAAAGATATTTCGCAAATGGCGAAACTTTCTTCCAAAATCTAAGAGACATGTCAACAACAGGCAACATGTCTAATGTAAAAGCATGAATTTTAAATGAGTGTAATACAATATAAATGAAACGCGTGAAACAAAAAGCAATGAACGTCAATATGCCAGGTCACTAGACGCTGGTGAATTATCGCGGCAGGAAGAATTTATTGGTAGTGGCGTTCACCTATTGCCGTTTTAAAATGTGACATTTCTGTTGCAAAACCGTTAGCTCTTAACTTTCAAGTTTTTACAATAATTGATTCTATCCTTTAAATATCCAAAGATAGCATCGAGAAATCTGTACAAATTCTTCGCATAAACTCATCAGAAAGCACGTCAAGACAACAAAATGAATCACCGCTGACGTCAGACTAACTAACGTTTCGCCGGCGTTCGCCCAACGCTTAGCACTTCCCCACCACCTGCATGCGCGTGATTAATGCGTGGCAGTACACGCACCCAGTACCCGCAGGCACGCGACGCAGACACGCTTAAGCAGAGTCAACAACCCGACGTCTCATCGAACATTGGAAAATTTCAATACAGGAGCACGTTATCTATGCATGCATGAGCTTGTTTAAAAGTTGCTGATTTATCAAAGAATTCCGATCCTAGAGACCACAGAGTAAAAAAATTGACACAGATTGTCCCTGTAGGCCTGTAATATTTTTGACCGAATATTGATATATTTAAATATGCAATGGTACAGCTATTTATTGAGACGCCTACAATAAAGACGTAATATGGCCGAAGGTTCGTCGATGAGAGTGGAGTCTAGAGGAATTCCCTGGGTCACGAGTTCATGACGTTGACTGCAAAGCGAAAAACCCAAGAAATTGTACAGTCAGGTACTGTATTGTAGGCATTGAACACTTTCTAAGGTTTTTGGCTTTTCAGACAAGGACGTTTCCATCGTCAAAGGCCATTGCAGTCCGAGTCGGTTCGAGCTCCAGTCGAGAGCTGCGACTTGTCTTAACTGTGGTTCGAATGCCAAACTGCGTTCACCGCATGATCACGACCTCAGACGCCAACGTATACACAAGATCGTTCCAAGGACACTTATAAGACGCTAGAAGAGTGCATTGTCAACTCGTCCATCCTTTACTGGTGGAATGAGACATCAACTGGTCGGTGTTCTTCGCTGCTTTCGACCTTCAGAACGCCTTTCACGTCGGGAACAACCGCTATGCCGAAGAAAATGAGTTTTCATCGAGTTATTGGGGGACCTGGTCAAAGGGAATGGCGGGTCTTGTTAATACTTTAGCTTTAGAAAAATTGCAGACATGGATTTCTTGGTAGTGATGGCTTGACACCACACTAAAATCTCTTGATTTGGCACAGGCCATAACTCACAATCTCCCCTTCCCCGAATCCACGGCAAAACTGATGTAGTCGACTCCTGTCAAAAAGGATGTGTTTAAGTCTTTGTTTGCACCGATTCTGAATGGAGCATATAGTAAAGCTACTGCATCCGTCTGAAGTGGAACAAACACATTCGATAAGTTGCAGCTTTCTTTGTATTTATATAGTGTCGAGTCAAAGATGATTCCGAGGTCCCGAACTGCAGAAGATGGAAGAGTAAAAAGGAGGACGTAGAAGGTGAGTGATCGGTAGACTTTAGTAGCTTGGAGGAACCGGTCAAACTAGATGTGCTTAGATTACTCAGGATTGAGTTCTTTACAGCGAGGTAGCAGTAATTGTAATTGTAATTGTAACTTTAAATTTGTACAGCGCCTCTTCAGGCAAAAACTAATCAGTGGCCCTCACTGCGCTAGACTTGATGTTAAAAGTCACTAATGATGTTAAGTGCCATTAAGAACAGAATAGTATCCTGCAAGTGAACATAGCTCAGATAACTAAAAGACAACTAGAAGAGTCACCAGTGGCAAGCTCGCGCACACACGCAAAGTCATACCAACAGATTCCCAACTAGAGTTAAAAGATGATGGCATGTTCTGAAGTCCTGAAGTTCCTGAGGCTCGTGGCACCAAGGATGAGGAATGACGATGGGCGATGTGATCCGCCGCCGATGGCACACGGTTGTCTCACCGTCCAACAGTCCCTCGCAGATGGAAAGCGACGCGGCGTTCAGATATTCCCCGATCCGAAGGATATACGCAGGACGGACAGGTATTCATCGCCCGCCGGCCGGTAGGTTGTTAGGCCGTTAGTTAGTTGAACCATTCCTAAGACTTTCTTCGCCCTTCCTCCACCGAGACAAATTCCCGGCGTAGACGGCGTGCGTTGGTCTGAAGGTCCGAAGCTCGACATTCAAGCTGGAGCCTGCCCCCCTCTGTTTGTGGACTCTTCCAGGCACAGAAGGTCACGAAAACAGGCAAAGAAACTGTCCGAATTGCAGTAAATCCGTGTCAGAAAGGAAAAATAATTCTGACACGCAGACTCGACAACAGAAAGCAACGAAACTGCAGAAGATTATCGAGCTTATGTCACGCTAGACGATATAATCTGTCAAAATGACATATAGAAAGCCACGCGGCCAACAAATTATGATGCTCCTGTTAAACAATGACCAACCTCAGATGATGAATTAAAAAGTTAATTGGTATATATATGTTTTTGCTAATTAGTAAGTTTTGTCAAGTGTAATTCGGCCGAGAATTGTTACTTTGTCTGTAGCATTATTAATAGTGTGATCTTTTAATGTTTGCAATCAGTCGTATAGTGATGCATTGTTTTTGCCAGATGGGGCAAGTGACAATTTCTGAGGCGCTGCTGAGGGAGCTTCTGCCCGGCCCTGTGACGGTTGTATTTGAGCGAATGGTTGCTCTCAATCCAGAGCTGAATCCGGGAACTACTTTGGTCGGCAGTATGGCTGGGTATAGGCTAACTCCTCCATCATCTTAGATAGGAAAGAAATGCTACATATGGGCCTGCAGTTATATCAAAGAGCCGGGGCAAGGACAGTTTTCTTAAGGCAATGACTTATAACAGCCTTCTTCTGAGAGGAAGGGGGCATGCCAGCACGTACGGTGAGCAGATCAGTTGACCGTTGTATGAATAAACAAATTTCTGTACAGGGTTACACTCAATATTTTATGGGAAGCTCGAGTAGGTGGGCTATGTATGTATGTATCAAGACTCTTGACATAGTGTGTGTTAAGTGCCTCAATAAATCGCTGCAATATATTACGTGTGTGAAGTGCCCAGACGAACCGGTCACGCGAAGCTTATGCATAACAGAGCACACCTAAGTTTTTGCATTGATCCAGGCTCTAAAAGCTCGGTTTTGCGGTGAGCATGTGTGTGACACTGATAAGTTTCAACGAATTACATATGCATGGCAGGTGGTTTGTGGAAGAGCGTCAAAAACGAATGACTTTTAGGAAACCATAAAAATTTCATATTATATAGAAAAGGCTCTATAGGATTTAATGTGGCGAGCAGCTATATGTGAAATTTGACTGTTCAGCTGGGAACCTGTCGCTCTTTCCAAGTGGATGATTTAAGTCACGGGATGGAGGCCACGACAACATATCAACAAAATCCGTCCTAAACGCATTGAATGATTGATAGAAACGAAAACTTATTCCGACATGCAGACTTAGCAAGAGAAAAAGTTCAAATATGCAAGAATTATCGAGCAAATTCCGAGTTTAGATGAAATTTGCTTGTTAGATCTGGAATATAACCCGTCAAAATGACATAAAAACAAACAAAATACCAAAATATACGCGGAAAATTAGTTTAGATGATGATGATGATGATGATGATGATGATGATGCTGATGTGTTCTCTGCCCGAAAGTTGGTCCACTGGCTTTATTCTACCCAGAGATGAGATGAGTGAGGTAGTTTCCCGTTGCCTTTCTCACAGGCAGTTGTGGGTGAGCAACTTGTCCAAGGGCGCTACGCAGTGGCTTGAGGCAGATTCGAACCCGCGACCCTCCGGTTACGAAGTACAGGCCATACCACTACACCTCCGCGTCAAATGATATCTGCTATAAATTATTAAACAAAAGGTAAACTTAGACGCATATTTCTCACGCATGTCGTTGCCAGGAATGTCTGTGCCTAAGCCTACGATACCTCGCTCACCTCATGGATATATGGTGGCCTAAGACGTGTATTACTTACTTACCCTCTTCTGCCAAATTAAAGTTCAATTATTAGTTATGGAAACGTTCTCATAATAAATTATAAATGCTATATAAACATTTTAAGCATAAGTTATGTCCCAGGATACAAGCCAGGATACCACCCTCCTATGTATAACTGTCACTGGCCGGTACTTAAAAGTTGTCTTAAAACATGGTCGTTTCTTCTCTCTTTAAATAGTCGGTTCATAAATCGCCTTTTGACCTTTTTTCCTATTCGGCACCGATTAAAGTAAGTATATTAAAATCTTATCTTTCTTGATGGAGGCTGGTACTAGATTCCCTTTACAAAGGGTTCCGATAGCAAAGATCACTTACATCGTTTGCGATAAGTTTCAAACAAAATTCTTTAAGTTATCGTACTTGTAAATGTAATTCGTAAGTATAAGTTATTGTAATTGTTATTGTAATTAGTAACTTCTATCACGCCGATGTCTAATGCACAAGGCATCAACCGATTGCGCACCAAAACCAAGCCGCAATGAGGTAAATATTGTGTAGGTAAGTTCACTATGACAGAGAAGTAGCCTACGGTGGATAAGCCAATTGAAAAGATAAGTCTTAAGTTGAGAACGAAATGACAATGTGTGGTAAATGGTATGCCAAGTGTGACGTTTGCATTCCAAGGAATGCATTTGTGTGAGAGTGGGGTCACTGGCACCTGTCCACAGAACGATGATTTTTGTGGAGTTTTTCTTCCCTTCTGTAACCTATGACATGACAATACTTGACATGCTTCTTGCTAATCACAAAAATGACTTAAGACCCACATGTTCATATGAACTTTTCTGACTGACCGAACATACGGTGAGACACTCATTGCATTTGAAGAGTGCTTAAGAATGCTGCAGGGTTGGGGTATTGCATTGTTTTTCAGGTATTTTGTTGCATGCATCAATCGATGGCACTCCAAAACAGATTTACATTATGCTAACAATCTTTTGGAGTTTTGAGTGCGCTTGTGTATGTGAGTTGGAGGATGGATATGTGCATCACACACCCAAAACATGCCACACACTTCTGCACACAAACACAAACACTGATGTTATTAATATTACAATTGGGTAATTTTTAGTGGGCATAAGGTCGCAGGGGTAGACAGTCACTGTGCTAATCCGAAGCGTATGACATGACAAATTGCAAGTATCAGAGACAGGTAATTCCTGCAAGTGTTCCTGTTCTTCAGCCAAGTGGAAATCCAATGTTGCTTAATTTTGGCACCAGATGAAAGTGGAGCCTAAGGTAGAGCTTGTTATGATAAAACTCATACAGTTATGTTTCATCTGTCATTCTGTTCCATTTTGGACATCCTTAATGGACGACCCTTTGTGCGATTGCCAATAGGGCACATATGATGCAGTTTGATTTCATCCAATGTACCGTACATCTATTAGGCTAAGAAAGGCGGCATGGTGGATTCGTTCAGCATTTTCAAACTGCCCCTCATCTATTATTCCAACGTTCTTTAACGGAATTGACATGAATTTTGTAACTAGGTGTCGCTTTATTAATCCAACTATCAGCCATCCTATCACTTACCATGGTTGCAGTGGATAAGTCAAAATGAGCATTGGATTTCATGCCTATAATGCAAACAACATCACCTGAATTGTCACGATATGTAAAAACTTCCTTTAATATAACGGTTTGTGTTCAGCACCCAATGACGTTCAGTCTCGATATGTTCGTTCAGCCACTGTCTTTAATCGCTCGCAAGTTGTTATTCTCGTTTAAGAGCCACAGTCGGATAATTTGCGTTTGGACATTTTTTGAAAAGCAAACGTTTGAATATAAAAAGTACAGAGCTATCCAATCTATGGTTTTATACAGAGCTACCCAATCGATGGTTTTATAATGTGTAAAATCGGAACTTTGAAAATTCATAGAAAATCACCTGATCGTTTCCGGAAGATGGGAGAAGGCGCGTTCGACTACTTACGTTGAAATCAGGTAAAATTTGATGCGATTCGGTGAGGGAGGGTAAATCCGTACCAGGCCTACACGCGGCTATAAGAATAAACTAAGCATATGCCAAGGCAATTTTTCCCTCTGTACACAGTCATGTCTTCATGTTTCCTTCTATAACTATTTCCCTTGCTTCAGCTTCAAAAGGAAGCATTTCAATATCAGGAAGATACAGTTTACTGCTATCCATATTCGGCTGAATTGAAGTATAGCTACCCAGGAAGTACAAGGGCATGTTATTTTGATTAGTTTATTAATTATTTTTACAGTGCATATTAGGGTGGTCCTCAAAATTAAAAGTTGTATTACCTTTATGGTACTTCTTCATTTTGTTACACTATCCTAGTAGGATATAATAACATAAATATTGCCTTGATAAGATGATATTCAGAGGTTGCTCAACACAAATGTTTATTTGTTAATTTGCGCTAAAGGTGCTAAAATTGCACAAATACACACAGAAGTCCAGAACTACAGAAACATTTTTAATAAACATTATTTTAAACTATTAAAAATTAAAATTGTCCAGTAATAGTTCAGGACAACAGACAACAGCAACACAAGCAGTGACAACTGTCACATGTTAATCAATAATTGTCAAACGGTACAGAAAAACTCAACCACAATTAAAGTGAAATTTAAGAATTACAATCAAAAGGTCGATTGTCTACTAAATGAAGGTATATAGTTATTCAATGTCTGCTGTGGTGAAGAAGCAGCGATGACTTCTTTGGTTGTGGTAATATATTACGTGTGTGAGCTCTGTGATCAGAAATAACTTGCAAGAGAAATTGTTTTTGCTCTTCATTGTTGGTGATGGAACGATTGAAGTCTTGGATCAGTTTAACACCTCGCACGGCAGCATCGTTCACCGCTCGGGGACTTTTAGCACACTTTTTGCCCTGTTGGTAGTGTTCATGCTCTTCTCAATGGTCTGGATTAACCTCAGTTAAAACTTTTGCAAGACAGATGAAGTATTGCAAAGAACTTTAAAGTGTTGATGGGACAAAATCTTCCAACTGCTTGTTTTCAATGGTGGTCATGTCCACTTGGATGCACTTCAGTGGTTGAGCGGGTCCTGGAGTTTGTAAAGCCTCGACCATCTTCTTTCTTGTTGTGGTGTCTGTTGTACCTTCGAAAAACACTGGAGCAACCAACTCCTCGCTCACATTCCACAAGTGCTTCCCAAGCTCCTTAGCAGCAACTGTGGATGTACCATCATTAATGTTCTTATACTTGACAATGGACCTTTGTAAAGTGGAGATCTTTAGATGGTGCTGCAGCTGGATTTGGATTTGAAGTTCAGGCCTTGATGTACAGGTGTAGGGAGGCTTCAACTGCAAGTGACATTTATGTGGCTCACTATCGGTCAGGAAGGTCTAGGCACCCACCAGTATGGCCTCTGGTACGCAAACACCGGTATAAAGTCAAAACTGAGTTTAATATTACATTGAAGTGAGTTGGAACTGCTGAAGAATTTGGTGAAAACCGCATGTTTCTATCAAATATAGTAATAAATTACATTTTAAATATATAGGTTACTTTGCAGTAACTTTGAGAAATACCGAGTAAAAGTTCACTATAACTGCGATCCGACGTAAGTCATAAGTATAGTAAATTTTAGCATAATCATGCACCTCTGAGGATGACGTCAATAAAATCTCAATGAAAACTGGTTAAGATGAATGTTTACACGACTTGGTCATTTGCATATTAACCAATTCACAAGACTTCAAATTGGGCGAAAAGAGACATGTTATGTTAAGCTTTTATTGTAGGTCATCATAAGAAAATTGAGAATTAAACATCTACAACGAACTCTTCATAAGGACTTACAATTTAACAGCTTACATAATTAGGGATTTAAATATGCAAAGAACTCTTTTTGACCCATTTCATGCCTACTTACCTTCTGAGTGCGTTTCGCGCAAAATAACTTTTGCGACTTTGTAAGGCAGGGTCACATATCGAACTTTTGAATATTTTAAGAGCGGATTCAGTGGAATGTGAATGAACTTGCTGCTTAACATCGATCATCGATCTATCTCTCTTCTGCTTTAGACAACACTGGATCTGAATGAACTTTAGGATACGACTGAACGCGGGTAGATAAGCGCATATTGGAGTAGATATTGTTAGAAGGGATTGCTCTGAATGCTAATCTTGGAATGGAATTTATAGAACCATTCATACTTTCACCATTTGGTTGTTTCCAAGGCACTCTAGACAGATCTTGAATTCGGTGGAAGAAGAAAAACGAGAGTCTTCAGAGCCGCATCGACCGTGAAGTGCCTCTACGACCTACCTGCCGGCAGGCGACGAATGCCTATCCTATTGACAGGGAATGTATGTCTTATTTCAGCCAATGTTGCAATACTCGAAAACTGTGCATAGATAAATTAATTCGCGCAACGATGAAAAGCATGGGACCTCTTTTAAGAACCATTCCTAATTTCCGTTTAATACATCTCGTGGAAACCCTCGCCCTGTGGTTCTCTCTCTATAATGAACTTTGATAAGAGTGGCGTAGGATAGTTTTCAATTGTAGAAAACAATGGAAGCAAAATGTCGAGAGAAGCAAAAATCTTCTGTAGTACAGCTGTAAGAGATATTTTGCAAAGAATCGGAGGGAAAATATCCTGGTAAAATATATTCGGTTATATATGAAGATTTCGTTGAGAATTTAAGAGTTTATGCGAAGAATTTGTACAGATTTCTCGATGCTATCTTTGGATATTTAAAGGATAGAATCAATTATTGTAAAAACTTGAAAGTTAAGAGCTAACGGTTTTGCAACAGAAATGTCACATTTTAAAACGGCAATAGGTGAACGCCACTACCAATAAATTCTTCCTGCCGCGATAATTCACCAGCGTCTAGTGACCTGGCATATTGACGTTCATTGCTTTTTGTTTCACGCGTTTCATTTATATTGTATTACACTCATTTAAAATTCATGCTTTTACATTAGACATGTTGCCTGTTGTTGACATGTCTCTTAGATTTTGGAAGAAAGTTTCGCCATTTGCGAAATATCTTTAGTGATTTGTATATGCTATAATGCATCGCGTCTGGAGTTTCCTCCTGACCTCTGTCTGTGCAATCGGGACATGTGTTGATCGCCGAACGCTGAAAACCTCTCGCTCGACGCCACTCCAATGGTTCTGATTGCCAGTTTGTAATAAAATCTTTTGCAGATGTCATATACAGTGGTTAAGTATTGAAAAATAAACGAGAAATAATCAACGCACAAGATTAAATGCAGGCTTACCAAACTACGGACTCAGGTACAATAGTCGTATGCAATGGCAAACCTAATTCTCAAACACTTGGATTAGCGTCCAATCGGTGTGAACTTGTGACTTTATTTGATTGTTGCTAATAAGCTTATCCACCCTCAGTTCAACACATACCAAAAAGTCTGTACAAAGTTTCAGTTGTCAGCAATTGTTGAATTCTACGTGTAAGCAAGATCCCTCTAGAAAAAGTTGTGATCCAACACTTGAAAACATACTGAAGCATATGAACAATATTAAGTTTCAGAACTTAATGTTTGCTGTTTTAAATGCATCATTTTAATATCACAAGTCTAAAGCCCTCAACATTTATTCTCAACTTGCAAAGGTTTCCACATTAATAATATATGGAAATGCTATCAAAACAAGAAATCTCCTATATCGTTGAATAATGTATCAACCACTTAAGTAATCAGTCATCAAACTGTTTTCACAGTCAACGTTTTATATCGTTTCAGTTAAGATCTGAACTAGGCCAACGAATAGTGATTTTTCATCGCATTTGATTCAACTTGTTTACTAAATTTCTACACTTGAAATAATCTGTCTTAAGGGGCCAAATATTTTTACTTTTGCGCTGTCATTCACAGAAATCAGTATATTCATTTCGATTGACGTCGAATTTGAAAGAAAATAAAACGTACGTGTTTCTTGTGCAACGTAAGAAAGCTCTCGTTTCTTCCTTTTTGGCCACAGAGCCGAAATTGAACGAATCCAAAGATCTAGGACACGGTACCAGAACCACATTAAATTTCTTGGTGAGTGAGAAAAATACGCAGAAACTTTTACACGACTGTTACACCTGAACGTTCAAAACTAGAACCATTAGATTGCAGGTCGAGCGCGCTATCGATCACAACCCGTGTCGTACGCCGCATATTGTGATTCGTTTTTTTTTGCATAAAATGTTTTATCTTTCAGGTCAGAACTATACTGAAATGCTGCTCCAGACAATGCTTTTATTGTGTGATCATGCACTGCCGTTGAATTAACGCTACAATCCTAAATAGTTGGGTAAAATAAAAGATTTATTTTATTACCTTCAAAATTATTGAATCAGCCTATTAGCAGTTAGTTTTGAATTATGGTAAGCCACTTTGCTAAAATGAGTTCGATTTTGAATAATAATGTTGTGCCTCTCCGCTAGGGTTAGTTAGGAATAGACCTGACGATTGGTATATAGAATAATTGGCAGACATGTTTCAAGTACTCATGTCTCAAGTACAAGTACGAGTACAAGTACTCAGGTCTCAAGTACAAGTACGAGTGCAAGTACTCAGGTCTCAAGTACAAGTACGAGTGCAAGTACTCAGGTCTCAAGTACAAGTACGAGTGCAAGTACTCAGGTCTTAAGTACAAATACTAGTACAAGTACTCAGGTCTTAAGTACAAGTACGAGTACAAGTACTAAGGTTATAATATAAGTGCACATGACTACTAAAAGAACATGAAGATCTTTGTTTAACAATTAAGACGAAATTAACCGTGTATTATCACTGATCATGTTATAAGACACATGCACTCATTTAGAATTGCTCTTGAGAAAGATTAGCGATTTGAGCATTTTGTCACTCATGTATGACACTGGCCAACAGAAAAAATTTTTTTTCTTGTTGCCTTCGGTTTTAGACCTGTTCTTGGGGTAATTTTGGGCGCTGATTCAGAAAATGTCATTGGATTGAGTGCATCAGGTCTAGTTTCTCAGATATCGTCGATTTTGTAAAGAAAACCCAGTCCACTCTTTAAACGATGTCTTTGGCAAAACTAAAATGTCATAATAAGCTTTATTTATGGCTAATTATAATTCTTGCTGATTCATATAATGCCTAGATCCTTATAATGTAAAATCAGCATATCTTGCCGCGTGCTGAGATATTGCTGATTCAACGAAATAACTATTCCGTAGCCTACAGCTTACTCAGCACTAAATTCATGGCCTCATTTAGAATTTATTTGTGCTTATACAGCGTTTCATGGTTTCGAACTATGTAAATAGATTATGCTGAAGTCAGCATTTATAGCCTATATAAACCGCCTCCTGAAAGCTAGAGCAGCCGCAGTCGTCTTAGGGCATATTAAGAGTTGGTCGCAAGAACAATCTGTGAATGTGAGCATTAAATAACTACATGTTCTTACTATTTTTTAGGTTAGTCATTTAATTCCTCAGATGCGAACATCCTTAAGGTTATGGCTACTTCCAGACGGAGCTGCATTAACCATCCAGACATATTCTGCTACATTTGTGGGGAATACACACTAAAAGCAAACAGGAAACCGATTTCTGAGTTTGTAAAAAGAGCACATGTAGGTTATTTTGGTGTCAAACTTGGAGATCAAGATAAGCAATGGGCTCCTCATACAGTATGCAAAACTTGTATTGAACAATTGCGCCACTGGACAATTGGAAAGAGAAGCTGCCTGAAATTTGGTGTACCGATGGTTTGGAGGGAACAGATAAACCACTTCGACGACTGTTACTTTTGTATGGTTAATATCATAGGCATCAATCGAAATAATCGTCACAAGTTGTCTTACCCTGATATACCTTCAGCCAGGAGACCTGTTCCGCATTCGGATATTGTACCAGTTCCACCTTTTCGCGAACTACCTCAGCTCTCAGACGATGACACTTGCATGACCAATATCGGACAAGATGACGAAAGTGAAGAAAGTGGGGGCAGTGACAGTGATTTCCAATCAACTTCACACAGTGAACGTTTTGACCAAAAAGAGTTGAGTGATCTGATCAGGGACTTAAATCTTTCCGAAGAGTCCTCTGAATTGCTTGCGTCCAGACTAAAGGAAAAGAATGCACTTCAGCCTGGAACGAAAATTACAATTTATAGAAACAGAGAAAAGGATTTGCTGCCATTCTTTACCGAAGACAACAACCTAGTATTCTGTAATGACATCAGCAACTTATTGAAGAAAATTGGTCTGTCGGATTACAGCCCAGATGAGTGGCGTCTTTTTATCGACAGTTCAAAACGTAGTCTGAAATGTGTGCTTTTAAATAACGGCAACAAATTTGGTTCTATTCCCATCGGTCACTCCACCAGGATGAAAGAAGAGTACAATGCCATCTCTTTAGTACTGAAAAAGATAAAATACAAAGAACATCAATGGGTAATTTGTGTAGACTTGAAGATGGTAAATTCCCTCCTTGGTCAACAAAGTGGCTACACAAAGTATCCCTGCTTTTTGTGTCTTTGGGACAGTAGAGCCAAGCATGAACATTGGACAAGAAAAGATTGGCCTTCGAGGAAAGACATGGTGGTTGGAGCTGAAAATGTAATCAAGGAATCTTTGGTGGCACGAGATAGGATCATACTGCCACCACTACATATAAAGCTAGGCCTGATGAAACAATTTGTCAGGGCTTTGAATAAAGAAGGTTCATGCTTCGAATACATAGTACACAAGTTACCAGGAATTACAATGGAAAAATTGAAGGCTGGAATCTTCGATGGTCCACAGATCAGGCAACTTATGAATGACCCACTTTTCATACCATCAATGAATGAAATCGAATCTTGTGCCTGGTCTTCCTTTATTCTTGTAACTAAAAATTTTCTTGGCAACAAGAAGGCAGACAATTATGCACAACTAGTAGAGGATATGCTTCTTCATTTCAACAAGCTTGGCTGCAACATGAGCATTAAAGTCCATTATCTCCACAGTCACTTAGATCGCTTTCCAGAGAATCTTGGTGACTTCAGCGAAGAGCAAGGTGAAAGATTTCACCAAGACATCAAAACAATGGAAAATCGATATCAAGGAAGATGGGATGCACACATGATGGCAGACTATTGCTGGAATATTATGCGCGATTGTTCCGGCAGATGCCACACTCGGAAATCGTACAAAAGGAGCTTCTTCGGTGTCGAATGACTTGACATTTTTATAACAAACTTGTTCTGTTTGGTATCATATAAGTACAGTTTCAGGTACTACCATTTTCTTTTAAGTATTTGTATTATTATGTTTATTTAGTGTATCACATAATAAATTGAGCACTACATAATTATAGCTGTAGCCTTATGTTTTATGGGCGAGCAGAGGCAAGGACTGGTATATGGCATAATGTTCTATATCTCGAAAACTAGACCTGCTGGGAGAAAACTGGTGCCTTTTCTGGAATCAGCAGGTCAAATATACCCAGAAACAGTTCTAACATTTGAGGCAACAAATTATGTGTTGGCCAGTGATATATTAACCCTATGAATAACAACTTTAGATATTCTCCCGATGGTGGTACGACGTGGCATGATATAGTAATACCGGAAGGTAGTTATGAAATCACGGATATGAATGAATACGTACAGAGAATCATGAAAGAGAATGGTCATTCCGATTCAGAAGGCGAGGTGTCTTATATATCTCTCGAACCGAAAAACAACACGTTAAAGGCAGTTTTAAATATCGCTCCTAATTTTAAGGTTGATTTTACACCCGAAAACTCTATTGGTACTACTCTAGGTTTCAATAGTCGAGTATATTCATCTGGGTATAATGAATCGGAAAATTTAGTAGATATAATCAACGTAAGTTGTTTGAGAGTGACGAGCGATATAATCGGGGGTTCGTACTCTAATGGAACAACGGCAAACGTGATATATTCCTTTTTCCCGAGTGTAGGGCCAGGATATACGATTATCGAAGCACCTAAGAATTTAACATATCTTCCTCTTACGACGTCTACGATTTCATCGATGGAAACAAAGCTTACGGATCAAAAACATGTTGGACGTCATGTTTGCGCTTCGGCGTGTTGTTGCCGACCCGTTTGTATTTGAATTTTCATCGGATTTTCGTCAACTTCGGGCGTTTTTTGCGTTTTCTGTTGGATTATACCTACGCTATCTAACTTGTGGATTACTACGGCTTGTTTATTCTTGGGTTAACGAGCGTAAGTTATCTTAATTTTGTTTGAATTAAGTTGACAAGATGGCCGCTCCTTCCTCCACTCCTCCGACTCGTGTGTACACTTCCGCTGAGCTACGTACCTACAATCAACCCGCTCTCACCATTCAAATTTCCTTACGTAAGACTCTATTCAAGCTTCATCTATGGCGACCGGCATCTTCTCGGCCTGGATTATCATCTCCCTCCTGCCAATCTCAGCCTACACCGCTGGACTCTGCTCCGTCGCCTACCTCTCGGCTGCCCTCAGACCTGAGTGGCAGTGATGGACTTAGACTTGGGACACTGAACGCTCGGTCACTGGGAAATAAGTTTATGGAGATCGCTAACTCTATCTCTCAGCATAATCTGGATATTCTCGTCGTCACGGAGTCTTGGCACTCCTCTTCCTCTGATGTTCCGGTTCGACGCGCTGCTCCTCCGGGCTACCTATTCCTCGATGCTCCTCGCCCGGTTGATCCCTCATGTGATTCGCATCCTCTTGCTCAAAATCATGGTGGCATTGTTGTCTACCATCTAGAACATTTTCGGGTCAAAAAGATCCCTCTTCCTCTCCCTGTTTCCACGTTCGAAGCATTATGCCTTTCCTGCGCCACGACTCGTGGTCCAGTCACCGTTCTTGCCCTCTACCGGCCAGGCTCCTCTCCTGTTACGTCGACCTTCTACACCGAGTTCTGCTCGCTTCTGGAAGTCTTCGCCACCTTCAACTGCCAGCTAATCATAACCGGGGACCTGAACATTCACCTCGAGAACCCAGATCTTCCAGAGTCTGTCCGCTTCAACGATCTGCTTTGCAATTTGGCTTCAATCAGCATGTCGCTGTATCTACTCATGTGCTGGGAGGCTGGCTTGATGTCATTATCACCCGTGATGACTGTAACATCTCAGGTGTTATAGTAGAACCTCCAGCTCTCTCAGACCATGGACTTCTTCTATACAAGGTTCCTTTTCTATGTACCCAGCCAACATACGCGCTTCGGCTTGTACGTGGTTGGAACAACTTGGACCGTGAGGCATTCCGTGCTGGTCTGAACAATAGTCCTCTCTGCGGAGACCTCTCCTCCCTCGCTGGTCGCTCGTCTGAAGAGCCCTTTGCTCTCTTTGACTCTTCAGTTCGCCTCCTCATCGATGACCTCCTTCCGCTTCGTCCGCAGCGGGCCCGTCGGAGACCGTTAGCACCTTGGTTTGACCGATCCTGCCGTACTTTACGTCGTGATGTCAGGCGGCACGAGCGAAGGTATCGACGAACACGTGATCCTGCCGATCGTCTCGACTGGATCCACCATCTTCGCTTAATGCACCGTGAGTTTCGAGCCAAATAAATGGCATACTGGGAGTCATTGATTGAGCGGGAGAGGAGCAATCCGCGTCGGCTCTGGTCTTCGCTCTCCGGTGTCCTCGGCCGTTCTACCGCTTCTAACTCTCCGGCCCAGCCTCCGTTCACAGCGAACGACTACCTCGACTACATGCGCGGGAAGATCGACTCGATCCGCCAATCTACTGACGGTTCTCCTCCTCCTTCCTTTCCTCCTACGTCATCTAGGCTTTCATGCTGGAAGGCTCTGCCTTTGGACGTCCTTCGTCGGCTCCTGCTGGAGTCACCTGCTAAGTCGTGTGAACTGGACTTATTACCACCATTTTTAATCAAGGATTTTATAGATGACTTAATTCCGTTCTTACACTTGCTATGTAATACCTCCCT
Source organism: Norana najaformis (assembly GCA_964023275.1). Lineage (NCBI taxonomy): Eukaryota > Metazoa > Annelida > Clitellata > Crassiclitellata > Hormogastridae > Norana > Norana najaformis. The sequence goes on from OZ029923.1 coordinate 28,017,178, forward strand.
GGGTCAGGGTTCACTCCCGGCTTCTCACAAACGTGCTGTAGTCTTTCCCTCTCTCAAGCGCCAGGGACTTGACCCCAATGATATCTCTAACTACCGACCTATCTCTAACCTTTCCTTCCTCTCTAAGCTTCTTGAAAGATGTGTGTCCGTCCAACTGGTCGACTACCTTGACTCTAACTCACTCATGGCTCCTCTTCAATCGGGATTTAGGAAGTTCCACTCTACTGAATCACTTATTAAACGTCTCCTGGCTGACGTCTTTGGAGCTTTTGACCGTGGACATGTTACTCTTCTTGCCCTCTATGATGTTAGTGCTGCTTTTGACACTGTGAATCACTCTATCCTTTTGGAGCGTCTAGAAAAATCTTTTGGCATTACTGATACGGCCCTTCTTTGGTTTCAGTCTTTCCTCTCAGACCGCTCTCATTCTGTTATCTTTGGGCCTACACGTTCCGCCTGGTCCCTTATACCTTTTGGCCTTCCTCAGGGTTCTGTTCTGGCCCCTCTCCTCTACATTCTGTACACTGTCGATCTGGCACGGCTTCTCCTTCCTATGGGTGTTGCTGTCCATCAGTATGCAGACGACACTCAGGCCTTCGTTCATGGCCCAGCGGAAGCGGCTTCCTCTCTGGTTGAGAGTATTCTTGACGCAACATCTGCCCTTGGTCTCTGGATGTCCTCTAATCGCCTCCGACTGAACTCTGCTAAGACCCAGTTCATCTGGCTTGGTGGTCGTGCTCAGCTGGCAAAGATTGATTCATCATCCTTACGCCAGAGGTTTCCGGACATTCTTTTCTGTTCCAAAGTCCGTGATCTTGGGGTTGTTCTGGACCGGGAACTCTCCTTGACCGATCATGTTAACAGTGTCTCCCGCTCATGCTTTTACCACCTTCGTCAGCTTCGTACCATCCGCCGCTCCCTCTCCTTTCATGCCGTTACTACTCTAATTCATGCCCTTATCTGCACCAGGGTGGACTTTGGTAACGCTATCTTTGCTGGACTCTCACTTGCCAATATTTCCAAGCTTCAATCTGTTCTCAATGCTTCTGCCCGTCTTATTGGAGGCGTCCCCAGGTATGGCCATATAACTTCCTTTATACGGGACACTCTACACTGGCTTCCCATTCAGCAGCGTATCCAGTTCAAGATCCTAACGCTTATGCGTAATGGTCTTGTTGGCTCTGCTCCGTCATATCTTAGGGACTTCTGCATTTCGGTCTCCTTGGTCCCAGGCCGTAGCACTCTCCGGTCGGCCTCCCTTGGACTTCTGACTGTCCCTCGTATGCGCACTGCTACAGCGCAGTCTAGGAGCTTTGCCTATGTTGGACCCAATAGCTGGAATCGCCTTTCCCGAGAGCTCCGGCTTGTATTCCTCAGTTTGTCTCTTCCGCAGTTTCGCAAGCGCCTGAAGTCTGTATTATTTGCCAGTGGTCTCACTGGTTCGGGTCGGGAGCGCTTCTGATGAGTCTATTCTTGAAGTGGCGCTTTATAAATGTCAGATTACAATTACAATTACAATTACAAAAAGGAAAATTACTTAATCTTAGAGGAGAAGAATTATCGATAAAGTTTCATGTAAGAGAAGCGTGAAAATAGAGAAAAAATACGTTAACAGTTTTTTTAGTTATATGTAAAATGAGTCGATACACGAATGTAGAAGTTAACGTTTCAGAAGGGCAGATAGACAAAATAAAACGAGCTATTCAAGCGGGAACTGGAGTATCAGACTGTCTTTCGACGATCTATCCGGGGAACACGAGTTGGCTCTTACTCAAGCACAAATTAATAGGATGACTAAAGCGTACCAAGACGGAAAGGGAACAACAATCAAGATGTGTAAAACGCAATTGGAGCATAATTCAAAAATTAAAGGTGGTTTTATAGGCGCAATTCTGCCATTACTAGCTACGGCGGGTAAATTTCTCCTATCTAGCGTAGCGCCTAGTCTGTTTCAAGGCGCTTTAAGCAGGCTAGGATCTGCGGCTACTACGAAAATAATCGATAAAATTAGCGGATCGGGAGTATTGTACGTTAAAAAAGGAGATAAAGCTTTTAAAGTTGAACCAAGAGGTAATGGTTTATATCTCGCGCCTTGGAATAAAGGAAATTCGATAACGGGGAACGGCTTGTATATGTAAACGCCGGGGTCGGGGTATGTGGATGGGCGTGGGTTATTACTCGGACCTAATTCACCATTTCGAAATATACCGATCTTCGGAATGATTTTGTAGAATGTCGATATTTAAAAATTATAATCGTATAAATAAAATGTCGTATCGAGGATATGGGATGCCAATTCATAAATTCATAACAAAAAGACCACCGCGAGACAGTAGAGTCGTTATAACACCACCGAGTAGGGTAGAATGGTTACCGAAGGAAGAAGTTACTCACGCTCCTATAAGACAACGAGGAGGTTGGAGATGTGAAATATTCGCTCAAGAGACGATTACGATTCAACCTAGAGCATCGTTTACCCTAGCATTAGCTTTCGGTGTTTCGATGACTCGCGGTATGTGTTTCGTCTCTCTTCGACGGGAGATTAAAGAAAAAATGTGTAGTCTACAAGATGGGGTGATTTCTGAAGACGTAGAAGATATCGTGATTACTATTCAAAACAATTCCGATTCGGTAGTTACCATAAACGGGGGAGATTGGTTATGCTATATAAATTATAACGTATAATTATAGTCAAAATTATAACGTATAATTATAATCAAAATTATAATTATATAATTATAGTTAAAAAAATAATCCGTAGTATATAAAAAGATGAAAACCGATGTAAATCACGAAATAGAACCTTTGCCTCTATGCGGGCAGGAGTTACCAACAACTACCCTAGAACATGGAACCGCGCAAACGTTTCGTCTTCGAGAAATTAGCGATATACGAAAAGAGATCGAACAAGAACGCGAGAAAAGAGATAAGTTAAGTAAAAAATACCATAGAAGTGCAGAAATAATCACGACATTAGATATCTTGTTAAAAGTTGTTACGATGGGAGCGGGAGCAACGGGAATCTCTCTCCTAGCTACTGTAATCGCGGTACCCGCATCTATCGCTTGGTCGGAGCGGCGATAGGATTAGGGACGATAAGTTTCATCGGCAGTTTCGTTAATAAAAAACTCTCGTTGAAAGCGGAGAAGCATGAAAAAATTAAAACGTTAGCGGAAGCAAAACTCAACACGATAAGCGACTATGTCTCAAAAGCTCTCGAAGACGCTAATATTTCGGCAGAGGAAATTAAATTAATACTAAACGAGAAGGAGAAATTTAACGATATGAAAGAAGAAATTCAAAAGAAAAGTAAAGCCGCTATGGACGAAGAGACCAAAAAATCCTTAATCGATCGAGGAAGAGAAGGCGCAATACAATCTTTCAGAAATATGTTTTCAAAAAACCAGACGCAAACGTAAACGTAAAAACGTGAAACGCAAAAACGTGTTTAAAACATTATACTATTATATTAAAAAACATGTCGTTTCTAAAAGTTTCTGATCCCGTAAAAAGAGACTTTATCGTCGACAAGTTTCTTAAGACGAAGAAAAGGATTCAACGAGACTTTTTATCAGAAAAATTAGGCGATATAGGCCTACAGCGAGATTTAACGAAGTTGTACAAACCGATCGTCGACTCACAATCGGTAGTTTCGAAAGAACAAAACGCTTTGTTATCGGATATAAAAGAAAGCGCCTTATCGACAGCCAACGCGTTAAAAGCGCTTCCCGCATCGATTTCGTCGTTAAAAGCCGTTCAATTTCCACAATACCCTTCCATAGAGGCATATACGGATCCAGTCGAGGATATCAGAACCTTAGAACTAGGAGATATGGCGACCAAATACCTAAAACAATACGCGTCAAATAAAAAGGTTGCGGACACGACGTTAGGAATAAAATCTAAAGACGGACAATTCTATATAGGCGACAGTCCGATTACGATTCAAGGAGATGATATAACGGTTGGAGATAAGACGTACGTCGGAACTATGGGACTTTGGGAATTATTGACGATGGCTAAACCGAACAAAACGATATTCGGTAATAGCGATTTCAAAACATATGCAGAGATTCTAGATGAAACGAATGCCATGAGACAATCGAGCAATCCAGAAAAACCTAAATCGTCTAGAAGCGAAAAATACAACGAAATTATAAAGCCGATATGGGATGCGAAGGTTAGAAGGGCACAGCGTTCTTCAACGACGGGTAAAGGAGTGGGTAAGATGATGATGCAGCACGTAATTACCATTCCAGAAAATCCTAATGACTTGGTGGACGATCTAATATTACGAATGGACAGCTTCAAAGCGGGTAATACGGGTGTAAGAAATGAAATCGTTGCGATATGCGACGCGTTATTGAGGAGAGGAGCGATTGATAAACAACAATATAAAAAACTAATGTTATTAATATAAAAATGCTGGTTATTAATAGACGAAGGTATAAGAAAGTACACGTTATAGGTGGAGCCGGAATATTCGATACAGTTTCAGGTTTTTTCAAGAAACTGTTTAGGTCAAACGCCGCAAGACAATTAGGTACGACGGTCCTGAGTGCCGGTAAAGATGCCGCGAAAGAGATTGGAAAAAAGGCTCTCGATGTTGGGAAGAACGTGGCTATCGATGCAGGGAAACGATTAGTGGATAAAGCGGTCGTTAAAATGTTAGCGCCAAAAAATCAGGAAGCCCTAACGAAACTGATCGAGTCGTCGGCGTCTCAGTCGAGTGTATTACTTACGCAAAAGTCTAAAGACATTCTAAATAAGTTAATTAGCGACGGAGACAATAACGCGGTGGGGGCGGATACGAATATAAATAAATTAATCGACGGCTCAGGAACCGCTGTTAAAATTCAAGATTTAGTACGCGCGATAAATGGAGCTGGAAGGAAAGTTGTTTAAATATATAATCCTCGCTTATTAAAAAATGCAATCGGATATTTTAAGATTTACGGAAGAACCACTAACAGACGAGAGTATCGAGCGTTATGAATTCTACGACTACAAACCCTCCGCGAGAACAAATTATAACACGCCGGGGCAAATTCGTATAGACGTAATAACTCAAGATATACAGTGGTGTGCAAAAGTTTTGAATCACCCAACATTTTTGCGTTTCTTCAATTTCCATGGCTATTATTTCTAGTCAGCCACATAGCTAAAAAAGTTAATTCTATGTCGCGTTGCAGGGAATGTATTTAGCTTTGAAAAGTAACATCTTCACATGGTTTACTTTTAATTCACGTTGGTTATGATACGCATACATGAACCTCCACCCTACAAGTAGAAATGACAGATTGTGCGTTGAAGTTGGATCGAGATTAACCAATCACTGCTCCTTAAGCTGACCAATCACGAGGTTTATTTTGTCAACCAATCACGTAGGAGACAGCTTGCGCGCGTGAAACGGCTATAAATAAACGTGGGATTCTGGGTATCATCGACAGTTTGGGACTTGAACGGCACCATGAAGAAGGGTCCGAACGTCACAATGGAGCAGCGAGTTTGTGTGTCCGTGATGGACCAAGAAGGCTTTTCGAGCTGCCAGATCGCCAGAAGAATCGGCTGCAGTCCAGATTCTGAAGAAGATTAAGGAGACGGGGTCAGTGGTCGACAGGGTTCGCACCGGTCGTCCACGCGCGTCGACGTCACGCCAGGACCGCGCACTTCGCCGCATATCTCTTGCCAACCGCAAGATGTCATCACCTGAACTGCTATGTGAGTGGTGGGAGAAGTGCAACGTCGCTGTAGCTCATCAACAGTGCGTCGCCGGTGCCTGCAGTTCGGTCTGAGAGGATGCAAGGCACGGGGGAAGCCTCTGATGACCGACGTCCAGAGGCGCAACCGAAACCTGTGGGCACGGCGGTACTCCAGCTGGCGTAGTAAGATGTGGGAGTAGGTGCTTTTCAGCGATGAAGGCACCTTCTGCTTGTTTGGCAACCAAGGACACACGTATGTGAGGAAGTTTCCTGGAGAAGAATTCAAGCCAGAGTGCCTGAACCTGACAGTGAAGCATCCCCTGAAGATCATGGTCTGGGGCTGCATGGCTGCCAGTGGCGTCGGGCGTCTGCATATCGTCGATGGAACGGTCAACGCGACCAAGTACATCGAACTACTGCAGAAGTGCATGTTGCCATCAGCTCAGCAGCTGTTCCCGCGTCAGTTCTTGTTTCAAAATGACAATGCGCCATGCCATCGTGCCAAAACTGTCACCAAGTGGAAGCACCAGAACAACATCAGAACGCTGGACTGGCCCGCTCAATCACCAGATCTGAATCCGATTGAGAATCTCTGGCACAAAGTAGCCTTGGAAATATCCAAGAGACATCCGACCACCAAGCGCCAGCTGATCGAGTCGCTCATTGCCGCCTGGAACCATGTCGTAACCCATGACCACCTCGTCAAGCTGGTCCACTCAATGCCGACACGATACAGACAAGTGGTAAAGAGCAAGGTCTGGCCCATCAAGTACTGATCCATCATTGACACATAAAATCGGCCTTTTTCAAGGCCACAACATGATAGAGAAGGCTTACGATCGCAGAGAAATGCTCGTTATTTCATCTCAACTCATGCACGTGTACTATACACAGAAGAGGCATGGGCCGGTTTTTTGACTTTTTTCATATCGGCCTATCCACCATGTGGTAAAAATTTATTGTCATGTTATTTCAAAGAAATAAAGTTACAAAATGGTAAACAAACTATATGACAACAATTATTTCATAAGCATATTATTACCGCAACATTATTTACCTCAATACAGAGCAGTGAATCAAAGAATTGCAAAAATTGGCAGGTGATTCAAAACTTTTGCACACCACTGTATACGCTCATCCGGCAGAGTCTTATTTACTATTCAAAGGAAGACTAACTAAAGCGGCGGATGGAACCGCGTACGTTAATGCCGATGCAGTGGCGCTGGCGAATAACGGCTAATGCATCTTTTCAGCCAAATTTCGTATTCTTTAGCGAATCAAGATATCGAGACGATGTTAGGCCTGTTAAGATACCCGGACGGTTTCGCAAAAGCCCAAGGCCTTAACCAACTGTGGTATAAAGATACTACGGGTAACGCGGATATGGTGAATAATACCGGGTTCGCAGTTAGACAGGCGTATCTTATCCAGAAACCGAATGCTAAAGGTAAATTCAGTTTCATCGTGCCGCTAAAACACATTTTTGGATTCTGCGACGATTACGATAAGGTAATCTACGGCGTGAAACATACTTTAACGCTAGTATGTAAAGCCGACGACGACGCTATTTTCAAAGCTAATGCAGTAGCAGATGCTGGAAAGGTTACGCTCGATAAAATTGCTTGGTTTATGCCGCACGTGATCCCAGCCGATACGGAAAGAATGCAATTGCATAAAACTATCGAATCGAAAGTCTCTGTACCCATCGCGTATCGAGCCCGTCAGTGCGATACTATATCAGTCGCTGAAACGACTACGTTTAACTGGAGATTAGGCGTTAAAGCCGCTACCGACAGACCATGATATATAATATTAGGTTTTCAGACGGCTCGTAGCGGCGAACAAAACGCTAATCCATCGATATTCGACCATTGCAATCTTAAAAATGTGTACGCGATGGTGACTTCGGAAAGATACCCCGCCACCGACTACGACCTGTCATTTCCCGATCAAGATTTCGGACGGTTATATCGAGACGCGGCAACGTTTAACGAACAATTCTACGGCACGACTGAACTAATCACGCAATGCAATATTACTCCGCAAGATTTTAAAGATTTATACCCAATCATGGTAATCGATGTAAGTAAGCAATCCGAGATGATAAAAGCATCGAGTGTAGATATTAGTATTAAAGCAGTTTTCGCAGCTGAGGTACCCGCCGACACACAAGCGTTCGCGGTCGTGATTTCGGATAGATTGGTAAAACTCCAAAGCGATGGCGAGAAAATGTCCGTAATAGCTCGTTGAGCTTAGAACTGTATTGTTGAGTTTCCTATCAACGGTTTATGAAATAGAGTTTCGGTTAAAGAAAAATTTCTTTATAATAAAAAAAAGAATGTATAGTCTTCCAGAATTACAAAAATTAATTAAAGAGCACGGCATTAAAGGAACTTCTTTAATGAAGAAGCCCCAAAAAATCGAAGTTCTCATTGAGCGTGGGGTTTTACCCAAAGACTACGTATATAAGCCGTTAAAAGTGAAAGAAAAAGAAAATCCTGAGAAATATTTAAGACTTAAAACTATTCGCGTAAATCCTAGACGCGTAAGCGTGTACGACAGCGAAACTAACGAAACGAAAACGTATAAATCGATATACGCGTGTGGTAAGGCATACGACGTAGACCCACGCCTATTTATCGATTATGATGGGAAAACGTGGCGAAAACGATATAATATAAAAATCATAGATGCCCATCTATGAGTAATGTGGAAGAAAAAGAAGTTAATAAGCACGATACCGTGTAAGTTCAAATAGTTTCATTACCTCGCACCTGTGTATCGGGATAGGTAATGAAACTTTCACGTAGTAGTAGTAGTACGATTTAGTCGTCGTACACGAACAACTGCATCGTGGACAGGCCTGGGATAACCTCGGGTTCCGCACTAATGCAATATATCCTATACATTTGAAATTTTACCAAAGAATCGATTAAAAATTCTTTATAACTTCCGCCTAAATAAGTCGGATTAGGAGATGTATACAGAGTAACCCAAGCCGCATCATTCGCGGAGCTCGCCTCTATTCGCCAGTGATAAATTCTTCCGCTATCGTTGGGTCTTCCTCTAAACCCGAATTTCCAAACCCTAACCGGCGTTGGGCACATAATTGATAATCAGAAATCTCGATGCTTGTCGACGTCAGCGATCCATACTTCGTTTTCACCATCATTCCTGAACGCGTTAAATGCGGGGTAATTAGTTAATTCAGAACTAGCGTGCGCTGAAAAACCGATAGAACCATAATTCGATCTTAATCTAGGAACGTATCCGATAGGACATCTTTTAAGGCTCTTATCGGGAATAGTAGGAATCCATTGAAACATATTTCAATCTAAAAAAGGTACTCCTCGCGATGATATTATGTGAAACCTCCAGTACGAATATTTTCTTGTAGGATCAAACGTAAACTTATGTAAAATTTCGTTACCGAACACTCTAGTGTTTTCCGGCACGATATCGACGAAAGCGACGCCGTCATCGCTCGCTTGAACTTTCCATTTACTAATATTACTTATAATACTGTAGACTTAGTAATGTTTCCAATAGCGATATAAAACCCAGACATAGACAAAGGAATTGGATATTGTATTTGTATCCACTCATTCGCGGTGGAGGCAGGAAGCCAACCTCTCATCGGGTCAAAAGTATTTCGAAACGTTTGCCAACCAGCGGTTTCTACCGTGCCTCGAGGCTTGAGACTGCTAACACTAACTATATACGGGTAGCCATCGATCATCGTAAGATAGTTCGTCATCGTAGGTGTGGCCGTAATGATTCGTTCATCGACGACTAGCTCATCTACGTATTTTTTTGTTACCGCGTCTTGGGCATTCACAGGGTCATGTAGGGCAGTCAACCGACCATTCGCAATGCTACACACCGCAACAGCAGTATCACCATCTACTCGGTATATTGTGAAACTGGTGGCATCCCACGTCATATGGCAGTGGGCTAGGTTGTCATTTCGGCGTATACGAAATCCATAAGGAAGAGATGAAATAGACGAAGTACCACCAAGTCGTATATCAATTTCAGGCCCACCCGACGTTGTACCAATAGCCAGCTGAGGCGTTGCCAGCCCACCGGTCATGGTGTCGCCAGTCTTCAGCATGTGAAGAGCGGTCTGGTCATCTACATAACCTTTTGTAGCCGCCTCATCACTGTTTGCTGGAGCCGGTAAGTGCCTTATCTTGTGACTATTCATTACAATATTCTTATGAATGATAATGATAGGTGGTGAATTGGTATTACCAAGCTGGCACACGTTTTCCCCTGCGGCTCGAACCAGAAACCCATGTGTGGTTTCCAGGATGACTGGCGTCTGGGTTTTCTCAGCGGGAACAACAGCGAACTGAAGTTGGTTCTGAATATTTCCCAACGCAAGCGAGAAACCTTTATCATCAGTGAGATCGGTGCAGCCAAGAAGTCTGAATGTGTCGGCACCAACACTCACGTGCAGATCACCAGTCATCGTGTCACCAACCTTAAGCACGCGCAAGGCATCCTGGTTATCGACGTAACCTTTCGTTGCAGCGTTATCACTCGTTGTGGGATCTTTTAATCCTTTAATTAAATTTCCTCCCATATTAATATCTCCAGTTGCTGCGTTCGTTCCATCCGTACGAAGGAAATTATAATTCATTTGAGATAGAGTAACGCCTCTGGAAATTACTCTTTGAGAAAACCCTACATCGGTATGTCCAAATTTATCAACAGGCATTTTATATATTAATATTTTTTAATATAAATCGTTGATAACTTCTTGAAAGTCTACACCATCACCAGCCATCTTCTTCAACGCGTACAAACACAAATGTCCGCAAAACACTTCATTATTAGGCTGTATTCGTTCGCTGTTATAATACACCGGACTGCGTAAATATTCTAACAGCTCGTCAGGGGGAGGGAGTCCGTAACTATCGAAATAATGTTTTTTCGTACGATTCTTCATCCAAACTACCCAGTGCGTCCCTTCTCCGTTAGAATCGTCTAGATTGAGGATACCGCACTCGTTCATTCTCGGTCTTTTAGGTAATTGATCTCGTAGGTACACTCCCCTGAAATTTGGGATCTTAATCTTTTTTACTGCATCGAGCAGTTGTATATTCGACAAAGGAACGTTTGGCAATGCGACACCGCATACATTTATTTCTTTAACGATTCCGTAACTCATTTTTTATATTAGTTTAAATATATATATACTAAACGGAGTTAGCCTTTAGCGAATAATGTCCATAAGCCAACGTGTGAATTCCATCTCTCGTTATTACTCGTTTATCGTCATCCGCGGATAATGCGACTTTATTAACCTCTTCGGAAAACAAATCGTGTTTATACGATCTAATAACGTTCAGTTTCGTAATTGTTCACCTTTAGTAAACAAGCAGTCTTTGTAATCATCATGAGTAATCGTTTTCTTAACGACGCACTTCTTAACACCTTTACATTTCTTGTATTCCTCGCCATCCATTCTATACGAGTATAATTTAGATCTCAATCCTACAAACTCTTCAATTTGCTTTCCTCCGGCTTCGTCTTTAAACATACCGATAACTCTCTTGTTAATTCCAATTTTTATACCCGATGGGTGGGTATCGCATACACCTAACACCGCCTCTTTAGAATACTCGCTAGTATAGAATCTACTCTGAACGTCGTCGGCGATATCGGCGTAAAAATCTTCCGTTTTTATTTCGTACGCTAACGAATCGGTATCGGTAAATAATAATTTAGCCTTATCTCCGTATTTTGTCTTTATGTAATTGTAATGAAAGTCGTACACTAAAGTTTTACTCAAGTCTAGTATACACATACCTAGATATATCGGTTTATTGTAATACACCCTCGTTTTTCTCATGTGGACGGCGATTAAATTCTCATCAAAAATAGTTCGGCTATCGTAATTGGGTTTCGCGGCTAGTTTAATAGCCTGCTTTTCATCACATACCAATCTTACATCGACTCTATTTTCTATGTTCTCCATTGTCTTCCCGAACACGCTGTTGTTCATCAGTTTGAAAAAATCCTTCTCAAAATCGTTAGTAGCTCTCGTTCGTAATCGTGTGTTCAAATCGATGTACTCTTTCAACCAAGTACTTTGTTCAAATAGTATCCCTCTATGAATTTTCGCAACCTTCAACCCAAGACTTTCATACAATTTTAAATTTTCGTAATGTAATACATAATTCTTCTTATCGTTTAAATTTGGAATTAGTTTCGATACTACGCTCGTGTCGGGCCTTACATTTTCGGGAGCTAGAGGATAATCGTTGTGAAGATCGTGTAATTCGTTAGGATATTCCAAGTCTACTTCTAGTATACATCCTAAGGATCCTTCGTCGGTAAGACTTTTCCAATTATCCAACTCGTCTTTATCCATCCATCTAAATCCACGGGTTGGTAATAACTGGCTCATAGCCCATCCATACAAATTATTCGCATCCAGATAAGCGATGAATTTAGAATCCTTTGAACCATCGAATGTTCGCATATATTTATTGTTCGCTCTCGCGTAACGATTCGAAATTGTACTGACTCCTCCTCTCGTACCGTTCTTAATCATTAGAAGCATATCGTAATCGCTTAACAATTCTAATTCTACTCCGGTTAATTTCAATGCGGCATCCCAAGCTAGTCCGGGTGATGTGTAATACCACGCAGGGTCTAGTCCGTAGTTACTCGAGCACCTTGTCACCTTGTGCTGTCAGCTCTTTGAGCTCTAGCGACCTTCTCCATTTCTTTCTTTCCAATGTCGCGTCCCTTAGTTGTGCCAAGTTTATTCCAGTTGCTTCGTGTATCTTGTCCATCCATTTTTTCCTTGGTCTCCCTTGTTTTCTCTTTCCCTCTCCACAAGCCAGCATCATTTCTTTTTCCAATCCATCTGATCTCATAACATGTCCAAAGAACCTCAGCTTTGATTTTAGCACTGTTTGTTGTAACGTCTCATCTTGCTCAATTCCAATCGCCATGCGTACCCATTCATTAGTCCTTTTCTCCGGCCATGATGTTCTCAGCATCTTCCTCCATATCCACATTTTACAAGCATTGATTTTTTCTCTATTTTCTTGGTCATTGTCCACGTCTCACTGCCGTATGTTACTGTTGGTATAATCAAGGCCTTCACCAATCTTTTTTTCGTGTCTGTGCTCACATGTTTGTCTTTTCATATTTTTTCTAGTCCATTCATTGCGGCTTTTCCAATCGCCACCCTTCGGTTTATTTCCATATCGCACTTTCCTTCTCTTTCTACTACTGATCCCAAGAATGTAAAGCTTGTTACCGTCTCTAATTCCTCTCCATCCACCATACTCGAGCACACGTCTCTAAAATTCTCGAATACATCGGCTAGCAGTAAAACATCGGATTCGTTGTACAAGTTGTGGTAATCTCTTAAGGTCTTACACGCAAACTCTTTCCATACCGTTTGCGCGTGTTCGTATTGTTCGTCGCTAATATCAGAATCGTTTAGTTTCAAATAGAAAGCATCCTTCGGGGGTAGTTTAGTCTCATTCAGTTTTTCAACGCAATCGACGTAATCGTACGGATAAACTCCTTTTCTTTGTAAAAGATCGAGCTGTACACCAATTTGCGCTAAGATTTTTGCATTGGTCTTTACTTAGATTCTTCGATAACGCTTCGAGACTCGAAGCCATGAATTTAAAGCTGTCGATAAAACGTAGTTCTCTTTTAACGAGTATTTCTCTAACATCCTTCAAAAACTTATCGACTATAACTTCTCTACTAAACGACACGTACTTTTCTTCGTTGTTGGGAATACAATTGATCCTCTCGCCGTTATCGCCGCGCAATTTCTTTATAAATAGATGACTGTCGTACCCAGAAAGATTATGAAACACTACTGGGAAAAACTTTGGCGCTTTGTAGCTTAGATTACAGCTATTATGAGCGGCGCCTCTAAACTTGCCAGTAAAGTGACAGTGATCTCTAACTTTATCGTTCTTTAACTCTTTACAACATATATGGCATGTACTAGCTTCGTTATACCTTTTCTTTTCATCTTCGGTAAATATCATCTTCTTTTGAAATTTAAAACTCCGATATATGTTTCTTATATCATCTTCAAGAGTATTTATAAATAGTTGGGCAACGTCGTCTTTTTCGCTTTTCGCCGTAAACTTTACCAGGTTTTGCGAATAAAGTTCATCGTCGAAACATTTGATGTAATAGCAAAACGAGCTAGGCGTATGCTTTTGGTACTGGTTGGTGTAAGACACGCTAGGATCGGGTTGACATGTATCGATTGATTTTACGAAAGATTCGAAATGCGCGTACACGATGAATGGGACTCTCATCGATCTACAATAGTTTTTAAATTGTAACATAGTACCAGGGTCTGGTAGTTCCATTTTTGCAACACCGTGGCAACTGCAGTGCTCTGTATGCTTAACGAGAGCTTCTTCCCTTTCAAATCCATTAAGACAACGCCGACAATAATGCCTGACATGTTCTGCTTTACTCGTTTGAGAAGATAATAATCTGCTAAGACTTTTAATCAAACAATAATGTTGCGTGTTATCATCCGCAATCAGTAGTAAATCGATAGGGATAACGTCGGCAGATCCGTTTCGATTAGATATTCTTAAAGGATATACAAATCTTTCGTAGCCGAAAACATTAACCCTTAGATTATTATTTTTCTCGAATATATCGATGTCTTTCAACGTAGTGGGAAAATTAATTTCTGCCCAATTAAGATTTTCAGAATGTGTTCGTAATAACTTAGTAATTCGTTCTTGGTCTTTATCAATAGGAATTACAGCCCTAGTAATGCACCATTTAAAACACTCATCGTCTTCGTTCTTCATATTAATAATTATTTGTATGTTTTTTTTATGTTGTTATGTACTTTTGTATGTTTCAAAAACAAGTTTTCTCTGTACATGCCTCCGAAAACGTTGTCGAACGCTTTCAAATTGATATGATTGCAATGAACAGTGCTTCATGCCACAATAGAACTTTGGTAAGATTAACGTCCGATTCAATAGACTGGCCACCATTAGGGCGTTCTCAAGAGCTTCTTTCTCTCTTGCCCAAACGGCAGTTGATTTCTCATTCAATGCATTTCTTGGATTGCTGTATGCAAGATAAGTTTTGCTTTCACTAGAATAGTAAGCAAAATCGTCGTTTTCCCAATGCAACATTTCTTTAAATCTGTATATCTTCGCTTCAACACTCACAATCCAGTTGTTATGTATTACAACCGGATGAACACCTTTTGGCAAAGGATCATCGCCATATTGCAAATGCAAATCTTCATAAAAGGCTTTCCCACACAAAAATTTATCGACGGGTAACCTGGAGACCTTAATTTTTCCCTTAAGACGCTTTATTTCATAATTTAATGCAAACTGATCTATAACTCTTGTGCGTTCTATGGCAGTCTTTACAGCTCGATACAAAGCAATAGTAATTTCGCTGCTTTTGATGTATAAAAAAACCAGCATTATACACCGTACTGTCCCAAAGAATAGCTGCATCGCAAGAACCGTCAAGACATGGCATACTATGAAACGGATTTCGAACAAATATGACATCTAAGTCGGAACACAAAACGTTATATCCTAATTCGAGTGCTTCGAGTATCATATTGGTGCGAATAGCCATCTTATTGACAAAATCAAGTGAGCCATAAGCAGATCGCTTTTCTGAGGCGGGATCAGATCCATATGTATGGCAATTTATACCTTTGGACTGCAACAGAACGCACACTTTCTCGTTGGAGGCTAGAAGTAGATATGATTCGATCCCATGTTTCTGTAACGATGTCTCGTAGAAATTAACTGCCATTTCATAGGCTCCAAAATCCACCAGAGCTAACAATATAATATTATTATAAGACCTAGCCTGTAAGTTGAATATGAGCTTGAATTTTTAGCATCAACCTTGGCGACATTGTGCCGGATACTGTGACCTGAATCTACAAGTAACATAAGCACAATACTAAGCACATAAAAACATACAAACAAAGTAAGTAGATATAATAAAGTAGGTTTCTGTGCAGATAATCTAATGATAAATCCCAAACACATGTATGTTTTGCACTATGCAAATGCATAAAAATTATGAAATATAATCAAAAATAAGGATTACACTGCACATGTATACGTCAAGAAAACGTCCAGGGAACGGACCATAGGCTGGGTCCAAATAACACCAATTACCAAATGTATTTATGTTTAAAAATTGTTTTTCTATCAAAATTTGTATACAAATACATAGTTGAGTAGTAACATTTCTAATACAGAAAATTAAAGTCACTGTTTAAGAATAGGCGTAATAAAGACAAGGTTCTTAAAAGGTTGATCTTGCGTGCGCTTTACCTAATAATTAATCTGACTTGAAAAATACGATGGCTTTTATCACATCTCCTTTTGTGACCAGTGTAAGACTGCCGCAATCGTCCGTTCACCGACTCTTATGCTTTCCGTTAATGTTCGCTTGCTTCCTGATGGCGATAGTCTATTGCCATGAATCATAGGAAAATTTATTTTATTTTATTTATTTTAATTTTAAGCACTTATAATGCGTGCAATGTCAGTACATCTGAATCTGAGGCGTGGGTGTATGTTCGCTAGAGGTCAAGACGGAATCATGCAAAAGCCAGGATAAAGTAGGGAGTGTTAACAAGTGATTTAAACGTTGATAGCGAGTTTGCAAGTGGGACATCTGATGAAGAATAACATGTATCAACCCCGGAAAGAGAGTTTTGAACCATCTGGAGCTTTTACATTAAGAGACGATATACCGAACAACACCGCATTTGCATAGCCTACTCGAGAACCGACAAGTGCACAGGCCACTGTCTTAGCCATATCATTCGTCAGAGAATGTCTGATGTGACGAAATGCCTTGATGTGGTAGAAATAAGACCTGCAAATCGAAGTCATAGTGAGCGAGTTGTCAAGGGTGACACCGAGAATTTTAATTTTGTCTGATCGTGGGATTCGAGTTCAAAGACACCGAGTTATCGAGTTTAGCTGAGATATCTCTTGCAGAGAGGGCAACGTAGAGTTGAGTATCATCAGCATATTGTTGGACCATTGTATTATGCATGCGTGCAATTTGACAAGTGGGCGAGATAAAGATAGAAAAAGGAGAGACCAGAGGACAGAACCCTGAGGTACACCTGAACGACAACAATAGGATCATAACGAGATAAGTTTATTGACACTCTGAGAACGATCACTGAGTTAAGAAGATTTCCAGTGAAGAGCAGAACTAGTAAGTCCAAAAGTTGTATAGAGTAGAGACAACAAAATATCATGATCTACAGTATCAAACTTGCATTTTCAACGTCCAATCGATCTTTTGAAAATTTAATGGCGGACATCCAATCCGCCTTACCACCCACGGTTCTGTCTTTGTAAATCTTGCTTGTAACAAATTCTCCATGATGACACAGCAGATCCCACGTACTACCTTAACCCTAAATTAGTACTTAGACTAGTCTTTATCAATAACTAACCAATATTCCTTATCGCTGGTGTATCTACTAGATCACTATATTTGCATTATCATAGGGCAACTAGACATCTTAAAACAGGCTACTCTATATATTAAAATCTAGCTAAATAACCCTAACACTAATGACACTCGCTAATCACAACACAAATATGAATTAAAATGGAGGATCGCTACAGTGAGAGTGCGTCAGTTTGATTCTTCGTCTATGTGCAGGCTTTCCAATGGTGACTTTTTTAGTTATATGAGAATTGCTTGATTGCTTGATTCATTCTAGACTTATTTAGGATATTGTCGCAGTCCTACTGCATAAATTTACATGGTGAAACATAAAAAATGAACTATATAAAATATTTTCAAAACGAGAGCCAATAAAAAATTTTTATGGTTATATTCGTGTTCAGCACACCAAGATGCTACACATTAGGGCCTTTTCCAGTCAGTAACGATTTCTATGTTGACCAGTGTTATAGTTCAAGCTTTTCTGTTACTGTCCGATTCATTAGGAAGCGATTTTCTAAGTTTGGTATTTGAAAGGTAAAACTGTTACCTAACCATCGGGGAATTTTTCGCACGCCAGGATCTTCATTATCTGTGGTCCGACAAAGACACCGGGTTTGGCCTTTGCCAGAGACAGCTTAAGGAAGAAGTCTTGAAGGGACTTGAAGGCTGCCGACTCCTTATCTAGAGCTGTGACAAATTGTTTCATAAGGTCCAATTTGATGTGCAGTGGTCGCATCAGCACCTTCTTGGGTTCCACCAGTGGCTCCCACCTGGAGTTGTTCCTACCCAGAGAGAACTCGGTCCGCTGTGACCAGCCCCGCCTGTGTTAATGCACCTTGTTGTCCCTGCTGTCGCAAAGGGAAAGATAGCAGGGAAACTTGGTAAAACCGCCTTTGGAGACCAATCAGGAATGCTACCATTTTGAAGTATCCGTACTCATTATACTTCAATGCGTCTAGTAAGCCCTTCATGCTGTTGTAATCCTCTTTGAGGTGCACCGAGTAAGCCAGAGGAAAGGAAGGGTACTTGTTCCCGTTATGGAGCAGCACGGCTTTGAATCCCCTGCATGAACTGTCAATGAAGAGACGCCACTCGTTCGGGTTACAGTCGATTCCAAATGCCTCGAACACACCGGTCACATTGTGGCAGAAGCAGAGTCCATCTTGACTAGTGAAGAAGCTGGTAAAGCTTTGTGGCGCTTCCTTTCATCTGCGCCTTGCACACTTTCATTGAACAAATTCGGCTGCTTGAGCCTAGACGTCAAAAGTTTAAAAATGGATTTGGTGAGACCAAGATCTCTGATCAAGTCGTTGAGGTATTTTTCGTTGGAAAGTATGGGTTTCTCTCCTCAGCTCGGAAATTGTAATCTGGATCTCTAATGTCTTCCTCGCTCTCTGACTTATTGCTATCTTCCGAAGACGGCTGCTTTCTCTCCGGAGGAGTGGGTACGGGAAAATCAGGACAGTGTTACACCACGGCGTTGAATGAAAGAAAGTCTGGATACGTGATAGCAGGTGGATTCTTGCCAGTCTGACGTTTAGAAGGATCCACCATGCAGAAGTAGCAGTTGCTTCAGTGGTCAGTGGGTTCTCCCCAAATTCTTGGGATAACTAATTTCATGGCTCTCTTTTCCCCTCTGTACCATCCTGCACAAGAACAAAAATGAAATTGTGGTCATAAAAAAATGTATTTTACCAATGAATAACGTGTAAGACATTCTTGCAACATATTTTATATATCATATATTTGTTCAATAACATTGAAAATTTACAGAAATTGTAGAATTACAAGACTTTTAAAAAACTTTAAAAACGTTTATAACATAAAATGTCGTCATCTAAGCGAGTATCAATTGCAAATGTCCAGCTTACCCTCGAACGTTTTTTGCAGTGTTCGCAGGTGAAAGAGGTGCCCAGGGTTTGTCTTGATCCCCGATAGGCATGCCGAAATGTGCCTTGTAGGTCTCGAACATCTTAGCAGATGCTATCGCGAAGTTCTTTTCGCTCTTGTCTTGATAAATTGGCCGCAGACATAGCAAAATGCGTCTGCGGGTGCTTGCAGCCTCTTGATGCCATCTCAGATATGTATCCACTTAGACAGCTAGAGCTAAACTGAACTAATGGGCTTAAGGTTCTCGGACGTCGGAAGTTCTAGAATATTTTCGAAAGTTCTATAAAGTTCTAGCAGTTGCTCCAAGTTTACTCAGAACTGAATTCATCTTGAATGTTCTGGAAAATGGTAAATTTCAGAATATCACTGTCTTCGTCACAAAAGCAAAGTTTGTGGGGAATAATAGCCATTTCCTGTACTTTTAAGGCATAAGCAATTAGGAAATAACACTAACCAGGAACAAACAAGTCATTCATTGTTATATTAATTTAGGCGCCTTTCTCATTGTGACTGCCGGCAAGCCTGTGTTTATGTAAAAAATGTGTAGGCCCCAACATATTTTCTATTGCGACCGTATGCCTTCGATCCTGCTCATTTCTAATGAACTGGTTGAGTGAGATTCTTCATTATCGCTTTTCGTTTGAAAGGGTGCCACGCCATTTAAAGTTCACATGTACGGGCCATGCTGGCCCTAGATTCAACTCTCTGAAATATAGCAACGATTGGTATGCGAACTGGAATCCTCACGCCCAGAGGCACCTTGTCATACGCTTTAACCAATGGTCTGCATGGCTACAAGAAGTTTCCAACCACAATTTCTTAATTTTACGGTTTTAGATCCAATCTAACAATGGCTGGTCCTCATTAGTCGCCCATGAACTGATGAACTGTTGTTTTTTACTTTTGTCAAGCATTTTGACTTGTTGTGACCCTTTGGATAGCGTTGTGCAATTTCTGTGAATGTGATTATGTTTACTTCATTACGTTGCTAGCTTTAATATTGCAGATTGTTCCTTTTCAAATTACTTGCCAAACAAGGTAGAAACAGATCTGTTATCGTATCCTAGAATGCATCGTTGTTGTCTGGTCTGCATTTGAACTTAATTCAGGTTCTTTCGCTTTATCTGGTTTCTGGTGCTGCTTATTTTAGTTTAGCTTTATTTGCTGTTGCTGTGTGATGCTAGTAACATCATTTTTCGTCCTATGTGAAATGTAAAACATTTTCGACTGCCTGTCATGAGTTATCATTGTATATGCTTCTGTTGCTTCTTGAACAGTTAGACATCAGAATCTGGATGTTGGTCATTCACGCACTTATTCTCTTCGAAATAAAGCTGCAGCCTTACTTGATTTTCTTTATGAGCATTCCTTGAATATAGCCTACTTGCTCTTACTGAGAACTGGCTTCAACCTAGTGACACTCCTAGATTCAATTAAGATCTTATTCCACAACCTTCTGTATGCTAAACGAGCGTCGGTGTATTGGTAATGTGGTGGACCTGCCTTCCCTTTTAGGTCTTATCTGCACAAATTCACTTTGTCCATTCCTGCATCCAAGACACTTGAGTTCCGGGCCGCGACTCTCATTTCTGGCAACAGACAGGTATTGCCTATGAATATCTATCGGCCACAGTCCCTCTCTTTGACTGACTTTTTGAATGATTTGAAATCAGTACTGGAATATTTGATTTCCTCCCGTTTTGAAATAGTCATTATGGGTGACTTTGACATTCATGTCGATGTAGCTGGTCATGGTGTTTTAGCATTTCTTGATATGTTGGAAGGGTTTGACACAAAAGAACACATTACCTTTACGACATATAATAGATCCTATATCTTGGATGCCTTCATAACTCATTCTGACTCTCGACTGCTACATTCTATTACTTCTGTTCAGTCGCATCTTTGCGATCTTGTTGCCATCTTTGTTTGCAGTTGGTAACAAAATGCCAACATATATATACCAATGGAGAGTGGCCAAAGGATTTTCACGCAAACAGTGATTGTTTTGTATTGCCTTGTATTGTATTTGATAACTTATTTAGCGCTTCTTACAGAACAAACTACTCTGAGGCGCTTGCAGCATGAGAATCCCTGGGAAATAAGAACGTCTTTAAACCACGAGCTGACTGAGCTCTATCACCAACAGTGACCCTTGCACGAAGCGACAGCGGAAGTTCATTCCGCAGAGAAGGGCCAACAATAGCAAATGAGGACTTAACATGAGGAAGAAATAGATCCAGATGATCTAGAGAACGTAAAGGACGGGATGAGATACTAGAATGTGGAGGCCGAATAAGGCAACCAAAGATATTTAGAAGCTTGGCCCATGCGAGCTCTAACTACCAGTGATAAAAGTTTAAATTGAATTCGAGATTGGATAGGGAGCCAATGAAGTTGCTGAATGATGTATTCAGAGATATGAGAAACGAGGAAGACGTGATATTAACCTGCCCGCAGAATTTAGTTCTGATTGAAGGGAAGACAGTCGATACTTAGGCAACCAGCAAGTACAGAGTTGCAGTAATCAATGCGACAACATATCATGGCATGAATCATAGTAGTAAAGACAGAGAAAGAAACAGAACGACGAACAACTCTTAAGCGCCTTTATTGGTAGTAACAAGACCGAGTCAAACTAGAGACATGGTTTGCGAAGGTAAGGTTACAGTCAAGTATAACGCCCAGGTTACGAACACTGGACGAATCATAAAAGAGGGGGAACGCTTCAAATAAACAAGATTAGTCAATCTGAGCGAGACGGTATTTAGAACCAAACCAGATCAACTGAGTCATAGCAGGATTAAAGCGAAGACGATTGCAGGACATCCTGGGCATCAAACTTACCAACAAGAACAAGCTGCGCAGACAGAGGTCCATGAACAAAAGCCTGGGCATCATCAGCGTACAATTGACCAACAGCGAAGTGTTTAGCAAAGAGGAGGGGATATCAGCATTCTACAAAATGTATAAAAGAGGACCAAGGACCGAGACCTGGAGAACACCAATATCAACTTTAACCCAGGATCTACGGGAGTCCCCAAGAATAACCACCTGTGTTCGACCGCTAAGATAAGAACAAAACAGAGGAGGACCATGGAGGCCAAAAGATAGCTCAAGACGGCGTAACAAAATATTATGATCCAAGCAGGTTAATATGAGACTAATCAATATCTGAATAAATGTCTGAGATTAGGGAATAAGAACAGATTCAGTAGAGTGCTGACGCCTAAAACCAGACTGATCAGGAGACATAAGTCCTGAATCTTCAAGATAGAGTAACAATTGAAGGAAACAAGTCTCTCAAGCGTTTTGGAGAGAAAAGAGAGATTGGAAATAGGGCGATAATTATGAAGGTCATTAGGATCAAGATTAGGTTTTTAAGAGATGGGAGAATGATAGCACGCTTTTGTGATTCAGGGAGATGCCCCTCCAGAAGAGATCTGTTAAACATGTGCAATAGATATAGTGATAAAACATATAAAATGTCCAAAATAACAAATGGAGGAAGAGGATCAAGTTCACCAGACTTCCTATTAGATAATCGAATAATCCGGCATAGCTCCGACTCCGATAACGGACGAAAGGCATCGAAGACGGATCCAGTAACGGAGCACTGCGGAGGGGGAGATCACGCAGTAGCTGCACAATGACCCTGAATGTTCTCGTTTAGGAAGGGTTAGGATTAGGGTTTTGATGGTACCTCTACAAAAGAAGGCAAATGCAAGTGAATGCAGTACTATAACCAAGTTAATTTAAGGATTACGCAATTATGAAAGTATTACCAGTCTCAATCATTAGTAGTAGTTGGGAGGTTAGAATGGAGAGAGGGAGCAGCCAGTACGGAAATATTAACTGATGCCAACGTCCGTCTGAGTCAACGGAGTAGAGGTAGGACTCCTGATTGTTTTGTTCAGAGAGAGAGAATGGCTCTGATAACTGGGAAGTGACTTACCCTGCCCACGTAGAGAGCGATTGCAAAATCAGATCAAAGAGAGACAGGAAGCCAGACGGTTAGAGGTACAGGGAGAGATACGAAGACAGACCACGCTGAGTAAAGGAGTCCGCTTAGACGCCAGAGAAGTCAGTCGAGAGTTAGGCGTCAGAGAACACAGTCCAATAGCTCTGAGAGGTGCCACTCTCGGAGATAGATCGCAGTTTAAAAAGTAGCCAAGTTACAGTCCAGAGCGTTTCAGGCGCTATAGCAATCGATATAGGTAGAATAGATTAAAGTTTGTCGTTGGCTATGTTCTTCGCTCACTCCGTATCGCAACGCTGTTAAACTAGGACCACGCTCGCTTCACGAAAGACTATTGTGTCTGACGAATGACTATCGAGAATAAACGATGAAAATTGAACAATGCGCTCCGAACGTGAAACCAATACCGTAACTGGTGGAAGCAGGAACTATAGCATAATCACTGGCGGAACGGAACAATATCACATTACAATAAGCCTCATACCGCATCGGAGATCATGTTGAAAATAAAACTCCAAGGATGGAAAGCAAAGCAGAAGCTACACAAGTTATAGGAGAAGATCAGTTTGAATTCTGAAGAGGAAGGGGGACAAGAGACACTATTGGAGTCCTAACAACCATGGGGGAGAGACGTTTACAGCATGGGAAAGATTTGTGTGTCTGCTTTGTGGATTATGAAAAGGCCTTTGACAGAGAGAACTGGTGCAAACTCACAACACTACTCTCAAAGATCGGAATAGACTAGAGAGACAGAGGGTAAATAAGAAACTTGCACATGAACCAGTCAGCGGTAGTGAGAGTACAGAAAATAAACTCACTACCTGGAGAAATAGGAAGAGGTGTCAGACAAGGATGCCCGCTATCTCCTTTACTCTTCAGCAGCTACATAACAGATGTTGCTCACAGAAACTCGGGAGAATATAGATGGCTCAGTCAAGGTTGGGAGAATCTGGTAATTGCCATAAGATTTGCGGATGACCAGGCAATGGTAGCAGATACCAATGCTGGACTACAAAGAGTTATGGATGCGCTGAACAAAACATTGGAAGAATATGTTATGAAATAAAAAGAAAACAAATATGCTGAGATTGAGTAAATGTGAAGAAAAAAGAATAGCTATTGTAGTCGATAGTACAAAAACTAAACAAGTCCACCAGTTCTGTTATCTTGGAAGTTTAATAGTAGATGACTGCAGATGCAATAACGAGATCAAGAGAAGAATAACAAAGGGAAAAGATGTAATCTGGAAGAGAGGAGAACTTCTGAGAGAAAGGCTGAATCTGGATCTAAAGAAAAGTTATGAAAATCCTCATATGGAGTGTAACATTGTATGGTTCTGATATATGGACTGCTGGAAAGGCAGAAACTGAGGAACTCGAGGCATTTGAAATGTGGATATGAAAAAGGCTGGCCAAAAGCAGCTGGAAGGATTATAAAACAAACGAGGAGGTGTTGCACTTGGTACAGGCAGAAAGGACACTGGTCAATACAACAAGGAGACAAGTGAACTGGATTGGTCACATACTAAGTGGAAATCGAAGTAATCGAAGGAACAATTGAGAGAAAGTTCCAGGAAGACCAAGGAATATGCTGTTGGACTGGATGACGGATAAAGAAAAAAGACGGGGCTACGAAGAAGATAAGGAAAGGGCACGGATAAGGAAAGTGGCGTCATTGGACTCTTGGGTGTGTCTAAGGGCAGAACACTGAAGAAAAGGAGCCATCTTTGCAAAATTTGACCACATTTAAACATTGGATGTTATAATTGAGAGATGCCAGAGTGTACATAGGTGCAGATGTAGCATGAGATCACCATCTCTTGGGTCTGCTGCCTTGTTAAGCTAAGTGTAAGCGCCATATCTTCTTGTCATGCATGGATTTCCGATTTCAGCTTAGTGACTGAACACTGAAGCAATGACACCACTGAAAATTGTCTAGTTACCAGAAGACGTAGTTCACACAGTCAGCAATGGTTTGGATCTTGTCTCAATTCATAATACCACAACCTCCAATCGCAGTAGGCGTATACTTTCTGACATTTAGTCTAGTGAAACTCAAGATACTTAAAAGGATTTTGAGATTTGGATACGGTGCAGCGAGGTTTAACAAGTGTTAACATTTGATTTGGTCTACTTTACATGTGTCCTCTCCCATGTTTAGTCTTAAACTCTTGTTCTTCAGGTGTGAGTGCGTTTTCGTTGACTGCTATAAATAATGCATTATTAGTACCAGATACTAGCTAAAATAAATGTATTTCTAAAATGTAACAGCAGTTTCTATTAGCTGAATCTTGGACAAATTACAAAGAACGAGAATTTACTTATTGTCTTGCTTAAACCAGTTTCATGCAAACCCGTAAAGTGTTGCGCGTCATGTTGCAACGACATTTTAAAATCAGACACTTATAAATATCTGCTTTATTTCACATAACACGGATATTCGGTAGATCTTGGCAATACTGAATTCATCGTAGTGATCCGATAGCTAAACTTTGGGGATAAGTAACGAGAGACTTATTTTGGCTGCCAGCATAGCTAAATAAGAAAGGTTCCAACTTAAACTCATAAAGGTGAGTGTTCTGCTTCGATAGATAAAGCATAGATGATGAATGTGCTCCTCAGCATGTACTGCGTATAATACATATGCATATGTGTTGTTGCAAGTTTGTCTAGGAATAGTAAAAACATCCGCAGTAATTTAAAATTGCATAAATTCACAAGCAAAATCGGACTCGCATGTACAAGGAAAAACGACCACAGCTGTCCAATGAACAGCAGAATCTCCACAAAACACAGCGTCAACATCACACAAAAAGGTCATCCACGGCGGGAAACAGAATCAAAACTATTCTCTTTACAACGACATCTTCAAAACGAACATCATCAAAAGAACATCTCCGGAGTCGGGCCCCTCAACACAGCAGAACGACCAACAGAGTCAAAACCAGAAGCCGGACTGAAATTAACTCGCACTCGCGCCTATTTATAGGCTGGAGTTCCCGACCAAAATGGGACACTCCTATTCTAACATCTGTTGTCTCTTTATGCTGCAGGACGACTCAGAATGTCCGGCAAAAAGTTAAAACGTCCAGGACGATGTTTAATGTTCAAAAAATACTGAGTCAATTCCAAACTTCATCGCAATGGTTTCTGATTTGTGTTGGCCATTTTGTTGATGAATTGGAGCCGGCTATGATCAGTGTACACAGTGACCGGCGCAGAACCAAAATATACGCTGAACGCACGTACAGCCACCACCAAGGCCAACGCTTCCTTTTCCACAATGGAATAGCGCGTCTCGTGGATGTTAAATTTCCGGCTCAAGTAGCAGACCGGATGTTCCACCTCGTCCACGACCAGAAACAAACAAGCTCCGACACAAAATTGAGATGCATCAACAGCCAAACAAAATGGAATGTCATAATTGGGCGGCCGTAAAATAGGGCGCGATGCCAAGCGCGATTTTAAATCGACAAAGGCTTTCTCTGCATCTACAGACCAGTGGAAAGGCTGGCCTTTCTTTCACAATTCACTCAAAGCCAAAGTCATTTCACAGTAGTGACGTAAATACCTCCGATAATAACCGGCCAATCCAAGAAATGATTGCTCCTGTTTCTTATTAAGCGGTCTAGAAAAATTTTGCGAAACCTGGACCTTTTGCGATCTAGGCTGAATTGCATTGAGACCAATGCGATGTCCCAAAAGTCACATTTTTTCCGGATTTAGTGTCAATTTAGCATCACAAATTCTTGACAACACCTGTTTTTAAATGACCAAGGAGAACAAAAAATTATAGCGTCATCAAGGTAAACATTACAAAAGTCATCAAATCCATGACACAATTTTCTGACTAATTTAGAAAACGTTGCTGGACCATTTCTCAAACCAAACGGCATAATATTTACACTGGAAATGTCCATGCGGTGTAACAAACCCAGTAAGAGGAATGGATTCTTTATCCAATGGGATTTGCCAATATCCCTTTGTCATGTCTAATTTAATACGAAACTTCGCCTTTCCCACCTTATCAATCAATGTTTCAACACGAGGCATGGGAAAAGGATCAGGTACCGTGACGGAATTTAATTTTCTGAAATCCCTGCACAAGCGACTTGTTTCTGTACCATTACCATTGGAGCAGCTCAAGGACTGTCCAATTCTTCAATTATTCCGATTTTAAAGAGTTCCGCTATTTCCTGATCAACCCTAGACAATCTCTCAGGATTTAATCTATATGCGATTTGCCGTGTTGGATGGGCTCCAGGGATTAAATCAATATGATGGAATATTACATCCGTTTTCTCCGAGACCACACTAAACACACCTTCAAAAGGATGCAACAGTTCCATTAATTCAATTGTTTGAACTCAATTCAATTGACAGGTAGAAATAGCTTCATCCAAATTAACAGTCTTATATACAGACGCAGTAGGTGTACAATTTGCATGCACAGACAACACAGATGGAACTACACTGCGACACAGTATATTATCTCTAGTCTAGTCACGCTTCATTAAATTCACGTGCACTACACGGGTCCTTTAACGCGGTCAGGCGTGGCGACCAGATAATCAACCTGACCTAGGCGCTCCAACACAGTATAGGGGCCACAATACTTAGCTTGCAGTGGTTTCCCAATCAGTGGTAGCAACAGCAATAAAATAATCACCATGCCTCATCCTCAGTGTGTTTATCAAACCAATCATTTGATTTCGACTGTGCAACCAGCACATTCTCATTCGCCACTTTAACAGCAGCCTGAATACGTTCACGCATATTCAACTCAAAATCAATCAAATTGGATTTTGACAAACCATGCATGACCTCATCATTCAACCAACTTTGTATAATCATCTGCAATGGCCCGTTCACATAAAAACCAAATAGTAAATCGTAAGCAGAAAAGCCCAGTCCCTGCCTAGGAACTTCCCTGTACGCAAACAGAAACAACGGTAAAACTTCAACCCCCATTGCCAGGGAAATCCTCAACAATTGCCTTTAACATATCTTTCAATGTCCGGTGAAATCTTTCACAACACCCATTTGTCTGTGGGTGGTACGGAATTGTTTCAACTGCACAATTTGACTTTAATTGAGAAAAATTTGCATAATTTCCGACATAAAATCTGAACCACAATCAGGCAAAATCTCTTGAGGGAATCCAAACATTGTAAAGACGGAGATTTGACCCTTTGCTACATAAGTAGCAGTATGATTTCTTAGTGGAAATGCCTGTGGGTAATCAGTGGCCATATGAATCACCGTTATTATAAACCTATTCCTGGATTTATAACATATTCAACGTTCCGACTATATCGATTGCTAAACGTGAACATGGCTTTCAGGTAACAGGTAAGTTGATATATGGATCACGTGCAGTTTTGGCCCGCTTTCCGAACTTCTGCATACATCGCAGGTGCGGCAGTAAAGTTTAACAGTGCCAAAAATACTGGGCCAACAGGATTGCCTCAACAAAGGGTCCACAGTTTTCTGCGTTCCCAAATGACTGCTAGCTGGAATGTCAGGTGCAACATATAACAACTTAATTTTGTAGGGACAACAATTTGTGTTCGCTCTAAGCCCTCTGGTGTGAACTTGTCCCTCACAAACGTACAAGTACTCCATTTACAATTGCATACGAATGGCGCTCCATCGTGCGACTATTATCAGAGACCGCCAACTGATACAACGGCGCTAAATCCTTGCACGCCCGTTGCGCATGAATGAACTGCTCAACAGATGCAATATCAGATATATTAATATCTGTATCAGACTGTTCGTCGAATAATTTAACCAGAATATTGTCGTCAGTGAAATCACACAAACCAGGGGAAGAAATAATACGCGTCCCAGTATTGTGAACATTTGGTGGTATATAATCTGGTTCAACTGCTCCCTGTGCTCTGGTAACCACCCCACAATCCTTCGTTTTTTCATCTACCAACCCTATAATTATCATTGCCAATTAGTATATGTATTCCGGGAGGCAAACTATCAATCAGGCAGCATAGTATAGGGCCCTTCCCAAAAGCACTGTCAACCCGAATTTCAACCAGTGGCACCTCCACTGTGACTCCAGTAATTTTCTTTATTAATCTGTTCTCGCCCGTGTCACAAAACTCAGACGGTTTAATCAACTCCATACTGACCAATCTTTGCAAAGAACCAGAATCTCTGAGCAACGCAATAACGAGATCTTCCATTGGCATCAAACAAAGTGCCAGTAGAACAAAACGGTAGTTAGGACTTACCTGCAACTTCCAATTTATTCGGAATAGCCCCCGTAACCAATTCAACGGTTTTAGCTGTGGTTTCTAGATACTCCTGCTCCCGTTTTCGCCCTAAACTGAAACAGGACGAAAGGGAGGGGCCAATTTTCTTACAGTAAGAAGAGGTAACTGGCGTACTAAACCCTTGTTGAAATTTTCTTTCTCTTGGTGGCGAAAATTTGTAAGGAGCCCCTGTTGTGCCCTGTCTCCAATTTTGACCAAACCCAGAATAGTTTTGTGTTTCCCCGGGACTGGTACCACGCGAGGACTCGACATGAAAGGGTTTGTAGAATATGGCGTACTCATCCGCCACTCTAGCCGCTTCCATGAGAATTTTGGGCTTCTTGTCAACTAAACACTTATGTAATTCCACAGACAAACACTTTACAAATTGTTCCAATTTGAAAACTTCAAAAGCTCTACCCAAATTAAGCGAAACCTGTTCCCCCTCGAACCACCGTTGAAAAGGCAACCTCAATCGGAACGCAAAATTTGAATAAGTTTCCAAATTCCTCTTAACAAGTGCTCTAAAACGCTTTCGGTACACTTCCGGCACACGGGAATACACAATTAGCAATGCCTGATTTAAGTATCGTAATCTTCGCATTTCTCAATAGAAAGTTCAGAAAAAACTTTCCGTTCTTTACCCCTTTAATTGGGTGTGCAAAAGAGCGGTCCTTTTAACCCTAGGAAATTTATGAATTGTCATGGTTTTTTCAAAGGATAGCAGGTGTTTGTCACGAGTTCGTTTTTAGCTTACATGGAAGTCAAACACAACCCGAGTTTATATTAACACACGAATTATTTACAAGAAAATTATATACAATTCATATTAATATTGACCCCTTCCTTCAAACATGATTATATATTTCGTTCATAAAGTTCGATACAAATGCAATTAATTCTCACGATACACAGGCTACAGGCACAGTTCCTCGCGGTTTCCAGCGCGATTTCAGCTCCGTTTCTCTTTACCAGTGGAATGACCATCAAAAGAGCTCGACTTGGTCCACTGCTCCACTCCAAACAACCAACCAGCCAACCGACCAACCAATCGGGCTAAATATATAAAATAAACTTATAAACAATACGCTTAAATAAGAAGCCTTTCACATACTATACCGTATAAGCCAATATACACCAAATGTCGTTAAATATTCAGATTTCTATGCATAAGAGCCTTCATCCAACCGCTAGCTAAATTCTCTCATTTAGAACTCCAGTTCGACAAAAGAATCATTCACGCTAGTTATATACCTATATATACATATCGCAATTCAGCTTGACTAAAGCGAACCTTCAAAGTGTCAAAGTGTACACACACTCGAGACTATATATATATATACGACTTAAATCAATAGGCTTACGTATACGCTCCTCCAAACCGTGGTCCCTCTAACCGCAACGTGTGCCCAGTGAGCGCCCAATAGGTCTGTTCAACATCGGAAGGAACCAGCTTTACGACGCTATCCAAAATCGGGCCAGTTTCTGTCTTCTCAGTTCTAGACCATACTGTCTCTGTTTCTCTTCCATTTCAGCCAATAATTTCCCTTCTTCCAACTGCAACTTTCTTTCCTCTGCTTCAGCTTTTTTTAGCGTTCTCTCTTCCACTTCTGCCTGCAACTTCCTGTCTTCCAAGCGCATTATTTCTTCAACTTCAAATTTAAGTTAACTCCGCCTCGGGGAGATGCAACCCCGCAACTCCCCGTGCCGGTCCAAGCCCAAAAAAGGAGGTGGGTTTGTCAGATGAGTGTCGATGCGCTGACAGTAAAAAACAAAGACGATTGAAATCTGATGCCAGGAAACTTAAATCCACGAACAAGCCGGCCCGGACGTCGCCCGGCTAAACAAGGTCCGCGACTCCAACTGAGCAATCGGGTTTGGATCGAAAAGTCAGCTACCGAAAGAAAGATTACACCTGCTAAAGACGTACTGTCAGTAGGAAAAACATGGAACGTCCGAACACTGTGGGCGGCAGGCAAACTGCAGCTGCTTCAGGAAGAGATGAAAAGATACAGATTCTTGGAATTTCGGAAATGCGCTTGACACTGGCAGGAGAAATAAACGGAAGTAAAATAATATGGTCAGGACATAAGACCAGAAATGAAGCAGGTGTCGGATTCCTGTTAAACAACAAAAGCTCGCAACGCCTTGAAGGGATATAAACCAGTAAGCGACAGAATATTAGTGGCAAGATTTGGAGCCCAACAATTCGACGTAGCAGTCATTCAAGTGTATGCACCCACAGCAGAGAGCTCAGATGAATACATCGAGAGGTTTTATGCAGATTTAACATCAATTGTTGAAGAAGTATCTAAGCGAGATGTGCTTATTGTCGGAGGCGATTGGAACGCAAAGATTGGCTCAGACAATACAGGATGGGAGAAAATCATAGGAAGATTTGGATATGGGGATAGAAATAAACGTGGTGAGAAGTTGCTGGAATTTGCAATGGATAACGAATTAATGATCTGCAACACAAGGTTCCAACAGAAAGACTCTCGTAAATGGACATGGCGCTCTTGCGATAACAAATCCAGAAATAGGATAGATCTGATATTAATCAATTTGCGATGGACAACATCAGTACATCAATGTCGGATATTTCAGGGTGCAGATGTGGATCAATGCAGAGACATAAAATAATATTACGGAGAATGCAAAATAAGAGAAGTATACAAGATGATAAGGAAAATTAACAAAAGATGGCAGCCAAGAATTGCATCAATCAGGTATGAAAAGGGGGCAGTGTTGATGGACAAAGCAGACATTATACAAAGATGGACAGATTACTGTAGCGACTTATACAAAGCGTAAATGGATGAAGATGTTGCAGAACAGGTAATTACAGAACTGAAAGAAATATCTTCACCAGCTGAAGATATTGCAAATTATATCTTGGAAGCAGAGGTGATAAGAGCTGTGCAACGATTGAAAAACAACAAAAGTCCGGGCATCGATGGTATAACAGGCGAGGTGATAAAAATGGAGGAGATATCATGATACAGGAGATACACAAGCTTTGTAATGCAATATGGAAAGAAGGACGCACGCCGGAGGAATGGAAGAAGTAAATTCTAGTTGTTCTTCACAAGAAAGGAAATGCACTTGAATGTAATGATTATAGAACTATCGCACTGTTAAGTCACCTTGGCAAAGTATTGACTATGATACTAACAGAGAGACTTAAAAGCCAGATTGAAAAACATCTTGCAGGCGGGGTTTAGAAGAGATAGAAGTACTGTACAACAGATACTAGCACTGAGACTGACAGAAGAAAGAACAAGAAAATCTATAACCGCTTTGTATACTTCAAAAAGCCTTTCGATAGCATAGATCAAAGCGTAACATGGGCGGTCTAGGAATCGTATGGCGTGGATAATAAATTGACCCGTCTACTGAAGGAAATCAACAGCAATGCAAAGGTAGTGGTCAGAGTATGTGGCGAAACTGGAGTTTGGTTTGATACTTGCAGAGGTACAAGACAGGGTGATCCAATATCACCGAGTATTTTCATCACACTCCTAGAAAGAGCACTGGACAAGATCAAGGAGAATGATGGAGTATCGGTCAGCGGCATAAAGATCAATATTCTTTGCTTTGCTGACTATATTGACCTGATTGGAGAAGATGAACAACGATTGGAGCACAAAGTGGAAATGCTGAACGAAGAAGGAAAGAGATATGGCCTTAACATGAATATTGATAAAGCAAAAACAATGGTATTTGGCAAAAAGAATTTAACAAAGCACGGCACTCAGTTGGAAAATGTTTAAAAGTTTACATACCTTGGATGCAATATGACATATGACTTGGACAGTAGGAAAGAAATACTAGTCAGAATTGCAAAGGCGACAGCAATACTGAAAGCTATGGATAAAATCTGGAAAAGCAAAGCCATAAACCTGGAGACAAAACTGAGCGTTCTGAAAACATGTGTTTTCAGTAGCATGCTATATGGATGTGAAGCTTGGGTAATAACGAAAGATGTTGAAAGAAGGATACTGGCCTTTGAGAGAAAATGCTATAGGAAGATTATGAAAATAGGATGGACACAAAAGGTGAGCAATGCAGAACTATACAGACGGATACATCTCAAAGAGAACTTGATGCAGAAGGTAATTCAGAGGAAACTGGGATTATTTGGTCACATATGCAGAATGAGCAACGATAGGAAGATCAAGACATTAGTGTTCGGAATGATGGGTGGACCAAACAAGAGAGGACGACCCCACAAAGAATGGATAGACTACATAATCGAATGGTGTGGAACATCACTCCAGGAGCTGAGCCACGCCGCATGGAAAGACAACAGTGGAAGAACATAGTGAAAATGGCATCGGACACCTACGGGCTTTGTACCCATGGTTTATGATGATGATGAAATTTAAGTTTAGCTACTGTAACTCAAATTCTCTCTTCTGTCTTCTGTTGCCTTACCGCCTCTTTAGTTTCTTTTTGGGCCTCAAGTTCCTTTTCTTTAATTTTTAGGCGCACTTGCTCCACATCCACTTTTACCGAGGATAGTATTTTAAATAAAGCTTTTGTAATTGCATTTTACTCAATACTTTGTATCGTAGCCCATTTTTTCCAGCTCCTCCCTCAATTCACCGGCCGACATTTCAAAAACGTCGTATAGAGCTATCTCCTTAGCATGAACCGGCGACTCCATTTTAGAACTAATCTTGTACTCCAAACGTACAGCAATTGACGGAATTAAACCGCTCACAAAACTTTAGTCATAATTTCTGCAACCCAATTTCAGGCGACAAAATTTAGTGAAAAGAACGATTTTTACAAATTTTAAGGACGAGTCCCCATAGGTTGCAAGTCAGTCTAGGAGTAGTAAAGACATCCGCAGTAATTTAAAATGGCATATATTTACAAGCAAACTCGGACTCACGTGTACAAAGAAAAAACGACCACAGCAGTAGTTAAATAAGGGCCGCTTAAAGACCACCTCGCAAAAATACAAGGGCCGCTTTAAGACCAGCTCCAAACAAGGGCCGCTTTAAGACCAGCTCGAAACATGGGCCGCTTTAAGACCAGCTCCAAACAAGGGCGGGTTTAAACTCACCTCTAAACAATGGCCCACTTCCAAACAAGCACAGATTCTAAACCACATCACATCCAAACGAAGACGGATTTCAACTCATCTCCAAAAGTTTCTTCATTTATAATATTAATAATAATAATAAATATGATTTAATAAAATATTTTAATAAAAGATCGTGTGTCATTGCTTAAATATACTAAGTTTTATTATAAGTGTTATATAGCGCTATAAACGCAATAAATATAAAGGCTCTATAAATGTAATTAGATGGAAGAATGGCTTTTCTTTAGATTATTGGTCCGAACCCATGGCGCCTTCAATAGCTAGGAATCTGCCTAAACACGTCTTATAGGTATGCAAATACGAGCACATAAACACAGACACACAAAAGGTCTTAAACGTACGAATAGTATACGAATGTACTATTCGTCGTTATACGATAGCGTTAATAATAAAACGTTGTGACCTACAAATTTACGAATTTGTCGAAGGGATGTCATAGACATAGGCCTAAATCCTTCCAATCATCAAAGAACTACGACTCAATAGATAGCTATATTGATAAATATATTCCGATTTTTGTCCATATATAAGAGATCCAATAACCGTTTTATATCATTCTCAACGATGGATCCTACGTGGAAGCATCGTTTTTCGGCTATTTTAAGCGGACCGTCGGGATGCGGTAAAACGCAATTTACGCTTCGTTTTATAGACCATTTGCCCCTCATGGTAAAACCTTCAATCGAAAAGATCATGTGGTGCTATGGGATTTATCAAGATATATTGACAAATACCCACAAATTCAGTTTCTCGAAGGTCTTCCCGACTTGAACATATTCGATGGAAAAGACAAGACTCTTCTCATATTAGCCGATCTCATGAGCGAAACAGACGAACGGGTGACTAAGATATTTACAAAGATCAGCCACCACAAAGACTTATCTGTGATATATCTGACACAAAATCTGTTTTATCGAAGCATACACACCAGAACTATAAGTCTCAACGCACACTATCTGATTTTTTCAAAAACGTTAGAGATTCTACTCAGATTGCAAATCTGAGCAGACAGATGTTTCCCGGAAAGTCCAATTTTATGCTTGAAGCGTTCAGTGATGCAACGATGGTGCCCTTTGGCTATCTATTAGTCGATCTTAGACCCGATGCCGATGAGAGGTGTAGATTAAGAACTAACATATTTCCCGGCGAAATCCATTATGCGTATGTGAGAAAATGAATAAAATATATACGCGCGCAGAACGTCTATCGCTCATTCGTTTAAAATGTCGCCCAAACTAAAGAAGTATCTTGCAATGCTAAGACTGATCAAAGAAGCGACGGCTAAAGTTAGGAAAAGCGTTTTAAAGAAATGCGACACGGGTCTCTTATGCTGTCTGTGCGAATGTTTAAAGAATTTTTTAAAAGGAAACATACCTTTGACCGAGTCTCAGAAGAAGAAACTGCAGCGATACAAAAGCATCCTAAGACATTTGGCTTCGAAGAAAATACGCGCGGCTAAGAAGAAGAAACTGATTCAGACTGGCGGATTCATCGGCGCTCTGCTAACTGCTAATTCCTAGGCTCGCTTCTAATTCCCAAGAATTAGGATGGAACATGCAAAGAAGATGGTTTTAGTCGAACCGAGACAGATCGAAAAGTGGAAAGAAACCGCGGTCGACAAGACTTTATCAAAATTAGACGGCGAAATCTACGATATATTACACAGAAACATTGCTGACGACGAAAAGGCTAAACTGTATTCAAATAGTTTGACTCGTTATTTAAATCTTGATAAACCTATAGTCATAACAAAATTTACGTCCACAGATGTCGAGGAGAAAACGGACTCCGTGGGAGGGAGCAAAAGCTAAAAATCTATTGAGTCTGTCGTGTTAAGCACGGAACCAAAGAAGTGGAAGTCTCACGCCTCTCGACTTTTGATGCACATTAAAAATAATCCTGATCTGAAGTGGAGCGACAAGGGACAGCTCACCTTGAACAATACGACGATTCAGAGAACGCATGCAGTGGATCTGATTAACGACTTACTTAGGAAAAGAACGTCGACACCGAGTCCTACGGGCTGGAAACAGCTTGCTGACGCTTTGAAAGCTAGTAATATTCCACGCGAATTAATCGGCAACGAGGATAGATGGAAATATATTAACTCGAACGAAGAAGAGAGCGACTCAGTTACGCCGAGTCGCAGACGTAGAAAACAAAGAAAACAGCAACTCGTTTGGGAACCATATTGATGGATTCTTACTTTGATCCTAAACAGGCTGGTAGTTTTGGCGGTGTGACAACCTTTCGAAGACATTTAAAGGACAAATACAAGCATAACAATATCAAAAGCTGGTTACAGAAACAAGATGCGTATACTCTACACAAGCCTGCGCGATTAAACTTTAGGCGAAGGAAAACGTTCACAGTCGGTACAGACGATTTGTGGCAGGCAGACTTGGCAGATCTTTCCACGCTTTCAAAAAATAACGACAAGAACAAGTATCTTTTAACGTGTATAGACGTATTTTCTAAGCATGCATGGGCTCTTCCGCTCAAGTCAAAGACTGGATCGGATTTGACCGAAGCATTTTCGTCGTTATTGAAAGACAGACATCCGGCACATTTACAAACCGATAAGGGAACCGAATTTCTGAATAAAACCTTTCAGCAGTTGTTGCACAAAAATCTGATCCTTTTCTACAAGTCTGAAAACGACGACATTAAAGCCTCTGTCGTCGAAAGATTTAATCGCACCCTGAAAACAAAGATGTGGAAATATTTCATATACAAAAAATGCCTACCGTTATGTAGACGTTCTCCAAGATCTGGTACACTCGTATAATAACACGTTTCATCGAAGCATAGGCATGGCGCCTAACCAAGTGTCGATCGAAAACGAAGACGTTATCAGAAAGCGTTTGTACGGCAGAAACAAAAGACTTGCAAAGTGGAATTACAGCGTTGGCGACAATGTTAGAATAACTAAGCCAGATTTGTTTTCAAAAAGGGCTATCTACCTTCTTGGACAGAAGAAATTTTCACGATTGTTGCACGAATACCGTCAGATCCTGCAAAGTACGAAATTGCGGATTTAAACGGCAAAAAATTCAAGGGCAAATTCTACGAAGAGGAATTGCAACAAATTTTGAAAGAAGACGACGTTCACAGAATCAAAAAAGTTCTAAAGACTCGCAAGAGTCGTGGAAAAGTGCAATATTTCGTTCAATGGAAAGGATACGACAACAGTTTTAACTCGTGGACTACCGATACTTTCAAAATGTAGCAGCTTAACGGATCAGTCGCACAAAATTTCTTGCACGGTTAAGAACATGGCGCACTTTTACCTTACGCTGCCAAGCAACATTTCCATGCATTACTACCCCGACAACACTGTCCTCGCTATACGACAAGACTTGAAAACGCTATCTCGTTGTCTGGCGAGTGGGAAGTCGGTTTGGTAGAAATACAGTATCAACATACCTGTTTCAATCTGGAGAAGGGCGAAGGAAATGTTGTATATTCGCAAATGGTAAATGTAAACGACAAGCCGTTTCGCAAGAAATAGACGATGCGCTTGCCTCCTGGCTATTACGATTCACCAGCAGATCTCGTACAGATGGTAAACGATCGTATCGAAGAGACTGCGGAATACTTTAAAACGAATACTTACCCAAAGTTTAAATACGATCCAAGCACGAAGCGAGTCAACGCAATTGTCAACAAAGGTGCATCCGTACACATTTCATCGGCCTTGTGCGCGATGCTGGGTTTCAACGGTGGACAGAAGGTCCTCGTAAATAACGATGATACACCGTTGCATTGGTCAGCTGGCAATGTGTGCGATCTAAACAGAGGCTTTTCATCCATAATCGTGTATTGTAACGTTTTATAGCACATCCCTGTAGGCGACACAAAGGCGCCCTTACTACGCATCGTTCACGTGGCAGGCAAAAGCGGCGATATCGTGCATAGGATGTACGAAAAGCCGCTATGCGTACCGATACAACAGAAAAGCTTCGACTCCATAGAAATAGATATAAGGAGCGACAATGGAAATCCAGTACCATTCGAATACGGGAAAGTAATAGTGACGCTTCATTTTAGACTCAGCAAAGGTCAATACTTTTTACAATGAAAAGACAATTTTGTTGCGATGCCAGTCGACTCGCGTACGAAGATTATTATCTGCAGCAGAGTGGCAACGGCATGCCCGTGTTCCAAGGAGCGCGTATGCAACGAGGACATGGATTGGGAAGTATTCTGAGAGGTTTTTTCAGAAGTGCTTGGCCGCTGATTCAAACGGGTGCTAAAGCTTTTGGAAGACAGGTGTTGAGAACCGGATTGCAGATTGCCAACGATGTGGCAGAAGGACAACAATTTAAAGAGTCGAGCAAAAGACGTATACCTGAAGGTATAAAATCTTTTGCTTCGTCAATCAATATCAATACGCAAAGCGGCAGCGGCAGGAAGAGGAAGCAAAAGACGATAAAGAAATTCAAGAAAAGAACCAAATCCGACATATTCAGCACATTTTAACGATGGCATTCGTTCATCCTCAGTCTTGCGAATGTACAAAGAGCGCATTGGATCTGTTTATCGTGCCTCCTACGCAGACCAGCATAGAGACTGGTACATATGTAGAATATAATCCTACAGCCACAATTTCGCAAGGAACGCCTATTGAATTTAGCATTACCGAGCCGGACAAGACTATCTCGATTTAGCAAACACGCAACTGTACGTTAGGGCGCAAATTATAAGAGCAAATAACGAACCAACAGACGATGATGGCCCGATAAACTTATTTTTACACAGTCTGTTCTCAGAAGTCGACATCACGTTAAACGATACCCTCGTCGCAGCGTCAAACAACACGTACGCATATCGTAGTTACATGGAAACCGTTCTCAGTTATGGCAATGCAGCCAAAACGTCGCAGTTGACTTCGGTTTTGTATTACAAAGATATACAGTAGCAAACCAATTCGAAGACGCTAATCCTCACGGCGACAATGTCGAAAACGAAGGTTTTAAGAAACGCTGCGCTCTGGTTGGGGAAGGGCGTATTGTCGACATGCTGGGCTGTGTCCACAGCGATCTATTTTTACAAGATCGATTTCTTTCTAACGATATTAATATCAGGGTGCGTTTCGTTAGAAATAAAGACGCCTTGTCTGATGTCGTCCGTACAAGGCGCTGCATACAAAGTTCGAATTTTAGAATGCAAGTTATACGTGAGAAAAGTTAAGCTCAGTCCTTCGGTGTTTCTTGCACACGCGAAGGCACTCGAATTGGGAAACGCAAAATTTCCGATTCGAAGAGCCATCTGTGAAACGTTTACGATACCGAGAGGCAATCTAGATGCCACGCAAGAAAGTCTTTTCTCTGGACAGTTACCTACGAGAATCGTAATAGGATGCGTAGACAACGATGCGTTTAATGGAAGCTATACAAAGAATCCTTTCAACTTTAAACACATGCATCTCTCTCAATTAAATATATATTTGGATGGACAGCAGCAGTCGGTGAAACCTTTGGAAATCAATTTTGCCAATAACCAATTTATCAATGCATAAGCTTCGTTATTTATGGGAACCGGAAAATGGATGAGAGACGAAGGAAACTATATAACCAGAGAAGACTTTGCAGGAGGATACGCACTTTACGCATTCGACTTGACAGCAGACCTAGCCGAAGGTGATCATTTTAATCTGCTGAAACACGGTAACATTCGTTTGGATATGAAATTTGCTCAAGCGCTTCCTAATACCATTAACGTCATAGCCTTTGCCGAGTTTGAAAATATTTTGGAAATTGATCGTTTGAGAAATGTCATTTTCGACTATAAGAATTGAAAATGAACGGATTACAAATTATGTTTGTTGGAGTGTTTGCCTGCGATCGTCTACCCGTCGCGTTAAAGGTAAAGAGATCTCTGCTGTTTGTGTGCAACACGGATCCACACGAAAAACCCGGCCTGCACTGGATAGTCTCATACGTTGAAGATTCCTCCTACGGTGAATATTTAGACTCTTTTGGAAGACCCCCGCAGAAAGAGTTTACATCCTTCCTGAACAGACATTGCTTAAACTGGATTTTTAACGAGAGATCGCTACAAAGCGCTATCAGCCGTTTCTGTGGACATTACTGCATATTCTACTGCTTACACAGGGCAAGAAATAGAAATGTCAACGCTATAGTCAATATGCTAACCATGGACACTGGACTAAACGATTACCTGATTCATAATTATGTATGCAATATCAAGAAATAAAAAGACGTGTTTCGGTTTAATAAACTATATTAAATCATCAGCATTTCTTGTTTTGTTACTTTTAAGAAAATACGATGTCCAACCGATTAATCGGTTAGTCCGTTAGCGAGATCCAGTCCGAAAGGATTGCATTCGCGACTACTAAAATATGCCATCTGATTCGCGTGATCCTCGCTAGCGTAGCAAGGTTGGGCTTTTTTAAGTTCAGATAATTTATCGTGTAACTCGCGGATCTTGGAAGTCAGCGTCTCTCATTCGTCCAAGCGCAACGCAATACCGCTGCGGGTTGGACGTTCTTTCTTACCGTCCAGTGGTAGAAAGTAACCACGAATTTTAACGCATTTTACTCCATTTGAAATGGAGACGTAATATCTTCCTCCGATGTGTTGGAAGTAATCGACGGGTTGATCCGCTCTGAGCTGCTCGATGCATCTGTCTACGTCGAGTTGATTGACAAAGGTTGCCCACCTGGTCTTGGTAAAACACACGCCCTTTCTTGTAGGATGCAACGCTCCGTTGGACTCAGCGTATTCTCTTATGTGTACCAAAAGAATCTCTTTGTAAATGTTGGCGGTCAAAAACCGATTGTTGCCGATAGCGTCTTTATACAGCTCTTGTTTCCCAATTTTGAAAATTACCTACAAATACAACATTTCATTGCTATAATATCGGCTATTTAATTTTCGTTAATCCTTTCTCCATTAATTCGACGCGTGTAACGCTTATGTTACTTACCATTTTCCAATTCCTTTTCAGTAACGAAAACGCTATCGCGATACTAAATACGAGCACAAAAGCTACATAAATTAGTATTTTCGTAATGTGGCTATAATGAGAGATCGGTTCTTGCATACACGTATCGTTGGTAGCGACGCTAAAATTGTCGAAGCGATGGAACGAGATGTTCATTGTGACTGGTATAGACGTTAAATGAATACACACGACGAATTTTAGATCTTAAAAGACGTAAAATGAAATACTCACAGGAGTCGCTATTGCACTTTTCGATCTTGGAGACATCTTCTTAAAGTTAAGTGCGATTTCTGAGCAGAGCGTCGCGGTCGATACGTTAGGAAGATCTTGTCAAATGAATAAGGACCACGTTGATATGTACATGCTGTTCTTACTCGACTCTGATTGGATGCGTACTAATCCAATGCCTATGAAGCTGGTGCCGATTAAACTCGAGCATTATGTACCCGTTGGTAAATGATTGGTCGCTTAAAGCAACTGACATACGATATTGTAAACAAATTCGACATGTTTAGACTTGAGCTTGAGCGTTGACCGTCTCCTGCTAATGGAAGGAGGGTATACGTGTGCACAATTACGCGAACGAACGTGTTAGTATTTGTATTGTGAATCTAACAATTGTAATTGGCGACGGTACGCCGTAGAATCTCGTCGCAGGATCAAAGGCGTCAATCGACAATGACTGGAATGGTGGGGTTGATCAAAGGCGTCAACCTTCGCAAACGACAATGACTGGAAGGGGGATCTCTTAAGAAGTTGCTCATTCGAACCCCAATTATAATTGCAAATTTCTGAAAAGGGTTAAATCTTTAAATTCTATGGATGAAAGTCGCATTTGACAGGTACGATTGTTTAGAACCGAACGCTTACCGCTATTAATTAATGCCAATCTTAGACTTATATTTATACTACTCATTCGTCAAATATATAAATTTGTAGGCCATGCTAAATGTGCGATGTTAGTTTATATAATGTCGTTTCTTTTATGTTCTACATTTCGAGTCTGAACATATTAGATCAATATTTGTCTCGGTTGCAAATATATCGATCGACTGTCGAATATGGGCCTTGTAAAGTTGGATCAACTATGAACGCTTGAATGGAAATAAATTCTTCTTCTTCTTCTTCTTCCTCCTCTTCCTCCTCTTCTTCCTCTTCCTCCTCTTCCTCCTCTTCCTCTTTTTCCTCTTCTTCCTCTTCTTCCTCTTCTTTTTCTTAGAAATAGGATCAAAACTGATCAAAATCTAGAGAGTATAGAATTTTGTAAGCTAAAATCTGTAAAACTCACTTCTAATGGAATACAATTGTTATCAACTGAAGACGCAATCGCTTCAAACAGTAATAATCTAAAGGAGTTCAGTTCTTCTTCCATATTTAATTTAAATACTTCTATAGGTATGTGGTTTTGTATTCTTTTGCTTTTATTGAGCTATAATTGAACCTAATCAGTCATAAACTGTAGGCCACTATGTCTGGACGATTCTAGTTGCATGTCTATTCATGTATTTAGGAGCTTGCGCGTGTCTGTGTGTTTGCGTGTGTGTGTGTGTGTACGTGTGAGTGTGTGCATGAGTGTGTGTGTGTGCGTGTGTGTGTGAGATTGTGTGTTTGTGTGTGGCTAAGAATGACTGTTCCTTGAATGGCAAAAACAAATAGCCGATGGTCAATCGAGTGTACTTAAAATCGCTACATAGTAATTGAACATCTGACGATGACGGTGAGTGGATGAGATTCGACTGCACCTGTTAAACAGCTGCCTTTGCAACAAGTTTCAACTGGACCTTAATTCATTTCGATCTATGAGCTGGAACTTATTTAATCTGATCTATGTATATATATATATATAAATATTCGATCGACCGTCGAACGAATATGATCGTTGTAATGGGGAGTATAGAATATGGAGTGTGTGGATTTGCTCGTATGTCTATTCGTCTATAGGCGTGCCTGGTTGGTTGAATGCGTCTTCCTGTTTTCTTCAGAATTAGGTCGTAAGGAGTAAACCTATATGTCTGTCTGTATGTATGTGTGTCTAAGCGTGTGCGTATTCGCGTTTGTCTGCGTACTTGCCTGTCTGCATCTCTCAATTATTTTTCCGTTTGCTCTCGTGTGTCTGTGTTTGTGTGCTCGTATTCGCCTATCTATGCGTGTCCACGTGTCATTGTAAGATGTGTATAGACCAAGACCAAGAAATTGAATGCGCCATGGCTTCGGACCAATAATCTAAAGAAAAGCCATTCTTCCATCTGATTACATTTATAGAGCCTTTATATTTATCGCGTTTATAGCGCTATATAACACTTATAATAAAACTTAGTATATTTAAGCAATGACACACGATCTTTTATTAAAATATTTTAATAAATCATATTTATTATTATTATTAATATTATAAATGAAGAAACCTTTGAAGATGAGTTGAAATCCGTCTTCGTTTGGATGTGGTTTAGAATCTGTGCTTGTTTGGAAGTGGGCCATTGTTTAGAGGTGAGTTTAAACCCGCCCTTGTTTGGAGCTGGTCTTAAAGCGGCCCATGTTTCGAGCTGGTCTTAAAGCGGCCCTTGTTTGGAGCTGGTCTTAAAGCGGCCCTTGTATTTTTGCGAGGTGGTCTTAAAGCGGCCCTTATTTAACTACTCACAGCGGTCCAATGAACAGCAGAATCTCCACAAGACAGTGTCAACATCACAGGAAAGGCCATCCACGGCGGGAAGCAGAATCAAAACTATTCTCTTTACAACGACATCTTCAAAACAAACACCTTCAAAAGAACATCTCCGGAGTCGGGCCCCTCAACACAGCAGAACGACCAACAGGATCAAAACCAGAAGCCGGACTGAAATTAACTCACATTCGCGCCAATTTGTAGGCTGGAGTTTCCGCTCAAAATGTGACACTCCTAACACCTGTTGCAGGTGGCACCTGCAGGGGGCATACTAGCCTACCCGCTCACGCGTGCCCCCCCCCGCAGCAGTATGTATAAATAATAAAAAATACATGTCTATATCTATGTGTGAGTAAATAAGTATGTAAATAGGTAACTAAGTAAGGAAACAAACTGTAAGTAAATAAATGAGTATGCATGTACGCAATGTATAA
Source organism: Norana najaformis (assembly GCA_964023275.1). NCBI lineage: Eukaryota > Metazoa > Annelida > Clitellata > Crassiclitellata > Hormogastridae > Norana > Norana najaformis. The sequence goes on from OZ029923.1 coordinate 28,061,691, forward strand.
GTAGGTATGTATATAAGGGTGTGTCTTAAAACTGAAGTTTCAATATTAATATCGGCCAGGTTTTTTGTGATCCACCTTTTTGAGAAACATTGTTATTTGCCAAATTAGATGAAAATCAGAATAGATATAGAAATTGCGCAAAACTACGGAAGAATTATCACCTGGAAAGCTACGAGATACATTGTAATTTTCAAAGATCCAAAAATTTTCAACACTTAAATATAGAAAGTAATCCAAAATCCAAAGGAAAACAGTTAGTTATTTGTGATTTACTTATTCACTTCAGTGCTTTTGGGAACTTGTTTCGATAGTACTCGACCATTTGGCGAACAAATTGTTTCTCTTCCTTATTGCGGACCAGGACTTCATTGAACGACTGCATGAGAGTCATCATTCCTCTCTCCAAATCGTTCGTCTCTCTTAAGGTGGATATGATGTCTTTTGCCTCACTGTATGATTGTTCTGACACCCAATGTTGCGGGTCTCGATCAAGAAAAGCGTCATCCAATCCAAGGATCTGAAAATGTTTGGTGGTAGAAGTGGTGAAGAAATCGGGTAATGCTTTTGTAGTTGGACCAAATACTAAAGGTGTCGGGAAAAAGCTGTAACGGCGACCTGTGAGACTTCCTTGTCTGGATAAGTATGGATTGCCTTCTAGAATTGATGATCATTCCTTTGGGTTCATTGGGTTATGTACAGGTGAACCAGTACTTCAAGTAGGTTGTGGTCACAAAACGTAACACTCGAAATAAATTTGTGGTCACAAAACGTAACACTCGAAATAAATGAGTCCACATCTGTTGAAAGTAGGATTGTCGAAATGGCCTTTGTGCTCTGGCTTTGTTGAATGGGAAACTGGTTTCCGAAAAGCCATATCTTGATCGCATAGATCGCACGCACCATCCAATGCTCCCGGTGAAATGCCCCTGGGTACCTGAACTTTATTCCTTGCAATTCTTCCTAGGAAAATGACTGTCAATTTTCGTAGCTCTTCGTAGTCATCTCTGTGGTGTTCAATACTCAGTTGCTGCGATGAGGGGGTGATGACATTTTCTCGAATTTCTTCGATATACTTTTCTGCATCTTTATCCTCCATTGCTGTGCGATACTTGGCCTGATCGATTTGGGCCAGAAGTCATGGAAATGACTGAAGGGTTCCAATTTTGGAGACTTTGCATAATCATGAAGTGAAAACACCTTTTCCAGAACAATTTCTGAAACATGATGTCGACAGGCAAGGTTCAAGAGGTACTTTCCTAATTCCATTTCCAGCTTGTTGCATAAGCCGCCCTTGCAACCGATGTTACTTGCCGCTGTATCGAAACACATGGCCACGATTCTGTCTTCCAATCCCCAACTTCTGATCTCGGCCAAACACGAATCTGCCATGACGGCAGCAGTCCCGGATCGGAGTTTGGGGATGGCCAATAGCTTGGTTACATCCTTACCGCCTACCATTATTGGAAGGAGATCAGCACAACCTCGTCCAGTTTTTGTAAAATCTGGCATGATCTTGTCGTCTCAGTGGATAGTAGGGGGACTTTTGGATTAAAAAAATTCACAAATCTCAGCTGCTAGCGCTGCTTGGTTATTTTTCCTTGCTCGATGGATTGCAGATAGACTGATGATCAGCTCACTTGCTGGTGTTGCATATAGATTGGATGCAGCAAGAGCAGAAAAATATGAGAGGCATCATCGTGAGAGGCCTGCTGCTGGTTGTGGTGCGATCTAGAGCGGCTGCAACATCACGAGTAACTACAGAGATTGCTCCCCTTTGTCACTTTGGTGGCACAGCAGACGTTACTATCTCATGACGCCTCTTCCTGAGATGACGTCGCTACAGCTGTGCTAGCACGATATCACGCTGTGCAACTGCTGCTAATCTTGCCAGCGCCCTCTCTTCTTCATTTGCAAGATTGACATCAATGCCTGCCATGGAACCACGTCGTCCTTTCTCACGCTGTGTTTTCAAAAACCGCCGTTCCTCTTCTATCTAGATTATATTCATAGCATCTTTATGTGCAATATCGAAGAGATCCTGAAAGGAATCCTTCAAAGCATCGCGCTTTCCCTCTTCGGTGTCAGACTTCATTGAAATACATTTTTTGAGGTATTGCCATTTCTTGTGAAGACGTCGTTGCTGATCCCAAATACTATTCTTAGCCCTCGTTGGAATCCGTGCTCTTTCCCAAATTGGAAGTATTATTGCGACCGTTTTTTTCATGCTGACACCCAGACTCTGATTCCCTTGTGTATGGAAATTAAACGACACCTTAAGAACCTCTCCTAGTGTATGTAGATTCGCATAACCGAAGTGATCTTCAAAACTGCCAATCAACCAAATGTGAATCTTTTTTCTAGTCTAATTTGCCATCTTACCTGCTATATGGCACATTAATTTAACACAATAATTAATTACTATAAGAATAACAGACATCGTGATGTCACAAACTTTTGCCCAAACGAGGAAGATCACAGGGTTCCTAATTTCGGTCGGCTTGCGCAAGTCCTAAATGCTCAGCTATCAACATATAATTTTGGATATGGAGTTTATACATAAATTGGCATAATAATTCAATCTGGCCGATAAAAGATCTTTGACTTGAAAATATCATGTAATACATAAAACACCCTATGTATATATTTATTTATCTGAGTTTTCGGTTGCGCCTTTTAATACCAATGAAAGTGCATAGCTTAAAATGTGCGTCATCGTTGGTTTGCACTTTGTGTTTCATGGAAGATTGGAGAACGCGGGTCCTGCAACAGTGGCCAGGAAGGCAGGAAGTGTGATCCAGGTTACACGATGGATGTTCAGGCCTCCACATTTGATAAGAGAAGCCTGGAGCCAGTGACTGAAAGAAAAGGAAACACTGAGTGCCGAACTAAGGCCACCACATAAGACGGAATCGCATCTTGCCAGGTACGGATTGTCAAGGCATGGACAGCAACGCAAAAGTGTGCAACAGCCGTGTTGAAATTAGTGAACTTTGAAGCAATATATATTCATCGCGTTTGGCAATAATAGTAGTAAGAGAAGGGCCGCTTTAAACTCACCTCCAAACAAGGACAGGTTTAAGACCACCTCCAAACAAGGACAGGTTTAAGACCACCTCCAAACGACCACAGATTCTGGCCCACTTCCAAACGACCACAGATTCTGGCCCACTTCCAAACAAGGACGGGTTTAAACTCAGCTCCAAACTACCACAGCTCTAAACTCACTTCCAAAAGACCACAGGATTAAACTCAGTTTCAAACGAAGTGCATTTATAATAAATATCATTTAATAAAAGATCGAGTGTCACTGCTTAAATATACTAAGTTTTATTATAGGTGGTATATAGCGCTATAAACGCGATAAATATAAAAGCCGTATAAATGTAATTAGATGGAAGAATGGATTTCCTTTAGATTACACTGGTCAACATAGAAATCGTTACTGACTGGAAAAGACCCTAATGTGTAGCATCTTGGTGTGCTGAACACGAATATAACCATAAAAAATTTTTATTGGCTCTCGTTTTGAAAATATTTTATATAGTTCATTTTTTATGTTTCACCATGTAAATTTATGCAGTAGGACTGCGACAATATCCTAAATAAGTCTAGAATGAATCAAGCAATCAAGCAATTCTCATATAACTAAAAAAGTCACCATTGGAAAGCCTGCTCATAGACGAAGAATCAAACTGACGGGGTCTCACTGTAGCGATCCTCCATTTTAATTCATATTTGTGTTGTGATTAGCGAGTGTCATTAGTGTTAGGGTTATTTAGCTAGATTTTAATATATAGAGTAGCCTGTTTTAAGATGTCTAGTTGCCCTATGATAATGCAAATATAGTGATCTAGTAGATACACCAGCGATAAGGAATATTGGTTAGTTATTGATAAAGACTAGTCTAAGTACTAATTTAGGGTTAAGGTAGTACGTGGGATCTGCTGTGTCATCATGGAGAATTTGTTACAAGCAAGATTTACAAAGACAGAACCGTGGGTGGTAAGGCGGATTGGATGTCCGCCATTAAATTTTCAAAAGATCGATTGGACGTTGAAAATGCAAGTTTGATACTGTAGACCATGAAATTTTGTTGTCTCTACTCTATACAACTTTTGGACTTACTAGTTCTGCTCTTCACTGGAAATCTTCTTAACTCAGTGATCGTTCTCAGAGTGTCAATAAACTTATCTCGTTATGATCCTATTGTTGTCGTTCAGGTGTACCTCAGGGTTCTGTCCTCTGGTCTCTCCTTTTTCTATCTTTATCTCGCCCACTTGTCAAATTGCACGCATGCATAATACAATGGTCCAACAATATGCTGATGAAACTCAACTCTACGTTGCCCTCTCTGCAAGAGATATCTCAGCTAAACCTGAACTCGAATCCCACGATCAGACAAAATTAAAATTCTCGGTGTCACCCTTGACAACTCGCTCACTATGACTTCGATTTGCAGGTCTTATTTCTACCACATCAAGGCATTTCGTCACATCAGACATTCTCTGACGAATGATATGGCTAAGACAGTGGCCTGTGCACTTGTCGGTTCTCGAGTAGGCTATGCAAATGCGGTGTTGTTCGGTATATCGTCTCTTAATGTAAAAGCTCCAGATGGTTCAAAACTCTCTTTCCGGGGTTGATACATGTTATTCTTCATCAGATGTCCCACTTGCAAACTCGCTATCAACGTTTAAATCACTTGTTAACACTCCCTACTTTATCCTGGCTTTTGCATGATTCCGTCTTGACCTCTAGCGAACATACACCCACGCCTCAGATTCAGATGTACTGACATTGCACGCATTATAAGTGCTTAAAATTAAAATAAATAAAATAAAATAAATTTTCCTATGATTCATGGCAATAGACTATCGCCATCAGGAAGCAAGCGAACATTAACGGAAAGCATAAGAGTCGGTGAACGGACGATTGCGGCAGTCTTACACTGGTCACAAAAGGAGATGTGATAAAAGCCATCGTATTTTTCAAGTCAGATTAATTATTAGGTAAAGCGCACGCAAGATCAACCTTTTAAGAACCTTGTCTTTATTACGCCTATTCTTAAACAGTGACTTTAATTTTCTGTATTAGAAATGTTACTACTCAACTATGTATTTGTATACAAATTTTGATAGAAAAACAATTTTTAAACATAAATACATTTGGTAATTGGTGTTATTTGGACCCAGCCTATGGTCCGTTCCCTGGACGTTTTCTTGACGTATACATGTGCAGTGTAATCCTTATTTTTGATTATATTTCATAATTTTTATGCATTTGCATAGTGCAAAACATACATGTGTTTGGGATTTATCATTAGATTATCTGCACAGAAACCTACTTTATTATATCTACTTACTTTGTTTGTATGTTTTTATGTGCTTAGTATTGTGCTTATGTTACTTGTAGATTCAGGTCACAGTATCCGGCACAATGTCGCCAAGGTTGATGCTAAAAATTCAAGCTCATATTCAACTTACAGGCTAGGTCTTATAATAATATTATATTGTTAGCTCTGGTGGATTTTGGAGCCTATGAAATGGCAGTTAATTTCTACGAGACATCGTTACAGAAACATGGGATCGAATCATATCTACTTCTAGCCTCCAACGAGAAAGTGTGCGTTCTGTTGCAGTCCAAAGGTATAAATTGCCATACATATGGATCTGATCCCGCCTCAGAAAAGCGATCTGCTTATGGCTCACTTGATTTTGTCAATAAGATGGCTATTCGCACCAATATGATACTCGAAGCACTCGAATTAGGATATAACGTTTTGTGTTCCGACTTAGATGTCATATTTGTTCGAAATCCGTTTCATAGTATGCCATGTCTTGACGGTTCTTGCGATGCAGCTATTCTTTGGGACAGTACGGTGTATAATGCTGGTTTTTTTATACATCAAAAGCAGCGAAATTACTATTGCTTTGTATCGAGCTGTAAAGACTGCCATAGAACGCACAAGAGTTATAGATCAGTTTGCATTAAATTATGAAATAAAGCGTCTTAAGGGAAAAATTAAGGTCTCCAGGTTACCCGTCGATAAATTTTTGTGTGGGAAAGCCTTTTATGAAGATTTGCATTTGCAATATGGCGATGATCCTTTGCCAAAAGGTGTTCATCCGGTTGTAATACATAACAACTGGATTGTGAGTGTTGAAGCGAAGATATACAGATTTAAAGAAATGTTGCATTGGGAAAACGACGATTTTGCTTACTATTCTAGTGAAAGCAAAACTTATCTTGCATACAGCAATCCAAGAAATGCATTGAATGAGAAATCAACTGCCGTTTGGGCAAGAGAGAAAGAAGCTCTTGAGAACGCCCTAATGGTGGCCAGTCTATTGAATCGGACGTTAATCTTACCAAAGTTCTATTGTGGCATGAAGCACTGTTCATTGCAATCATATCAATTTGAAAGCGTTCGACAACGTTTTCGGAGGCATGTACAGAGAAAACTTGTTTTTGAAACATACAAAAGTCCCAAAGAAAACTTCCTTGTCATTGTCACCTGTAGTTGAAATGGTTGCTGAAAATATCGATGACACGATAAAAGGTTCGAATTTCGTGAAAAAACAAATTTATGCAGACAGACACCAAGGTCCCAGCGAAGTTGAAATCATTCAGTTCTTCAGAGATACTGACAGTAAAATCTTACACTTTATTCATCTATATGGACATTTTAAACAACTACGAAGGCTTCCTTTTAAAAGTTACGGTTCATTTTCTGATGCATTCATCCAGGCTTCAAAGCAGGAAATTACAGGCAACTGCGGTGATTCTGGTGCCAACACTTTCTAGATATTCAACTACTGCCACAGTCCGTGGAGGTTTAGTGATTTATGCTACGAGCCAATGACTAGAATGCTTCAGAAATAATGTTGAGGCAAAAACAATATGTAATAACTATGCGATTTTAATTAAAATTTATGTAAAAAGAAATATTCGCCATGAGTCTCAGCATAGAGGAAATGACACAGGTTAAGCAGGAGAAATTAAACACGAATATTTATTATTTTGCTGCCAATAACATTAACATTGATTTAAAGAACAGCATATCTATTGCTTTGCTAAAACTTATTCTTAGAACTGTAGCCACTTTAGATTGCTATAAGCTGTTTACCGCCACACAAGTAAAATTCCTTACTAACCCATCAATTTTTTCTAAAACCATGATTAACACCCCTTTAAATACCTCATTCAAAACATGAATATCTATGTATATAATTTATTTCAATTTGCTGTTTTGCATGAATTATGTTGTCACTATATATAAAAAGTGTTACAATTATACTTCGATTGTCATCTCACTTTAATACTTCATAGTATGACGAGTATGACGCCATTTTCTATGTCGTTCAAGAAAGCATGTGAGCGTGATTTAACCTGATTCAGCATAGAAATGTTATGTCAACAAGTTTTAATAATAATAACTGGCCAACACATAATTTGTTGCCTCAAATGTTAGAACTGTTTCTGGGTATATTTGACCTGCTGATTCCAGAAAAGGCACCAGTTTTCTCCCAGCAGGTCTACTTTTCGAGATATAGAACATTATGCCATATACCAGTCCTTGCCTCTGCTCACCCATAAAACATAAGGCTATAGCTATAATTATGTAGTGCTCAATTTATTATGTGATACACTAAATAAACATAATAATACAAATACTTAAAAGAAAATGGTAGTACCTGAAACTGTACTTATATGATACCAAACAGAACAAGTTTGTTATAAAAATGTCAAGTCATTCGACACCGAAGAAGCTCCTTTTGTACGATTTCCGAGTGTGGCATCTGCCGGAACAATCGCGCATAATATTCCAGCAATAGTCTGCCATCATGTGTGCATCCCATCTTCCTTGATATCGATTTTCCATTGTTTTGATGTCTTGGTGAAATCTTTCACCTTGCTCTTCGCTGAAGTCACCAAGATTCTCTGGAAAGCGATCTAAGTGACTGTGGAGATAATGGACTTTAATGCTCATGTTGCAGCCAAGCTTGTTGAAATGAAGAAGCATATCCTCTACTAGTTGTGCATAATTGTCTGCCTTCTTGTTGCCAAGAAAATTTTTAGTTACAAGAACAAAGGAAGACCAGGCACAAGATTCGATTTCATTCATTGATGGTATGAAAAGTGGGTCATTCATAAGTTGCCTGATCTGTGGACCATCGAAGATTCCAGCCTTCAATTTTTCCATTGTAATTCCTGGTAACTTGTGTACTATGTATTCAAAGCATGAACCTTCTTTATTCAAAGCCCTGACAAATTGTTTCATCAGGCCTAGCTTTATATGTAGTGGTGGCAGTATGATCCTATCTCGTGCCACCAAAGATTCCTTGATTACATTTTCAGCTCCAACCACCATGTCTTTCCTCGAAGGCCAATCTTTTCTTGTCCAATGTTCATGCTTGGCTCTACTGTCCCAAAGACACAAAAAGCAGGGATACTTTGTGTAGCCACTTTGTTGACCAAGGAGGAAATTTACCATCTTCAAGTCTACACAAATTACCCATTGATGTTCTTTGTATTTTATCTTTTCCAGTACTAAAGAGATGGCATTGTACTCTTCTTTCATCCTGGTTGACTGACCGATTGGAATAGAACCAAATTTGTTGCCGTTATTTAAAAGCACACATTTCAGACTACGTTTTGAACTGTCGATAAAAAGACGCCACTCATCTGGGCTGTAATCCGACAGACCAATTTTCTTCAATAAGTTGCTGATGTCATTACAGAATACTAGGTTGTTGTCTTCGGTAAAGAATGGCAGCAAATCCTATTCTCTGTTTCTATAAATTGTAATTTTCGTTCCAGGCTGAAGTGCATTCTTTTCCTTTAGTCTGGACGCAAGCAATTCAGAGGACTCTTTGGAAAGATTTAAGTCCCTAATCAGATCACTCAACTCTTTTTGGTCAAAACGTTCACTGTGTGAAGTTGATTGGAAATCACTGTCACTGCCCCCACTTTCTTCACTTTCGTCATCTTGTCCGATATTGGACATGCAAGTGTCATCGTCTGAGAGCTGAGGTAGTTCGCGAAAAGGTGGAACTGGTACAATATCCGAATGCGGAACAGGTCTCCTGGCTGAAGGTATATCAGGGTAAGACAACTTGTGACGATTATTTCGATTGATGCCTATGATATTAACCATACAAAAGTAACAGTCGTCGAAGTGGTTTATCTGTTCCCTCCAAACCATCGGTACACCAAATTTCAGGCAGCTTCTCTTTCCAATTGTCCAGTGGCGCAATTGTTCAATACAAGTTTTGCATACTGTATGAGGAGCCCATTGCTTATCTTGATCTCCAAGTTTGACACCAAAATAACCTACATGTGCTCTTTTTACAAACTCAGAAATCGGTTTCCTGTTTGCTTTTAGTGTGTATTCCCCACAAATGTAGCAGAATATGTCTGGATGGTTAATGCAGCTCCGTCTGGAAGTAGCCATAACCTTAAGGATGTTCGCATCTGAGGAATTAAATGACTAACCTAAAAAATAGTAAGAACATGTAGTTATATAATGCTCACATTCACAGATTGTTCTTGCGACCAACTCTTAATATGCCCTAAGACGACTGCGGCTGCTCTAGCTTTCAGGAGGCGGTTTATATAGGCTATAAATGCTGACTTCAGCATAATCTATTTACATAGTTCGAAACCATGAAACGCTGTATAAGCACAAATAAATTCTAAATGAGGCCATGAATTTAGTGCTGAGTAAGCTGTAGGCTACGGAATAGTTATTTCGTTGAATCAGCAATATCTCAGCACGCGGCAAGATATGCTGATTTTACATTATAAGGATGTAGGCATTATATGAATCAGCAAGAATTATAATTAGCCATAAATAAAGCTTATTATGACATTTTAGTTTTGCCAAAGACATCGTTTAAAGAGTGGACTGGGTTTTCTTTACAAAATCGACGATATCTCAGAAACTAGACCTGATGCACTCAATCCAATGACATTTTCTGAATCAGCGGCCAAAATTACCCCAAGAACAGGTCTAAAACCGAAGGCAACAAGAAAAAAAAATTTTCTGTTGGCCAGTGCATTGCCATGCTGTATGTAAAGTTGCCGTTTTTATTCTAATCAATTGAAGTGTTAAAGAGTTTGACCTTTGAAGTTAGTCAATCAAAGGGTTAATAATAGTCTATGCTGCGCGCTTTCGACGACGCTCATTTGACGGGGCTTATTCTACAGCGCTCATTTGTCGGCGCTCATTTGTCGTGGGCCCTAAGGACGGGGTGCCATTGTAAAAAGCGTTCACTTGCATATTCAAGGACCTTACAAACCATATTTCGGATCACGGTTTTTATTACTAAAGAAACAGGTTACTGTGATAGTGCACGATTTTTATCAGGAAGAAAAGGAGTCATTGTGAAAATTTTCGACACATATACGGAAGTACAAGCTCTCATGAATACGCAAACTGACGTTTAGATAGGCTTAATTGATATGACAAATGACACAGAAGTGCTCTGAAGTTAGATTGAGTTGTTTTTACTGGTTTTAGTTCAAGCGGAAAATATCGAAATCGCACAAGAAAATACAGCAATCGTCATGAAACTTATGCTGTTGCATTTCATAATGGGTAATGGTCGGTTAAAGTCTCGGTTTTTCTCTTATTATACAAGTTTAGTTTACTAAACGTTTGACTACGATTACAGTGAAAGGCGGAAAACGTCTTCATTCTTCTTGGAACTAATACGTTTTACACCATCTTGTATAGATTCACATAGAACTACAGTTACGACTTTATTTGATATTACCCTCCTTCCAAAACTCAAAAATGTACACACGACCATACGACAGCGCTTATTTTGCGCCGGGCAATTGTACGTAAAAGACTTGCTGGCTGATTGTTCCTATGCAGCAACCGTCTTGGGGAGGCTCGAACCCGTACTGTACCGTTACAAGGCGAGCGGTATGGCCAATCGGTTACCTAAAAGCTAAGCTGTGGGTTCCATCTTATGCAACAACGCTCAGTAAAGGCAAAATCATTGAGAAAGTTAAGATCAGTTTGAGTTCTTAGTCAAATTCATATGTCAGATAGAGGGATGGGCATACCTCTACGCGGGTGGTATTTGGAATTGGATCGGCGGAGAGGAGGATTCAAGACTGAATTTTGTGTACTAGTGTTTTCAATCCGAATGAAAGATACAAGGAACAGAGTTGGTGAGCTGGTAGCATGGGTTAGATAGTTGTTTAATCCAAAGAGGTGGGGAAGCTGCAGTTTTAAAGCGATTACCGAATTTGAAGATGAAATGACAGAAGGGTGGAAAAGTTCCGATAATGAGAGAGTTGAGCGAAGTGTTTGTAATAAATGACGAAAACACGAGGGCTGAGAATGGTGGATTGCAAGTAATTTAAAGGCTTTTATGTTCTATTCGTTCGGATGTTTTAAGCCAATGAAGGAATTCTGTGATGATATTTAGGGTTCTTATCAGTCACCGTTACACTGCGAAGGTTTCATTAATTATAAGCTATTTCAATCTCGCCATATAATAAAAGTCTTCGATTTGGAGTCGATTAGGCCTATAATTTGTCCCTTACATTAGATTTGATCAAAGTAGCTGATATTATGTATTATAAGGGCAGAATTGAAAACTAGATTATTAATTAACGGGCTGAGGACTATCGAGATGAGGATTAGGAGTTGATCAACATGCTCTTGGGGAGTCAGTTCCTTGAGGAGTTTGCCATACAAATGAACTGTTCATAAGACTGAAGCAGAGAACCCCGACCTCGGCTTACGGGACATGCATGTTGTTCGATGTTGTGACATCAGTCGATGAACGAGGTCATGTTGATGTTCAAGGAACTGACATCATGTCAAAGACTGGATGGGACCTCGCTCAAAAGAAAACTGGCATTCCTGGACAAATTTTGGTACTATCCAGAGCTGAAGCAAGTCCGGAGGACATGAAGTCATCGTGGTCTCATTTTGGATGCGAAGAGGTGACTTTAGCAGAGGTTTCCTTATCTTCGTCCGACTCTTCTTCAACGCTATTAGATGATGACTCAGATTCAAGCTGTTAAAAGTACAACCTCGGATGCAAAGAATTCCGCTCTTCTGCCGATAATCCTTTGTCTTCTCATGTCTGTTTCTTAGCGTTAAATGACTCGCTATTTGCAAAGCGTGTGCACCAAGTCAAGAGAGCCAATCGACCCTTTACGCCCCTTCTGCCTATAAGCACTAAAAATAGTCATGTTTTCAGGTATGAGCGTTATGGGATTATGTTATATTCTGACACAATCCCAGCTAGAGTAACCAGTAAGTAAATTTGCCGAATTCAGTGGCAACATCGTAACATTATTCGGCCCCATTATATGATAATACAGAATAATTGGAACTCAAATAGCCGCAGCTAAATTTTGTGCACAGTGTCCAATAAGTGGAACAAAACTGGAGGGATGAGAGAATGAGACTTTCAACTCTTATTTTTAAGGGACACTAACACGTATTATGTATATATGAATGCATATAGGTATGTATATTAGTATTTATGTATGTATGTATGCAAATATAGGTATGTCTGATGATTCGCATGTGCTTTCTACACGAGAAGTGCCAGTTTGAAGGGGACATATGCACGAATGCAATAAGGCAGTGTAGAGAACCGAGCAGGCTTTCGCTGCAAGAGAGTCCAAGACACAGTCGGGCAGTTAGAGGACTGTAAATAAAGGAAACAGTGTGGTGTCGGGGCGACCGTAGAGTATAGAGTTGCAGTAGTCGAGTCTTCTCTGAATAAGGCTGTGTGTAGTGTTTTGAGCAGTGCTGGATCTAGAGTACAGCGAATACGAAGCTGTTGGATCCTTCTAAGGTGAAACAAACATGTTGGAGAAGTTGTAGCCATTTGTGGTTTTAAGAAAGTGTTCAGTCAAGCATGACTCAAAGATCTAGAACAGTTGAGTATGGGAGAGTATAGAGGAGGAGGAAGGGATTGATACCTCAGTACACTGTATGAGCTTAGAGAAACATGAAACTAAATGAGACTCCATAGATAGCATCTACAGTCTTATTAAGCGAGCGATGCACACGAAGTTTGGTATCGTCGGCATAAAAGTGGATTTCTAAGCCATGGCGAGAAGGCAACGGCTGACAGTGCAGAGTTATAGAGGATATACAGCAGTAGCTCTGAGACTGAAACTAGTGGGACTCCAAAGAGCACAGTAGTAAGGAGCGTCAAATGCAGCAGAGATATCAAGGATTATTTCTCCCCAAGCCTTGGCCACTTTATCGTTTGGATATGGTCGGGGTAAAGTCCTAGGCACGCGCCTTGAAGTGGCGGAGGAGCAACTCCACTTCCACCTCGTGTGGAGCGATAGGAGGCTAAAAGTGCAAGGGCTAACTTCATTTACGATAAAATATGGATACAATTTTGAGCATAAAAGGCGCTGCACTGCAGCGCCTGTCGTTACAGCCGAGGCTTGTTGAGTCATCCAAGTGCCATAGAAGCTTCAAGGGGTCAAGAGAGCTTTCGCTGCATCAACGATGTGCCCACCCCGAGAAATATCACGTGACACACCAGGTGGCTGAAAGAGTCAAGGCGAGATGGCTCCCGGAGGAAATAAAGCGTATGGCCCGCTTGGTGGCCGACCTTCTTGTCTCTGGGGTGAAGCCGGCGCTCATAGACAGTCGATTGGTAGTGGTCTTTAAGGACAGATCCCGCGAGTCAATCAAATGGCTCCGCAAAAAGCAAGACTACAAGGATCATACGGACTCACCAACACTTCACCTATTTCAGTTTCTGCGCAAGTCTTTCACTCAAGATTGAAAACACTTCTTTTCCATAATTCTTATCCTGATTCTTCCTCTTTTCCTTATCACTCTTCTCGCTTCAATTTCAAACATCATCCACCGTAGCCGTCCGACTGTCTGACTGCCTGACTCCTGGATCTTGACCTGGAACCGAACCCTTTTGCCTATCGATTTTGTTTTGACTGAGCGCCTGTGAATAAGCTTGTTCCCGCGACTTAGCTTTCGTTGGGCGCTGTAGAAATCTCGAGATTACGATTACGATCTGGTCCAACTACTTGTGGCCTGTGCACGAGCACTTAATTACAAGGCGGAGTCTGATGAAGACTCGCTGAGCGGGCCTTTTGAGGAAAGCTGTTTCGGTTCGGACTGGAGAAAGGAGGTTCTTCATTCTGTAAACGAGGGCCTCCCAGAAGAAAGAGGGGAGCTGGGCAGTAATCCGCTCGTTGAGATCCTACTTCAAGCTGTGGAGGGGCCAAGAAAGTAGCACCTGATGGTGATGCTGTTGCGAGAACGTTGCTCGATAGTTGTGCAGAGGGATTAACCACTCTCCTCAAATCAGACCCTGAGAGGACCGAGAGAAGCAAACCTCGAAATGGGAAAATGGGCAGGACTGCCAGGACCTGACAGGCCGAGAACCGGCAAATCGAAGCGGAGGCTGAACTCGAAGCGTATTGTCCACCAGATGACATAAGCTGGGGTACAGAAGTCCTACCTATCTAACCGTAAGAGGGGCGCTGAGATGGTCCTTGAAGGACAATGGGAACAGGAAGAGACGGCATTGACCTTGATGAAACAAGAGGGATTCTGGAAATCCATTTTCTCCGCTCCTTCAGAGGTCGATGAGAGGCCGGTTCCAAGGGTACGAGAGGAATGGTCCATCGTTGAACCTGTTACCCGTGGGGAAGTGGTGAAAGCTATTGCCAACTCAGAGGAGAGTGCGCCGGGAGCTGATGGAGTTACGTATAAAGAGATGAAGACAGTCTCCCCGAATCTCCTGGCCACGTACTACAACTTATGACTTGTGCTGGGATACACTCCTGGGCGCTACGTCAAGGGTGAGACGGAGAATTATTATCCGTCGGCTCTAGGATCCGATTGGCGATTTGATAAGCTGTTGTATTGTGTTACCTTGACCTTTTTATTTCAGGTATTTGATGCAACAAAATTTGTGACAAATGTGGATCGTTTAAACCTTTGTAAAATTTATTTGAAATTCGAGTTTTTGGAATAACCTACTGTGTTATTCCCTTTTCTCGTAAATTAGGTTGGGCCCACCGATGGCTACTTTTTTGGTTACTAATTTTTACTTTGTTGCTGCCTTAGTCCGATTTCAAAACGTTAATAGAATATTGAAAGTAGCACAATACATTTTAATTCCATAAGTCTATTTAAACGGCTTGCGATTGTATTGCGAAATAGGAATAAATCACCGAAAACTTAATCAACGGTTTAATGTCAAGAAAACAGGTATCGTTCACTTAACACACGCGTCAATCGACATTAGTTCTCAAAGGCCTAGTTATCGTGCTGAAGGATCTTTCGACTGAAGCATTAAGGCGACCGACATCAGCAATATAATCAGAGAATGCTTTAGGACTACAGTACATGGATTTGACATCGAAGTTTTAGTTTGTCGTGAGACAACAGGATTCTAAACCCGAACGCAGTGTTGAAAGTCAACCGCGTTAGTCATCCACCGCGGGACGGCGTCTATGACGAGTCTCAATAAAGGCGTTTTACCGTTTTGTCTGTTGTCGTTTCTCCAAGCTCTCATCAACAGCACCAGTTATGTGAAAGGTGTCGTTGTGCTGCATAAATATAATTGGCTTGGTCTGTGGAAACGACTCTGACAAACATAGTGAAGTTGACGGATGTTGTCCGCTACGATTACTTGGCTGGAACATAAACTGATGGGTTATCTGGCGAATTTATATCGCCATCCCTCCGGTAGCTGTGAGTGCCAACGAAAACATGGAAGATTAACAGATGTTCTGTTGTTTTATTGCCAGGGTTGCTTTTATGCTTCAGCGAAAACGTCTTTTTGACGCTATATAACGTTCTTAACAGTTTCTACTGTATTTCATCATTTCATCCATATGTAATTGCAAATAAAATTTATGCATTTCCACACAATTTCCAAAGTCTTCTAAAGTATTGCCAGACATTTTGGTAAGTGATGAGACTCGAACCCTTGTCCTTCGAATCGCATCACATTTCTTTACATTGCATCACATTACATGTCTCGTTTCCACGCCTACATGCCTAAATATCCCATTTGTTGCTACACTGTTTACTGTAGGCCACCTGTTAAGGGGACACGAGGTACTTTTAGCAGCACTGCATCAGCAGTCTCACTAGCCTGACTATTGAATGTCTCTGTCACACCAATGTTGTGTTTATGTCAATTTACGACCTTTTCTCGTGGAAATATTATGAGGGTTATGATATTTTTGTATATGTTCAAATCGTTTAACATAGTAGTAACCACGAGGTTACTGCATAAAATCGACTGAGACTTACCATTGGAAAATCTAGCTAGTGATCGAGTCCGCTCAGCAGTGTCCGTTCTGTGTGTCTTCACGTCGATTACTATACATCGACCATAGTCATGCAAATAAGTATGAATCTAATCTGTGTATAGTCTATTAAAATAGTCACCCTCCTCCCCTATCCAGGTTTCGGACTGGCGCCATCTGACTAAAGACAGTGGCGGAGTAACAAAAAGATGTAACAAAGGTCGTTTTATATGTGGATTCGGACGACTATAGCGACAAATGTAACTTCTGAAAAATCTTCTTACGCCCAGCAATCACAAGCGATGCATAAACTGTGCAACGACAGAAAATTTACGTCGAAACTGTGTCAACGATTAGGTACTATAATTCTGAAACCAAAAGTAGTTCGGGCGCGGAAGGATTTCAACACGCAGCTATAATTTTTTCAGGCCAGACAAGCGTTTCACCTCTGGACCCGGGACAAGGTATGTTATACAGTATATGCCAGAAAACCTTTCTGAAATATTTCAGCAATAATAACTCAATATCATAGTAAAAGTTGTTTTTTTTGTTATAACCAACACTTTCACACGGTTTAAGAATGATGTAGCCTTTTTATACATTTATCGAAATTGGCAGCCTAGCATATGAATTGTAATGAGTATCTATAAAGCTCAGAATACTTCCGTTAAATTTTTAGATCACTACATTGAATCAACATAACGAAACTAATAATAAATAACTGTTATCATGGGGCGTCGAAACCTATACCGTGGGATGGCTTGAACTGTCCTAGTTTGAAATACGAAACGGCAATAATAATTATGGTTTTGCCGTCTCACTTTTCAGTTCAAATTATTCAAAATTTCAATGCAAAACAACTTTTGATGTTCTTTATAGAATTTGCCACGCATAATAGACTGGTTTTGTTAAATCTTTTGTATTACTTAAGTTTTCAGAGAAAAATGCACTCATGTTATGCACAAAAATAGGCCAAATGGCACATAACCGCATAGAGTTTCAATGTTCTTGCATTGTCAAATTAACATCAACTAAACGAGTATTGTGTCTGATTTGCGTTTGTAATCAATGTCTGGAGCTTTTATCAATGTCCATCAATAATCACCCAGTATACTAGGTTTCTACATTCCATGGTAAGGTTTTCCAGTTTGGCTATGTCTGGTGAAATCTTGCCATGTTCATCACTAACGTCACCGAGATTGGCCGGGAAATATCCATGTACGAATGCAAAAAATGTATTTTAACTTACATCTTGCACTCCATGAACCTGAATACTTTATTCATATTGTCAATCAGATGAACTAGTTTGATGCCTTGTTGTTACCGAGAAAGTTTTCGGCAACATTTTTCAAAGTCTTTCATGTTATTAACTCGATGCCATCAAGGAATTCATCAAAAGTGATCGCCCATCAGTTTCCTAATCTGTGGATAAACAAATATGCCTTCTTTTATTTTTGCGTCACTTATACGTGGAAACTTCTCCCTCAAGTATTCGAATCCTTTGTTTTCTTTGTTCACTGAATTTACAAAGTTTTTCATTAGTCCGAGCTTCATGTTAAGAGACAGCAGGAAAACATTCTTGGGATCAACAAGTGGTTCATGGACAATGTTGTTTTTGGCCTGAAAGGAAACTTTTGCGCTAAGGCCATTCCTTTCTGACACAATAAGAATCTCTTCCACGATGCTCACTTACAAATGAAGCAAGAGTACTTGGTATATTCGAGCTGTAAACCAAGTAGAAGTGTCGTAACTTTCAGATCATCACATATGCTCCAGTTATGCTTGGTGTATTGCATGGATTTCAACGATAAATCTACATTAGCATTTGTCTCTTTCATGTGAACAGCACGTGCTACTGTTATTGATGGATAAACATTGCCATTATAATATCGAAGAATTGATTAACAGTCGTAATTGTTGTGAATCATAGTCTCGACCGAGTTCAATAAACATCTTTGTCGAAGTTTTTTGTATCCCACCTGCATTTTTTTATTTTTATGTTATTGTCTTTAGGAGCAATAGAAAATTGAAATAAAAATGAAATGCAATGAAAGATCGTCGACAGTAATAATTACACTGGACAACAAATTTTTACAAAAGTCATGTTACTGAAATGAAATTAGTCAGTTCTTATCAATTTGTATGTGCTGAACACGAATATGACAGTGAAAATACCGAATTGGCTCTAGTTTTTTTGTAATCTGAAATGAAGTAATTTTATATCGCACAATGCATGCCAATAGTGATACACTTACAGTTAATATTTGTAAAAACCAGGTCATAGACTAGTTCTTAGATTTTTTGCCTGTCTCTTGTACAGCTGTTCGGGAGCATATCTGCGGAGTGTCCAGCAGTAGTCAGCCAACATTGTAGTGGACCATTTTCCCTGGTACCTTTGCTCCATCGTTGCGATATCTTGATGAAAACGTTCGCCATGTTCGTCACTAACCATACCACAGTTGTCAGGGAAGAAATCCAGATGGGAATGAAGGAAATGCATCTTCAGAGACATATTGCAGCGAAATTTCTGGTACTGCTTGAGCATGTCTTCTACTAGTTCCTTGTAGTTTTCTGCCCTAACATTCCCCAGAAAGTCTGTAGACACTAGACGAAAAGCATTCCATGCTTGTTTCGCATCACCCTCCAGCAAGTTGTTGAAGCGGTCATCTTTGAAGAGTTCTCTAATCTGAGGACCCACAAAAACTCCCTCTTTAATCTTTGCTTCGCTGAGTCGAGGGAATTTTTCATGCAGGTATCGGAAAGCTGGCGAAGTGCGGTCCATGGCTTTCACGAAGTTCTTCACCAAACCTAGTTTGATGTGAAGGGGTGGTAGTAGGATTTTGTGAGCCTCGACCAGAGCTGGGTGCTGGATATTCTTCTGTCCAACTGCCATGTTTTGTCTGGGAGTCCATTCCTTCCGCACGTAGTGCAACTCTCTTGCTCGGCTATCCCACTCACACAAGAAACACATATATTTTGTATACCCTTGCTGCAGTCCCATTAAAATGGCAACTACCTTCAAATCACCACACAGGTGCCATTTGTACCTGTTATAGTCAATGGAATGCAGTAGCTGTTTTAGGTTATCGTATGTCTCTTTCATGTGGACAGTATGCGCTAATGGAATAGATGGAAGACGGTTTCCATTGTGCAAAAGCACAGCCTTAAGACTCAGTGTTGAAGAGTCTACAAAGAGTCTCCATTCTTGTGGGTCATGAGTGATCTGTAAGGCATTCATGAGGTCGTCAATATTGGAACAGAATACCAGATTACCTTCCTTCATAAAGAAAGGTTCCAACTGCTGATGGCGCTTTCTATATGAAGTAATTGTGACATCTTCTTCTAGAAGATTCCATTGTTGGAGTCTTGATCCTAGCAATTCTGCCTTGTTTTTGGATAAGTCCAAATCACGAACAAGGTCATTTAGTTCTTCCTGTGTTATTCTGTGTGGGGTTGATGATGCACCACAGTGAAAATCGGGATCACTGCACGCTGACGGACCAGGAGAAGAACATGTCGGCTCACCCTTGTCCTCATCAGATGAATCAAGGAAAATATATTCTGCTGGAGGTTCTGGAATAGGAAGTCCATCACCATGTGGAACTGGTCTCAATGCTGACGGAATGTTTGGGTAGACTATTGTCGACTTCTTTTGCTTCGTTATTCCACCGGAAAGAGGAGGAACCAAGCAGAAGTAACAGTCATCTACGTGGTTGCTTTGCTCTCTCCACACCATGGGAACTGCAAACGGCATTGATGGTCTTTTGCCATTCAACCACTGTGAAAGCTGTGTTGTACATGTAGCACAGCATATATGCGGGGCCCATGGCTTGTCTTGGTCACCAACCTTGCATTCGAAGTAAGCATGATATGCCTTCTTGACTTGATAAGTGATACTTTTCTTCTGGTTGGCAAATGTCACTTCCCCACAAATGTAACAAAAGTTGTCCACAGTATTTACGCACTTCCGAGGCATTACTGTTCTGTATTGTATCTAAATGGATAAAGTAATAATAGTTTTATAAAACAGTAACTTAAACTGTCTCGCACAAAGTCTGTAATATTGTAAATGCTCAACCGTTCCGACTCGCTTTATATAGTACACTGCTGACGTCATCTTACGTCAGCAGCCGACTGGCTGTAGTTTTACATTGCATCAGAAAATGACGTAATCAACTGTGCATGATGTGTCCATGATGGGATTATGCAATGAGGTGGAATATTACATCATTCTAGACTTATTTAGGATATTGTCGCAGTCCTACTGCATAAATTTACATGGTGAAACATAAAAAATGAACTATATGAAATATTTTCAAAACGAGAGCCAATAAAAATTTTTTATGGTTATATTCGTGTTCAGCACACCAAGATGCTACACGACAGTAATAATTATCGTCGTCATAATTAACGTCGTCATCTTCGTATGTTTATTGATCCCACGGAAGAATAATATATCTCACAAATGCAGTACTGTAAAATGGGAAGCAAAGGGAAGACACGTGGAGGACGAAAGTCCCGTTTATTAACGCAGAGGCAGTGAAACGGTTTTTAATGACGCAATTTAATGACGATGTAATAATATTCATAATTTATTTTAGAAACACAAACCAAATTGAAGCAAAATTTAACAATCATTCAAATTCAACTAAACCATGGCTTACTGTAGCTGCTATTTTCACAATCGCAAAGCGTATTTAAGTACTTTGTTTCAAGTTAGGGGTTGAACGAATGCTCATAGAGAACGAGTTCCATAATGACGGACCAGAGCACTTAAATAGCCGAGTGGTTGCTCAGCAGAAGGCACTATAGTAATTTCTTTGGAATTTGTGAAATGATCGGAGTGACAGTCTGAAAAATTCAAGAAATAGATATCAAGACTGCGAGTTATAGTTTGTGCGCGTGGTGAAACAGAAATACGAAGATTTGAAACCTACTTGTGCGGTTATTTGTGAAAATGTCTAGTTGAAGATACAATATTTGGTGTCTTTGCCATGCAAAAATTCTTCAACAATTCTAACTGCATTGAAACATATAAGCCATACAAACGAGATAGGTTATTATTAGACCAAACAAAATTACAATACGATCAGTATGGGTAAGCAAAAGAACAACAAAGGTTAGTAGTACATCATAATGCAAAACATAATGAATACGGTGCAACATGTCAATGCCTTTGGCAATGTTGCGAGATTTATAAAATATAAGTGGACTTTAAAGGTTAAATGACTGTCAGTATACGACCTATTTTCTCTCAACATGTACATGTACTATTAAACCTTTAGTATTCTTTGAGTTACCCATACTTAAATTTGCACTGGTTCACTTGTGAAATTTAGATTAACCTTCGGGTTTGTACAGTCATATCTGTACTTCTCTACCACCTGCAGTAAAAGTGATTTTGTTTTTCCCGATTTGTAATCACAGCGTTAAACAATTATATTAGTGAAATTCCACGTTCAGCTGTATCACAGACTATTTTCAGCATCATGAACTCTGTTTTGACCCCGTCTGTTGTCATCGGTGGACTTCTATGTTTTCGAGAAATTCTTGTCAAATATCAAGTGCTTTTAGCTGTGACAGAATCAGAGAGCTTCCTTTAGTAAATAACATTGTTTTGCTCAAGATTCTATTTGAATGCGTTTGCGTGGCTCAGCATCTATTTCCGCACCAGAGCAGCAACCAGCGACTTTCCTCCGATACTTCATCGTCATTGGAAGGTAAGCCATGTATCGCTTCGCTGAGATATCGTAAATGAAGCAGGAAATTTTTCATGCTGCGCTGGCTACTGGTTCGTTTATTCTTGTAAACAACCAGTTTCTGTAAAAATTCCAGGTGGTGTCGTGAAGCGCAAGATGCAGACGGACAAGTGAACCAAACCTTCAAATAAATACTGATGACAACAAGATTGAATTATCCAAGTCCTGAAAATTTCCGAGCGCTTAGATGGAATTGGTACCAAAATAGGTAAATTCTGAGGCAGTAGATTAGTTTTCCATCCAACCCCGGTTTCCCGATGATGTGCTTCCGGTGCATAAACTGTGAAAGAAATAGATGCATTGTAGTCATCTCTGAGCTGGTATATCAGCAGCCGATTCTTTAGAATAGCCAGCATTTCTTCCTTTATCGGACTTAAGTCAATGACCTGTTGCTCGTCACTGATGCCGTTTTCAAAAGCAGCTGTGTTTATGGTGGTCCATGCCGTAGTAAATCTTAAACAATTCTACATGTGGTCCAATTGAGGTTTCAATCACTGTTTCAACAACTTTTGCAACGATGAGTTCATGTATACCAATGAAAGACAGACCCAACAACTGGTTACTCTTCGTGTCCTTTAGCAAAACACATATCCTACACTTTGCTACATGTATTACTAGATGTGTTGTTAAACTACATAAATCTAAGCTCATTCAAAGCATGCTGTGAAGTACTAATAGTACACACAAGAAATAGCATTCGTCAAACTTTACCAAAAGTACACATCCAGTTTAGTAATGTTGTGGTATTGGTAGCAGCTCTGCTTTAAATATTTTACACGGTTGAAAGATTCTCTTGTGAGTTTGACTAAATGACAGATCCTCGTGGCCTAATAAGGGCCTACTTATTACTTTTCGCCTCAATGATTTTCATATGTCCTGGCTGAAAAGTCCTATAATATAATACTAAAATATTAATGCGAGGATTTATTTAGCGCTAAGCCGAAAACAATTTCGCTGTATATGAGTTCAAAATCAACAGTCATATGATATAAAGATAGGTCTTTGAATGGTGCATTTTTCATTTGGTCGGGAAGACTGTTCCACGCAGAGTGTCCAGCGACAGAGAATCATGGTAGAATGCGGGACATGTCGTTGATTTATAGATAATGACCGCAGCCGAAATCTGTTCTGGGTTGTCTGCTACTCTAGTGTAAAACTGCTTGACAGTAAAATTGTAAAAATGCAGACAAGCAACAAACAAGTAAAGAATAACTATAGAATACTTGAAACTTCAAGTTATCCACCTGATTGAGGTTTTGCGTTTTTAAGCGGGAGCGCCACCCAGCGTTCTTGAAGCGGCGCTATACAAATTTGCGATAATGATTATGAGCTAATGTTCGGAAACAATTAATAACAACACAGCGTAAGTAAAACTTCTTAATATAACCTATCAAAAGTCAAAGGTTTTTTTTCGCAATTAATGGAAATTTAGTATTACTTATTGAATATGCTGTTATTGAGCAAACAGTAAATATTAATAAATTTTGAAGAAAGAAAATATTATATTTATGTCAAAAGAGCGAAATAACGGGGTAAGACCTTATAAAGTGCGTTTTTAACCATACATTTTATCTGCACCATAATTTACATATTATACTTGGAAGTACGTGGGCCTTCAAGTTTGCTCATCGGATAAATATTTCAGCTTATCCTGAAGTAGTAACAAAGGTTAAGTAGATCCTATTCTTTATTTACGACAATATGCAAATAATCGTTTTTCAGAAAGATTAACCGAGCTGCTGTAGCGACAATGGCGAACTGGAGGCATTCAAACCGCATCGTCAAGTTATACATCTCTGCAATACTTTTCGGGATTTTGATGATGTTCTGTTTCAACATTTGGGATAAAGACAAACAGACACAGTTACCTGTTCGTGGGTCGGCTGTTAGCTATGGCCAGGTCGACGTCCGTCGTCATACGACCGCGTCTTCTCATAAACCGCTACTTGTAAGTCCGTCTCCCATTAAACCAGAAGACTTGAAGTCAATTCAGCGATATCATGCAGAAGAACGGCGTTGGTGCGAGCAGAAGATTGCTAACAGGACTAACGTACGCTGGTGCCCTTGTATTCCGCCCGATCTCCAAGGAAGGGTATTTGTAAACATGACCGATGACTCCGAATGGGATAGAATCATCGAGGCCGTTGGAAGCGATATCCTAGCTGGTGGCGAGTGGAAGCCTAAGGACTGTGTTCCACATACCCGTCTAGCGATTGTGATACCGTGTCGTGACCGCGAGCACCACTTACGAATCCTACTTCGCCACCTGATTCCAATCCTCAAACGCCAGCTGGTCCACTTCCGGGTGTTTGTCGTTGACCAGCGCCATCCAGCGATCTTCAACAAAGCCGCAACTATGAACATCGGCTTCCTCGAGGCTGCCAAGAGGTTCTTGTTTGACTGCATCATCTTCCATGACGTCGACATGATCCTTGAAGACGATCGAGCGCTGATGACCTGTGGCCCTAAGCCTCGCCACTACGCCCGAGCAGTCGACAGATTCAATTATCAGTTGTACCCAACATTCGGAGGAGTTGTATCAATTGAGCCACAGGTGTTTCGGAGGATAAACGGATATCCGTTGCGTTACTTCGGATGGGGAGGAGAGGATGATGACATGTGGTCCAGAGTAAATCACATTTCGGGCATCTACACACCATCGTCGGCTGTATCTCGCTACAGCACAATTCCTCATGGAAAAGACGCCACGAATCAGCAAAACCCCAAAAGACATGCATTGATGACAACCGGATTTGCAAAGAATGCAAATGGCTCATACGAAGGTCTCTCGGATTTGATTTACGAGGTCAACGACGTTCAAATGACTCCTCTTTTGACCCGCATCCAGGCTGACATTAACATCACAAAACTACCATATCCGTCTCATCCAACATCACAATATAAAATGTCAGCCGGAATTTGCCTAGATAATGACGTGATCGTGACGTCAAGCGACATGTCTTGGACTTCCTGTCGATTTTGGTGCGATTCCTTTCCTAATGAACCATGCTTCGGATTTTCTTATGTCCAGGGAATTTGTATTGTTATTCGAGCAGCCTGTAGGCTGACGGTGAAAGAAAAAGCCTGGACATACGTGAAAGATACCCAGTTGAAATGGGAAAAAAGATGAAAAAGGTAAAAAAAATTCTTAAATGATGAAAAATCATCGCTTGGTTAACATTTATTTTTTATAGCCTGTTGTATAGCTGACCAGAGACGGAGAACTTGTAATACGTCGCTTGCAACATTGCACAGTGTTGTAAGTTATGCTACCAACTTGGCTGATGTAGAAATGCCGCCATCAATTCTAACCATTTCTTTTATAATTTCTTATTGAATATTTGACTTTCAAAGTGTAATTTGTATGCAAAACTGGAGTTGTCGCGGTATTAAATCGCTATCTCCAGCCTGAATTGTTTAGGGTTAATTCATTTTATGAATAATTTGGTTAAGTTGCATATTCGTTAATGTGTAATGGTGCCCTATCTAAAAGTGAACTAATCCGCTTTGGAATCGCAGGGTTTAATTCTCAGTCCTTTGTCATTTTTTACATGTATATAAACTATCTTGCGCATTCGTCTAAATTATTTCGTTTCTTACATTTTGCGGATGATATCAATGTATTTTTTCACATAAATCACTTGACACTCTGTTTGAAACTGTTGACAAAGAGCTTATTTTAATCATCGAGTGGTTTTGTTCTAATAGGCTGTCGTTAAAGTTAAATAAAACCAACTTCATTCTATTTTCCTCACATAAGACATCTGTATCTGATTCGGACCTGGGTTTTTATTATTGACGGATATCGGGTTTCTTATGTCACTTCATGTAAGTTTCTCGGCGTATATATTGATAACCATCTACCATCTCACATGGAAAGACCACTTGTATCATATATGTTGCCAAATAGCCAAACGTATTGGAATATTTTTTCGTATTCGCCTAATTTTGCCAAGTCACTTTTTCAAAATTATATTATTCATTAATTTATCCATATCTAACATAGCCTTCCCGACCACGTGAAGAATGCTCCATCCTTGAATACCTTTATGGAATGGCTTAAAACGTTTCTATATTTAAATTATCGTATGACTGTAGTTAATTTTCTATTGTCGCTTGAGCTTATGTACAGCGCCCTTTTTATTCGGCCTCGGCCGTATTACGGCGCTATAGAAGTTGTCTTATTATTATTATATTGTAATCTCGTTTGGGCATCTAATTACCACTCCAGAATATCAAGTCTATCTATTTTAAAACGACGTTCGGTTAGAATAATCGCTGGGAGGTTGCATGGAATGACTACTGAACATTGTTTCAAAGATCTTAATATTATGAAGTTTGAACACATAAGTAAGTTTCAAATGTCCATGTTCATGTTTAGATATTACCATAATGAATTGCCAACTGTATTCAGTAATTATTTTGCGTGTTGGTGATTGTCATACATATTCCACATTCCACGATACCTCACTTTAATTACTATAAAACTTTTGCCAGAACTAATACAAGACAGTTTGCTTTGAAATATGCAGGCCCATTATTATGGAACTCAATTCCCAAGAATTTGCGTTCTCTACCTAATTTTAATTTATTTCAGAAGCAGATTATTCGGTATTTTAGTGTTCCTTGCGTCTAAACATTGTATAATTTATTTGAATTTTAGTTTTGCCAAAGTAGTAGGCTATTTCTTTTCTTTGTGGACAGATGTTGTTCTCATTTTTGTTAAGAATTCGTGTTTAAGATATTAACTATCGATATATTATTGTGTTGTGGGCTACCCTTAATTAGCGGGAACTTGGCCCCTTTGGGTAGACCTTTGCATTCAAATAAGTGATTTTGTTATTTACATTTGCAATGTTTTATTTTGTTTTTGGAGAATTAATTTACTTACTTTCTGGACAAAGCTGACAGTGACTTCTTGCTTGCTCTTTGAAAATCTGTTGGCCTGTTTCGAAGATATGACTGTTGCTTGTTAAAGAAATTAAAACTTACTTTTAATTTCTTTTAGCAAGCAACAGTCATATCTTACAAAAGACCTACAGATTTTCAACAAGCAAGCAAAAAGCCACTATAGGCTTTGAACTCAAGGCTGGGGTTGATAATTTTTACCTTGTCATTAAGCTGCTCATCGTGAACGGGAACGTAGCTCCGTCGCCAACGGGTTAGAGAGTAACTGTTGACGTTATTGACCTATCTCTGTGGAATGGACTTCGGTCTCAGATTTGTGCAAGGGTCTCTGCTAGAGGCAGAGCTGAACCAGCCTGTTGTTTAAAGACGTTCTAATTTCCCCGAGGCCCTCAAACTGGAAGCGCTTCTGAGTAGTTTATTCCGTAAAAGGCGCTATACAAGTTATCAAAAACACAATACATTTAAAAATTGCGTAATGAAAATGCGACGCTGATAAGGTACTTTATGGGTAAATGATGAGGGTTGCCAACATCAGAGCCTGAACTTCTCGATAAAGACTAGGGAGATTGACATTCAACAGGAAATTTGAATGTTCCAAATAGGCCAATCCCGACCAGCAGCCAGTTATTCTCTGTAAGTTTATACAGTATAGAGTTTGCTGACCTACACGACTGTACATTGTTTCAGCATCTTGTACAAAGTCATATTGACTTCAACCAAACCGATCAAAAACTGAAAAAACACCTCTGTCAGGTTGCCATTAATCGCTATAGTTGTAGAGTATTCCATCTTGAATATGAATAGCAGAGCTTCTACATTTTAACTCAATGTCTTTAACTGTGGACATTAGAGTGACAGATATTCGTGACCTGATAAGGGCCTTCTTATTAAGCTAGTTTCCTGCGCTTAGCTTTTAAGCAGCTCTTTAGACATTTCGAGTTTACGATTACGATTACGATTACGAACAAAGAGCAAATTGTGCAATCAAAACACAAAGGCCACTTTGGTCAACATTAAGTGCGGGTTTTGTTGCAGTGGCCTTCAGAAGCCCTGTTTTAGGCTGAGGATCAAAATAGCTTTCACCTGACCAGTGATTTCGGTCCTGAAGCTTTTGCGGAACTTCTAGAGCATATACTGCCTGCTTTCATACCATTACGTTTGAAGATGTGCGACCCGCATAGCAGCTATATTTGTAGAAATTGCTGTATGATAAATTGTCATTGCCTACACTGACCTGTTTAATCACCACTATTCACTAGGCAACATAGTAAACGGGCAAACTGTCTTGAGACGCTGCTTGTAAAATCTTATCTAACATTAGATATTCTATAGTGCCATTGTAATAACGCACTAGTCATCATTCAGTTGCACTGCAAAACGATCGTGCTTCATTCTAGGGTCAGTCCAATGAAATAGAGAGGCAGCCTGATGTTTACGATGAGTGCATTGAGCAAATGTTTTTCATTCTTGACTTGTCTGTACCATTGAGACTTTGTTACTGGGTGGGTAGTAATATCATTATAAAAAGTACTCATGTGATTGAAGTTAAAAGCTTTTTCATTTGCCAAGCCACTGTTCAGAATCTGATGAACATTTTTTTATTCATTTTCAATTGGTTATAGATTTGTATCAATGCTCATCAGGAATATATATCTTATGATTTCAAATGAGCATAAAATGTATAGTAATGCTAAATTAATTTAAATGACATAATTACGTCATCTGTATACATTATAAACGTAACCAGCTGCTTGTATATAGTTTCAAATTAAAAGTTGTCAAATTCCAGATTGTCTTTCTACTCATTCTTAATCTTAGATCTTCTATAGTGCCATTGTAATAACGCACATAAGCCTGTTTGTGATGTATGAATATGGGTAGGTATCTAGGTATAGGCATGTGTATATGTGTTCAATTGGATGGATGTACGCCCTATATCCATAATGTAGAATTATGTAAATGTTGGATCCTGTATGCCTGAATGTATGTATGTATGTAAAATATGTACTAGGGAGCCCTAATTTTCTCGCTTTCGAAATATGTAACTCTCACCATCTCAAATGGTTTCATTTTAGCAAAAGACATTTTAATGTAAAATTTGAAGCAGATCAATATGCATTTAAATGTCGTTCAAGGGGGCAAAAGTTTACTATCTAACCAGTATGATATGAACTTTCGTAAGCTCTTATGCACAGTGCACACGGTTCTTTGGCACATGGTTCTTTGCACAGGAGTCCTTTGCTCAATGCACAGTTGCACACTGTTCCTTTGCACTCGTGACCTTTTGCACACGGGTGTTTTGCACACGCGACTGACTTCCTATATAAGACGGTTAACTAGTCACAACAGATGAGATGAACATCCACTTACCCGGAAACAATAGAGCCGAAAAAGACGGTCAAAGTCGACACCCATCGAGAACGGTTGGAGCAGCAGACAAAGAAGACGGTCTGAGTCGAAGAAGATGGCAACGCGTTCGCAAGATTACCTAGTTAGCACTGCAGAAGGGATAGAAGGAAGTAAACTACCGTCGGAGAAGCAGGTCCTTGGCCACTTTATGCATCGCCACAGTGTACTGACAGAGGATACCCGAACCGCAGCCACCCACAGCATACAGCGAGTAGCGAAGATTTCTGGTTCTGCGCTAGAATTCCAACCAAACATCGCCAACACACGATCAAAAAGATCGAGCAACTATTAGATGAATGGCATGGGCTGAAGAAGAACAAGAGTTATCAGTCCCAGACTCAAACAGACTCAAATTGCACAAAGAAACTACGTTTTAGGCAGGATCAGGTAACTGTTTAACATTGCGCATGCTACTGTAACGCCATGGGGCTCTTCGAGAATCAAGAAGACAAGCTTTTCCTCAAGGCACAGCGGAAAAAGAGACGACGGGGCTGCATGATAGAAGTCGACAAGTCATTGCTCCCAAAAAGTAGAAGCAGATGAAGAAATAGGAATTGCTGCAAAGGAGCGACGCCAACTTCAGAAAGACGTCCTTTTGGAGAAAGTTATGTTGGAAAGCAACACCTACTCGGAAGAAAATCAGTGTGAATGTGAAGATTAAGATCCACGACCCAGTACGATTACTCCTACAAGCCATGAAAACGAGGACGCCAAAATATTATATATCGAGAACTGGCAGCTGTGCTTGATGGAATGGACTGAGTGATAGGGCGCCATGATGATAATTTGAAGCGTCTAGGGGACCGAATATTTGTTCTGCTGTACATCATTCTACGATAATCCACTATATTATAGCCGATCAACACCTGGATTTTTTCTCTTAGGGAGACGTAATTACATCCAATTCACCAGACTCGATCTAAAGCAAGGAGTGGCACCCGAAGGCTTCTCCGTTCTATGTGTTTCCGGCCGCCTGTCGATGGCGATCCTGGCCGAGGAGAAGGTCTCGCAGTCACAGATCTTGGCTAGACTGGAGTAAACTGTTTTCTAATGTTGGGCAAGCTGGCGATGAGTTCTTTAGGCCTATCTATCTCCAGTTACAGCAAAAGAAGTTCAAGACTGACTGGAAATGTTCCATTTAAGTCATCACAATTTGCATCATTCTCAATTCCCTTATTAAATCCTGTTCTAATGTGTTTCTATGCTCATTTCCGATCCGGTTAATTTCTGCGTCTTCGAAGGCCGTTTTCTCTCCCTGCATTTAAAATTGCTCTAGTGGCAGCTTAGTTCAAAAGCCTGGTACAGAAAAGAACTGCCTGATTAATTATAGACCTATTTCCAATCTGACAAATATCTCTATGCTGTCTGAACGCCTATTTATCGCAAATGTCTTCAGAACATTTTTCATATTCGATTCCAATCCGCCTATCGAATACATCAATCAACTAAGATTGCTCTCAATGGCACTATAAAAAATTTATTTCTTTATATGGATTTTGAGTAAGCATCCCTTCTTATTTCTCCTGATTTGAATGCCCATTTTAAACTGTTGATCCTGATATTTTATTATATCGACTGTATACATCCTTTGGAATTTCAGGTTGTGCTCTTCTCTGGACTTCTTTTTAACTTAGTGATCATTCACAACAAGTTGCAAAAACCCATTGCATATCTTTATATATTGCTAATACCATTTCGCTGTTGTATACTCCAACGTTCTTATTGTACTGGTTCTTCGTCATCAGATAAATTAGATCTCCTTCGTAAGCTTCCCTAACTTGATGTCGGATGTTGTATTAAGCTTAGGATTGCACGCCTTACCGTTATAGCCCAGAATACCAGCCTTTGGTTATATCTTAGTATATTGTTAACTTCATATCGATCAACTAGACTGTTGCGTTCTTCCGATATTGGTTTGTTGGAAGAGGACAATTGTGGGATAGTGTGGTTTCAGCTGCTCTGCTCCTCGTATTTGGAATCGTCTACCACACTCCATCGTGGTCCCCATTGAACGTATGTAGAATCCTTGGATTCAGATTTAATGTCTATGTGCGCGTAATAAGTGCTTAAAACAAGTAAAGAAATTAATTAATGCTTATGCATTAGGCTTATAATGGGGTAAGTGACACGTAGCAAATGCACAGTTGTTTTAAGAGTCATACCTAGAGTCTTTCTGAAGTAGACCGTCAGGTCTTCGTATTTTATACGCTGTCGTCCATATCTAGAAAGCGTCTTTTCGGATCCCAGGAACAAGCATGTGCGGAGGAGTTGCATGTGCCAAAGTCTCAAACGTCAAAGGCCAATCCGAGTCGTCGAAGCCAGAATGCCACCAATTGCCTTCGAGTCCCTTCCTTGAATTCCAATTACTGTTGCATTGCAAAAGAAGCTCGACTGACATAGTCGAGCTTCCTTGCAATGCAACAATAATTGGAATTGGACAGTTGTTTGCATTTGTTAGATTGGTTATATCGACTCCATCTATGTATCGGCGCATTTCATCATCTACTATTGCCGTCAGATTCCGAGGTTTACAGTCAACGACTGATAGCGACTCCAACAATATCAAGCAGATTTGCGAGCGCGGTGAAACCTTCAAGGATTAGACCAGGAACTAGTGCAACTCCAGTTGCCAATACGGCCGCTCCTCCAACACCCATTCCAAGACTGATAAATGCAAGGGCATACTGCTAATGTTAGTTTATGATTAGGGCCTAAACTTTCACAGCTGCATCTTTTGGTGACTGTATGACCCTATGTCAAGGAGAGAGGTTATGTGACAGATTTAACCCAAAGCTACCAATTCTGGCATCTTCTGGTATCTGCTTTAACATATACATTATATAGAAACTAATATTTCTATTAGTAGTAGTAGTAGTAGTAATATTGTTACTGTTGTTGTATTATTATTATTTAGGAAACTCTGTCGCACCAGAATCTCACGTGCAATGCTTCAACCGATAATACATGAAAGCCAAACCACAGCAGGTCAGTATCCAGAAGCTGAGTCCACTAATACTCCAAGGCAACCTTTGGTGGATTAAGGCTCTGAGGCAGCCCTTGGTGGATAAGCACTGTGAAATAGTAAACCTTACGCACAGTAAAAACCTGATTATCCAAATATTGAAGACTTAAATTAAAATGTAAGATGACATACTTTTATTACCTGGTGTCAGAAGAAGCAGGATTGGAAAAGCACTATTGGCAAACAGAAACTCATTTCTGTCATGGATTGAGGGCTCAGTTCAAAATACGAAAAATGTTCGGCGCACATGCAGAAATCTCATAACTCTACATTGCTTTGTTCAACTGATTTTAGCGAACAATCGTAACGCCCATACTGAAGAGAAGCCCTACAAGTGTGGATTGTGTTCTAAATCATATCCATACAGTTTTTTGGCTGTAAATGCAGAAGATGTCCCATACTGAAGAAATACTACACAGATGTGAGTTTTCCCAGAAATCATTTGCCAAATATTTTATGTTGAAGATACACATGAGAACCCATACAGGAGGAAAGCAATGCAAATGCCAGTTATGTCAGAAATCATTTTCTCAAGGTGGTACTTTGAAAGGACACATGAGAACCCATAGGGGAGAAAAACCATACACATGTGAGTTGTGTTTAAAATCATTTACACGGAATCTTCTTCGAAAAAGACACATAAGAACCCATACAGGAGAAAAACTACACAAATGCCGGTTATGTCAGAAATCATTTGCCAAAGGTGATACTTTGAAACAACACACGAGAACCCATACAGGAGAAAAACCATACAAATGCCAGTTATGCCAGAAATCGTTTTGCGAAAGGGGTGTTTTGAAAGGACACATGAGAACCCATACAGGAGAAAAACCATACAAATGCCAATTATGTCAGAAATCATTTGCCAGAAGTGGAGATTTGAAGGGACACACGAGAACCCATACAGGAGAAAAACCATACAAATGCCAGTTATGTCAGAAATCATTTGCCAAAGGTGATACTTTGAAACAACACACGAGAACCCATACAGGAGAAAAACCATACAAATGCCAGTTATGCCAGAAATCGTTTTGCGAAAGGGGTGTTTTGAAAGGACACATGAGAACCCATACAGGAGAAAAACCATACAAATGCCAGTTATGTCAGAAATCATTTGCCAAAGGTGATACTTTGAAACAACACACGAGAACCCATACAGGAGAAAAACCATACAAATGCCGGTTGTGTCAGAAATCATTTTCTGAAGATGGTACTTTGAAAAGACATATGAGAACCCATACAGGAGAAAAACCATATAAATGCCAATTATGTCAGAAATCATTTGCCAGAAGTGGAGATTTGAAGGGACACACGAGAACCCATACAGGAGAAAAACCATACAAATGCCAGTTATGTCAGAAATCATTTGCTGAGGGCGGTACTTTGAAGGGACACATGAGAACTCATACAGGAGAAAAACCATACAAATGTCAATTATGTCAGAAATCATTTTCATTATATAATGATCTCAAGAGGCACAAAAGAACTCATACTGGAGAAAAACCATTCATTTGCCATTTATGCAGTAAAGCTTTTAGATGCAGAGTAACTCTTACTAAGCACATAATATGCCATTCCATATTAAAACCTTCTGATTCAGCTGGCTGGGCAATTAGTAGACATAATGGGAGATCTGACTCGTCAAACGACACAAACATTACGCCTACTGACGTCTCTTCAGGGAACGCTTGTCTGCCTGTAGCCTATTCTTGTGAAGTTTCCTGCCTGTCCAAGAAAGATGAAGCGGATGAATGCACTTCTCGCAAGAAAATGAAATCACTTGAGGATATAAGACCTTTTATGGCAAGGCGTTATGGATGTGGAATATGCGATGAATTGTTTGAAATGGAGGAAGCATTTCTGGAGCACTGTTCTGACCATCGCACTGCACCTCCATCAGATGAATTATTTATTGACTTTTGCTGAAATGTATTTATTGTCAGAGTGACAAATAGAAAGGCTTGAAACAGTTACAAATTACCTTCTATTTAAATTTCATTGATGCTGATTTGTGTGGACATGTGGGATCGTTCTTTCAGAACGTCAGCAAAGAGGGAGGAAAAAGTCATCCAGATACGGACAAGAGGAGGGGTTTTCATGTCAAATGCAGACGTCGTCATTTATATTTGGTACATGCAGTTATTTCAGTACAGCTCTATATATTAAACATCAACTTAACTCAGAGAGCAGACAGGTCTGTATTGCACTGGATCTAGTCAGAGTCCTTTTGCTGGACCTGGCACTTTCAAGGTATAGTTAGCCCTGCAAGCCTGAAAGATCGACAGAATAACCTAGTAAAGGCCATAGTACTCCTCTAAAGATGACGTCAGCTAAGGGGGATGGTGGGATGGTAATGCCAGATGCGGACAAAAAAGAGGCAGTAGTCCAAAGAAGGCCGGCCATTTTGCGGCAGCCATTTATGGACTACCCATAATCAATTCTCTGCACAGTATTTTGTAGAAATTACTATTGAAGAGCTTTAAAATAGGAGACATTGGTGCAATGTATTGGGTGTCTCACCATAAATCTACTCATACTAAAATTGTATAATTGAAATGACTTGTCCAAATTAATGCTTTATGATGCTGTTCAATCTGCTTATAATGTTGCATCATATTCTGCTGTTTTCTATGCCTTGTTGGTGTTTAGCATTGCCTTTTTTCTTGCGCTAATAAAGGTTTCTTATTACTTTACATTTTGCTTAAATATTTCTGACTGGTGACCTCATTTTAGTCTTGCTATGTGAAGTTTTGTTATTTACTTCGAGGAAAATGACACAAGGTGGCACAGGCTGAGAGAAGCACGGTTTAAACTAGAGGAAAATGCCTTTCGCTGGAACTTTGACTATTGCAATATGCGCTAGCTATCAGATTTCGTCTAACCTTTTGAAAGCTATGTGTATACTGAGACTGTACTGTCAAATTGACCATTTCACTAGTCTGACATCCTGTCGTATGTATGTAATTATCTGGCTATTTATGTAGTTATATAGCCCCTTTAGAGAACCTCACAAGAGTGTTAATGCTAAACATGGCTATCTAACAGTT
Source organism: Norana najaformis (assembly GCA_964023275.1). Classification (NCBI taxonomy): domain Eukaryota; kingdom Metazoa; phylum Annelida; class Clitellata; order Crassiclitellata; family Hormogastridae; genus Norana; species Norana najaformis. Next base: position 28,097,123 of record OZ029923.1, read on the forward strand.
CCAAATATGCGCGACTTAAGTTAAGTTGAAGTTGTTTCTTGATCTTTATGTTATAGGGCAGTACGTACGTATTTCATACGACCGTGCTTTTTCATAAGCACGGTCCTATGCACGAGAAAGGCAATTTGTGTGCAGGAATAATATTTTACTAAATATGGCAGTGCAGTGTAATGCAACTCGTGTTAGTGTTACAAAGTCAATCTTGCATAAACTATAGCGAGTTTAGAATTCCATGACTACTGTCAAGATCTGAGCATATCTCATGTCCGGTTGAATCGTTGAGCTGGCTCCCTGTTGAACATCGACTTTGTTTTATAATCTTTAAACTACCGCTGCAAAATGAAAACAAAAGGCGGAAATAAAAGACTGATAACCTTAAATACTGATTTTCTTAGTGCCGACAGCTGTCTACAGGAAATTATCACGTTTCGGTAAGGCAGACTATAGAGTCTGAAAAAAAGTTGAAGCTCATCAGCGTCTTGCATTTGAAGTCCGCCAAGCGTAGTGATTTTAATTTGATTAAATTTCTGTCTGATGTTTGCGATCAAGGAAGTTACACTATAGATGCAGTTATTCAATGAAGCTCTTCATCATATCTCTTTAGCGTTTGTGATAGCTATAGACAGTAGATGACAGGGACTTAACTTGCATTGTTTCATTACTGGCTATATTGCACACAAAGTTTGTAAATTATTTACTTGTAAGTTGTGTCAGTATGAACTTTGTACTGATAGAGAATTGCTGTGTGAATTCGGTGAAAACCTGGATGACAAGTTCTTATATATTGAAATTTGAATAGAGGTGTCTTAAATTAAATGGCCAACCCAGTTTCTAACTGATATTGTTTCCGATGTTTTGTTGTATTTAATTGACTTATTTCCAAGAAATATTAGACTGAGTTTTTATACATAACAAATCAAGGAGATTTAGCGGTCCGTATTAGCTTGAATTTTATCAATCATTCAGTGAATGTGATAATAGAGTGTCAAAACTTTTATATCTATCTGTTTTCATTGCTGCAAACATAATGTTGCATAACTACACAAAATTTGTGAATGAATAAAAGAAGCCTGAAAAAGTCGGAAAAAAGTAAAAGGAAATTGGCAACACTTTTTGGAAAATGAACTATATTAAGAAGCATGAGTTAAAGTGGACATTCTATTTAACACTGTTTATGACATTTATTCAAAATTATGTTCGGGATGAGTGAATAATAATAATAATAGTAACAATGTTTACAAAATTTACAATTTTTTCATCCGGATAATTTGTCAGCTCCCTGAGGGATCATAAATACCTAGGGGCAAAAAAAATAATAATAGACAATGAGACGAAGAATAGACAATGAGACGAATACCTTTACAATCGATGTCTGTTTCTCTGCAGACAAGTGTCAATAGTTGTTTCTTCGTAGACATTGAATTCGATTGCGTTTGCTATATGTCCGACATAATAATAATAATAATAATAATAATATTAATAGTAATAGTAATATAGTTATAGTAATAAATCCAGTCTGGAGCAACTGCCTTTGTCGTTGCTTACTTACAACAGCCCTGTAATTCAACACCGCTGCAATGCTTAATCTTTTTATTACTGGGATAAATTATTAGTGTATGGCTCGAAGGACTTTACCACGTCTCTTGGGAAATTGGGAAATGTAGTCTCTGTAAAAGTTAAAGATTATTTTGATAGTTTCTTCATGTCGATGCTATGATGAATTCAATGTGTTCACTTAATTTGTTGTGTACAAGCTGATCCTTTCCTTAAAGTTTGATATATAGTAGTAATAGAACCAAAAGTTTAATGACATCATATGGCAGCATTGGCCGTTGACGTCGTTACAAATGTTCTAGATGAAAAACTATTGATTTGTTTGATATATTAAAGTTAGTCTGACATTTAGTTTGTCAAAAAAGTCAAGACGTTTATGCAATTAACTACTGGTATATCGTAGGCCTACGTATAATTTATAAGACACAATTAGAAATGCTGGAGGACCGGATTTACACAAAGGCCGTAAGCATGACAAGCCTGGCCTAACCCATTAGTGCCTAATTTTTCAAAAACGTATTAATTCACTTTTAGTTTGTTGTATATACAGAACAAACATAGGAAAAATATTAATTTCATCAATGCTTGTATAATATGTGAATCTGAGCTACTTTTATAAGCGTCCCATTTTTGGGACGCTAGGTAGGAGAGGGTGGCTGAACTAATGAACATGTAGTCACAACCACAACTTGCATTCTTGCATCAAATAAAAGTCAAATCAGTTTAATTAAAACAAGAAGTTCGCTAACCACAAATATCTGCAACAAACAGTCAACAGCATTTAGGGATAATAATAAAAAATATAGAGAAACTGCACAAAATGCTCCACTAGTCCTTGAGTATAATGAGTATAATACAGGACCTCTACAGTAGTTTGTAGTTTGTTCGCCTACAGTTCTCAAACTATTTTGACAGTTAGCAAAAAGTCTGTCAAAACTTGCATTTGGCTAGTCTAAGAAAATAGTATATTAATACTAATAGTACACAATTAATAGTAATACAACATGTAATAGCTGAGCCTAATATAACAGAACACGAGTGTCTCATTGAGCCTACAAACATGCCACTTTGTCTGTTTTCTATTCCGTTTCATGAAACTGTTCAAGGCAGTCAATGTACAGGCCAACGTTGCACTTCTTGCATTGTTTTCTGACATCCAGACTTCGAACTGCACATCGTCTTTGCATTTCAATTGCTTCGATATAGTGTTTGCCATCTCTATGGACCATTTCCTTTATTTTTTCTGTTTTGGATGCCGGAACATATGATATACGGTCAACTGTTCCTTTAGTCGCCGTGGTAGGCTTAGTCGAGCTGCTGCCCGATGAAGTCTTCGCTGCAGTATTCGTCCTGGTTGACACACCGCCATCAAGGGATTCTCAAAGACGCAGGCTTCAACAGTCTTCTCCGTGAACTGATGACTGACGAAGTCTCTACATTACCATCTGAAGTCAAACAACTAGATGGCGATGTCTCTGCCACAGTGTATATTGGTGGTTGAAATCTTGGCTGTATCTGACACTCTCGCACCACGGTGAGTCGATGCTGCAGAACCATCTGCAGTCAAATAGCTGGTCGGTGGAGATTCCATCACAATCGCTGCCACTGTCGATGTAGACACAGTGTGTGATTCATCACCTCCATCAATCCTGAAGTGCTCTTCTCCCCTTCTCACATTTGCTAATGCTTCTGCTCACAGTTGTCTGTGAGTCAGGTTATGACATGTGACTTCATTTTCGTAGCACACTATCCTCATTGCTGCAGTTTAGATCACACGGCGGCGTGATGAATATTTCTGCACGCGTGAAGTCGGCATCTTCTAGCACTGCCAGTACCTGATGAACAGTAAATCCTTTTTGCCTCGGCATGCTAAGTTTCACCACAACAATAAGCAGACACAGTTATGTATTTTAAAATCAAAGCACGTGCCCAAATTGAAAGATTCTCGAGCCAGACTGCACAGCTCAAATTGGCAACAATATGGAACTTTACAGGCCTAATCGGCCAATGTTTCACCACTTCTAGAATTCAAATAAAGACTTTTCAATACAGCATAGTACAAATATTGTGAAGGAAAACTTAAATTATGCATATGAACATAATAATAACTCAGAAATTCATGCGTGCAATTGTGTAAGCTTGAAAATGAGTTATACAAAAACGCCCACCCTCTCGTGCCTAGCGTCCCATAAATGGGACGCCCCGTTAAGCAGCACTAAAATTTCCAAAATGGCAGTTTAAATTAGACAAAGTTATTGAAACAGTTGCAAAACATACTGACCTTCATGTGTGTTACGATAAACTTGTTGAATTAATGATTATATCCGAAATAATAAAGAGTTAGTATATATAAATCTCACAACAAGCTGCGGTAGGTCTTTGCAATAAACAAACGCCATCAACACGCTCACAAATTATTTAATTAGACCAACAGTAGTCCAACAATGTTGTCTAGGGTCTGACGAACAATTTGATATAAAATACTTGTCAAATTAATGGATATTTGAATTTATTCGAAATTTTACTAGAATTCTAACGTCGACTATCATTTATGGGACGCTAGGCACAAATGGGTTAATAGGATGCGGCTCGCCTGCGTGATGTTGAATAGTCGCATGGTGGCTAAGCACCAATGCTGCCTGGTCTGAAACGAGATATTAGGCGTGTGGCTGGCGGTAGAGGACTTTAGCTAGCCAACTGTAATCGTCATATTGTTCGGAAATTTATTATAGGGACGCACGCATAGTTAATTGCAAAACGTGAGATTTAACGGTTGTTTAGTATTGACAGCAGATCGGATGATTACAACATAAGCTGGAGTTACTAGAACTCTAACGTCGACTCACTGGACAACAAATTTTTACAAAAGTCATGTTACTGAAATGAAATTAGTCAGTTCTTATCAATTTGTATGTGCTGAACACGAATATGACAGTGAAAATGCCGAATTGGCTCTAGTTTTTTTGTAATCTGAAATGAAGTAATTTTATATCGCACAATGCAAGCCAATAGTGATACACTTACAGTTAATATTTGTAAAAACAAGGTCATAGACTAGTTCTTAGATTTTTTTGCCTGTCTCTTGTACAGCTGATCGGGAGCATCTCTGCGGAGTGTCCAGCAGTAGTCAGCCAACATTGTAGTGGACCATTTTCTCTGGTACCTTTGCTCCATTGTTGCGATATCTTGGTGAAAACGTTCGCCATGTTCGTCACTAACCATACCACAGTTGTCAGGGAAGAAATCCAGATGGGAATGAAGGAAATGCATCTTCAGAGACATATTGCAGCGAAATTTCTGGTACTGCTTGAGCATGTCTTCTACTAGTTCCTTGTAGTTTTCTGCCCTAACATTCCCCAGAAAGTCTGTAGACACTAGACGAAAAGCATTCCATGCTTGTTTCGCATCATCCTCCAGCAAGTTGTTGAAGCGGTCATCTTTGAAGAGTTCTCTAATCTGAGGACCCACAAAAACTCCCTCTTTAATCTTTGCTTCGCTGAGTCGAGGGAATTTTTCATGCAGGTATCGGAAAGCTGGCGAAGTGCGGTCCATGGCTTTCACGAAGTTCTTCACCAAACCTAGTTTGATGTGAAGGGGTGGTAGTAGGATTTTGTGAGCCTCGACCAGAGCTGGGTGCTGGATATTCTTCTGTCCAACTGCCATGTTTTGTCTGGGAGTCCATTCCTTCCGCACGTAGTGCAACTCTGTTGCTCGGCTATCCCACTCACACAAGAAACACATATATTTTGTATATCCTTGCTGCAGTCCCATTAAAATGGCAACTACCTTCAAATCACCACACAGGTGCCATTTGTACCTGTTATAGTCAATGGAATGCAGTAGCTGTTTTAGGTTATCGTATGTCTCTTTCATGTGGACAGCATGCGCTAATGGAATAGATGGAAGACGGTTTCCATTGTGCAAAAGCACAGCCTTAAGACTCAGTGTTTACGCACTTCCGAGGCATTACTGTTCTGTATTGTATCTAAATGGATAAAGTAATAATAGTTTTATAAAACAATAACTTAAACTGTCTCGCACAAAGTCTGTAATATTGTAAATGCTCAACCGTTCCGACTCGCTTTATATAGTACACTGCTGACGTCATCTTACGTCAGCAGCCGACTGGCTGTAGTTTTACATTGCATCAGAAAATGACGTAATCAACTGTGCATGATGTGTCCATGATGGGATTATGCAATGAGGTGGAATATTACATCATTCTAGACTTATTTAGGATATTGTCGCAGTCCTACTGCATAAATTTACATGGTGAAACATAAAAAATGAACTATATGAAATATTTTCAAAACGAGAGCCAATAAAAAATTGTTATGGTTATATTCGTGTTCAGCACACCAAGATGCTACACATTAGGGCCTTTTCCAGTCAGTAACGATTTCTATGTTGACCAGTGAGCTATCGGACAGCCATAAGTAGAATACAGTTGCTGCAGGGTAAACAACCGAATAACAATTATAGTATAACGAGACTATAGTAACAGAACAAGAGCCACCCACAAGCGGAACGACGTTGAAACGTTGCTAACACGCCTATGAAGTAAAACTATTCAGATAGATTTTTGTAAAATTTGTTTAATCGCGCTGAGAAATACAGGAAGAAACGTCGTATTTGAGGGTTCGAATGATTTCTATTAGAGGTTATGTGATAATGCAAATGGATTAACGCACTGCGTTTGTTAAAACGAGAAACAGTGAACGTTTCACTGTCGTGAATTGACGAACTGCGGATACTTATTGGCGTGAAATCATTTTCTAAGTAAAGGTAAGTACAGAAATTACTGTCGGGCGTTGAGTAAACGAAGGGTTGTAGGGTCTTTCGATGGCCTTTGCTAAGCTATAAGATGATTATATTGCCAATGCACTGCCGGTGATCATTCCCTCCCTCGCTTCCGGGTCAGTTGGAAGAGATTTCATATGCCCAGGCCAGTCAAGAAATATGAAGTCGCGTACACGTCATACCCATGGCTGCCTCTTGGGATCTAAGGGACTCGTGTTTGAAGGTTGACTGTGAGATCATTTAGCAACAGGACCATGCCTCCGACTGTTGATGATAGATGCATTAAAATGTGGCACCGGTTTCCAAGAATCTCTTCACAGCATCCCAAACACGACTGCAGAAAAACCACGTATGGTACCTTCAAATAACCTCCCAACTTGGGTTATAATAGTTTAATGACCCTGGAGGGATGGAGGACTGAGTTCCCCCAAGTTGCCTGGTGTTTTGCATTAGATCTAATACACATGTTACTGGATTTGATCTAATACACTTGTTTGCTGCATTAGATCTAATCCACGTGTTACTGCATTAGATCTAAATCATATAATACACATGTTACTGGATTAGATCTAATACACACGTTACACATTAGATCTAATACACATGCTACTGCTTTAGATCTAAATCATATAATACATATGTTACTGGATTAGATCTAGCAGACATGTTACTGCATTAGGTCTAATACACATGTTGCTACATGTAAACTATTGTTAACGATAATCGAATATGGTGCAGCTTACTTATAGGCCTAAATATGGTTTGAAACACAGTAAAGCAAAGAACTCACGAATTTGAAAACAAAGGCCGAGATGGCATGGCCCTCTGTATGATGTCCCTTGGACCAAGAAGTGGGAAATACCCTACACCACTGTGGGTATACCACTGCAACAGATTAAATTGCTTTAAAATGGTGTTATAAATTCATTTTATGCAACACATACAATCAACCAGAATAACAAGTAACTAATGTAGATATGTAAAATACAAATCTAAAGTTATCGAAGCCAATTTTCTGTGTAGTTTAGAAGAATATAATATGAATACACTGTCACCTACGGGAATGAACCTGGACATTATTTTTCCGTAAGTGTTCATCAAAATTAGGCGAATATAATTTACAGGAGTTTACAGATGGGAATATTGTTGCCAACTCCTGATGAATTGTTTCCGGGCACAATTATCTCGCAACTGCCCTCTTTGCTACAAAGGCCATGTAATGGATGACCGACATAGTAATCACGATAAACTTTCGATACCTAGGCTTGTGAGACAGACGTTCTTAAGAAATAATGCATGTGACCAAAACTGCTATGATTTGCAAAAGCATGATTCTTTGTATCTTGATTTATTGTGATTGTCGCTTTGACATGTTTATTGAAACATAATAGATAGGCAGCAACAAAACCGTGTTTAATCCGTTGTGCAGTGTAAATAATTAGACAGCCTCGGCTACGCCCGAAACAAAGGACAGCGTTGTCAAATTTCGGCCATTTCGTGACGGTTGACAGAACATGTACAGATGAGATCTCAAAGTGTGGGGTCTGTACCTGTGCTGTGCAAGTGCCGTGGTAATATGTAAAACACGCAGGTGATTTGAATCGGCTCTAGGATTACTCAAAACAGCAAGAATAGTAATGAATAACACCTGTTTTAAGAAGAAGCTAGGTACTTGCAAGATTTTTATCATGACCTAACAAACCCACCCACCAATAGTTCATTCTCAGCCGCTCTGAAAATATTGTATGGATAGACGTTTTTGAATACTTCTATACTTTCTTAGTAGTACTTAGTATTTAGTCATTCCTGTGAGGTTCCGCACATTGGCAACACAGCTTCTGCTTTCATCTCTGCATGACCATGTCGGCCCTTGTGAATCAACTTGTACGAGGTTGCTTCTATCAGCTGCGTCGCATTAAATCGATCCGCAGATTCATTCCCACCTCAAGCGCTGTCACTCTGGTCAACAGCATCATAGTCTTCAGGGTTGGCTACTGCAATAGCCTGCTGGCAGGTCTGCCGATTTGTCAGCTAGAGCGGATACAGTCAGTGCTAAACTCTGCTGCCCGCCTCATCTATGGTCAGACACCATTCAATCACGTCACTGATCTGCTGCGCGACAACCTGCACTGGTTGCGCGTTCCTCAGCGGATCACCTACAAACTGTGCCTAATTACATACAAGGCTCTTAATGGTCTTCTACCAGGCTATATATACGACTTCTGTATTCGAACACCCGACAACCAGAACACATATCGGCTACGGTCCTCATCGAGGAATCAACTGCATGTCCCGCGGTCTTCCATGAAGTTCGGCGAACGTTCCTTCACTGTCGCCGTACCCACTGCGTGGAACAGTCTTCCTGAGAATGTGACGAATGCCCCATCCCTGGACACATTCAAGTCACGACTCAAGACACATCTTTTTAGGATACCTTATGAATTTGTAGTTGATATTTGAACCCATGTACAGCGCCCTTTTCTTCGGCCTCGGCTGTGCTAGGGCGCTATATAAATTGTCTTATCATTATTATTATTATTATTATTATTATTATTATTATTATTATTATTATTATTATTATTATTATTATCTCTTGCCAGTCTTGTGGCAAAGTCTCACGACATCCCCAAACATCACAGATCTTCTATGAGGTTCTCTGGCCAGTTCATTTTTGGTATTCTCTCCCTCCTTTTTCCTTCAGGTATCCAGGTCATTTGGTTGGCTCTTCAATATTTACATACGGATTACATGTCACATCCATTTCTGTCTTTTCTTTCTGATGACTTTTTGTATATCCTCTTGTCCCGTGCTCTCTCTCATTTGATGTTTTGTCATTGCAAAAAAAGTGCAGAATTCTCCTCAGACATCTCTGATGTGCCACATCTAATCTTTTCTTGTTTGCCACCGTCATTGGCTAAGTTTCAGATTCACATAGCAGTGTGCTTAATACTACGGCTTCATACTGATGAATATTGGTCCTAACACTTCATCCGTTGTTCTTCCAGATCTTTTCTAGCCTCCCAAAAGCAACATTTGCCTCTCATATGTGTAACTCTACCTCCTTGTTGCAGCTGCTGTCCACTGTTTTTAAGGTACCGATTTAGGAGAAGTCATCCACAACCTCAACCTCCTTGTCACCAGTCATGATCTTGTCCATTTCATTCCATTTTCCTATCTTCTTGATTTTGGTCTTTTCCGCACCGATGATGAGTCCCATCTTCGCTGCCTCCCCCTGGGCTTTAGATGGTGGTTCTTTTATGCCTTTCCAGTGCTGTCCAGCATGGGGATATCATTTGCAAAGTCCAGGTCTCTTAACCTAGCACTGAAAACATCTCACTCATTAGATGTCTAATATAGCATCTCTAAAATTATTAATATGTAAGAATTTAGTTTAGCGGCTTTGACAGTCTGGTCACGGTCTCAATTTATAAATAAATTTAATAAATAAATAATTAATAAATAAATTTATGTATAAACAAGCATATAAATGCATAGTTGTTTGCACATTTTACTGTTTAATTGCATGCACAAAAATTCTATATCGCCAGGTGTATTGCTTGTCAACAGGTGACAAACTGACCGGACTATAAATGGTCCTTTTCGGTTCCGCCGTTTATGCTGCATTATCTGTTTATTTTATATCAAACTCGTTCCTGTTTTATTTTTTTGGAATCAATAAAGGAAGATAAATGAACGAATGAATGCAAGAATAAAACATAAACCACGCACAATCTTATTGGCATATAAACAGGACAACACTGAGGACCAATGCTAAGCAACTTTGGGGCAGTTGGGTGAATTTGGTAGATTTTCTTACTTACATGTAACTTATTATTTATTTATTATTGAAAACAGACATGCAATCTTTGGTAAGTCTTCCTTCTCGCTTCCTGTTTTGTGCACGTGTGTTTCGTATTCTCTTGGTTGTGTTCCCTCTTCTCTTGCACTATCATGAAAACAACCTCCTCACGGTGAAAAAGGAAGCGAGAAAGGAGTATGCTGAATCAGTGAGGAGTAGCGGAATATCCTCTTGTGGTACACTGGGAAGAACAAATTTCTGCCTCAGATTTTAGAAGGTGGAGAATTTGACCGTCTTCCAGTGTCGGTTTGTGGTTATGGAATAGGTAAGCTTTTGGGAATGCCAAATTTGGCTCTGGAACAGGACATACTGAAGCCGAACTGTTTATGATCTGTTGGAGCTGCGGAAGCTGACCAAAAAAGTGTAAGGCATGAGCTTTGACACGTCCAGTGTCTAAATCCTGGTCATTTCAATGGAATAAGTTTTCTTGAAAATAAGATAGCTTGAGAGCTCCTATGGTCAGATTATCACCATATGTCATGGAACTGATTTTAGCCAAAGTGTTCGCCCTGTGCTGTCGACTTTCAAGTTCCCCTTATATTCCAATCTTCAATAGATTCAAAGCTGTGTGGAATGGCGTAATACTTCGCAAACTTTCAGAGACTCGAACGGGAATTCAGCACCAAAGTCTCGAATCGGTTATGGCCTTTCTCAATGATCTGGCTGAAAGGTAATTGCAGATCAGAGGTGACAACCGTGATCTTATCGAACTGACAGGGGTTGTTCTGGGAAGTCCTTCTACAAAGATTTAGTGTAGTGTAGGGACCATAGGTGTCGTCCCCTAACCCATACAGATTGCGCACTGGTTTTGACAGGCTAACTACTAGATCACTGCAACCATGAACAATGACTCTGTAAGCTTAAAAAGTGAAATTGTGTTTTGCCAGTGACACTGGAATGTCAACGCTAAAGCCAAAACTGAGTGTACGATCGACATTCCACGCTTAGTAGTAGAAGAATGTCAGGGGCGTTTTGTGCGTTTCGCAATGTCCTTTTTGACTAGTGCTGAAAGTGTATTCTTTTGAGTAGCACAAAGTCCGAGGCATTTATGCGTTTTCCCGCAGAAAAAGGAGATGATAATAAACAGACCCTTGAGCTGATCCCGAGAGGCAGCCATGAGTATGAAGTGTTAGCGACTTCACTTTCTTGGCTTCGGCACATGCTGGCGGGTTGCCAGTCCTTGCACTCGCCTTCTCAGCTTCCTACCGACAGTGTATGCTCAATTCATACTTTATGTAGTCAAGTTCTTTAGGGACGCGAGTGGAGCAGAAGCCTCGAAACAGCTTTCTGCCCTGGCGTGGAGTTGAACCCACGACCTCTCAGTTGACAGTCCAACACTGTAAAACTAGACTGTTGTGCACTTCTGATACTTTAACGGTATATAAGCCGTGGATTGTCTTAGTCATGGTATTAATGGAAATAGCTGTTGCTCCCAGCTGGCGCCGCCGTCGAATTAGGCCCCATATTGCTTAATCGCAGAGGCAACCGCATGCCCGCTACCAACAGGACCGCATGGCAAGCGCGGATTAGCTTATGTTAAACTTATTTTTTAAACATGGTCAAATTACCATTCACCACATACGATTCAGCTTAAAGGTTGAAATCCAGTGTTGTTTTAGTTTGTTTCATTCATTTATTATTTATTCATTCATTTCATTTTATTGCTCCACACAAAAAACAACAGCATAAAGTATATTACATAAAATTCATGTGAGATACAACAGGCAGTCCCAGAAAGAACCATGTTCCGCTTATCTACGACGCCTATGTCACATGGAATGCTATTTGAAATGACAAATAATCAATTTAACAGGCCTATAGTCCAACTGGACTTGAGTAAACAGAACCTTGTAACAAGAACCAAAAAACTTAACTAACAAATGAATTAATTCACATAAGGATTGTGTTCATTCAAATATGCGCTTATATAATGTATAAATAATTTTTTATTGGGCAGAGTACGAATGTCATGATATAAATTGTTCTATAAAGAAGCATTTAATAGAAAAAAGACGAGTGTTTGTACGGGCATAACTTCTATGATAAATACCCCTTGATCTGGTATTATAAGTGTGGTACTCAAAGTTGGATGAAAACTAACCAGAGAAGGCAGAAGGAAGTAAGTTATGTGCGAACCTATACATAAATTCATTTATTTATTCATTTATTTAATATTGGACTCTTGTGCGCGACGGCATTTGACATTATAAAGTACCCTTAGAGTAGCTTGCTACTGACGATGCTGGATAAACTGTCGTGATTACAATTGCAATTACTAAGTAATAAGTAATGTTTGGTACCAGCAGACACTCGGGTACCAATAATGTTCATAGACTAAAACTATCCGGTATTAAGGCATGGCGATCGTTGATCACGACGTGAACTGTTTGGTATTGAAGAACATAGATCATTGTCAGAAGTTTGGGTGTAATTGCTTTGAAAAGTTACACTAACACGGCATAGTGACGGGCAGTTTTTCTGATTATTTTGAAAGGTCACATTATTAAATAAAAAGGTTGTAGCTAACGAGAGGCAACAGTGGATTTTCCTCAGAAGGGACATTTTTTCGTATTATTTAATTATTTATATTATTCGCGAGAAAACGCCAGATAAAGTCGTCAGCGAAGACTCTGATGTTTTGATCATGTAGAAAGAATGCCATTTGACCGCATTCCACACAATGCGCTATATGCGTAGTGCGAAAGAAAGAGAAGCAAAGATAGACCACAACTACGCTGGGTAGGCAATATAAACGATGACATAGGGAGACTTGGAGTAAACATGAGAAGAGCATTAGATTTAGCAGTGACTGAAAAAATGGAAATTCGCACCCATCGTCCCCATATGGCTATCGTTAGGAACTGACGATGATGGTGATACTTTGAGTCAAAAGACTGCAATGAGTAAGTAACATAAACGAAGAAATAACACATTTCAACAGTTTGATTACACGAGATTATTGCATGGCGAACAAAAGGTCGTTGTATGTGTAAGTCGGCTTTGTATCACTGAACCCTACTATAAACTGAAAACCGGTTTCCTTTCGAACAGTGTGGCTGTAATATATCTATCATGCAACTAGAGACATAGACCAACTGCTTGGTTAAATTATTTAGAACACAATGACTTGGCAGTAGTCTTTTCCTCCACCTTCTGCTTGAGGCAGATTCGAACCGGCGACCCTCCGGTTACAAGGCACAGACCATACCATTACACCGCCGCGTCCCACAAATTGAAACCAATATTCACATTAAATCGATGGGGCAAAGAGGCAGTGGAGTGCTATGATGAAGAGTTAGGATTTCGAGGCTTCAGTCCTTCATGCCTCCCATGAGTTCACCATTAGGTGCATCTTAGTGTTTTCTGTTTGCATGGAACAGTCGCCTTCGAGTACTTTTTTCGTGAGAGGCGCTGTATAAATTAGTCAGTGTAGAACACAGTATATAATGTGTTCTACATTGATTAATTTATATAAATATTTTTGTATAAATTAATCAATTTAGAACACAGTAGACTGTGTTCTATATTGACCAATTTATAGCTGGGGCCTAGTGTATGAAAGGCCATACGTCTGAATACCTGAACATTTATATAGCGTCTTTTTACAGGAAACCTCACAGAGACCATTTTACCTGCATGGCATGCACTTACGCTATAAATAGCTTGCTAACTACGAGGTGCTAAACAAATTGTCATTAACCTATCACGGCAGACTATTAGCGCTATGCCTCCAACTGTATGTGCATCTACTGGTCTACAGGTAATAAGGCAATTTGTGTTGCAATCGTGAAAACAATTTCAGAGAATCTATTCTAATTTTTGCATGCTACTTTTAAAGTTTATGCTGAACGACCTGTACAGTGTGCATCAAAGTCTTACAGAGAAAAACTGAAAGAAGTCGAAGCAAGGTAAGATTCCGGTGCTACAACGGTAACGGTAGCATGAAATTGTGGTCAGAAAAGGTTTTGCATAATCTTAGAAAGGCTCCTTCCGGCTCTTCATAAATGTTCTGCTATGTTACTTCTAGTAGAAGCTCATGAAGGTGCTGTATAAATGCCCTCTTACGTTACATCCAGTGGCTTAACCATTAAGCCGCCGAACCCGCAATTGCGAGTAGAGGTGCCAGCATAAATCTGCTCAAGAGCGGGCGCCGATGCAGAGCCATGGTAGAGTACCGAAGACCCAGTAATTCCGTACATTAACTAATTAAGTAATTCCGACAGAGGAAGGCCGAACTGTGATGTTACACTGCGAGATCAGTCTCTGTAGTTCTACTACAATTAGTTGATAGTCAACCATAGTCAGTATTCTTTTCCCAGGTGACACCGACTTTGCATACTGGTCCCACAAAATTGTCAGACCTACTCAATATTCTTTTCCCAGGTGACACCGTCCATGCGTAATGGTCCACTAGAATTCACTCTTGACACATTGGATATTGGCATGCAAATGGTTTAGATATAAGCCATTCTCTGTTCAACAATTGAACAAATCTTCAGACTTCGGCAAGCCGACAGGTGGGCTATTCCTGTATTCGAAAGGTAGCGGGTTAGCAATTGGCGAACGGATTACGTGTAACGACCCTGGGAAAGTTGTTTGCGCACAAGTGGTATAATTTCATACCAGTCTAAGTAAATGGCAAATCCTGCGACGCACTGGCCATGACCTCGGGATTCGTCAAGGGCCGAAGGGCAGGAAATGAGCGCCTCCCTAATGTTACACTAGGAACTCTGGAACTTTACTCGTTAAAGATACATTTCTCTATACATTTCGCTCATGCCCATGGGTTCTTTCCCCATGCAATGCTGCCAAGGATGCCACTTGCAATTCGACAAACAGGATTTTTAGTTAAAGTTAGGAAATAATTATGTCAAAGTTAGGAAATATTTTGCTTATATACTTGCAGCTGAATGAAGCCGATAAAATCTATGTTGAGTGTAAAGACGTAGCTTAAGTATCCTAGACGGATATCCAAGATTGTATACTATCTTCTTTTTATGGTCACACAGACTTGCCCGCGACGGTTCATTGCCCATGGGAGTTGTATTGATAGTCTCACTTAGGGCTTACCTGCTGTTGCATTCCTTGGGCACTTGAAATCCGTTATTTGCAATGCTACAGGTGTATAACATTGTTGTATAAAACTCAGCATTATGAATAGGCCTATGTATAGCAGATGACGGAGCAAACATTCGAAACACTGAATATATGGGCTGTTAGTGAGGAGTCACTGTTTACTTTGGATCTCTTTTCACATAACAGAGGCACATGTATAAATTCAGATTTTAGCATATCAGCATACCTTTCACATTCACATTGAAATCATCTTCAGTGAAATTTAATCTTTTCTGATTGAACACAGACTTCTTAGTACGCAACAACATTGGCACATAGTTTGACAAATTTGTCATTTGGCATAAGTTTATGCATAAATTATAGTTATATTATAAATTATAATTATAATTTTGAGCTTATGTAAACGTGGAACATTCTATACATAAATTACAGGCTCATCTGCATAGATTTAAATACGCTTTCAAAGTGACAGGTGAAAAAATGGATGTTCAACATCTCGTCAAGCAAGTCGTTTCAAAAAGCAATCGCCCTTTCAACAGCAGTGATTGCACTCAGATTCCCTACCTGCCTGTTGTTCTACTCCCAACCTCGAGGTTGCCGACCGCGAATTGGAATCAAAGAAAGAAGTGGACTAAGTGAGGGGAGGCATTTAATGCATGCAGCATCAATTAACGCAAGGAAATAAAAATGTAAACAAAATAAGACTGAATTTATTACACTTTACTTTAGTCAATTGCTGGGCGCTGTAGAAATCTCGAGCTTACGATTACGATGCGGTAAAACTCGAGCCTACTTAACACTGAAAATAAATTTTAATTGATATGTCAGAAATATTTATACGGCGTTTCTACAGATGGTAGCTGAATCTGTTTTCAGTAGCTCGGAATTTCCTGAGCGTCGAAGTTCTGTTAATGCATTCTTGTGAACGTGCTTCGACCAGACCAGCGGTACCACATGGTTTTTAAGCCACTCTGTCACCTCAGCGACCATCTTGCGGCCATCGTTGATGGGGGAGACTTAAGGACTATTTTTGGGGTTTGGTATGTGCATAACTTTGTGGGGCGGGGTGACTTCTACCCAGTTTTACGCTTGGAGCTACCTGCATCACTTTCCCCGGGCTACTTTCGATATAGAATGTTCGTTCGTACCATCCCTGCCCTTAGTGTTCGTCCACTCTAAGGAGATTGTCCACTTCCTTAAGCAAGGCAGCGCTGTAAAGCTCCGTCTCGGGATCCGACTCTGTATGTTCAGCGGGCGCGGGATGGGTAACATCCTGAAGATGGATGACCTTTTCTCAGGACAGGGTTTGTTCCTTTACTGACACTGGCCGTTGCCTTTTTGTGTGCCTTCTTTTCTACGGGCTTTCTTTTCATCACTATTCTACAGCTCGTAATTCTGGAACCATCGCCTTTAATCTGAGACACAAGTCGGACTCTTAGTTTCTGAGACATGAAAGTCTTACGACAAGACTCTCTGCATCTTCTGCACTCTTCTTCTGGTACTCTGCCATCAGACAGGTTCAAACGTCCGATGACGCCACTCCTTTCGGTGCTGAGCTTCTTCTTTAGGCTGCTGTATCCGTCCGTCATCATCCAATCCAGCAGCATATGTCTGGATCTTCCTCTTGTCTTCCACCCCTCCGTTCTGCCTTCAATGACGGTTCTCAAGAGTGAGTCCTCTCTCAGTATGTAACCAATCCATTTTCTCTGTCGCCTCCTTATTGTAGCTATCACTATCTTTCTTTTCCAACTCTTTTCAGCATCTCCTCTTTTGTTATGTGCTCCGTCCAACTAACTTTTACTGTACTGTCTTCCGCCAAATCCACATTTCGAAGGCCTCCAATCTCTTGATGTCCTCCTTTCTCATGGTCCATGTTTCGGATCCATACAATACCACGCTCCATATAAGAGCTTCAATCATTCGTTTTTTTTAAGTTCTTGTTAATTTTTCCTCTCAGTAACGTTTTTGTTTTGAGAATGTGTCTTGCCCAATGGTATCCTTCTTTTAATTTTTTGTGGCATTTTGCATTTTGTGTGACAACGCTCCCCAGGTAGCAGAATTCTTTTACCTGTTCTATTTCCTCTGTTGGTGTTTATTATTACTACTGTTTCTAATCTTTTGCTTATCCTCACGACGTTCGTCTTTTTGATGTTAATTTTCATACCATACTCGATTGATACGGTGTGCAGACGGGCCATCATTCTTCGCAGACCCTCCTTGCTACCCGACAACATCGCTTGGTCATCTGCAAATCTTAAATCCGTCACTAGGCACGGAATATCTTGCAGCACATCTTCCCACAATCACAAGTCTTTAATGGTGTATGAAATGTCTATCATCGAGAAGCTTTATTTTGACACATCGGCGGACAAATTTGTTGGCTATGTCGATTTGGAGGTGCCAGAAGATGACTTAGCTGGCTTGCGGTTGCCAAATGCCAAGAAGCACCTGTTTTTACTTGTGTCTCTGTGGAAAGTACAAGATGGATATTTTTTTAATTCATGGCCTTCGTGTTAAAGAAAGGGTCAATTTGGTTCAACTCTGTACTGAAAAGCTGCATACTGCTGGTATTCTTGTCATGTCTGTAACATTTGATGGTTTTATTGCCATTCTTCTGTGGTTGTGTTAAACTTACAGTATATTTACGCAAGTACCTTAGTGTGGATGTAAACCAGCCTTAACAGTAGAATCAAAAATCCTTCTGGCAAAATTCTACGCTCCCTGCAACAGATGAACTAAGTATCTGAGCATACTACTTGCAGTTTTGTTTGGTTCCATTGTATGTGGCACTCACACAATCCGTTGCTTGCATGGACACCTCTTTACTCCGCAGTTCCTGCAGATCTTTATACACTTCCATTTTATTTAACGATGCTCACAGTCAGTCAAGACGCCCTCTTCAATCAATGTATTGCACATTATCTAAAGTATATGACAAGCATCAAGGATTAAACAAACTTGCTTAATTTGGTCAAACAGCATTCAAACATGTAGATTGCATATCATTAACTTGAAACTATGCCCCAACTCGCCAACCAACCTTGTGCAGTAGTGCAATAAAGGTACGGTTGGCTTTATAGTTTCATCAGTAAGCATCAAGCACTTTTTTGGTAAGTGTTAAGGCTGGTTTACATCCACTAAGGTACTTGCATATATACAAGTTAAGTCAAGATCATCTGTAAATCATTTTGCTGTTGTTCGCAGTCGTGGAGGTTTGAGCAACAACCCTTTGGCTCTCCATTTTAGGAACAATGAAAAGACGTCCTTGAACATGACCAGTTCGAAGTAGTTGTAAGTGGCAACTTCATTTAATATATGGTTCTCACGTAATGGCTATCGCGCCATGCATGAAGAAACATGAATTATCTGCAAATATTGACTTAAAACCATAATAAACTACAGACGATATGAGAGCAAGACAATCTCAGATCATGCTCATTTGCTGTGATCTGCTGGTATGCTTCCTGGCCATTTGTCACTGTCCAGATTTGTTGAAAATGATTTGGCTTATGTTTTTTGGTTTTGTTGCCGAAACCCTATTAAAGGGGACACTCTGAACGTTGTGTCATCCGTCTACTCTGGATGGGAATCCGTTGGCAAGCCTCTGCGTATGTGCGCGGGCTTGTCACCGGTGACTTTTCTAGTTCTTCTAACAATTGACTGCTAAATGATAGACTTTATGATCTTATGACATTTCTAACATCATTGCGGTTTGTGCAGAGAGCGCCACTCATGAGTTTATCTTGAAGTGGCGCTATACAAATTTTAATTTACAAATTTTAAATTACAAATACAAATTACAAAGAAAATTACATTTACTGAGTGCAGTTAACGTTGTTAACAGCTGATATCATCCTAACGTTTAACCTGTTAAGGTGCATAGACTGAAGTGGTTTGAATTTGCCAACTTCAGATGTAGTTACAGTATGGAAGATCACTTTAATGCTCATACTTCAGGACACTGGTCAGAAAACTAAGGCCACAGAGAGGACTTAGCATAAATGTTACAACTGTGAATAAAGTAGGCCTACTTGAGTTTCTTGATGTTGCCGTTGAATATTTTATTGCCTGTTCAAAGTCTGTTGTTAAAATCTTTTAGGTAAAACTTGTTTGTAGAGGCCAGTCATGCGCTGTTAATTTATCACATTGTTCCTGCTGAAAGGTCTCACTGCAATATAAGGGGTCGTCCATAAAGGACGTCTGCGAAGAGGAAGGGAGGGAGGAGTCATGCAAATGCGGACAGAGGGATGGGTTATGGCCTATGGCTTTGAAGTGCGGACATCTGCAAAGGGGAGGGGAATGGTAAAGCTACATGCGGATAAGGGGAAGAAGGGGTCCAAAGTAGGTCATTTTTTGCGGACGTCCTTTATGGACGACCCCTAAAGTCTTTTATCAAGTGTTTGCAAAATTGCAAAGGGACAATAAAAATATAATATTACTGTACTGTTGGTTGATATAGTCTCCTCTTTAAGACATTTGTTACCTGTTCGATACTGGTTTAAATGTCTTAAAACTACATAACTAGGCTATGTAATGTCACTACATACGTTGATTATCCCCCAACTTAATGTTTATGTTTTACCAAAGCTTTTTCTGATGCTTTTATCTTTTATTTTGTTGTATTAATAAACGACAGGTTTAGACCGGGGTGCGTTTTTTCATATTAAAAACTCATGTCCAGATGTTTTAGGTTTAACTGTTGCCCGAATACTCGTAAATGTATTGTGTGACAACAGTAGACACTAATCATTTATGTGGCCAGACTCTTCAAATACATACATTTTCTTTCAGTAGAACACAGTCGTCGTTACCTCAAGCCAGACATTTTTTCTGATTCCCTGAAAAAGACTGCATTTAGTGTCTGACCGTTAGCGTCAACATTTGCCTGTTACAACCAGCCAAATTGTCTAACCATTTTATAATCACCCTTTAGCTGTTTGCAGACATTACTTTTTAGAATGAGGTCATAATCGCAGCGTAACGTATGGTGATCTATTAATTAGAACAGAAACCTGTAAACTAATTACCTTTGACGGGTACTTATAAAGGCACTATATATGTGTCGTATACATAAATATATACATACATGCATACGTACGTACGTATGTACGTACATACATACAGAAATGTATGCATATATACAAAATACAAAATTATGTACACATGAAAACCTTAAGTGAAAGCTTACAAGTTCATTTGGCAATGATTCCCTTCTGGGTTAATCTGGCTAATTCATTGATGTTTTAACAACATTACAGTTAATTCTAGTGCAAAGTTTTACATCCAATTACGCGTAAATGCAATTGGATTGCGTATCGTCAATTATTTTACATTAAACTCTCATGTTAACGGATATTTATTGCATTTGATACCACATACTCGCCGATTTTTCATGCATTGGCCAATTTTTTGGCTCAGTGCTGTCTCCAGTGGGGCGTGGCATCTGGTGGCTAAACGCCTCTATTCAGATAGAAAAATGACACTTCGTCTAGCTTACGTAAACGGTCGTTGCCTTAGACATGGTATTCCGCTGCGAGGTGTGTGAATACACCATTCCATGTAGTAAGTAAGTAAGTAAGTAATGCATTTGTTAACACGCCATATGTCCATCGACTGAGCGAGGAATCGTAGGCGTGGGTTGGTTACATGTCAGACAACAAAAGCAAGACGATACAGATAGGTCTTTAGCCGCTTTACGAATGTGTCTAGCGAGATATTGTCGTGAGTAATGTAAACAGGAAGGCTATTCCATATGGCTGGTGCTGAGTTGCTGAATCCGCGTCGTGAGAAATCAGACCGAGAGTCTCTGATGTCAGGGAAAGACAGAAGGTTTTGTGTAGCTGATCGCAGAGACCTGGATGGCAGGTAGCGATGTAAGGATGATGACAGGTAAGCTGGTTGATTGGTCGAGAGAGCCTTGCGTGTGAGGAGAGCTATCTTGTAAGTGATTCTGGAGCTGACAGGCAGCCAATGTAGATTTGCCAGTACAGGAGTGACATGGTCAAATCTTCGGGTTCCTCTCACCAGACGGGCTAACGAGTTTTGGACGTGTTGCAGTTTGGCGATGTTAGATTTTGTAGTACCGTACAGCAGCGAATCACAGTAGTCGAGGTTTGCTCTGACTACACTGCAAGCAACTTCATAAGCTCCGGCGGTAAGCACGATGTAACGTGACGCATGGCTTTTATATGATAATAAGATGCCTTGCAGACAGCGGTGATGTGCTGATTAAATGTTAGCTTGGAGTCGAGCGTCACACCAAGACTTTTAAATGTTCCTGATAACGAAATGTCCGCATCCGCAATGTTGACTGTTTTTAGGTCTTCAGTTGATTTTATTGATGAAGAAGTGCCAAGAACAAAGGCTTCAGACTTCTTTGGATTCAGACAGAGTCCGTTTGTTAGGAACCAGCAACGTACTGCTTCAGGACATCGTGTTAGATTCTTGGTGTCGGAATCGATGTGATCGAGTGCTATGTACAGTTGTGTGTCATCGGCATATTGGTGATGGCTGATGCCATGTGCGGAAATTACACCGGCGACTGGAGCCACATAGAGCGTGACAAGAATCGGGCCAAGGACCGACCCTTGTGGGACGCCGTATGCACAAGTGGACGGCTGCGATCTTGCTGATCCAATGCTGACGTGTTGTGATCGGTCCGTCAGGTAGCTGCAAATCCAGTCCAGTGCAGCACCACTAATGCCGAACGTCTTCTGCAGCCTCGCAATGAGGGTTGCTTTGTCGATTGTATCGAAGGCAGCAGATAGATCGAGGCCGATAAGCAGAGTGGGTTGATGTCGTCCTGAAGCAGCATAGACATCATCTAGGATCTTCAACAAGGCCGTTTCAGTCGAGTGATGCCCACGATAGGCTGACTGATGACTGTTGAAATTACAGGAACTACATGTATTAACGTGGGGCAAGAGATGAGCAAGGAAGGCACGTTCCAAAATTTTCGACAGTGTATTTAAGTTTGATATTGGCCTATAGTTGGAAGGATCATGTGAATCGAGCCCTTCCTTCTTCAGCAGAGGTGTTCTTCAGCAGAGGTGTGACAGAGGCAGATTTGTAACAGGCTGGAAAACGTCCGCTGCTGAAAGATAAGTTACAGAGACGAACGATAATTGGAGTAAACACGTCAGGCTTACGTACAAATATACATATATGCATAATCGCGTGCACACGCATTAATAATATACATTCATGCTTATGCACGTTCTCAGGCTCGATCGTCTACCATCCTGATGCCAGGTCCACAGAGAAAGGTGTGTCGTTAACTTGAAGGCTGAGATCTATTGACCATAATTACTGTTTTGCAATTCTGCTGTGGTTGACTAATCCGAGGGACATAAGCTAATTTTCACAATGATTCACATGTTCAATCGATCTCTTATATGTGGTGTGTTCAGTGGTTTGCTATAGTTAATAGAGCTGTGAGGACAACAAACGTGTAAGTAATTCGACGAGGGAACTATCTGCATATGGTTAATATATACGGCTTTTCGTTTCTAACAACATATTGCATCATAAAGTTCCGCTTTCGTTGCTGAACTGTAAGTTAAATAGAGTCGTTCCCGTAAGATAATTTTTGGTGTCGTCGAGATGGCATCTTGAGGGATCGAGTATAATAATGGAAGTCGAGTCCATATGCGATATCTATATAAAACAGTGGGAAAACAAACAGTTTCAAAGAAGGGTGAGGGAGGGAGAGGGAGAAGAAGAAAAGGAATAGATGGAGTGGGAAGAAGCAGAACCATGTAGGCCAACTTCAAGAAGCTTGAAGTAGGTTTGAAGTGTCAGCGACTTAATTTTATTAGCCTTGGCATGTGGAGGCTGGGGATAATTCTTTTCTCTCCTACCTAGTCGTCCCATCGACATTGTATAAGGTCAGCGAGTTTGCTAGGGGACGCGAATGGAGCATAATCTCGAAATATCTTTCTGCCCATGCGGGGATTTTAACACTTCCGACCTCTGGATCAAGGGCTCCTTGTCTGGGATGATAGTCAAGAATTATGCAAATCATTTCTAATCGAGTCGCTGCCAAGTAGCGCAGATGAGTGCGGTGTCAGTCGTGAGGCTTCAGTTGTTGAAAGAGTTCTTCCCCTTCTGTAGGTGTATAATTTTAAGCTGATGGTATGCCTTTGTTTATATTAATCACTCTTTACTATTCCATGCTCTACGACGCATTATATGGGTGGTAATGAGAAATGTGGCGAAGATACAAACACAACTGTCGTTTTGGGGAAGATCGCCATTTGGTATTTGAGTCATCCTAGTAGGCTAAACAGTTAGGGCCAACGACCTCTTATGGAATGTAATACATACAGCTGTTAAACACGTGACCTGCATGGCATGCATATACACGTACATTATATATTAATTACGGAGTACATAAAAATATAAATATATTTTAGTATATATAATTAGTGCTGCACAGTTTTCGTTTGTCTTATATCTCGTAATGCAGTAAGATGGTTTTATGTCGAACTCGTTGAGCGTGTTAGCAGCAAAGCGGTTTGGTTTTAGGAACTGAAAGATTCATGAACCCCGAATCGTGCGAGTATTTCTGATGAAGGAAACGGGCAGCGGGGGTACAGGATCTCACCCGATAAATTCGTTTTAAAATGAGCAGCGTTGAGCCCATACGGTTGCTGTTACTTGTTCTGTTGCACAGTGTAATTTTCTGGATAGAAATGTTACGGACTTGACAGTCGAACGCTTGAAAGAGAACAGATGCAATCAACCTGGATTAATCTAGCTATAATAGGTCTTGTCAAGAAAATATTTAACATTTCTTACAGAAGATAGGCCTATGTGTGAATTAAGCTGGATTATGTAAACCCAGGTACTGTAGTGTACTTATCAAGAATTTTGACAAAGTACACGTTTTGGAAGGTTGTAATTAAGCTTTGAGATTAATGGATAAGTAAGCTACTGAATTGGATACAATGTGGCTAATAGACGAAATTCAAAACGTGGAATACGAGGAAAATATTCTGGTTGGTAAGAATTCTGCACTAGTGTTTGGATTATAGCATTTTATGGTTTTACCAGGACCTTTATAGCGTGGATTCAACAGAAAACTGCTTAATTTTGAGGTTCTACAAAACTATGTAACATATTGGTTGACGATATCAGGGACCCGAAATTCTTTTTAGAAAAGTTTTCCGATTATATTGGATGACAAAGACATAGAAGACCGAGTTATCATGTTGAATGGAAGGTGTGGTATGAAATGCGACCGATGAATGCTCGTTGTCAGTCTTGTACCGAGCTTTGGGACTAGTTCCAAATAATCCGATTCATTGTGTTATGCAAGAATATAATTTGCACAGGCAGGCCAAGTTGCACAATTAGGCGGGATATGGGCGCCTATAGTAGCTGTACGCGGGCACACGGTTGATAATGCATCGGCATCAGTAGGGTGCCGATTGCTCTAGTCCTTTTGTTGACTACAGTTCGAGACCCATAGAGCAGCGGTAGAATATGGTAAAGGAGCGCACTGACCGACATGGCTCATTCAAGTTGTCATGCGACATGACGCACGGACGGGTTTCTGTAGGCAGTTCATTCGCGGTCAACGAGGCAGTAGTTCGACCAGCCGACACCATCCGCAACTTTGGAGTACACTTTGACAGGTGTTTGACCAGGTCGGTCCATGTGAGGCAACTCGTTCGTGGCTGTTTCTATCAACTGCGTAGTATGAAATCCATCCACAGACTGATTCCTACCATTCAACAGCCATCACCTTGGTCAACAGCTTCATTGTCTCCAGGGTTGACTACTGCAACAGCCTACTAGCGGGTCTGCCTGTTTGCCAGCTAGATCGGGTGCAGTCAGTGCTGAACTCTGCCGCGCGTGTCATCTACGGCCGAACACCATCCGATCATATTAGTGACCTGCTGCGCGACAATCTGCACTGGCTGCGCGTTCCTCAACGGATCACATACAAACTGTGTCTGATCACCTTCAAAGCACTGAATGGTCTCATGCCGGAATACATCTCCGAATTTTGTATTTGGGGTGGGAGACAATGAGAACAGATGTCGGCTGCGGTCTTCGTCAAAGAACCTACTGCAGGTCCCGCGGTCTTCCACGCGGTTTGGCGAAAGTTCTTTCTCGATTGCCGGGCCACTGCGTGGAATAGCATTCCCGACCATGTGAAGAATACTCCATCCTTGGATACCTTTAAGAAAGGGCTTAAAACGTTTCTATTTAAATTATCGTATGACTGTAGTTAATTTTCTTTTGTCGCTTGAACTTATGTACAGCGCCCTTTTCTTCGGCCTCGGCCGTGTTACGGCGCTTTAGAAATTGTCTTATTATTATTATTATTATTATTATTATTATTATTATTATTATTATTATTATTATTATTATTAATGCTTGTGCTAATTATTATTTTAATTGCGGTCTTAATAATGGCGAAATTGTTTGTTGGGCCCCGAATATCCGGAAAATGGTAATGTAGCCTTTCCTCCGAAAAGATAGGACATCTGTGCTTCAGTCGTACAATTTCACTCAGTTTAACTATTTTGGCTCTAACGTATAACAGTATTCAATCCCTTGTCGACTCAGTTGTCCAGAAAATTAACCTAGGTAGGGGTGGGTGACTGGGTTGATGGACGGTCGGATGGACGGACGGTTTGATGGGTATATAAGTGGTATATAGGTCGATACTTCATTTATTGTATACAAATAAAGGATAAAACTAAATAAATCAGTAATTGATAAAATAGAGTCAGAAGAAATTTAATATTTGCTATCGAGGCTCGCCCGATGAATGGAATTCGCTGCTCAGCTGGGAGCCAATGCAATGTATTTCGCATATAGCTCGAAGTGTGCGATAATTTTGGCAAGTTGGCCTCAATCCGGGCGGCGCAGTTGAGGACGGTATGAAGCCGGCGATTTTGAAACTTTGGCAGGACTGTAAGGACTGCATGACAATAGTCCCAAAAGAATGAGCAGAGGTCACCGCTGCGTCATATGACGATTTACGCCGATTTACGCAGTTCGTAAGAGCAGGTCCATGTTGACTGTGTTATATACCAGCATATATGGCAGCGTTCAGGCCGCGCTGGGCGCTGTTTTTCTAAGTTCGGCATCTTCTGGGAATTGCTTCGTCCGTCAGTCACACCTTTTCTTGAGTAGGCGCTCATATGTAGCAGGGGAAGGAGGAGCAAGGGCGGTCCCTTAGGCTGACCAATAGGGGCAGCTACGGGGTTGCGACTTCATTTTTGTTAGTCTCATGAGGGCGGGTAGCCAGCCATAGAGAGCGCAAGTTTAGCAGAAATCTCGAAGCAACTCTGCCCAGGCAGAGATTTGGGTTGACAATCCAGTTAGTTAACTGTTAGACTATTTCGCAGCCCCAGTAGAGAAACCTACTTTCCGTAAGTCTCCACCTTCTGTCTTCTCTCTACGATTAAACTTACCTCTTCCACGTATGCGTATGTCCGCAGGGATCGGTATACTGTGGTGAAGAAGTGACAGTGAGGAAACGGTACGGCCGTACAGTCACTGCTCTGATGGGTTTGAAGAAATGTGATCTCTTTATCAAACTACTTATTTAGCGCTGTTGTAATAATTTACAAAGCATCAATCGATGGTCATTTCAAGTGAAACTAGTCACAAATCGTAATCGGTTTTTGAGGTGGGCCAGAACCTGCGGTCACCTTACTGCTAATAAATCAGTGGCTGGAGTATGTCCAGTTGAAATCCATTGGGATGTTGCATGGTTGTCTTGTGAGATAAAAACTAGTCACCGACCGAAACTAGACAACAATAATAATTATTTGTGTAATCCTATTTCTACATTAAAGCAGCTATCCGTGTTCGGTCAGTCGGTGGTTACGATCTGTACTCGTCCGCAGCTGCGATGGCGCTTGCGTGTACTATAATAAACACGAGAGAGAGGGCCTAGGCCTAACTAGAGATATATGAAAAACGCTGTCCTGTTGGCTGCTGTGGTGGTATATGCGCCTCAACATCGTAATCATAATCGTAATTCCGAGATTTCTACAGCGCCCAACGAAAGCCGCGCCGCGGGGACCAGCTTATTCATAGGCGCTCAGTCAAAACAGAATCGATAGGCAAAAAGGTTCGGTTCCAGGTCAAGATCCAAAAGTCAGACGGAGAGACAGCGTGGCAGCTACGGGTGGTGGTGTTTGAGGTTGGAGAGGAGAGAGAGATAAGAGGAAGAAGGGGTTTCAGGGTAAGATCTGTGACTCGTATGCAGGACGTTGATAACCTAATATACTCCTCCGCTTTGGGACACATTTCCATTTCGCTTAAAAGCGACTTCTTTTACTTTCAGGCGAGTTTGGCAGATTAGTGTTTTGAAAGTTGAAAGCAATATGCATAACGCTGAATAGTGTATTTGTTTTAACTTGTAACAACATACATTATTTTGAAAACTGTTGTATTGTCTGCATGTTTTCAGATACTGCATATCTGAGGTATTTCACAACATCTACTCGTAAACGATATATAATCGAACATGGTGAAACTTCATCCTCTCACTCGGCGATACTCTTCCTACCTCTTCATGGGAGTTACGTTTGCTATACTGATGATCGTGCTTTACAATCATCAGTCATTCGACATCAAAGGAAAGAAAACATTTGTGAATTTTGTGTCAAATTTTTTAACCTTTATCAACACTGGAGAAGCAGTGTGTTCGCAGAAAGAAATTAAAATTCGAGGCATCCATGATCCGTTCACTGCAATTGAAGTTCTACTATGTGGAGATTTTCTCGAACGGGTTCGACTCTTCAACAAGGAACTGGATAAACTGCGCCAAGAAGCTCTTAGATCAAGAGGTACTGGTGCTTGGAAACCATTAGCACCCCATCAAGAGATCAAACTGGTATGGACCTCGAGAGATGACTTCTTACAACTTCTTGGTAATTTCTCTCAGCTGCGACTAGTGATGCTGCCTTGGGATAAAATGGCAGGAGGTGGAAGAAATTATAGTTCTCTCAACGACAAATCGAATCTGCTGATACAAAACTACTACGAATGGACTGCTGATGATCCACTCTGCACTTGGATCGAAACGCCTGGAACGATAAAAATGAAATATGACGTAACATACAACAGAACATGCTATCGCGATTCAAACAGAAGTATCACTCCTCAATCAATGAACACGCTTGTGCTTAATGCAAAGCCCATCAACAGTGCAACTTACTGGCCAAACGATGGACAGGCTTTTCCTTCGTATTTCTATACAGAACAACCACCATTTTCGTTTTACATATACATAATACGTGATGGAATTGTAACAGGTCATAGCGATGTTTATAGTGGAAACGTGAAACTCGTTCAATATGCATGTAGTCATGATACAAATACACAACCGCCATCAAATGTTGACCAGATTCCATTGTATGATGAGATTTTTCCAATAGCGCAGTATTGGGGTACAGCTAACTTCCATCGAATGGTGGAAATTATTCCACGTCTTTCACTTTATCTCGATTTTCTTAAACGAAATTCGAACATCAAGATACTTGCTTCAGAGACAGGAGGACGAACAGCGGAATTGGTTAAAATACTCGGTTTAAATGAAAGCAGATTAATTAGTGGAACTTTCCGAGCAAAACTGATTTACTTACCGAGGTCGTCGATGTGTGGATTTGCAAATGTTCAAGAAATTCAAGTACTTTCAATGATTTATCGTAAGTACATAACTGAGAACCTTGGTCCAGAGCTTCGAAACAAAATCGTTTTGATTCGTCGATCGGGTTCTCGTAGGTTTACAGAACAAGGGCAGATCGAAAAGGTAGTCGAAGCGGCCGCCAAAGCATACAATCTGAGCTATGTTATGTTTATAGACAACCCTGTTCCGACTCTAAACGACACTATGCGAATGTTTCATTCCGCTGTGATGGTTGTAGGACCACATGGTGCAGGACTTACGAACGTTATATATACGCAGCCCGGAACTTATGTTATTGAAGGTGTATGCAATCTTCCGCACGTGAACTTCTGTTTCCAACGACTTTCATATGTGTTAGGTCATCACTGGCATGGAGTTCCATCTCGTGGTGGTTGTGAAGGGGTTGTTGACGTATCGGCAGAGGGCATAAATAGAGCAGTTATAGCATATTTGAGCCAACGAACAGATTGATGATGGCTGCATTTTAACAGTATAATTATGAAGTTTTGCATCTATGTGGTATGTCTAGCTTAGAGCGTTCCAAGTATATTACTATATCTTTATATTCACAAGTTTGAAGTATATCCAACAACCAGCATATATATATATTTTTTAAAGCAGAAGGTATTGATTTCAGATTACACTGTTCTTTTCCATTCAGAATTTATTACAGCTACTGAACGCTGCGCGTTTACTTAGGATTGCCCAAATTTTTAAAAATGTGCTGTATTAGCTTAGTCGTTAATGGTGTGTTGGAGCTAGTTTTCTATAAAGTTGAAGATAAAACCTTAAAATTGATTTTTATAAAACATTTTAAAATTACATGTATATCGGGATCCCGTGAGGATTATGGTTATCGGGAGTCACTGCTAATTTATTGGAATTCACTGAATTTACTGAATTTACCACTTGTCTGTTTTAACTTGAATTATGGTTTCCATGACCTGTCGGATCCAACGGTTTACGACGTTTGACTACGGTTTCATGTGAAGCGACCGACGATGTCTGATGCCTTGTGCAATATGATAACGGCGCTGTGGAAGTCATTAGCTTAAAGTAGATTTTTGTTGGCCTTGATCTATGCGTGGATATGCCTGAGGCGTTTGCACGGGGCGGTCCCTGTGCTTAGATAAAGGAACTGTTGTACAGCAGTCGATCTGAAACCCATGGTCGGCGTACACGAGACGCTGTAAAAATAATAACTGCGTGAGAAAAAGCCAGAAGACATCGGCTGTGGCACTATCATTGAGAGTCACTGACCTGTGAGTAATAATAGACCGGGAGCTAACGATGAGGGACCATGTGGCCAACATATGCAAGAAATGTTATTTCGAGCTGCGGCAGTTGGGACAGATTCGATCGTCGCTGCTACCCGACTCAAGGAAGAGTCTTGCCTGCACTTTCATCGGTGGTCGGCTAGACTACTGCAATAGCCTGCTATACGGCATCAACCGCGGGCTACTTAGGAAGCTGCAAGGCATACAGAATGCTGCTGCGAGGTTTGTTGCTGGCGTTCGGAGGTTCGAACACATAACATCTGTTCTACAAGATCTACACTGGTTGCCTGTCCGTAAAAGGATTACATTCAAAGTGGCGATACTAGTTTACAAGTGCCTACACGGATTGGCGCCCCCATATTTGTCTCGAGGCAGCGTTCCAGCTTCCTCGGTCCCTGGTCGGTCTCAGCTGCGCTCTGCACGGAGCTACGATCTGGTCTGGTCTGGTCTGGTAGGGCCACTATCGCGCGCACAAGAACATTTGGCGTATCCGGCCCTACGGTGTGGAACGCGCTACCAACCGAACTACGAACACCGGATCTTTCCATTGAATGCTTTCGGAAGAAGTTGAAGACTAACCTTTTCTCGTCATCGGACTGAGCCAACTGCTATTAGCGCTTTTGCGGTGCATTAAGTTTCATTAACTATCGCTTTATAAATCTTTTTATAATAATAATAATAAAATAGATTACATGCCTGTGTAGTGCTAGAGCACACTGAAATGAATTTGTACGTACTACGAAGCCTCCTATGCAACGACGCTGTCCTTTTGGTCTCGCCTTTGGATGCCTAGTAATGATTTTTTCCTTCTCTCTTTGTGTGACTGTAATATCAATTGTTTCTCTTTTGTGGTGTTCAATAAGCGGTTCTTCTTCTTCTTGCTTTATAATCTCTACTGAGACTTGGCGCTGACTCCACGCGTTGCACTGCATTGGGTTGTTAAAGTCTTATAACGGTATCCCTTTGGCTGAACGAATAGCGTGTATTAAAAGTCTTATCGCTTACCTACAACAATCTTCAATCCTCCCAACCCTCCTACCTTCGTCAGTAATTTACAGTCCAACCACTCTGTTCAACCCGCTTCTCTTCTGCCCTCACACTTCTCCGCCCTCCCGTCACTTCATCTTTAAATTTGGAAATTGCTCCATTGCCATAGCAGCTCCACCTCTCTAGAATTAACCACCAGAATTACGACAATCATCTGACCCAGGCTTGTCCGTCCTACGGCCCGCGGGCCAGAATCCGGCCCTCGAAGGGTCTCTATCCGGCCCTCCGAAGCATTTAAAAATTATTAAAATTTTTGACGTATTGTCGAAATTTCCCAAAAGTCTTACTTACTAACTCTAAGAAACGAAACTCTGTAGTATATATATTATTAATACGATATCTATGGTCTACTCCGAGTGCAGATCGCCATTTTGATTTTAGGCCATTGTGTTGCAGACAGCATGGCGTCGTCAGCGAACAAAAAGAGAAAAATTGATAGCGAAGGTCGTGTTTTTAAAAATTCTTGGATAGAACAGTATTTTGTCATTGAGCAAACTACAGGCATTTTATGTCTCATTTGCCAAGAAACAATAGCCATTTGCAAAGAGTACAATATTAAGCGGCATCATACGTCAAAACATGCGGACAAATTCGACGGTCTGGCCGGTCAAATTCGAAGTGACCGCGTCAACGCGCTGAAACAAAGCATCGTCGGGCAACAATAGTTCTTTAAAGCAGTCAACCAGAGTTCCGAAAGCGCGACTAGAGTCAGTTTTTTGATAGCAGAAGCTTTGGCTAAGCGAGGAAAACCAATGTCCGACGGTGAATTTGTGAAAGATTGTTTGGCAATGTTTGCTAGTGTGGCCTGTCCTGATAAAAAATCATTTCTGGATAAAATAAGCCTTTCACACCAAACTGTTGCTAAAAGAGTGGATGATCTCGCATTAAACATTCAAGACCAGCTGCGCCAAAGGCTGGATGAATGTGAATTGTTTAGTTTGTGTCTTGATAAGAGTACTGACGTTTGTGATACAGCACAGCTTGCTATCTTTGTAAGAGGAGTTAAAAAAACTTTTGTTGTCGTTGAGGAGCTGCTTGATGTTTGCCCAATGAAAGGCACTACAACTGGAAAGGACATTTTGGAAGAAGTGACTAATGTTCTGCGAAAATTTAGGCTTCCAGAGACCAAACTTTGTGATTTGACCACTGATGGAGCCCCTGCAATGACCGGGAGACACAATGGTTTTGTTCATTTAATGGTGAATTCACTACCTCAAGAAGTCATTACGTACCATTGTATTTTACACCAGGAGCAGTTATGTGCAAAAACTTTAAAAATGCAGCACATCATGGAAAAAATTGTTTCAAGTGTTAATTTTATAAAGTCCCGTGGATTAAATCACAGACAGTTCAAAGCCTTTCTCACAGAAGTTGAAGCGGACTATGGAGATGTTGTTTATTTCAGCCACGTTCGCTGGCTTAGTAGAGCTGCTACAGTGTCCCGTTTCTGGTCTCTCAAAAGTGAAATAAAATCTTTCATGTCAGACAAAAGGAAAGATGTAACATTCCTTGAGGATGATGTATGGCTAAGTGATTTGGCTTTTCTGGTGGACATAACTAAATACTTGGCAGACTTGAATATCAAACTACAAGGAAAGGAACTGCTGGTGCACAACATGTTTGAATGTATTTCTGCATTCATCCTGAAACTGGATCTTCTTCTGAAACAAATGGCTAATAAAAAGATTGTGCACTTTACAACATTGTCATCAAGGCCTGTCGAAACAGTGGACCATGTCAAGTACTTGACCTTGCTGACCAACCTCTCTGAAGAATTCAATACCAGGTTTGATGAGATGAAGATATTTGGAAATCCATTTGAAATCGATCCTTCCACTGGTCCAGATGCTCTTCAATTAGAAATTATTGACATTCAGAGCCACAGTGATTTAAAGATGGCATTTTCTCAAAATGACTTAGTTACTTTTTATGCCAAGTATGTTTCTGCAGAAACATTTCCGAATTTAGTGAGACTTTCTCTTAGAAATATCTCTTTTTGGTAGCAGCTACTGCTGCGAGCAGTTGTTTTCCAGAATGAAGCATGTTAAGGCTAAATCCAGATCTCTCCTTTCCGATGAACATTTATCTGGAATACTTCGAATAGCAACTTCGACGGTTGGAGCAGATATAGATTGTCCGTGCAAGCAAAGACAATGTCAGACCTCTCATTAAATCTGGATCTGGACAGGCTTATAAGAAAATACATAACTTACATTATGGTATGCACATTTTTACTCTATTATCTTTTTTGGTTACAATGTATTTGGCCCTCTAACTTTGCCTAACGTTGTCTTTTGGCCCCCGAGCCAAAAAGGTTGGACAAGCCTGATCTGACCCATCATACGAACTCACAAACACTTCACCCCTTGCAATCTCTGCGCAGGTCTTTTACTCACAACTGAAGACGCTTCTCTTCCACAAATTTTATCCTGATTCATTCACTTTCTGTTATCTATCTTGCCGCTCCAAATCCAAATCCCATCCACCGTAGCCGCTTGCATACCTGCCTGCCTGCCTGCCTGCCTGACTGACTGACTGACTGACTGACTGACTGACTGACTGACTTTTGGATCTTGATCTTGACCCAATCTCAGCCTTCCCGCCTATCGATTTTGTTTTGACTGATCGCATGTGAATAAGCTGATTCCCGCGACATGGCTTTCGCTGGGTACTGTACAGTAGAATTCGATTACTTGAATGTCCAAGCGACGTCTTCTAACTCACAGAACTTCTTACTGACTGACGATGTTGTGAGCTGTCATTAATGGGCCTAGGTGGTAATCGGAAATCAGAAATACAGTACGACGTTTTATCTGTATCATGGAAAGCGAAGCGTGACACTGTAGGATTGGGAATTCTACATGTGAAGGTTTTTAGATCGGCATTAAGAGATTTCGAAGGTTTCAAATTGCTATTAGAGTGGTTTTCATTAAGATATGCGCAGAAGTTTCAAAATTATTTGAACAAATCACAACTACTTGCATACCGATCGTGGCTCATTTCAGAGATTTGAATCTCGGGCTAGCACGGTCCGTACTCGGGCAGAGGCCCGGGAAGTGTTTAAAAGTTGTGTGAGCCAAGTACAGACCAAAGATGGATAAAATTATACATTATATCCGATATAATCTACAAGAATGTTATTGTCACTTTTTGTCAATTTTTACAACCACTGAAAAGTTTATTATACTAGATACACTCGAATAGGAAACTTTCAGTCTTCACGAGCCGTATTTAAAAAAAATGTTTCGCCACTTGCAAAATTTGTGACGTAATAACAGAGTATACAGTGGCGGATCCAGAAGGTTTATAAGGGTGGGTTATGATGCGCGTCTGGGGCCATGCTCCAGTGGGGTCCATGAAAAAGTCAGGAGTTAGAGGGGCAAAGCCCCTTTGAAGCTTAGAGCATTTACTTAACTATTAATTTTAATATATATTGTATATATATTAAAATTAACAGCTATATACATATATAAAGTTAAATCTGGTTGTGGTATTTGTACTCTGTTCCATATACTTGCATTGTTTGCTAAATCCGCTTATCCCCATTTCCTTCTTTCATCAAAGCACCACTACTTAAACATTTCTAGCCTTACCATCTCATTGAAGTCTTTTGATTTTGACATAGAGCTGAAAATTATGCAACAATCTGACCTCTGCGGATTTGATTTGAAATCATAAGCCGGTATGGACGGTACTGAATGGCTAATTCGATTTGAACGCAGCCGCCATATATGCAATGACAATAGAGTTTTCCTCAGTGAACGTACAACTGACCGGCCACCACAAGCCAATCGCCTCAACACCTCAGCGCTGTACGCCAAAGAGGGCCTCGTAGACAAGACACTCCCTTCACAGATCTCGACCCATACGATGGCCAAAAGTTGATAAAATTTACTAAACTTAAAGAGTTTTCCAAGAATTCAGAACCGATTATGCGATGTGTATGATATACACATAATAATTAGCCAGCGTAAAACCAAACTGTCCGAGAAATGGCAAAATTACGTGAAATAATGAACCGACAGCCAAGTGTGTATTTACACGCCAGAGGCGCCGTACTCGTTCCTTGTTTTTTTTATAAATCTGTCGTCAAAGTCTACAGGCATGGCAGCTTCTGGATTGGCGCAACACTGCAGCTACAAAATACTTTATAGATTCAACTCCAGCAGTCAGATTACAGCATGGGGATTTAATAAATTAAGCGGTAATTAGGACCTGAAAAAAACAGTAAAATGTTTTCTTACTTTGTAACTTCTCAACAGTTTCTCTTTCAAATATGCTGTTAGCTACATGAGGTCAAAACGTGTGCATGAAAATGATAACCCAGTCCATTTTTCTGTAACTGTCTTGGTTGCTAAACTTGTTTAGACTGGTTTCCTGTGTTCCGTAAGCGACTGAATGATTGGCGTAGGCAGATACCTACTACTAATTTACCTCAATTATACAAGGAATTATAGGATCTCTGGCATAGTTCATGTTCTAAAGATTTATTAGTCGCAATTTTCATATTAATGTTTGTTCATGCTGTCATAAACAATGACTATAAAGACAAATGTTATTTGCTCAATGTTGCCTATTCAATTTTATTCATTTCATGTCTCACTTTATTGAACTTTTGACAGAGGAGGTGCTGAATTGCAGGTATGCAATAGCACCTTATCACTTATTCTCACGCTTGCTGGGTGTCTATGCACATAAAGATGTAAGATGGTATGCCTAGACTTAGCATTAAAATGGGCTTAAAAACTGATACACATTTGTTCATTGTTGTTTAATCATAAAACGTTTCAATTTAGAGATCTTTGCGTCGCAAGAGGATGCTGAACTGATGGTACATATAAGAATCAGTTGCTCCAAAAGTAGATGATTTGTTTCCAATATGGCGCAAACCGTTTGGCTGCATGCGTACAAGCATATGTTAGGTGCATAAAGAGACCAAAAAATCATTGACATAGATATGGTAACACATTAGCGGCGCTTTCTTGAGTGCCACGAATAGCTGTTAGATTTTTATTGTCAAGTTAGTTTCAATCGGTTTTTGGCTGTTGTTCTCAAGCTGTGTCAGGCCTTGGCGCGTTTACTGTTGTCTGTGAAAAGTGACACGGTAATAGGAATGCTGTAATACCGCGGTTACCGCGGATTTTACCGCGGTATTTGTGTCAGAAGCGACGGTAATACCGTGGGGATGGAAATATTAGCACGATAATTCCCGCGGTAACGGTTGTGGTAGTACCAAAAATCCCCACTACATCAGATAATTACTTTTTGCTCTAAATTGTTCTGCCTGTTCAATGCCACTAATAAAGCGCTACATTGAAATTCTTGAATATTCTTGAATTCTTGAATATTCAGCATGGTTTAAAAAGTACATAAGAACAATCTTTATTGCATTGATATTTGACCTAAGAAATAACACCATTCTTTATTGCAGTGATATTTGACTATAACCAAATGTAATGATGAACAGTTTTGAAGATTATCTGTTATAATTATTACCTATTAATATTACAATATATACATATAATACGTGACCCAATCTGACAACAAGAGTCTAAGTGTCATTTTTCACATTTTCAGTTTTTTCTGTTGTCAAATAGTGAATTCAATTTTGTTTAAATTGGTATATCGTTCATGTAAATATTCCAAATAGTGTAGTTCCGGAGGTTATGTCAGTTTCTAAAAAAATGGGTTTGCAAATTAAGACTCATTTGGTCACAGGGAGTCACAGATATTAGTATTTAATTGATTTTTGCTTCACTGTAACGGGAATGGGGATGGAGACAGACCTGCTGGGGACGGGATGGGAATGGGGATGGGAACAGACCCACGGGTATGGGGTGGCACTGGAGAAAATTTTTGTCCCCGTGTCACTCGAGTTGTTTGTATAGGCGCGCGATATTGCACGCAGAACCTGTGACTTGTAAATCAAAGAGGCGACTGGTGCACGTTGCCCACCGGATTGTAACACTAACTGTAACCGCAAATTTATAAAGCGACTTTTCAGATTAAACTCCTGAGAAGTGGTCCCCGCCTGATAATTTATTCCTCAGAGATGAACCGACCGTAGCGAAGCCTCAATGTTGCATTGCGGAAAATCGTGCCGACCGGACAGCTAGGTTACCTTGCGCATATCAGCAAAGGGATCTGCGCAAGGTATGGATGAGACCGAGTTACATTAGCTTCATAAGATAAGATGGTGCAAAGTCTAAAAGCCAATCACGGATAAAATTTATATTTTTACTTTGGTAACCAGTGATCTGATGTGATCTGATCTAAAGCCTTCTATAGCGCCGTTATCATAACGACCAGGCCTTCGTTCATGGCCCAGCGGAAGCGGTTTCCTCTCTGGTTGAGAGTATTCCTGACGCAACATCTGCCCTTGGTCTCTGGATGTCCTCTAATCGCCTCCGACTGAATTCTGCTAAGACCCAGTTCATCTGGCTTGGTGGTCGTGCTCAGCTGGCAAAGATTGATTCCTTCATCCTTAAGCCAGAGGTTTCCGAACATTCTATTCTGTTCCAAATCCGTGATCTTGGGGTTGTTCTGGACCGGGAACTCTCCTTGACCGATCATGTTAACAGTGTCTCCCGCTCATGCTTTTACCACCTTCGTCAGCTTCGTACCATCCGCCGCTCCCTCTCCTTTCATGCCGTTACTACTCTAATTCATGCCCTTATCTGCACCAGGGTGGACTTTGGTAACGCTATCTTTGCTGGACTCTCACTTGCCAATATTTCCAAGCTTCAATCTGTTCTCAAGGCTTCTGCCCGTCTTATTGGAGGCGTCCCCAGGTATGGCCATGTAACTTCCTTTGTATGGCCACTCTACACTGGCTTCCCATTCAGCAGCGTATCCAGTTCAAGATCCTAACGCTTATGCGTAATTGTCTCGTTGGCTCTGCTCCATCATATCTTAGGGACTTCTGCATTTCGGTCTCCTTGGTTCCAGGCCGTAGCACTCTCCGGTCGGCCTCCCTTGGACTTCTGACTGTCCCTCGTATGCGCACTGCTACAGCGCAGTCTAGAAGCTTTGCCTATGTTGGACCCAACAGCTGGAATCGCCTTTCCCGAGAGCTCCGGGTAGTATTCCTCAGTTTGTCTCTTCCGCAGTTTCGCAAGCGCCTGAAGTCTGTATTATTTGCCAGTGGTCTCACTGGTTCGGGTCGGGAGCGCTTCTGATGAGTCTATTCTTGAAGTGGCGCTTTATAAATGTCAGATTACAATTACAATTACAATCAGTCGCTGGTCTCTTCAAGTCAAAATCGGAATCAAAATCATAAACCGTTGGAGAAGCCTGATCGAATTCCGAAGCCAGGCTACGGTGGGTAAGCAAGTTGAGAGATAAGCGGCTTAAGTTAAGACCTAAATGTCATCAAAGAATTGACAGAACGAATTGAACTGGGCAGTGAACTCCAAAGCTGTGGACCAGAAACCGAGAAGACCCAAGAGCCAAATCAGTGCAATTCCTCACATGTGTAACAGTTAGGATAGGCTGTGTAACAATGGCTACTTATAACACCCTGTCAGTAGGCTTAGGCAGAATCCCAAACATGCTTTAGTTAAGTTATACAAGGGAGAGTATTGCATATGAGAAAAGGGGAAGGGTTTGAGACTGTTCATGTTGCCGTTACCAGAGATTCTAAATGCTAAGCCTAATTTATTCAATGTTGAGTAGTCCAGTTGGCCCTAAACATACATGAATGCATACATACATAAAATGCATATACACAAAGCAAACATACATACACACATACATATATAGAGCGTGTGTCTTAGGGACTGAATAAGGGTTCGGCACTGAAAGACTGCAGCAATCGACATACTGTTGCTGCTCTAGGCCAGTCATTCGTAGGTTTATGTATTTACAACCAGCTCTCTTGCAATAAATTATTCGCTTCACTTAAAGCAATATGATTTATGCAGATAGCGCAAAAATAGGTCGAGAAAGAAGAAGAATTTTGCAGATAAACACCGAAATTGAACGCTGAAGCTCGGATCTATACTCAACTTGAAGGTAGCCATTGGTCAACGGTCATCATCAGGTGAACCAACGGTCGATGGATGCAGATGGACATTACGCTGTACGATGCAATGAAATCCAATAAATATATCAACATCTACTCCTTATTCCATTCTGCTGATCTACCATCAGATTAAAGAGCCTGTTCCAATCTCCATGACACCTACATTATTATTTATGTTAGATGCCAAAGTCACATTCCAAATAACACTTTTTTGGACATAAACGGTCGAAATCCATGATGCTCGAGAGACCGGAAGAGAGGCTAAAGAGGATAAGAGGTGTTATTTCTTATTCAGGTGGTAGGGTCTTCGTGTTTGAATGGGGGTGTCCAACTTCGCACTCCCAACACTCTATTCACTCCCGTCTCCATTGTAAGCTTCCCCCCAGACTCCCTTCATTACGGATCCGGCTGCGATGCAAGTAACAAAAACCCACTGTTCTAAACATAATTTTCTCTCAGTTCAGGTCAGTTCACACAGTATGCGACACACTCTACCAGTATTAGAAATAAGTTTTGAAATTGACAGTTACTCTCGACAGTTGCTCTCGGAACCGAACCCAGGCGATTCGAATATCAAGTCCCTCTAATACTTCTACAGTTTTAGAGCAAATCAGTCAGCGAATAATCGTTCAACCGTCATTCGAATGAACTGCGCCTTACCCCCATTCACGGAAGGATGTGATTTGCTGCCTCTGTCTAACGAATGCTAATTAAACCCTCTAAGACATCGTGGACGACCAATGAATTCCTCGTGATCTTTCTCCAACTCATCTGCTCTCGCTGACAATTTGTCCACACAGCTGCAGATATCTCTGGCCGACCCTTTCGATCTTAGTTCGGTGGAGTAAGTCTCAAGATGACGTGAGACCGTTCAATTTCTTCCTTTTCGTTTTCACATTATTTGATCTGTTTGTGTTTAATCAGAGACAACTCATCCAGCAGGGAATTTGCATAGTAATCTATCATTTCCTTAAGTACTAGATTTTCGAATTTCACTTTCTGTTTCTGCTAATTTTAAAAGGATATTTTCCTTTCTCTGTTCCACGCTTTTTCCCTCTTTTAATATCTCGTTTGCCAAGCTCGAAATCTTTAATGCATTTGTTTGAATTGTTTGTCGGAATTGCTCCTCGAATGAAGTCACACCTTTGCATTTGTGTGATGCATGATTTTCAACAAAACACTACGCACGTTCTTGCAATCAGTGCAATCAAGGTCTAACGCTTTTGATTATGATCAGTGCAATTTCCTGTATGTGGAAATTTTCTGATGTCTTCTTGGGTTTCACTTCCAATTTTCGCAACACGATGGTTTTTGCTGGATTAATGCAATTTATGTGCTTTTGCACAAATATCGCAAAAGTTGTCGCTGCATTCATAGCAGCCCATCGTAGCAGTTCTTGTCTTTTCGTCGCCCTCATAGAGATCTTTACATATATCACAAAGAACGACTGACGTGCTACTTAGTTGCAAATTAGTTGTGACTTCCATGAAATGTTCTATGAAGAAGTTTTACTGGAGTCCAACAAGGCCATTTACAGGAATAACAAACACTTTTCTGTATAAGGGACATGTCATATTCTCCCTTGATTTCTTCTTTGCGGCATCGGGTGTTTGTTTGACACATTCGAGACAGAACGTGTGAATGCATGGCAGCATTTTAGGATCAGTAAATGCTTGGAAACTTATATAACATTCCTTCAGTTCTGAAGTTGATGTCCCGCTTCACTCATGTTCAATGATTTAATTACTGCCTGCAAAACAAATTTTACTTTTCAAAACGAATTATTCTGAACCATCAATTAAGTAGGGCTTTTGCTAATAGTTTAGTTTTAACAAAGTGACAGAAATTGAAATTTAACAGTGAATTTCATTTGACGAAGCTGCTTGAAAGTGCCAGCAAATGATGAGAAAAGTAAGTTATGTGCAAGAAAAATCTCAGATTTTGCCTATGGCAAAATTGGATTCGTTAAATGCTGCAATGAGGACAGCAGTTTATTTATATCAACGAATCGTCGTGCACCACTTGCTCATTAATAATTCTACATCATTGGAAATCAACGGGTTAATTTTCTACTGCTTAATTTTTACTTTCGATTTCAAATTCTAAGAGTCGAAAAAAATTATTTATGGCATTTTCTAAGATAAATTCACATCAGAGGCATTAATTTCACAATTTTCTCCAACACCGAAAAACCATAGTTGATTTGTATTCATTCCTTGTTTTTTTATATCTGCCGTCAAATTCTGCAGGCAAAACAGCTTTTCTATCGGCGCAACACTACAGATACAAAACACTTTGTATAATCAACTCC
Organism: Norana najaformis; assembly: GCA_964023275.1. NCBI lineage: Eukaryota > Metazoa > Annelida > Clitellata > Crassiclitellata > Hormogastridae > Norana > Norana najaformis. Next base: position 28,138,730 of record OZ029923.1, read on the forward strand.
AGCAATCACAGTACAGCGTATGGATTTAACACTGGGGCGTAGCAATAGATTGTGCAGGTTGTGCAAAGCACAAGGGTCCACGAGGCCAGGGGCCGCCTGGGCCCCCAACGAACAAAGGCCCGGTTGCTCAGTTACGTAGCACCCTTCGCTCAGCCACTCAGGATCTCCTGTTTGTCCCTCGAATGCGAACCGCTACTGCCCAGTCCAGAAGCTTAGCCTACGTTGATCCCACTTGCTGGAATCATCTCCCTCAAGAATTGCGACTTGAGCTCCTTTCTCTTCCCCTCTCAGTGTTCCTCAGGCGCCTGAAGACTGTACTGTTTAACAGTGATTTTACTCCTACGGGTCGGAAGCACCTCTGTTGAGTTTACCCTCTAAGAGGCGCTTTATAAATCTCAAATTACAATTACGTAAAGCACGATAGCCAAAGTTCAGTTAGCACAAGGGCCCTCGGAAAGTTAGCTACGCCACTGATTTAACAAATTAAGAAATTAAGCGATAGTTGGGACCTACACAAAACAATTAATTGTTTTCTATCTTTGTGACTTCTCGGCAGTTTCTTATTCAAATATGTTGCTAGATAAATGAGGTCGAAAGTGTGCATGCAAATGATAGCACAACCCATTTGCCTGTAACTATCTTGGTTGCCATATTTGTTTAAGACTGGTTTGCTGTGCACCCTACATGACTGACTGATTGGTAAAGGCACAAACCTCTTACCAATTTAGCTCAAATATACAAGATGATAGGATCTCTGGTATAGTTATTGTTCTAAAATATTGATTAGTCGCAATTTTCAAATTGCTGTACTGTATGTTCGTTGCTGTCGTAACCTACGACTTGACAGAGAAAATGTTGATTTGTTCAATGTTGCCTAATCCATTTTATTCGTCTGATGTCTCACTTTATTGAACACTTTACAAATGAGATGCTGAACTGCTGGTATGCATAATATTCAGTCGATGTAACAATAGATCGTTTATTCTCACCCCTGTTGGTTGCTTACACACATAAAGATGTAAGATGGTATGCCTGGACTTTGGTTTGAAATGGACCAAAAAACTGATCTACATTTGTTCATTGTTGTCTAGTTTAATCATAAAACGTTTCAATTTAGAGATCTTTTCGTCGCAAGAGGATGCTGAACTGCTGCTACATACAAGAATCAGTTACTCCAACAACCGATCATTTATTTCCAAAATGTTGTAAGCCGTTTGTCTTTATACGTACGAGCATGTTAGGTATATAAAGAGATAAAAAAAATCATTGACATGAATATGGTAACAAATTACCGTCGCTTTCTTGAGTGTCACTAATAGCTGTCAGATTTTACTGTCAAGTAAGTTTAAACCGGGTTTTGGCTGTTGTACTCAAGCTGTCAGGCCTAGGCGCGTTTACTGTTGTTTGTATAGGCGCCCGATATTGAACGCAGAACCCGTGACATGTAAATTAAAAAAGTGACCGGTGCTCGTTGCCCACCGGATTGTAATCGTAACTGCAATCGCAAACTCATACTTCTGAGAAGTGGTCCTGGTCTGATAACTTATTCCTCAAAGATGAAACTCGTAGCGATTCAATGGTACATTGTGTAAAATCATGCCGACGGGACAGCTAGGTTACCTTGTGTAGATGAGCAAAGGGACATGCGGTCAGGTATGGATGAGACCGAGAAACCAAACTCCATAAGATAAGATGGAGCAAAGTCTGAAAGGCAATCACGGATACACATTACATTTTTGCATTGGCAACCAGTGATCTGAGCTGATCTGATCTAAAGCCTTCTATAGCGCCGTTATCAAGATGACCAGGACATCAGTCGCTGGTCGCTTCAAGTCAGAATCGCAGTGAAAATCATAAACCGTTTAAGAAGCCTGATCGAATCCCGATAAGTTAGAGAAATCAGAAGCCCGGCTGCGGTGGGTAAGCAAGTTGAAAGATAAGCGTCTTAAGTTTAGACCTAAATGCCATCAAAGAATTGACAGAACGAACTGAACTGGGCAGTGAATTCAAAAGCTGTGGACCAGAAACCGAGAAGACCCAAGAGCCAAACCAGTGCAATTCCTCACATGTGTAACAGTTAGGATAGGCTGTGTAACAATTGCAACATTATAGCAACGAATCGTCCTTCATCACTTGCTCAATAACTCTACGTCATTGGAAGATGACGGGCTCATTTCCCACGGTTTTATTTAACTTTTCGGTTTCAAGTTCTTAGTTTCAAATGTAAAATGTGAATGTACACGTTTTTCTATAGCGACCTTATGGTCTCGACTCTGCTCATTTTCCTAGACGCGCTGTGGCCAAATAAATTTATCACTGGCATTTTCTAAAATAAACCAACATAAGAGGTGTTCTGTTAAAAGCAGCCTTCAGACACCGCCAAAGTCTAAACTGATGTGCACTCCGTCTTCTCTTTTTCCTACCTTTCTTCAATTCTCTGAGCTATAACAAGCAACACTACGTGACAAAACATTTTATCGTAAATTCAACTCCAAAATCGAAATGTGTGGCATCAACAAAATAGTCAATAGGATAAGAGTAAATAGGATGAATCACAATAGAATATAAAGCATTATAGCAACAATTAATAAAACACTAGTTTGTGTGTTAGAGAAATAAGAAAGTCAATCATTCGTAGACTTGTATCGGAGCTGGTTTTGGCAATTTTCCGTTATTCTTTCACTCAACAAATTAAGGGATAGTTACAATTCAACAAAAGAAGTAAATATTGTCTTGCTTTGCGTCGTCTTCTCAACAGTTTCTTACTTGAAACGGTGTCAGTTAAATTAGGTCAGTGTATGCAATTGACAACGCGGCTCAGTTTCCACGGACTTCCTTGGTTTCTTACAACTTCCTAGATTCGACTCCTTCGCTACTTTTAACGTCCTACCAGTAGGCTTAGGCAGAAACTTCAGCATGCTCTAGCTAAGTTATACATGGGATAATATTGTATATGAGAAAAGGGGAGGGGTTTGAGACTGTCCTTGTAACCAATGATTTTAAATGTTAAGCCTAATTTATTCAATGTTGAGTAGTCCAGTTGGTCCTAAACATACATGAATGCATACTGTACATACATAAAGCACACATACACAAAGCAAACATACATACACACATACATACATAAAACGTGTGTCTTAGGAAATAAATGAGGTTGGGCACTGAAAGACTGCAGCAATCGACTACTGTTGCTGCCCAGTCATTCGTAGGTTTATGTATTTACAACCAGCTCTCTTGCCATAAATCCTCTCTTCACTTAAAGCAATATGATTTATGCAGATAGCGCAAAAATAGGTCGAGAAAGAAGAAGAATTTTGCAGATAAACACCGAAATTGAACGCTGAAGCTCGGATCTATACTCAACTTGAAGGTAGCCATTGGTCAACGGTCATCATCAGGTGAACCAACGGTCGATGGATGCAGATGGACATTACGCTGTACGATGCAATGAAATCCAATAAATATATCAACATCTACTCCTTATTCCATTCTGCTGATCTACCATCAGATTAAAGAGCCTGTTCCAATCTCCACGACACCTACACTAATATTTACAAATCACAAATGTTTAACCTCAAACAATGCGACAAATGAAAGATTATTGTTCAATTTGCTTCAGCTTTAAGATTAATACAAAAATTTGCCGTTCATTTGAGCGATAATATTGCAGCATAAAGATATACGTAAGCGACATTGCTTCTAATTGTTCAAAATATACCAATTTCCGACAGAAGTAACAAACATTAACTAGAATTTGAATAAAATGGTCAAAACGAATAATAAAATAGCAAAAAAAATATAAATAAAAAATTTGACTAAAATCAAGTAAACAGCCGATTTCTCCAATCCATACATCATATCATAGAAAATGGAAACTTAATCAAGGTATTTTTCATATCTTAAAAATTTTGAAACAAATGCTATTTTCGTGCAATAAACCTCAACAATCGCTGAATTATACATACATAATAGTTTATATTTACTGTTAGCGGCGCGCTGCCATTGCTGTGACGTCACATCGGATATCCGGAACAGCCCATTAGATAGCAACGCCAGCCGTATGAACCGTTTGCTACATTAATTTACAGGCCGTGCCATTTACATCTATTGTTTAAAGAATCAAAACCTTTGTGACTAGATTATGCTCATAAACATAAATGTCCGTTATTATAACAAAGGCGATGTAGATAGGCAGCCTGCTACGCGTATACGACGCCAATCACCATGATATGAGGGTGTCGTTAAATAAATGTTATCATTATCGAATCAAACTCCTACGGTGGATGAAATTAGAGCAGCGAGAAATATCATGAGTGGGAGAATTTGGGAAGGATATAGAACTACACCAATCATGTACTGATGTAAGAAACACTGTTGATTTTGAACAAAGGGACAACACAGTTCAATGTGTCGTAGGCCTCCATCAGAGATGGTTGAGGCAAATTTGCATAAATTGTCCACTAAATTGGTTTATCTTCGATGACATTCCAAAGAGGGACATAACGTACGTCGTCTCTGCATTTCCATTTCACATTGTCACCTGTGCCCTGTTCGCTGTTCCTTCATCCGATGACAGAGTCGTTCACTCTCAAGAACGAAACCAAAATGAGAGACTTTAGTCTTGAACTGTTCTCGTTCCAGCCAAGTTCTCGTCTCAAAGTTACGTATAAAACAAGTGTAGCAGCAGACTAAATTCACAGATGTCTCCGAAAGTGCAGCTTGCATCCAATTAAGACAAGGTCTCATTGGCTTCGAAAGGAAAGTGCTTGTGTTCAGTTTGGTGTCGTAATTTTTACAAAATGTTTAAGCTGTGCAGAAAGTGATTTTATTTACTTTACATGAAACGCACAGTTCCATGGACGCAGTTAGCTCCGACGTTAGCTAAGCTCCGTTCGTCTTCTCCAGCCGCGGAATAACCACTGCAAAAGAAATTGACTGGGTTAGGATTCCTTCTGTAACCGCCATCGGCAAAGACAAGTTCGACAATGGTCCTTTGTAACTTGTGAACTGTCCAAACAGCTCCAGTCAACTCCAATTCACTTGTACCACCAATACCGTGCTCTATTTGCGGGCAATAAACCTCTCACAATGAATAATTAGACAATAAACTCCAATAAGCAGTTAAAACATGAAAGCCTATAGAGTTCGAAAAACTATGCATGGCACCCAACCCAAAAAACACACTCTAGGGCAAACATCAAATACCTTAGGTTAAAACATTTAACACATGCTAACGTATCTATATACACAAACCGGCCAAAACTGATGTCAAGTATTCAAATAGTTTATTGCATAAGAGACTTCAACTGTTCAAATATATCCATATATCTCCTCATTGCCTGATGTATCCATACACCACTATGTGTCTTAGTTATCGATATATCATCTCAATGTTGAAACGTTGTGTGCAAATATATATAAATAATTCTTTTAAATATATATATATATATATTAGGGTGGTCCTCAAAAGTAAAAGTTGTAATTACCTTCATGGTACCCGTTCATTTTGTTACACTATCTGTGGCGCTTCTTTACCTTTGAACCTTTTGACGGTTCAAAGACGCTATATGAATTAGCACATACTGTATGCCTGAGCAGCACCATCTTCAATATAGATCACAAATTGAGTGCATATTACTCAAGCATCTGTTCTTTACGTGTGACTAATCTAAATATCTTGGCTTGTTAATAGACAGTCACAGATCCAGTTTTGATGATATATATATATATATATATATATATATATATATATATATATATATATACAGTATATATATTGTCAAATTATTCTTCAGAAATGTTTTCAACAATCATGCAGTTAGAATACTTAGTTAACTACCTATGGTCAGCTATTCTAACTATATATATTTATAGTTTAGTTTACTTCCCTTCCTCGTGCGAAGCTCTTTCTGGAGTCCAGTTTCTTTAATTCTTTGGATACCAGCTCACGGTTTGGAAACGTCAGCAGAAACGTGCATTATTCCATTTGGTTTTCGTTGTGTATTCGAAGATGACGAAATTTGCAGACGGCCTTTCCGAACGGCCTTCCGAACGAAACAACATCAAGGATTGACGTATAATCCTCTTTAACCGTTCTTGACGATTAGTGCATTGTCTCTTCCGTACGAAGACAGTTCACCAAAGATTCACAACGTTCGATTATCTAGACGCGTTAAGTTCAACGACTATCGCTACGTTGAAGATTTCACAGTTTCTCAGTCATGGTACTGATAACTGATTCACGAGTAATGTGCAGCCATCTTATCGGTCTTAACTCCACCGTGGCTCGACACAAGACTGACTACTTTAACCGTTCTGCCAACTTAATCGCCGTCATAGTTCCTCTGCTCCGAGGTGATGCAATCGGCATACGTGGCAAACGCTCAGTCACCCGATCTCGTTTCCACGGTGAACAGATGTTTCGATTTCAACGGTATCTTCCAATTTTGCCGATTCACCGTCTGTATCAATCCAATTGAACGACTGACTTGCTCCGCAACGCTCAGTCAAAACCACCCAAACGTCCAGCCAAACTGACTAAAATCTAACTATCTATTTAGGCTGGCCAATTTCTTATTAATAAAACCCTACCTATTCTATAGCTGTCCGGTTAATCTTAAATCTAAATCTTAATTAGCTACTCTAGCTAGATTATACACTAAATTCGACAATAGTAAGTATGTAAATATAACGCATTATAACTCTAACAAAATGCGCAATAAATGGGGTTCGCTACAACTATCCTTGTATGTTATAATAGCATAAAGATTGCCTTGATAAGTTGATGTTTAGAGGTTGCTCAACACAAATGTTTCTTTGTTAATTTGCGCTAAAGTGCTAAAATTGCTCAAATACACACGGAAGTCCAGAACTACAGAAACATTTTTAATAAACATTATTTTAAACTACTAAAAATTAAAATTGTTCAGTAATAGTTCAGGACAACAGACAACAGCAACACAAGCAGTGACAACTGTCACATGTTACATGGTGCTGCAGTTATATTTGAACTTGAAGTCCAGGCCTTGGTGTACAGAAGACTGGTAAACAGGCTGATGTCACGGACTGCTTTCTCCTCCCGTGAAGTAAGCCGGAACTGGCTCTTGAACATCCACACGCTGATGGGGTAAAGGATCTTGGCCATCCATCTAGCCGGGTGCATTGCACCTGGTGCCATCAATCGGGTGCCCCAGAAAGATGATTGACAATTCGAGAAGCTCTCGGTAGTCATTTCGAGGCTGGCTGCCGGAGTCAAGCATGTCCTATGCAAAGTTAATTGCCTCCTCTCTGAGTGTGCTGTTGGTGGTCAGAATTGCTGAATAATGTTGATCTCTTGGTGCCGTGTCGAATTGTTCCTTGTCAATGAACGGCCATTTCTCGCGGAACCGCTTGAAGAGGGCAATTTCTGGACCACTTGAAGCTCCAAGGCAGTGTTTGAAGACTTCTCCAAGATCGAGTTGGTGAACATGATGTCGGCATGCAAGGTAAAGCATGTCTTTATCGCGCAGTTTCGCAATCAGTGTACAAGTGCCAACTCGACAACCCGTATTCAATGCAGTAGTATCAAAGCAGAGTGGTTTCACGTTGTCTTGAATCCCCAAATCTTTCAATACACTGACAACAGCCTGACTGGTTTCTTCTCCCGTGCCATGATTCAACTTTGGAACTCCAAGGAGCTTATCAGCTTCATATCCTGACACAAGAACATGCAATCTATCAACAGACTTTCTTCCTGTTATGTCAGGCAGTATCTTGCCATCCCATGCACAGTTAATGGCACATTCTGGGAATTGAATTCTACTTTTAGTGCATGAGCGACATTTCTGCGACTGGCAATTCTGGCTCTGCAGATGGAAGCTCGATTGATAGCAAAGTCAGCAACCAAAAGTCGTGACCCAAACTTTGTGCTGTTGCAGCAAGCAAATATGTGGCATTTAATTCACTCACATTTGTGCGATCAAGAGCAGATGCTAATTCTGGTGAAATTACGTTGACAGACCGTTGCTTTTTAGCTGTTGTAGGAGTCTGGAGATTGAAATCTTCACCATTTTCGTCGGCGGAAGATTCAGAATCCTACACAAGCAATGACGAAACTATATGACATTTTTCTTGCGCCTGATGATGCCGATCTTCTTCTAATTTCTTCCTTTTCTCACTGCGTTCTTCTTTATTTGCCGATATGCTGTCTACACCTGCCATATAGCCTTTCCGACCAGTACGCTGATCCACCAGGAATAACTTGTCTTCTGGAATCTTAAAAAGAGTCATTGCATCGGCATGTGCTATGTCAAACAATTTATTGATGTCTTCCTGGAAAGCTGATTCATTTGTCAGTTGGGTTTTACTTGCTCGTTTTGAATTCTTCTTCATTTGCTCCAGGTATTAAAAACTTTCTCCAGCTTCTCAATTGAATTTCTTTCAATAGTCGTTGGGATTCGTGCCACATTCCATACCTGACTCAGCTCTCTGATGACATAACGAGCACTTTCTCTTGCAGTCTTCTTCATAATCTTGTGCTGATGAAAGAAAATGGCTAAAACCTGGCACACTGTCGGAAGCTTCATTGCAGATAAATTCTCTGCAACAGGGCGGAGAACGCCAAACATTTGTGGAACTTCGCGTCTGTATGCCGGAGCCTGCAGGTGTAGCCTCTTCCAGGTCAATTGCTGGTTACTAAAATACAAAAATATGGTTAATATCAGATACAGTAAATAATTTTAATCAATTTTTTATTATACCTGTAGGAAATTAGGATATTGACTAATCAATAATTTTACACAAATTAGTGAATTAAATTCTGGCATTACAATCATAGAAGAAATGCAAATAAATATACCTGGTCATGAGCAGAAAATAATGGGAATTGAAGTTGTACAAAATGCTGAATTTAATTGAAATAATTTCAAATAATCAGAAGTAATTGCTATCAATATTGAAAAACATGTGCCTTTTGCAACAAAATGGATGCCACAGGAAGTGATGTCATACAATGCATTCTAAGAAATGTAAGTAGGTAAATAAAGCTGTAAACAAAAAAAAAGCATATGAGAGAAACATTATTCATCTTGAACAACCTCTAAATACCATCCAATTGTAATAATTTTTGGATAGGAATCATTCACATATGAGGGTGAAATGATTTAAGGGGCAGCGTGCAATATTTTAAGAAATCTAGTTTTTCCTATAACATTGAGGTCCACCCTACTATGCATCGTAAGAAAACATAAGATATGTATCGAGAAACATTTTGGACTATCTAAAGAATGGTCTTTTATTTAAAAGTAGTCACATTTACACAATATACATTCATTCGAACACCATTATTTTGTCACAAAAGCACGAGAACCATAACAAATGCATATGAAAACACAGTTAAACTAAAGAAAAACAGTACGGCATCATAAACATTTTATGTCACTGTAAAACAAGTCACCGTATTCTCGAAGCCGCTGTATTTGCATGAATACACACATATATACATACATATATAAACATAAATATAAACATACATTTGCATACGTGTATGCCCATATATATTTGCACACACATGCACATAGCCAATATAAGTAGGTATGAATGTGTGCATGCGTATACATCACGTAAATCCCTGGCGATGCAATTAAACGAAAAGAACGTCGACCTTGTTGTTGGCTTGAAATCGCTGCCAACAGAATGTTATGATCTCTGAATTACCGTTCTAGCGTCGTGCATGTACTACTATCGACCTATATTAATGTACATGACAAGGTACACAATAAATTTAATGCACTGACCGTAAACTCTCGGTAGAAAGATCAGGCGGGAGAAGACTGGCCACCCACACTCATATACCGAGGCTAAGAAAACTGAAGTCGCTAACACTTCCTACCCATTGCTGCCAGCAGCATTTCTCTTTTCTAACTGTTATGATTAAGTTCTGATTTCAACGGAATTGATTTATTGCTGTTTCTAATAAACTAAATTTTGCTCTAATTCAAAAGTCTTGACTCACTTCCAGTTTTCTGTTGAAGCGAGAACATTCACCATTAGGAATTGCAGTGGAGTTCCAGAAAATATTTCGCAATAGCGTGATACCAAGCCGGTCTCATGTGAGTTGGGTCTTGGGATAAATGCAGCCATAAAGCAGGGCATGAAATCTCCTCGTACAGGTTTAAAAAAGAGTACATGTCAGGTCATCCTTCATCACATCTAAGAGCTCTGTGTTTTGGCCTCCTCCATCCCGGGCCGCAGACTACTTCGTTCGGCGGTACCGGGTGACTTGCTTGTCCCATCGGTCCGAACCGCTACGGCCCAGCGCAGAAGTTTTGCTGTGGTTGGTCCCGCTTTTTGGAATGGGCTTCCTAATGACCTACGCCAGGAACTTCTTAGTCTCTCCCCCTCTTTTCCGCAAGGGCTTGAAGACCTTCTTATTTCCCAGTGCTTCTGGGTTGTCGGGCCGGGAGCGCCTCTGAGGAGTTTATCTTGAAGTGGCGCTTTATAAATTTTCGGTTACATTACATTATAAAAACACTCTCTTCAGGAACCCAGTAAACCGAAATGGAAATGGGAGTGTACTTACAAACCATTTCACGGAGGATCTTGAATGGTTCGCGAAGTTTCCAGGTGGTGTTAGCGGCTGGTTCCGTCCTGAGTACACCTCATGCATGAAAGGAGCGATGAACAACAGCACTTCCGAATAATATTCAAGACGAAGGTAGTCCCTCCGCAGAAATTCCTAAGAGAAATTGGTCGGAAGAATATAGCCGATTGCGTTATTTATCCTTTTTATCCCGTAAAATATTCGTGTCACTTCCGATCTTTCGAGTTTGACAGTCCGCGCGAATCTGCAACCATCCCTTTCTCAAGTGTCAAAAGAACAGGCGAACCTTTTCGTGCATGAGTGCCAAGGGTTGTCCTCGAAAGTGAGGTCCGATGCGTTGAATGAGGTGTTTCCTAAGTAGTAACTCGGATTTGGTTTGTGTGCATCGGTCTCAACAGCAGACACGTTGCATTTGTCAAGCACCTTAGACAAGATCTCCACCAGAGCTTCCACGAACTTTTTTGAATTTGAATCCCCTAGACTGACGATTTTCTTGATGCCTTCCTCTTCAGACAATTCCGGATCCAGCTCTTTCTCAGAAAATGAACATAAATCCGGGTGAAATTGAAACACCTCGGACGATGTCTTGGAGCTATGCCGAACCCATGAGCCATTATAAAGAAATGCATTGTTCTGTTGTAGAACCTCCCTGAATAAATTGGTACGAACAGGACAGACTTTTTGGCTTTCGAGAAATTCTTCCGATTGCGTCCAATTTTCATAATGATACGCTGGTACCTTGCATCGTCTTTTCGGTTGTCCTTCAACAAGTCGAAGCCCCTTGTCATTAACCCACGAGATTTGGAACTGACACGCAACTGAATGCGTGATAGCTACGCAAAACGACGCAAAAAATAGGATCGGACTGTAAGCAATATAGTTTTCTTGACCAGTGAAGACGATGCAGATGACTAGAAAAAGTCCAGTTGTGGCAAGCAGATCACGTTGTCGCATATTTGGTTTTATGATCACAAAATCAAAGTCATCAAGTTCACTAAAATTCCTGATGTTCTCTAAATCGCACTGTAGAAACAAGCTTTATAAAGAAACATGGGAGCAGTATTACCACCAGCTACAGCAGTAGCGAACAGCGTCATAGGCTTTACATTCTTAACGCTTATGAACATTCGTTGGTCTCTTAACACGCTTCACTGAACTCGGAGTAAGATATAAGAATTAGAAATGCTTCGGCGCGCGGAACACACATTTGTCGATCTGGTACATCAGTCACTTGGGTGCTCGTTTATTTTTTCTATCTCTGTACTGCATGCGTGCGTCTGTCTGATTCGGCGTTTAATTGTTTCCAACTGAAAGTGCTTTATATAACATGTTGTCCTCAATAGACGAGTATCCATAATATTAAACTTGCAAATCAATTTCACACGCAAACAGACAGACAGACAGATAGACAGACAGGCAGACACCAGCTCTACTCACTTGCTCATTTATTTACTCAGTTGTAACTCGTTGATTCGGCGACCCTCTCATTAGCTGAATCACTCACTCATTGCCCGTGCGATACGCAATATACATATTTCCACTGCAATTTCATATATATAAAATTATATATGTATATATAACACTGGCCAACAGAAAAATTTTTTCTTCTTGTTGCCTTCGGTTTTAGACCTGTTCTTGGGGTAATTTTGGGCGCTGATTCAGAAAATGTCATTGGATTGAGTGCATCAGGTCTAGTTTCTGAGATATCGTCGATTTTGTAAAGAAAACCCAGTCCACTCTTTAAACGATGTCTTTGGAAAAACTAAAATGTCATAATAAGCTTTATTTATGGCTAATTATATTTCTTGCTGATTCATATAATGCCTACATCCTTATAATGTAAAATCAGCATATCTTGCCGCGTGCTGAGATATTGCTGATTCAACGAAATAACTATTCCGTAGCCTACAGCTTACTCAGCACTAAATTCATGGCCTCATTTAGAATTTATTTGTGCTTATACAGCGTTTCATGGTTTCGAACTATGTAAATAGATTATGCTGAAGTCAGCATTTATAGCCTATATAAACCGCCTCCTGAAAGCTAGAGCAGCCGCAGTCGTCTTAGGGCATATTAAGAGTTGTTCGCAAGAACAATCTGTGAATGTGAGCATTAAATAACTACATGTTCTTACTATTTTTTAGGTTGGTCATTTAATTCCTCAGATGCGAACATCCTTAAGGTTATGGCTACTTCCAGACGGAGCTGCATTAACCATCCAGACATATTCTGCTACATTTGTGGGGAATACACACTAAAAGCAAACAGGAAACCGATTTCTGAGTTTGTAAAAAGAGCATATGTAGGTTATTTTGGTGTCAAACTTGGAGATCAAGATAAGCAATGGGCTCCTCATACAGTATGCAAAACTTGTATTGAACAATTGCGCCACTGGACAGTTGGAAAGAGAAGCTGCCTGAAATTTGGTGTACCGATGGTTTGGAGGGAACAGATAAACCACTTCGACGACTGTTACTTTTGTATGGTTAATATCATAGGCATCAATCGAAATAATCGTCACAAGTTGTCTTACCCTGATATACCTTCAGCCAGGAGACCTGTTCCGCATTCGGATATTGTACCAGTTCCACCTTTTCGCGAACTACCTCAGCTCTCAGACGATGACACTTGCATGTCCAATATCGGACAAGATGACGAAAGTGAAGAAAGTGGGGGCAGTGACAGTGATTTCCAATCAACTTCACACAGTGAACGTTTTGACCAAAAAGAGTTGAGTGATCTGATCAGGGACTTAAATCTTTCCAAAGAGTCCTCTGAATTGCTTGCGTCCAGACTAAAGGAAAAGAATGCACTTCAGCCTGGAACGAAAATTACAATTTATAGAAACAGAGAAAAGGATTTGCTGCCATTCTTTACCGAAGACAACAATCTAGTATTCTGTAATGACATCAGCAACTTATTGAAGAAAATTGGTCTGTCGGATTACAGCCCAGATGAGTGGCGTCTTTTTATCGACAGTTCAAAACGTAGTCTGAAATGTGTGCTTTTAAATAACGGCAACAAATTTGGTTCTATTCCAATCGGTCACTCCACCAGGATGAAAGAAGAGTACAATGCCATCTCTTTAGTACTGGAAAAGATAAAATACAAAGAACATCAATGGGTAATTTGTTTAGACTTGAAGATGGTAAATTTCCTTCTTGGTCAACAAAGTGGCTGCACAAAGTATCCCTGTTTTTGTGTCTTTGGGACAGCAGAGCCAAGCATGAACATTGGACAAGAAAAGATTGGCCTTCGAGGAAAGACATGGTGGTTGGAGCTCAAAATGTAATCAAGGAATCTTTGGTGGCACGAGATAGGATCATACTGCCACCACTACATATAAAGCTAGGCCTGATGAAACAATTTGTCAGGGCTTTGAATAAAGAAGGTTCATGCTTCGAATACATAGTACACAAGTTACCAGGAATTACAATGGAAAAATTGAAGGCTGGAATCTTCGATGGTCCACAGATCAGGCAACTTATGAATGACCCACTTTTCATACCATCAATGAATTAAATCGAATCTTGTGCCTGGTCTTCCTTTGTTCTTGTAACTAAAAATTTTCTTGGCAACAAGAAGGCAGACAATTATGCACAACTAGTAGAGGATATGCTTCTTCATTTCAACAAGCTTGGCTGCAACATGAGCATTAAAGTCCATTATCTCCACAGTCACTTAGATCGCTTTCCAGAGAATCTTGGTGACTTCAGCGAAGAGCAAGGTGAAAGATTTCACGAAGACATCAAAACAATGGAAAATCGATATCAAGGAAGATGGGATGCACACATGATGGCAGACTATTGCTGGAATATTATGCGCGATTGTTCCGGCAGATGCCACACTCGGAAATCGTACAAAAGGAGCTTCTTCGGTGTCGAATGACTGGAAATTTTTATAACAAACTTGTTCTGTTTGGTATCATATAAGTACAGTTTCAGGTACTACCATTTTCTTTTAAGTATTTGTATTATTATGTTTATTTAGTGTATCACATAATAAATTGAGCACTACATAATTATAGCTATAGCCTTATGTTTTATGGGCGAGCAGAGGCAAGGACTGGTATATGGCATAATGTTCTATATCTCGAAAACTAGACCTGCTGGGAGAAAACTGGTGCCTTTTCTGGAATCAGCAGGTCAAATATACCCAGAAACAGTTCTAACATTTGAGGCAACAAATTATGTGTTGGCCAGTGTTATCGTTCACAGTTACTCAACGAATCGTCATCTATGACCGAAATCAATCGCGTCTTGGCAATCACAGACTCAACATCGCTGGACCACCAGGTCATCCGTGGAACTGCTATGACGTCTACTTCTCCAAAGAATCCCTTCCAACGGACAATAGAACACTGAGCGATAACGTGGCTTATTTTGTGTCCCTTCGATGTCCTGGAACTTCATCACTTCTTCTTTGAGGAGTACATTCCACTCAACAGCGTCATCCGCCTCATCAACAGACTTCACCCATGTTGTCAATCACATCATCAACCAGTACAATCTTTCGGACACTTGTGCTAAAAAAGCGGAATACATAACGCTCATTTACAGAAAATATAGACGAATTGTGAACATGGAAGACCTTCATCGATGGGTGTTGGATAGAGGATTTAAGAGGGATTTAGTGAGAATCGTAGATTTTGATAACTTTCCTATTCGAAAACAGATTGAGTTGGCTTGTACTTTTCAAGTTATGATTGGAATAAACGGAGCAGCATTACAAAGGTCGACCTTTATGCCTGAGAAGTCTCACGTGGTTGAAATGCTGTGGCCTTCTCGATCCTGGAGTTTTTTCTTCTATATTATATTCCGGCATTCGGTATATCGTATCACTCAGTTGAGTTGAAAGATGTTAGAGTAAACCGGACATCTTTTGAGTTCAGTATTCGCCAAGGTGGAAAGTTGTGTGATGAGGAGAGACAACGGATACTCAAATCTCCACCTCAGGATTTATATAAATGGTCGGATGGATTCATTCATGAACAAGAATTAAATATGACTTTGCTAATTATTTCCAACGCAATTCTCAACATCTCTCATTCCAACAGGTTTATCTAAAGGGGAAATGGGGCTTGCAATTATTGCAAAGAATTAATTGTTTGACTTTTGTATAGAAGAAAAAACTCCAGAACCAAGCTAATAATAATTTGGTTTTCACCGAAAGATAGTGTCCTATTGTCGGAGAACAAAGAAATTTGCAACGCATCCGAGCATTCTACCAGGGCTTATTTTGCAAGTTGTTAAAAATTGAATTTTTCGGAATGTCTCATTCAAAAAGGTAAATAAAATATTATTTCCAATTCAGGTAAACTTTGTTATGAATTGTTTTTATTGCATTTTTATTAGTAAAACCAAGGATCCAAAACACTTACCTACAAGTTGTTTACTTTTGCAGCTATGAATAATTTCATGACTGTCTTTAAAAAGGACGCCATGCACCAGAGGCCACGCGTACGTCACAAGCTAGTCTAAAAATAGCCGCTTCCTAAACTCATTTGTGTCCGTAATTTACCAAAGATCTTAGAGTCTTAGACTAAGATATGACACTTCCTATCTCCGCTGTGTATTCGGCCTGGTGGTGGTCAAATGTACGCAAACCGTGGCGCCACGTAGTGATTGGGATGATAGCTTCTTAGCAAAGATAGACGCGGCATTTCACTACTATATACTATAAGACAAATAATCTAGCCTATTGGTAAGCGTTCTCGGCCTGAAATTTTGATAAACGAGTAAAGTGAATAATTTTTTTATTGCAAATAAAATTCACTCACAGTTTACATAATTCAAATATACATAATTAAGAACATTAACACTGAACTACGTGTATGGAGCTGAGCAGTATTACACAAAGGTCTTTGGTTTCACATTTATCTTCAGTAAAGAAACAATGTCAACAAAAAAGCCTCAGAAGTCTGTATCCATTACCAAAGCAACAGAAGGCAGACAAATGAAAGAAATAAATTAAACTGTTTACTCATGCAAAATTTTCTTTGCTTTACGATTGCGCTTAAGCTTAAGTTTGCAGGAGTTTTGAAGTTGCTGGTTAAGAATTTTGATCTCACTGTGGATTCGAACTGTCATGTACAATTTCATCATGTATTTCAGCCGAGCACCACATGTTGCTGATCCACATGCAGCAATATCTAAATTCTTTTGGGCAAATAAGCATAGTCGTTTTAATATACGAGAACTATGCTGCAATTTGTCAAATGAATTCTGAAACAGTTTTCCAAGTCCCTGGTGAAAGCCAAAAGCGCCATGGATGGGTAAACTAAACAACCAGTGTCTTTAAATGCCTTTAGTTGTAAGAAAGGAAACTGAGGATAAGACAAGTGTACACTTGTGTACAAATCACTGCATGTTTGGCACAGGCCAGATCCATCATTAAAGCCACACTTTCTTAAGATATAGCCACTCATATATGCCAAGACATTTGCAACCATGAAACAGAAATGGTTGCGAAACAGAAACGTTTTCTAATGTTTCTAAATAGCATCTGTTTGTGGGCCCCTGATCACATGTAACAGCTTTAGGAAATAAATGCATTTCTTCCAACTTTGCCAGACAATCATGCAAAAGGCTGTACAAAATAGTTGGTTTGATAGACCCATTTACAAGAAAGTATGCAAGAGGCTGCTTCCATTTCACAGAAATTCCACGCAACATAAATACAAGAACATGGTCTGCTGTATGCTGAGTAGTTCCAAACACACCAAAATCCTCAAAACCTTCTATACAATTCCGTTCCCTGTTGTATATCAATTTCTGCTTTAATGCCATTTCATCAAAAATTAGCACACAGTCTTTAGCCTTCTCAGAGGCTTGCTGCATCTTTATTTTTAGAGTACCAAAAAATTGCTTGTTAAAGCCGGGATAAAGGTTGCAATTTTGGAGCGTTCGCTGCAAAGTCCTTTTGGATGGCATACAGAAAATATTTTGCAACAGCTTATAAGATTTTCTGCTTTGATAAAATACAGACATTGCAAACATTTTTTCATTAACTGTCCAACGTCTACCTTGTTTGGAAACAAGACACATATTGATCTGTGTCTTCAGAAAAGAGACAGTAGATTGTGGAAGATGGTTGCACAGTTCGGCTATCAAACGGTCACAGGAAGCAGCTTCTTGCTTCGGTGTCAAGACACTGTTGCATTTTTATGTACTTTGATCCTTTCCTGTCTGTCTCCTCAGTCGAGTTCGTAGTCTGACAATTTCATTCTTAAGTTTCTTCTTGTCTGAACAGTTACATGACGACCTCGTGGAGCAACCTTCAGACTGGTCACTTAGAAGTTCCAGGTTAGCAGATGATGAAATAGGCAAAACACTATTGACAGCCACAGCTGCAGAAAGAGACTCTTCCACACCAAGAACTTCATCACTGTCCTTGTGTTCGTTAGGAACGTTTTTGAGCAGCTGTAATTTGCTGCTTTTCACAGAAACATTTGACTTTGGTGTATGCCTGATAATGTGTTGTCGTCGTTGTGTGATCGATGGTGGCTTGTTTGGAATATCAAACAGTGTTGGAACTGCATTCCATATAAGCTTGTCATGTTTGGTGTTCATGAACTGTGAATCTTCGAAATGCCTACTGCACAGTCGGAAGGTTTTGTTCAGCACTTCGACACTTTTGCAGTCCAGGTCCGAACGCCGTGTGTTGACTCTCCACTTCTTACACCTGTTCTTATGTAATAAAACAGTAACAGCAGATAACTATTAATTTTCTAAAATAAAATGTTGCCGGGCAAGTTATAAGCAAAAGTGACACATTGATACGACATGGAAACAACCTAGGAAATAAGTCCAGGAAGAGATGCGTTCTTATACAAGATCTGAAAGCCAGAACAGACTTTGCACAGAGAACGTTTGCCGGTCGCCAACATCTCCGGTGATATTCTCGAAACAGAAACGTTTTCCAATGTTTCCAAATAGCATTGTTTGTGGGCCTCTGATCACGTATAACAGCTTTAGGAATGAAAAGCGGTGATTGATAGAAGAGTGTGATGTATTCGGGATTTTCTATACCGACAGTATGGCCTCGACCCTGTCCATCTTTCAATGGATCTATCGGGTGTGATGTGATGTATGTTATGTGTATCACCGACAGCAGTCATCGAACATTTAATAATATAGTTTATACGTTACTTTGTACATACCTTTCAGCATCTTTGGGAAATCTAAATAATGAAATCTTTTGCGCATTGTACGTCGTTACGCTGCAATTAATCGCAGCACAACAGTTCCCTCCTGGCTTCAAAGCCATGTTTACAAACTCTATCAGGCCAATCGTATGGTGGCGCCACACATCCCAAGGTAGGTGGTGTGTACATTCAGATACATTGAGTGTCATATCTTAGTCTAAGACTCTAAGATCTTTGATTTTACTTTCAAATAATTAAATTAATATGACTACTACTGTGTTCATCATTAATTATTGCAGATGTTTTCTTAAGGAAGCACAAAATAATAAGGTTTTTGCAGTGAAAATAACTAATACTGATTTTCTTAAATTTTAGAAAAACGTTAATCAAATTTTGTTTAGGCCTAAAATTAATTCTAATAAACTGGTTGCATTCTTACTAGCAAAATTTTATGCAAGCAGTAAATGAGCAGTATTTTCAATTTTATTAGATATACAGTTGCCGAAGTCGATGCATGTTGGAAGAAGATGACGAGTTCCAAAATGCCAACATATTTATTTTGACACCTGAAGACCCAACACGTTCTTATGAAGACAGTGGACCAGAAGACGATGATGGTACTGTAGATAATTTGACAGGAAATCAGTTGCGTGCCGAAGCAACAACAGCTGTATCAACTTACGAACAAAAACGCATTGGCGTTTTAGATGAAGATGATACAACTGAAGATAATCTGGAATTGCTTCCCCAATGCAATACGAATGAAGCTGATAAATCATTGCCTGCAGAAAATATTGTTCCTCCAGCAAAACGAACAAGAAAATCGGCAACATATCAGCGCCAGAGCAGAATTTCAGTGGCAACCGACCAGGCAACAAAAGTAAGCGGTAGAAAGAAGAAAGTTTCACCAGAGCGTCAGTGGGTGAAAACTGACCGAGATCCTGATCTCTCATGGACTGCATCTCACATGAGTGTTCACAATACAGATTTATCTCCAGCATCTTTGTTTGAATTATTTTTCGATGGTGAAGTAATTGAACACATGACAGATATGTCCAACCTCAATGCTTCCCAACACTCCAGACAGCTTGGGGCAACCTCAGAGGAAATCAGATTGGTGTTGGCAATTTTGTTGATATCTGGCTATGTGCCCCACTTGTCAACAGACGTATGTTTTGGGAAAGCAGTGAAGACACACACAACGAAGCAGTGAGTAGTGCTCTGCCCTTAAATCGTTTCGAAGAATTGTTACAATTCTTGCACGTGTGTGAAACAGCAATCTTGATGCCAGTGACAAAATGGCCAAATTGCGTCCATTATTTGACATGCTGAATGAAAGGTTTCTGAAGAATTGGCCAGTTGAACAGAATGTATCTGTTGATGAATCGATGGTACCCTATTATGGCCGTCATTCATCAAAGCAGCTCATAAGTGGAAAACCTATACGCTTTGGATTCAAAGTTTGGTGTCTAAACTCGCGTTTAGGTTATCTGATTCAGTGTGAACCTTACCAAGGTTCGTCAGGATCATTTAATGCAAATCTGGGTCTTGGCGGATCTGTTGTGGCAGATTTGATGGAAAATCTGCCAACTGGGGTGCCATATAATTTGTTTGTTGACAATTTGTTCATCTCCCCTCGTCTTTTGGACTACCTGAGAGAAAAGAATATATCTGTTGTAGGAACTGTAAGAGTGAACAGGATGGGAAAATGCCCTCTGAAATCAGTGGAAGAGTTACGGAGAGAAACACGAGGATCTTATGACTATCGTCTAGATAGGAAGTCCGGAATGATGGCAATTAGATGGAATGATAACAATGTTGTTAACATGTTGTCCAATTGTTTTGGCATCAAACCGGTGAGCCAAGTCAGGCGTTGGTCAGCTGCATTAAAAAAGCACATCTTCATTGTTCAGCCTCATATGGTTGTACAGTACAATCGATTCATGGGTGGAACAGATCGTATGGATCAGAACATTGCAAAACTACGAATAAGTATTCGCATCAAGAAATGGTGGTGGGCGTTGTTTTGCAGTAGATGTATCTGTTCAAAATGCTTGGCTGTTGTATCGTTCTTCAGAGGCAGCTAACCAAAAGCCATGCAATTTAGTCCAGTTCCGCCGTGAAGTAGCAATGGCATATATATTGAAATACCGACACCGGAGTTCCACTGGACGACCAAGTCAGGGACTTCAACATAAGACAAGTCGAAGACAGAAAATCCTGCCAGAAGTTCGATACGATGGGCAGAATTATTTCATTGGATTTATTTCTGATGGCCAGAAGAGGTGTGCTGAATGTGGAAAAAAGGTTTAGAGAAAATGCATGAAGTACAACATTGCACTCCATGTCAACTGTTTTGAACGTTTCCATACTAAGTGATATCATCTGTAGCTTATAATTTCCTTATATGGTGAATGAACTTGAGCTAGTATTAAGTTTTTTTGTGTAAAGTTTATGGATTTTTCCATACTGTGCGTCATGTTATCTACAGCTTATGACAGTTTCTTATGATAAACACTAAACAAACTATCACAAGTGTCTGAATTCATTTTAATAACCCTTTGCATTAGAATCAGGCGCTATAGAAGTGCTCAGAATATATATTTTTGTCTGTTTAGAAACAAAGTCTTGTCAACAAGTCATTGTGTATTGTCTGAATTTCAAAATACCTGTTCAAATAAAGGCAAACAGAAATACAGCTGAATGGATTTACACGTACCCTGTAACGCATAGCGTCCTTTTAAAAGGACAAAACTTATTTTTGCTCTAATTTTTTTATTTGTCAATATTTAAAAAAAATGAAACTGATCCTTTACTTTTGAACCATGGCTCATATGATATGTAAAAATCACTTTGATGCAAAAATTCATGCATTGAAGGGTTAAGTGTAGTCATAAAGTTTTGAAGAACTTATACTGCTCACTTTGCTTTGTCAAATAACGTTGCATTTTGTGTGCTGACGGTTAATCAAACAGAGAGCTCTATGATATTGTATCCAGCCAGGCTATCACTGCGTGCTATAAGCCATCGGAGCCTGCTGGTGCCCCTCAGACAATTCTGCTCGTTGGACTCAACAGGTTGCCACCTTTTTCTGGTAGTGGCATAGTTTGGGCCAGCTGTAGGCCCGGAGAACGAGGCTGTCTGGCTTCTCCCGAATTACTTTGCGGGCAAGGGGTAGTCCAAAAGGATGTCCACAAAATGACCTACTTTAGACCCCTCCCTCCTTCTTTGTCTGCATCTGTCCAAATTTGACATTAACATCCTTCACACGCTCTCCGGGCGTCCGCACTCCGAGTACTAAGGTCTAGATTAGGCTACCCTGTTGTTCTTGCGCGGCTAACGGTGCTACGGGTGGGGTATTTTGTACTAAATTAGGCCATCCTTTTCGTCTTGTTCGAATTTGGGTGACCCTTTCTTCCCCTCTTTATGGACGACCTTTATGGATGTCCCCGAGTCTTGCCTTGCACCATACACCTGGACCAATCTTTTAATAATATAAAATGTTTTTTCCAACAGACATAGCTTAAGAAACAGTTTTGACTAACCTTCTATCGCTCCTTGATTTTAGACCTGTCAGAAAACCACATATTAGCTATTTGGCATGATGAAAAGGATTACATAAATGGCCAGATACATTCCTACCTACATACATTTCTCTATACATGCAAGTATTGCATACATACATAATAATATATGTATAATAAACCTGGAGAAAGAAATACAGAAAGTAGGAAATGTAGGTTATAAGATTCATAGAGAACTAACAATCAAAAAGCCGAGCTATTATAGTGGAATCGCAATTTCTAGCATTAGTTTAGGAGTCAACGTAGGTTGAAATAGCAAGTTGTTTTCACATTGCGGATATGTGGTACTGCTTTGCAAGAAATGTTTGGAAGAAGAATATCAAAATTATCTTCTGGCTGGGTCAATAACGGATGCTTCCTGAAGTTATATTGTAAACATTTTAATGGTGCTGTGTTAGAAAAGGAGTGACTTGTAACAAGTATAACGGAATAATACTACAACGTAACATACCCCTAACCAGAAAGTAAGGAACCTGTACGGTTGCCGAAGCAAAGTTGTAAACATATATGTTACTAAACAGTCCAGAAAGTAGCCTAAAGATCAAAATGTCTAATAACTGAAGCTTAGTCTTAAATGGTCCACTAACTGATGAACTGCAATGGACCATAATAGATGAGCATAGTGATATATGCGGAGCCAAAGTAGACTCCAACGGTCGTCCATGAAAGATGTCCCTCCTCCCTGTGTTCGCATTTGTCCGAATTTAGCATTAATCTCCCCTCCCTTAACTGTACTGCGGGTATTTTGACACTATCGTGTCGAGCAAAGATTATACAGTAGTCAATACAGTAGTCATGGCATCAAGATGCCATGAATACTGTACTGACTACTGCATAATCAAGGTGGAAGAGGATCGGGAGTTCTTTAAAGTACAGCATGAGAAAGGACGACGTGGTTCCATGGCAGGCACTGATGTCAAACTTGTAAAGCAAGAAGAGAGAGCACTGGCAAGATCAGCAGCGGTTGCACAGCGTGAGGAACGATATCGTGCAAGCACAGCTGTAGCGACGGAGGTTTCTCTGTTGGATACGTCATATGAGAAAGAGGTGTCATCAGATAGTACCTATTCAGAAAACAGTCAGAACCTTCAACGTCTGCTGAGCCTCTAAAGCGGCGAAGGGGAACACTCTCTGTAGTTACTCGTGATGTTGCAGCAGCTCTGGATTGCACCAAAACCAGCGTAGGAAGGCCTCTCACATTTTTCTGCTCTCGCTGCATCCAGCCTATATACAGCACCAGCTGGTGAGCTGATCATCAGTCCATCTAAAATCCATCAAACAAGGAAAGATTACCATGCAGCCCTAGCAGCTAGATTCGTGAATATTTCGATCCAAAGGTCCCCCCTACTATCCATTGGGACGGCAAGATCACGCCAGCTTTTACAGGAATTGGATGAGGTTGTGTTGATCGCCTTAAAATAATTGTATCTGGTAAGGATGTGACCAAGCTATTGGTCATCCCCAAACTCCAATCCGGGACTGGATGCGTGTTTTGCCGAGATCAGAAGTTGGGGGTTGGAAGTCAGAATCGTGGCCATTTGTTTGGACACAGCGGCGAGTAACACAGGTTGCAAGGGCAGTGTATGCAACGAGCTGGAAACGGAATTAGCAAAGTACGTTTAGAACCTAGCCTGTCGACATCATGTTTCAGAAATTGTTCTGGAAAAGTTGCTTTCACTTCATGATTATGCAGGATCTCCAAACTTGGAACCCTTCAGTCATTTTCGTGACTGTTGGCCCCAAATCGATCAGGACAAATATCGCACAGCAATGGAGGATAAAGTCGCAGAGCAGCATGCAGAAGAAATTCAAGAAAATGTCATCACCTTCACAAATGCAGCAGTTGAGTACTGAACACCACAGAGATGACTTCGAAAAGCTACTAGAACTGACATCATTTTCCTAGGAGGAATTTTACGGAAAGGAGTAAAGTTCAGGTACCCAAAGGCATTTCACCGGGGGCATTGGATGCCGCCTGCGATCTATGCGATCAAGATGTGGCTTTGCAGAGAGCAGTTTCCCATTCAACAACGCAGGAGCACAGAGAGGGCATCTCGACAATCCTACTCTCAACAGATGTGGAATCATTTACTTTTTGTGACCATAACCTACTTGAAGTCCTTGTTCACCTGTACATAACCCAATGAAGCCCCAAGGAATGATGTTCATTTCTAGAAGGCAATCCATACTTACCCAGACAAGGAAATCTCATAGGTCGCCCTAACAGCATTTTCCAGACACCTTTAGTATTTGATCCAATTACAAAAGCACTACCCGATTTCCTTACCACTTCTACCACCAAACTTTTCAGATCCTCGCATTGGATGACTCTTTTCTTGACCGAGACCCGCAACAATGGAAGTCAGAACAATCGTACAGTGAGGCAAAAGACATCATATCCGCCTTAAGAGTGACGAACGATTTGGAGAGAGGAGTGATGACTCTCATGTAGTCTTTCAATGAAACCCTGGTCCGCAACGAGGAAGAGAAACAATTTGTTCTGCATATGGTCGAATGCATCGAAACAAATTCCAAAAAGCATTGAAGTGAATAAATAAATGACAAATGAATTTTTTCTTTTGACTTTGCCTTAATTTCTAAAATTAAATGTTGAAATTGTTTGGATCTTTGAAAATTTGAAAATTACAATATAGCACATTGCTTTCTTCCGAGGCTTTGCGCAAGTTCTAAATCTATTCTAATTTTCATCTAATTTGGCAAATAACAATGTTTCTCAAGGTGGAACACAAAAACAACCTGGCCGATATTAACTTTGAAACTTCAATTTTAAGAAACACCCGAATATATATCCATGTCCACTGGTACCCAGCCCCAGTATAATGACTAGAAATGAGAGAAAGACAGAGAGAGAGGAGACAGATATAGATAAATAGATAGATGGATGGATGGATAGATGGATGGATGGATGGATGAATGGACGGACGGACAGACAGACAGACAGAGATGACAGACAGACAGAGGTAGTCTTCGAAATTGTGTATGACTGTTGTTGCTCGGTAATTAGCGACATATATGTACATTAGCATGTATTCATGTACAGCGCCCTTTTCTTCTTCCTAGGTCGCGCTACGGCGCTATATAAATTGTCTTATTATTATTATATATACAAGGCATGGTGCAACAGCCAGATATTGGGCTGCACTCAGCGAAGTCCCCTAATGATGATCCATCTCCATCGCCGTACAGAATGCTGTGCGAAAAGTTTATGAAACAACTAAATGTACCAACTTTAAATGCGGAAGTCCTCATTGGGCAAAAACCAAAAAACCACCTCCCTTTTTCCGCATTTGTCTGTATTTGGCTCCTCCCAATCCTCTTTGAAAAAGTCTTTAACGGAGAACTTTAAAAGCGTTCGTGCAAACAATTTATGCCTAAAAATTATTTAGATCTTCTAAATAATTTTTACACAAACATACTGATAAACAAGATAATCGGTAGGGTACAAGGAATCCAGAATGCCACGACTTCCACCTCAGACCTACAGTTTAGCTTCGAGATTTCATTTTATACGCACAAAGATAATTTCGTAACCTTGAGGGGCCATGGGCATCAGTATTATCACTCGCATACCTGGCGAAACCCAGAAGTCCTATGAGACCCATTTTATCTTCGAGAATTAAACTCCGTGCTTTGTGCGGCACGGTGTAACTAGCCCGGGGCAAGTTCTTTGCGCACACGTTCCTCTGTCACCATGCAGTAGAATTTTACCGACGTAAGCTGGGAAGTAAACGCCAAATCCTGCGATGTAATGGCCCTAAGTCTAGGACCTTGGGATTCGTCCCTTGCCGGCTCAAGGGTCTAAGAAAACGAAATGAGCGCCTCCCGTAGTCTCACTTGTGGGACATGGGATACTTTAATTAAACTAAGAAAATGCCCAAATGTCTTTTGAAAGCGTTTTTGACTTCTCGCGCGAGTATCAGATACATATCGTTTTCACTCAGTATTAATATCGCGTGTGTAAACTTTTGATTTTCTACTATACTCCTGTTAATGATAATTATCTAATGGGCCTAGTCATTGGAATAATGTCTACAGCAGCTCAAAAGTATGCACGCAAATGGGGCAAAAGCAATAATGTAGAGACACTATTGATCCATTTTTACCTGTCATTGTTGCCCAGTGACTGACAGTATGCTAGCCTTGCCCCTGATGGGTACCACTTGTATCCAGGTAATATGTAATGTAATGTATTGTAACAAACACTTATATAGCGCTCTTCAAGTACCTCTCAAAAGCGCTGATGACACGGCTATCCTACTGATCTAAACAAGTGCGTTATCAAGTTAACATTGAAAGAACATTGAGTTAAACTAAGTGGGAAAGTACGAATATGCTACTTATGCCTCGTGTTGCCCGTTTTACCTCTGTGGAAGGTCACTTTTACCCAGTACCAAATCATAATCTTTACCACCTTAGCCAAAAAACTTATTTATTATTTAAAATTCTCAGCATTGTATTAAAATAAGCTTTGGATTGTGAAAGCCAATTGTAAGTGCTTGACATTTATTTTATGCAATTTTGGTAAAGGGCACTAGGTTGCCACTTTGGCCATCTGCATGCCAATATTGTCCACGAGTTCTTAGTGAACATTTTAAACTATTTTAAAATCTACTTGATAAATGCAGCTTATACTGTAGGGTAATAGTGAAATGATATTCATACCATACATGATGGGGCAAGAGTGGCCTTTTGGTTACCTCTAGTCTGAGCCAGATTTTGATGAAACAGTCATATCCAGTAGTAATTAAAGCAAGTTTCTGAAAACTGAGATGCACTACCTATATTATCTTGATATGTTTGATAACATATGTTTTACACAACATTTTTGTAGGTTTATGCCACACTTGGCCCGCCTCCCCTATGTATTTAGGCCTTTTAGTCGTGATCGTAAACTCGAAAATTTTTAAAGCGCTACCATAAAGCTAAATGCAAGGCACTTGCTTACTCACGAGCGACGCGTCCTGTCAGTGGGGTTGTCCGCAAATGCCATTCATTGTATATGTTTAGATAGGCCAAATAATGTCATTGCAGCAGCTCAAGTCTACAAGACCTAAACTACAAAAGCCTATACAATGTTAGGTGGCCCTGAACATCTGTTTGACCTAACATGCTGAAGCTTTATTCAAAAGCCCATAAAACATCCAATTTCTAGGATTCGAGTGTAACAACTAACCGGCGCATAAGATTAGAATAACCGTTGATTTCATACAAAGCAGGTGATCCTGGATCGTCTACCACTATAACGTTCGTTTTCGGGGTAGTTGGACATATTCGAAAATACTCTATAATACGGGTAAGACAAAAATAAGCTTGAATTTAAAATTGAACATAAGAGGTAGAACTATGATACAAGTTGTGACCGCCGTCGATTGAGATATTCGTTTCTGCGAGCTCTACTGTAGATATGATGAAGATTGCACGTCCAGACCGCAGTGTACAGTTATCACCGTTTACTTCGGATTTTCTTCATACGAATGCCTTCAGATACAATGTCTATCATGACGCGAGCGAGATTCTCGCTGAATCTAAGTTGCACTGCGGAGCAAGCGAAGAACGTAGCCTACGACAAACTTTAGATCTAATTTTACCCTTAACGATTACTACAGCGGCAAAAGACGCTGGATTCAATAAGAGACCACATTTTACTGCGTTCCTATCTCAGCAACGTCTAACCCTCGACTGTGCAGTGTTCACAACGTGGTCTGTCTCCGTATTTCTCTCTGTATCTCTACCCGGCTGGCTTCCTGTTTCTCTTTTTCTGACTCCATATTCTCTCTCTGCCAGCTATCAAGATTCCATCGCTCTGTTTCAACAAAACGTTTAATTAGACGTTCTACCACTACTCCCCTGACTCAGCCTGGCGTTGGTATCAATTGATATGTCTCTGCACTAGCTGTCCCCTCTCTTCATCCTAACCTCCAGACAACAACTAAAATGAGTGAGTCTGGTAATACTTTATACTTACGAGCTTACTTAATTTAACTGGGTTATAGAACAATGCATGGCACAGGAAAATTGCAACAAAACATTTAGAAGGAATGCCCAGTTCTGATTTGTACATCTGTCGAAATTAAGCTGTGTAAAGTCATTCTCTTAAATATTTTGATTCAGATTGTGTTGCAAGTAGGCTAGTAAATTTCACAAATCGGCTTTTAATTGCTCGCTGAATGAAGAATGAATCTTCTATAAATGTTGCATTATTCTTAAAATTTTCACAATTTACAGCAGTATTCTACGTTAATGTATGAAGTGCATTGAAGAAGGAAAGATTTTAAGATCTTCGCGCATATTATGCTTCTTCACAAGTGTCGCTTCCGATAATCCCAGTCCTTTTTCCATATATCTCCCTGACATTTTTCAACCTACGATCATTGTAGCTACCCTATCAACTCTAGCCGTTCTTACTGTGCATAGCTGTTGGCAGAGAAATGGATTATAATCTTATTGTGATTTCTTTTTCGGACTAACATAATTTTAACACACAACCTCATCCAATTCAATAGAACTATGACAATAAACAAGTTTGTCTAGATTTTTATATAGAAGGATTGAACATGCAAGTTTATTCTTAATTTTGCTTGTTTTTGTCAATTTACAAGCTCAGGACTGACAGAGGAACAATGATGAACAGTAACAACAGCAAATATAGAAACTGCGTCATCATTTTACTCATCGAGTCATTCCTTTACGCAGGATTCTTTTACATCTTCCCCAACAAACATAAATTTCGCCTACTCCAAAAAGCTTATGGTACTAAAGAGAACTATACAAAGAAAGCGTTTAGACCTGTAGCTTTAGATGGCGTGTTCACATTCTTCAACGTCTGTCTTGAACCTCTTCCAACTCCAACCGTTCACATCCACGAAATATCATTCACAGTAACACAACGAATCGTCATCTATGACGAAAATCAATCGCGTCTTGGCAATCACAGACTCAACATCACTGGACCACCATGTCATCCGTGGAACTACTATGACGTCTATTTCACCAAAGAATCCCTTCCACTAGACAACAGAACAATGAGCGATAATGTGGCTTATTTTGTGTCTCCACGATGTCCTGGAAATCTTCATCACCTTTTCCAAGAGGAGTATATTCCACTCTACAGCGTCATCCGCCTCACCAACAGACTCCACCTAGGTTCTGGAAATCTCGTCATCTATAATACTCCGAAAACGAATCACAATCCGTTCTGTAGAAACTTCAGTACATACAACGAAATCGTGAGAACTCTTTTCACAAATGGTTTCCACGACGTTTATTACAACGTCCCGAGTAACACTTGCTTCAAGAACGCCGTCTTTGGAGATCAAACTCAACAATTCGCGTGATGTTGTCGATCACATCATCAACCAGTACAATCTTTCGGATACTTGTGCTAAAAAAGCGGAATACATAACGCTCATTTACAGAAAATATAGACGAATTGTGAACATGGAAGACCTTCATCGATGGGTGTTGGATAGAGGATTTAAGAGGGATTTAGTGAGAATCGTAGATTTTGATAACTTTCCTATTCGAAAACAGATTGAGTTGGCTTGTACTTTTCAAGTTATGATTGGAATAAACGGAGCAGCGTTACAATGGTCGAGTTTTATGCCTGAGAAGTCTCACATGGTTGAAATGTCGTGGCCCTCTCGATCTTGGGGATTCTTTTTTTCGCCTTATATTCCGGCATTCGGCATATCGTATCACTCAGTTGAGTTGAAAGATGTTAGAGTAAACCGGACATCTTTTGAGTTAAGGATTCGCCACGGTGGAAAGGTGGGTGATGAAGAAAGACAACGGATACTCAAATCTCCACCTCAGGATTTATATAAATGGTCGGATGGATTCATTCATGAAGAAGAATTAAATGAGACTCTGATAATTATTTCAAACACGATTCTGAACAGCTCTTACTACAACACAGTTGTCTAAATTGGCAGTGAGGACTGCAATTATTGTAAAAGATTAATTGTTTGATTTTTGACTCGTGTACAAACTGTATTAACCATTGGCTTCCAGAGGAAAATTGTATCTGTTGTTCAGAGAACAAAGAAAGTTACAACTCTTCCAAGGCTTCTGCCAGGTCTTGTTTGTCTTTGTTGAGTTTTCAAATCGTGGACTTTGATTTTAAGCGAACTTTATAATCAGCATTATTGGTCTCATCTTCTTCTATTCAAACTGGCAGCGGTGGTGAAGGATCTCACCCGATAAATTCATTGCAAAATGAGCAGGGTCGAGGCCATAGGGTCGCTATATAAAACCTATACATTTACATTTACATTTCTGGTTGTCAGCCCTCAAGTAGGTTCTAACGTCCGATGTCGCTTTTCTTCTAGGTGACGAGCTTCCTCTTAGTGCTTGCTGTGTACAACAGTCATAATTCAGTCAAGGTGCACCTGTCTGGGTCTTCCTGTTTTCACTCTTGGTACACTATAAACATTTCTGTAACACATCTGTAATATGGGCCACATTAAGTATTGTCTTAAATTAATGAAGTATTGGTGTTGGTCGCTTTCTGTGTAAAGTATTGTTACATTTTATATGTTGTCGTGTGAAGCATCGTCCAATTTATCCCGTTTAATGTAGATTTAGTTGTTTTTGAGAGTCATTTGTATCGTCACTATAAGGCGGTTTGAAATCTGAATAGAGCTCAAATTTGTATGAACTGGCACGTGGTTATACTTAAACGTCTGATCCTTTTATTAGTCTGACGATAGAGAGATTGCATAGATATACAAATAAAGCAAGAGATAAGCGGTTGCTTAATCCCAATAAGCGGTATTAACGAATAGAGCTCAATGATAATGAAAATGATCATTGATAATGATGATAAAGCGAATGCCCGTTTCACTTGAAGCAATCTGCCAACTTCTGGATTGGTTAACACCGCTTTTTGGGCTTAAGCTACCGCTTATCCCTTGCTTTATTTGTATATCTTGCAAGCTGTCTATCGTCTATTATCAATAGCATGTCCCTCTCTGGAGCGTTGCCATTTCCACAATTTTTCGCCAACCTGAGATGTCGTTAACCACCTTCGAGATTTGCGACGGGTTTGCATGTAGGGCTGCCAACCGTTCCGGATTCGCCTGGACAGTCCTGGAATCGGCATTGTGCGTCTCGTGTCCCTGATTTACCCCAAATTGTGTCGGAATTTGGTGTTTATATCCACTTCACAAAATGTTGTTTTTTTCACACACTAAACTCGAACATCCGACCGTAAATAAGTTTTACAGAGTGATCATAGAATAGAGGGTAGTTAGGTTAGTAATCTATCCTCTGTTAAATCATGTCAGGACAACAACAATATTCAAGTGTTGCCGTGTGTTGCATGAATCTAATTATAGCGTTTAGATTGTTTAATCCGCCATTAGTTACTTGACGCTGCATTCTGCAAAAGTGAATAGTGGCGTCGTGTTCAGATAAAAAATCTGATCGCAATGGCAATGAGACTGACTCGGGTAACACTGTGAACACTGTGAACTCTCCGTAGAGGAGGAAAAGAGGATAATGGTACTGTGTTTTTAAACAGGAGTGGTTTGGCGAAGGCTTGCCTCGGCTCACTAAAATTGACGAATCTACCGCAAACTGTAGTGTGTCCCACCAGTCGTTCTCTGTGAAGTACGAAGGTAAAGCTGCTGCAACTGTCCAGCGTGAAACTGCGAAACATAAAAACAGTCGCATGCGATTTCAAAATTTTTTGTAAAGAAAAAACTGCGGAAAAACTTGGTAACTGCTTCAAAATTAGCTAATACATAATTTGAAGTCATTCATCAACATAGCTATGCCAGTCAACTTTGTGGAAATAAGCTGCTCCGAAAACTATTCCACGATTCCAGTATCGCTTCTAAAATCTCATGTGGTCGCGGTAAAGCTTCTTCCTACGTCAAGTATGTACTAATCCCAAAAGCACAGGAGTTATGCTTGAACGCAATGAAATCGGTATTTTCGGAATCGGCTCCGACGCATCTATCAAAGGCAACATGTAAATGTTTCCTCTGACGCTTAGATATTTTCAAGGACTAAAGGAACAAAGATTCGGCTCTTAGAATTTTATCAAGACAACAATTAAACAAGTGCTGTTAACGCCGACAGGATTAAGGGGATCGTTATCGAAAATGGTCTGACTTTGAACTCCGTATCATCTTACCAGTGCTGACAACGCATCTGTCAACTACGGTAAACACTCGTCCGTGTTTCAGAAGTTACTACTGTCAAACCAAAACCTCATTCAAGCGAACTGCAAATGTCACATACTGCACAACTGCGTGAAGTTTGGCTTGAAAGCTCTCAGTATCGATGTGGAATCTTTTGTTATCGAAACTTGCTATTCGTTTTCTTCATCAGCAAAAAATCATACGAACTGACTAGCTTCTGTGACTTCTTACAAATGGAGTACACTGAACTATTGCGCCATGTTCCTACACGCTGGCTTAGCTCCCTACCAGCAGTTGATCGACAGCTGTTTTGCTGGCCAGCGCTGAAATCATATTTCACCTTCCAAGGTGAAGATGAAGTGGCAACACTAATCTGGCAAAGTATTTCTTTTGGCGATAACAACGTTCTCCCTCTTTGCACACTGAACCTTATTCATTACGCAATGACAGTTTTTGACGGAGCCATGAAGCATGTGGAGTCAAATGCAGTAACGGCAGGTGAACTGGGGTCTGACCATCACAATAGCCTGAGTACCGACCTTGTAAAAGCGGAACTGTTGACAAAAATAAATTTTAACATGACATGTGCTGATTTCTACGACTTTGTGCGCGATGACCTGGAACTGCTTAAAACGGCACCACCTAAGCAGAACTATAAGTTTAAGTGCACTTCTGCTCTGCCGTCGCAGACCCAATAAATGACATCTGCAAATTACCTACATCATGCGTGTATATATGATAAGGTTATTTGTCCTCATCGCAACGTAGAGTTTTACCGTTTATTCAGTTGATTATCATTCTACAAAAGAATGTCTTTGTTTTGTTACGCGAACGTGATTCTAGTTCAATAGAGTAACGTTATGGAGCGAGCGAGGAGGACGTTAGCCTACGACAACTTTAATCTACTTCTACCCATGACGATTGACCACAGCGCCAGTAGACGCTGGACTCTATCTTGTCTACATTTTCAAATGCGTCCTATCTCTGAGACTGAACTCTCTCTCAGAGTTTATTCAACTGTTCTGTATGACACTTTACCGACTGGCTAGTATAAATCCTGTCCATGACTCATTTACTTAGCATTATGTGTTAGATTTTTATTGGTCAATATTTAAAGAATTTCCTCTGGGTACTATTGGTCTCCTCGCTTCCAATCTTAGTTAATCAGTTCTCCCTCTGTGTTCCATCTCTCCGCTTCTGTCTTGCCAGTTTGGTCTCTGTTGTCCCTTGTCTAATCTTAGTTTCGATCTCCGCCTGTGTCTCTATCCGACTATCCTTATGCATCTCTGCCTCCGGTTGTCTAACAGTGACTTTCGTGGAATTTTGACTCGGGTAGCGTGCCTGATGTTCGAAATCCTCTGCCATCTGAAACAGACCAACTTAAAACTACAGTAGCCATACATAATGGCATATCAACATCACGCTGACGCAAACTTGAGCGAGATGATAACACGACTTTAAACTTGTTCAGCCTCAGCTGATTCACGGAATGGTAAACTTTTTTCAATAGCCTAGTCGAGGCCAATGTTTTTTTCAAATAATGGGCAATTGTCTGAGGTAGGCCTAACACCCTGCAAGTCCTAATAAGGAGTGTACTCCTGCGCGTGTCTGCGGTCACGTTGGCCATTGTTTTGCTTATCCTCTCATTTAAAATACTGCTCGTCTGGATGCGGAATTTGCTTGAATTCTTGCATATTGGGACTTCTATTGTGACCAAACGTCACTTCGAAGTTACCTCTAAAGTTTGCCATGAATTTCGTGTGTTTTGCCCGGTATTTGGTTCCATACCAACGAAACGTCAACGCCTTAGGACGGGTCCACCTATCCAGAGGACAATCGAGCCTCAGACCTACACATCTATGTTTTGTATAACTGGGAATCTTGGAATCGGCAAAGGAAGGGCGTGGAGAATCTTTAGACTGCGGTCAACCACGGAGTGGTTCTACAACCATTCGGTCTGCTGGCCACGAATGCTTGTCTTGTAAAACCTGGTTGCTTGTGAGATCCGGAACTTATTATTATAACTATTATTATTACTATTATTATTGTCATTGTTATTGTTGTTGTTGCTGTTGTAGTTGTTGTTGTTGTTCTTCTTGTTCTTGTTCTTGTTCTTCTTCTTCTTCATCTTCTTCTTCTTCTTCTTAATATTATTATTATTATTATTATTATTATTATTATTATTATTATTATTATTATTATTAAGAGGATCCTTCAAAAAACGAAGTGCAGTCATCACCATTCTACAGCTCGTAAATAATGGTTTTCTTGGTTCGTGGGACAGAGCAGTCTTACAACTTTCCGCCCTAGACACATGGCTATCAGGCAACGCATCTTCCCACTATCACCCGTCTCTCGGTCCATTTCCGTGTGTGGGACTCATAGCCGCACAAGTATATGCGTCATGCACCACAACTTACGGTTTTAGTTCTCGTAGCTGGTTCCTGTATCAACAGATCTCGACCAACACGTTTAGTAAATTCTGCTTTGATAAATGGTCGTAGGATCTCCGTGGAACTCGGACAGTGAATGTCCCTATCTATAACCCTCGCTATTTGATCACATGCCTTCCTGCAATCTACGCACCTTAAACTCTCGGAATCAATCTTTCACCGCCTTTATTCGAATGGTGCCAGACGGTTTACACTTTGTCACGTGACCTAGCGGTGGACGCCGTCCAGATGTCAGGAGAGGAGAGAATCTCTTCCGCTGATGGCCGAGATATCTTAGGGGCAGCTATGCGATGAGACACCGGTCCATAATTTACGAGGAAAGACCCGCAATTGAGACCATTTAAACGTTATTTTGGTCTTCGCTTGAATAATAATAGTTTTCATTGTTTAATGACACCTTTTGGCGGCCAGAGCCGTTGACGTTGAGCTTGAACTTAGCGGCTAAACAGTCAATACTAGATTTTAGGGCCTTCTTGTACATCTTTAAATCGCCTGTTTCTACGTTTCATATTTCTCA
The DNA here is from genome assembly GCA_964023275.1 of Norana najaformis. Taxonomy (NCBI): domain Eukaryota; kingdom Metazoa; phylum Annelida; class Clitellata; order Crassiclitellata; family Hormogastridae; genus Norana; species Norana najaformis. Next base: position 28,174,175 of record OZ029923.1, read on the forward strand.
TTTTTTCTTTCAATCGCTAATGGCTGACCACCAGCGACAAACAGAAACGAAGGTCGATGCCAACGGCTCGTGAAGCGAAACTATGTCGTTAAACACTGGACAGTAATAGTCGTTGCGTCACAGGAACTAATGAAAATTTGGCAATGCGCCAGGTGCGGGTTTATATGCTCGTTAAGCGTACTAACATCTTTCAAAAGATATCAGTCAAAATTTTGGCCTACATTGCTCTGTGAAACCATTAGTTTATACAAATAGCACTGCTTTGAGTACGGTTGAGTTAGTCTGGGCACCTAGTCACGTCAATACATTTGGCAATGAAATAGTTGATAAGTTAGCTAATGAGCTACTCAGCTTAGGCCTTGTCAACTTGACTAACTATACCGGACTCTCTCGAGTTTCTCTATTGATAAACACATATATTATTAACAAATATAAAATGGAATATACTATTGACCAAATGAGTCGATTCTATAAGGCTTTAATTCCTAATGTAAGTACGGATATTAAGTATTTAGACTCTAATAGAATGAAGATGTTAACTCGATTAAGAATCGGTCATGTGAATTTAAACAGCACATTGTTCAATCTTAATAACATTGCACTCGACTATGCGATACATGCAACTTTCAGGAAACCATTCTACATCTACTATTACATTGTTGAAAAAGAACAAATTGCACAGACACTTCCTGAGAAATGTATTGCCACAAAATAGAATGCTACTTTTTAGAAACTTCTGTGTCATGCTGGTTTGCAGAGTGAAGTGTATAACCTGATATAACGCTTAGATAAAGGTCGTCTCATAGAATATTTAATTTGTTGTATAGATTAAAGTCGTGTGATGATACGTTTTTGTAATACACAGTAAGCCTATGTTGAAAGGGGTGCTATTATTTATCATTAATGGAAATGCTCGGATTGACAAGTGTTGATTTCAAAGTGTAAATATTGTATATAGTGTTACCAAATAACACATAGCATGTTTAATTAGTATGGGCTTATTTCTTTCCTTGGTTTAAAATACTAATAGGTAAATCATATTTTCATACTTGTGTAACTTGCACAAATGCATACTCTCCAACCCCAAACATCACCCACCGTAGCTACCCCGCTGTCACTCTGCCTGACTCTTGGATCTTGACCCGGAACCGAACCCTTTTGCCTATCTATTTTGTTTTGACTGAGCGCCTGTGAATAAGCTGGTCCCCGCGGCGCGGCTTTCGTTGGGCGCTGTAGAAATCTTGGAATTACGATTACGATTACGATTGTTCAGTTGTAAAGAGGCATAGCCATACGTTTGCTTGGAGAGGTGGGCGAAATTGATCAGAGGGATGGGAGCATTTAGGAGGCGTGGTGCCGTCTGGCCATATTGAATTGATCTAAGTAAAAGTTGATACATACGTCATACTGTACATAAATGAATATGTTACGTTCTGTTCATGTTCTACTGATACCTTATACCTCTTCAATTATCAGTATAGAACTACAAAGTAGTATGGCAATCTACGATTTATGTTATGATGTTTGTATACTGCATAAAATTCCTTCACATATACTTGGTTAGTAACTGAAATTGCAGTCCACTTATGTTAGCTATTTGTGTAGTTTAAAAGAACAGTTAATTTAACTAACTGTATAGTTTAATGCGAATATTATTTGTGAAATTGTTGATTTATGATATGACGTCAACGGTCGCTGATGCCATGAGATGACGTAGAACTGAGGATTAAAAAAGCGATAACAGTTGGAGGCTAAAAATACAGCCTAGATAAGATAACAACGACGTCAAAGACTTTGTCAGCTACATGATGTCGTTAATCTTAGAACACTAAAGATAAATTTGGGACAATAATATAAAATACGATAAGGTAATAACGTGAGATGTATGTAGTTTCACGATATCCCAGAAACTATATAAAAGGTCGACATAAACAGCCCCACGTTCAACTGAAACCTTATACAACAACTGATGTTTTAAGCTCTTTTTCGACACCTTTAAATCTCTTCTAATGACGTTATGAATATCTTATTTTTCGTTCAATTAATAGTCAGCACTCGTCTTTCTTTGCGCAGGGTGAGGTCGAGATAATCTGCGCTGGAAACGACAAAATGTCGCTAAGCACTCGATACAAACTAATCAACATGAGCTTCAGGCTTTATTTAATGTTTTGGCAGAATCATCCATAACGGGCATCTATTTGTTAGGTTGCAAAACTGTTCCAAAATGCGTGAAAATCAGCACAGCATTTCATTTTCTTCAGGACGGGAAATAGTTCCTGCTTGAAAAATTTTATGAATTGTAGTGTTGAGAAATATGACGTGTGTATATAACTCGGAAAGGTTTGTATAAAATGATCTGCTGAACGGTAAAGGTACTTAGTAGGCAAATAAAACTTTGTGGAAATATTTTGAAGATTAATAATGATGACGACGACGATGAGTAAAGCAAAAGCCGTCGATTTTGGCTGGACAGGGAAACCAGTTTTCTAATGACATTCACTTCACATAAAACGTTGCTGAAACTAAGTAAATGTATTCTAGTGGTGCCAGTCAGAAGCCGGGATAAAGGAGGAGGAGGGCTAAGTAATCCTCTTGGCTATGACAAGGCGTCGTTAGACAGACCATACTACAACACAATTGTAGTATTATTAGACCTAACTGGAGGATAACTGGCGATTAACACAAATATCGACTGTTTAATGACATCGTGTGAGTGGCACGCGATTAGAAGTAGTTTCCAATGTTTAACAACATCTTATAGCACCACAGGCCGTTGACGTCGCCCTCCTCCGTTATCCAGGCTTGCGTCTGTCACTACCCAAGTACGGCAGTTGGGGAGTTTTTATTTATTTCCAAAATTTAACGACATCTTATGGCTACAGTGGCCGTTGACGTCTTTAAAAATTCTTATTTAGGTAAAGTTTATGGTTCATAAGTTTCTGTTATTGTTTTTAGTTCGTTCGTCTTGCTATTTTCAGTTCGTATTTCGCTGGTTTTCTGATGGTTCTAGTGGCGTCTAGGTATTTTGTGAAGACCAGAGGCAGATGGTGGAATCCATCTGTCTTGCTGATGCTCTCTGGCGTTGACTTCTATATTGTACAGTTTTTAACATATATATATACAAACATATTTTCTTTAAAGACTGACAAATACATATTTTAAAATTGGCTAGGTGGATCTTCTCAACATTCAGATCATTCCAAGGCCATACTGGTGGCCACATTTAGTCTTTTGATCGCCTCAACGGTTCTTTTGTTAGCCATATCAGCTCTTTTCTGTTTTTCTTTAAATTGTTTTTTTTGCTTTTGTTTTTTAAATTTTGTTGGTGGCCGTAAAGGCTCTTTTCATGGCCACAAGGCTCTTTTTGTTATTAATTTTTTGGGCATAAAGGCTCTTTTTCTAATAATACAACAAAACATGCACTAACCAAAATTTACATGGTTTAAGATCCATAGATAAACACACACATATATATACACATACATAACAGTTATTTACAACAAATTTATATGCCATATTAAATTGCTGATATACATATATATGTAACAATGTATTTTAAACTAGATATTTAATACAAGTGTTTTTATCTTTTTCAAATAGGCCTACAGCATAACATGCACTTACAGAAAGTTACTTGGTTTAAGATCCATGTATATATATACATACATATATACACACACATCAAAGTTATTTGCAAAAGAATTCACATACAATATTAATTTGCTGATACACAAATTTAATAATGTATTTTAAAACTAAACATTTAATACAAGTATTTTACACTTTCTTATAGGCCTTCTTTAGAAATGTACGAATTCAAAATATTTTTGCTTATAATTTTAGATTTTTTTTCTTGATGGGGAACATTTACACAGTACCCATTAAAGTTTTCAGAATATATAGGCTCTATTTACAAACACTATTTACAAATACTATGTTTATTATCTACATTATAATTATATTGAATATTTACAAAATCTTACCATTAGTTATTTTCATTATAATATTGAAAGCCTCCAGATAAAGGTCTCGAATAGAAAGAATGTTCCTTATGGTAAATCTACCTTCTTTTCGTAACATTTTTGTCGTAGTTTACTTGATATATTTTGTTTGTTACATGCAAGTAAAATGTGTTCTAAAGAATCTGATACTTGGCACCCAGAGCACAGGTCAGTTGGACTTATTCCCATGTTTTTAAGGGAAAAGTTGCACAGGACATGACCCAATCTTATTCGTGTAATTTGGACCTCCAGCCTTCTTGGTGAATCCATATATTTAATTTTTGTTGAAACTAGGGCCTGTATGGATTTGTAAAATCGCCCTTTAGGATCAAGGTCATATTCAGCCTGCAACTGCTTGATGACATACTCTTTAATTAATGAATTACTTTCTTTTAATTCTAAATAATTTGTGGAGTTAATTTCTGTTTTTTTTCTAGACCATTCTCTGCCAACGAGTCTGCCATCTCATTTCCTGACAGCCCGACGTGGCTAGGAATCCTTACTATTACAAGTTGACTAAGTTTAAATTTATCCGTGCTATCAGCAATTTCTAAAATAGCTTGGACCTGGATTTAGACTCATTTTCCTTTATAGAAGTGGCAGCACTTAAAGAATCAGTGTATAAAACAAAACTATTTAGGGTTGAACTTTCATGTTCAATTATCTATTTCATAGATTCTATTATAGGTGTCAGCTCAGCTGAGTAGACAGAAGAGTTTTCAGCAAGTCTTAAACTTTGCTGTTTGTTGGTAAATAGGAGATTGAAAAGGCTGAAAAATCGAGGCAAAAATGCCTCAGGTCTTTTATGCATGGAGTTTTGATTCTTGTCAGTAGTACAGTAGTAATTAGACCAATGGTCCAACATAACTTCCGTCGCTGGATGGTCACTGGAGCTGAGGATTTTTGACCCAACCTTGAGCGAGTAGTGCAGCCGACGGAGATGGAGGGGCATTTCCCCACACTCATTCTGGAGGGCCAAAATGGGACTACTTTTAGCTGCCCCACATGCCAGTCTTAATGCTTCAGATTGTATATTCTGAAGTCTCTTCAGTTGTGACTTGCTGGCTGTTGAGTAAGCTACATCTCCATGATCCAGAGCAGACCTTATGAGGGCTTTATATATGGAGAGAAGAGCTCTTTTTAAGGCTTCCCATCCATAACCAGCAACGGCTGTCATTAAATTGATTCTCTTTTTGCATTTTATAACAATGTAATCAATATGGGGTTTCCAGTTTAGTTTGAAATCAAATATGGTACCTAAGAATTTTACAGTTTTTCCATTTTAATTTGTTGATTATTAAGCGATATCGAAATTTTAGGTCCTGTTTTCATTTTTGAAAATAAAACTCCAGTAGTTTTGGTTAAAGATATGTTGAATCCGTTTTTATTGCACCAGTCAGATATGTTGTTTAATCCTTTTTTTATTTTATTTGTATTATTTTTAGGTTTCTACTGGCATAAAAAATGGCACTGTCTTCAGCAAATAGTCTCACTTCTACATTCTCTGTACCTAGATCCATATCATTTACCATAATTAAAAACTAACAGAAGGGAAATAATGGATCCCTGAGGCGTTCTATTTTCCTGCAAAAACGTTTTAGACATTTCTGCCCCAAATTTGCCTGAGATGTTCTGTTACATAAAAATTTAGAAATCCATTTGAATATATTTCCTTTTATTCCAATATTATTCAGTTTGTTAAGGAGTGTAGAGATATGGAGCATATCATATGCCCTTTCAAAATCTATAAAAAATTGCCAAAATATGTTGTTTATTTTTGAGCTTTTTATTAATATTATCTTGAAGTCTAATAATTTGGTCAGTTGTGCTTTTATGTCTCCTAAAGCCTGTTTGGTTTTTAGTTATAATTTTATTCTTTTCAGTATACCACTGGAGTCTATTAGTAATCATTTTTTCCATTATTTTACAATGCATGATTCCAATCATTTGAAAGCATTCCATCATTCCATATTTTGTTATAAAACAGTAGTAGGATTTTCAAAAAAATTTTATATAAGTTTTTAGGCATATCATAAGGGATTCTATCCTCTCCTGGAGAGTTGTTGCTTTTGCAAAAATTTATGGCGTCTTTAAGTTCTCTTAAGTTAAATTCTACATTAAGAGCTTCTATATCTTTATTTCGGTTTTCCAGGCTTTGTGTTATTCCTTCTTCATTTTCTTTTTGTTTCAAATAATCTAGAAATCTAGCACTGCTGCTGGTTTCAAATTAAATCCTTCCCAATAGATTTGCTTTTGTAAATTGGTTTCAGCTTTTACACCTTTATCATGAAGGGTTGGAATGGATATTTTGGAAGCCATACCATTCATTTTGCGTGCCATATTCCATATAACACCTAATTTGGATTGATTTGTTAGGTTTTCACAATATGCTTCCCAACTCTGTCTAGCCTCATTTGCAATTACTCTCTTTGCAAGAGCGTTCTGTTTTTTATAATCTATATAATCTTTTAATTTTTTTGACTTTTTCATCTTGTTTCAAATTTTATTTCTTTCATAGATTGCATTGTCACATATTTGGTTTTAAAAAATTTTTATTTTTTATTTTGGGTATACTTTTTAGCAGGAATAGACGAGTTTGCTAATGTAGAAATGGCATTTATTATGTTTAGAAGTTAATAATATCTTCCTCCATTAGGGTTTCTGTTAGAGAAAATTTTCTATCTCTTTTAAAAAAATTTCCAGTCTGCTCTTTTTAAGTTCCACAAATGCATTCCCGTTTCATCTTCTAACTCGATTTTCTCATTAATTTTGGTAATAGTAGGGAGATGGTCGAACCCAAAGTTGTATTTTCAATGTAATGTATACAATTTTGTGCCAGATTTTGTGAAGTAATTGATTAGTCAATTATTGAGTTAAGATTAGATTGATTTGATGTTATATGAGTGGCCTGGCCCGTATTTAAAACTGTAAGATTGTTGTCAATTACAATGTCTTTTACAATTTGACCATTTTTATTATTTATACTGCTACTCCATATTTTATTATGAGGCTTAGTCTCCCACAACAATGGTTCGTTTACTTTTAAAAATTTCACCTAAGGATTCTTTATCTATCTTAGCATATGGAGGAATATATATATGTATATATATATTAAAATTGTTAATAGGTCCTGTAATAGTCCTCATTTCCAAGCATTGATTTTCTATGTTTGGAATTTCGTTAGTTTTAATAGTAAAATTTAGTCCAATTTAACCAGTATAGTCAAACCTCCTTTTTGTTTAAAATCACGATTATCTTTTCGTACATGCTAAAAGCATCAAAAGTAATATCTGTTGATGCTCTTTTAGAAATGTTTCTTCAATGCAAACTTCATCGGGTGGATAAACGGTTTTTCCGAGGTAATTTTTTAGTCGATTTTTATTTTTATGCCTCTTGGATTCCATTGCATTACAGAAAGCCCCATGCTATTGTAATGAATTTGAAATACTGTTCAATTTTGCTAATGTGTTAGTGTTTTATTAATTCTAGGTATTATGATTACCATTTTAAGTGTACAAAATTATAATTGCTTTAACTGAAACTTTATATTTCCATTAAATAAGATCTCACTTGAGATGGGGGAGGGGGTAGGACTATGCATCAACAGTGCGAAAACAAAGGCCATGATCGTCGGAGACACGGACCACTCAAACATCAGGATAGGTCAGGAAACTATAGATTATGTTAGCAATTTCCCATACCTGGGAAGTTTTATGGAGAGGGATGGAGGCGTAGAGATGGATGTAAAGACAAGGATTGGCAAAGCTGCATCAGTTTTTCAGAGAATGAGGACAGTATGGAGATCGGGAGCGTTGAGAAGAGACGCAAAGATACAGTTGTACTCGACATTGGTGTTGCCTGTGGTGTTATACGCGAGTGAGACTTGGAAGACAACGGCGAGGACAACAAAACAACTGAATGTCTTTCATAGGAGGTGCCTACGATCCATACTGGGCATCTCATGGAGGGACCACGTCAGAAATGAGGAGGTGCTGAGGATGGCGGGATCGCAGGATCTTGAGTATATCATCGCGGGGAGAAGAGGAAGGTTGGCCGGACACATTCTTAGACTACCGAAGGAGAGAATTGCGAGGACGGCGATGGATTGGGTACCGGAGGGTGGAAGACGTAAAAGGGGACGGCCGAGAAACACTTGGAGGCGAGCTTTCAGGGGAGATCTGGAGCGAATGGGATTGGACTGGGACGAGGCGATGGTGATGGCTGGTGAACGCGTGGAATGGCGAAGGTTTGTCGACCAATGCCCCGATCGGAACAGGAGGATCTAAGTCTAAGTAAGTAAGTATTATAATTGCCATTTTAAGTGTACAAAATTATAATTATTTTAACTGAAACTTTATATTTCCATTAAATAAGATCTCACTTGCGGCCAGGCAAATGATATCCTTCACAGCTTCCGTAGAAGTGGTCGCATCAATAGTTTTGAGACAGCCGAGCACGAGTTATTTCTTTTCACTCCTTAATTTTAAGAGCATCATATGTTGGGTTTTGTAGTGGAGTTTCAAGTTATTCATATAAATTATTTTTTGTGCTTACAAAATCTTTAATAATTTCATCAGAATAATCGGGTACTTTTAAATCTTTTGATTTTAGAAGGTGATTTGTTTTATGGGTCGATTCTTACTTATTTCCTTTGGCCACTTCAGCATATGTGGTAAAAGAATATTTGTTTTCTGTTTTCATTTTCTGGCTTTCCTTCAACTCCAGATAGACAGGGCACTTTTTAAAAGCTGCACTATATGTCGGTTGACAGTTGGCACATTTAGGAGGTGCTTTGTTTAGACACTCTATAAACAGGTGGGGTCCGCTGCATCTGCTGCATTTAATCATTCCGGTGCAATATATTTTGTCAAGACCAAAATTTTGCCATTTATCGCACCTCTTGGGAGGGGTATCTATGGCTATACATTAAAAAATCGGCCATAAATATTCACATTGTGTGGTATTGGAAAATCATGTGTGAAAGTTACGTCAGTTGTGTTGCTTGTTTCTGGATTACCTATCTTTTTCAAATCCCTAACTGCTAAGTAGGAAGCTATCGAGGATGTTAAATTTTGATTCTCATATTGATCGGATTCATAGTCAGGCGCGTCAGTCTTTATATGCCATACGATAATGTCGGATAATTTAGCTTATGTATTTGTGTAATTAATTCGTACGGAACACTGGGGAACAGTTTGTCGAGGATGTCATTAACGAGAGGCGGGTAGGACGCCCGTGATTGACAGGTGAAGGTAAACGAGAGAGAGACAGAGACAGAGAATGAGAGAGAGAGAGAGAGAGGCGGAGCAGAGGGACGCCGATCGGGTGGCGAAAGGGAGAAGTTGGATGATTGACAGACGGAAGGGGAAAGTTAAGGAAGGGTGCGAAGCGAAGAAGGCATTCGCTAAACAACAGTCGAAAGAGGCGTTAGGTTCCGGAGAACAGAAGAAAAATAGTAAAATTGTATCTCTTAAACGGACCTCGCTAGATTAATAGGCCGATGCGAATCATAGACTCTGATTTTGCTAAATTTGCTGTATTTACGGTGTACATAGTTGTAATATACGTGTTGACGCAAAATCGTTCGTTCGACAGAGGTGGGTGGGTTCGGCCTGGCCTGTGTGGCCCAGGACTTACAAAGGCCGACGTCGAGGATGGCGTGCAGTTAGTGCCTTTCTCGAGGCCTAGACGTCGAAGGCCGTGATGCAGGCGGAGACGGCGAGACGCAGACCGTCGACTCAGGCGAAGACGGCGAGGCACAGACCGTCAAGGCGGAGTCGGTGACCGAGGCGAAGACGTCGAAGACTGCGTCCAGGCGGAGACGGCAGACCCAGGCGTAGACCGTCGACTCAGGCGAGGACGGCGTGGCACAGACGTCGAAGACCTGTGTATACAACATGCACACACATAAGTTATTATTTTGTTCGTCGTTCCTCGGGTAAGTATAGCGCCTCTGGCAACTCAATAAAAGGTGTGACGAAAGTTTGATGCAGAGATAATTCAAAAGCACTCGGCAGGCGGCGGTAGAGATAATTCAAAAGCACTCGGCAGGCGGCGGTACCGAGGCTTAGCAGTCACAGTTTTGTGACAGTGTGAAAGAAATAATCGCAGTAACGTCTCTGTACGGTCGGACTGATCCATTCAAGAACCCCCGTGCTGTTAAAGGCCTAAAGTCCCCCGAAGAGATAAGCCTCTGATCAATAGCACCGCTCGCCACCATATCCTGAAAGGAGATTTTTGTTCGCCGGCGATCCATCGCTTCGCAGAACTCACAAGCAAAACTCTTCTTTCAGTACAACCCCTCTCTAGCTTATACCCTCTTTCTCGAAAATTACAAAGCTGCATATAGTAAAGCTTTACCTATAACCCCTCAGTTGGTTTCTCAGCACAAACGACCATAGTAACCTTGGATGACACCTGCACTATTGTAACAGAAACGGAGTTTTATTGGCGGGCGCTACATAAATGCCAGTAGAAAACTGAGCAGATAATGCTTTGTAGGCAGGTAGGCAGGTAGTGGTGGTGATGATGGTTAATGGGAACTACGTTTCGATGGCCACCCACGACGGCTGCTTTCTCACGTTTGAGCAAGGGCAAATATATTTAGTTTATACATCTATTAGTTATATATTTATAGATTGCTCTTGCAGCGTGTCTTCGATTTGGCGCCCACCCGTATCGACAGCAGCTGCAGGCGATGTCCTGTAATTAGTAGCAGTTTTGAGCTCGATTCGTCAGTCGGCGCTAAGTTCTCGAGGCAGTTGGGTATATTTGATAAAATTTGTTGATTTCTGTAATTTCTGCGTTAAATCAACGATTTGTTTAATAGTTCGATAGGAGGCTGTAGTCAAATAAAAAACTTAAGTTGAAACGAATCGAAAGTCGATTTTATTAGTGAGAAATTCCGATTTTATTGCGAACGGGATTTTGGCTGTCTGTCGTGCAGCTGTTGTTGAGGTCAGCCGTGCTCATTCAAAATGATCGAAAAGGCAATCAACGCCGGGTTTTCGAAGCCGATTCGGCTCGATTCGACTTTCTTTGAACAGGGAGCTAAAACATTTCTTTTCCAATCAAATTTATTGTGCTCCATGCCCGACTACCTATAATTAGATTGAACGTATAAAACAGACGTAGATAAGGACTTTGAATAATTAAGGCATAGATTTTTGTACATTGAAATTGAGACAAGTGTTTACATTAATTAACATTAAAATATAGAAATTGAAATATGTCTGTGTCTGAATTCGGCAAAGAATCAGTTGCGCAGGATCCTGTATCGGACCTGTCCACAATTGTAGCGTCTTTGGCTGACTCCATCACTACGTTGATAGTCAGTCAGAAACAGTTGAGAGAGGAATTAATAGACAATCAGATTCTATTGAGAGACGAAATGATGCAGCGCCAAACAACTCAAATGATAGAGGTAAAGGAAGATTTAATAGCGCGCTTCTCAGATCAAAGAAGTAAATTAGCAGAGAGTGATATGCCAGTACACTCCGACTTTATAGAGCGCCCTATGGTGACTGTAAAGGAAAAGTCTGTCGGGAAGGTGAAAACGAACCCATGTTCTCAAATAGAGGCAGTTTCCTACTCGGCAACCGCGGACTTCACGAAGCCACCCGGTGATGAGGTTAAGATGCTTCCTCCTCTCCGTCGAAGTGTGAGGTTAGGTGAGAAAGCACCAGTATATTAGGGGAGCAAGCCTTTAGCGGTCGAACCACCCACCGGACCGTTTCGGGTTCGAATCCTGAAAATACTCGCCAAACTGACAGCTTCCTCCTCCAAGGCCTCCCGACAGCACGCCAGAGAGGATGAGCAACGATTCCCCGGTGTAACACTATTAAAGTCCTGCCAAAAGAAATCTGTGCTATATTTGAGATATCTAAAAACCCATGAATATTTATATTAATAAATCTTAATTTGTTAAATATTGTAATAAATTCAAACAAATCAAAATTGCACCTGAACAACAATACTATGCCGATAAATTTGCCAAATATCAACGCAAAATTCAAATGACATGGAGTATCATTCGATCGTTCGTCAAAACAAGCGATATTAATAAAATTGTTGATTGTACAGATACTAATGGGAAAAAGGTGACTGATGCCAATTCTATTTAAAAAATTTAATGATTACACTGGCCAACACATAATTTGTTGCCTCAAATGTTAGAACTGTTTCAGGGTATATTTGACCTGCTGATTCCAGAAAAGGCACCAGTTTTCTCCCAGCAGGTCTAGTTTTCGAGATATAGAACATTATGCCATATACCAGTCCTTGCCTCTGCTCGCCCATAAAACATAAGGCTATAGCTATAATTATGTAGTGCTCAATTTATTATGTGATACACTAAATAAACATAATAATACAAATACTTAAAAGAAAATGGTAGTACCTGAAACTGTACTTATATGATACCAAACAGAACAAGTTTGTTATAAAAATTTCAAGTCATTCGACACCGAAGAAGCTCCTTTTGTACGATTTCCGAGTGTGGCATCTGCCGGAACAATCGCGCATAATATTCCAGCAATAGTCTGCCATCATGTGTGCATCCCATCTTCCTTGATATCGATTTTCCATTGTTTTGATGTCTTCGTGAAATCTTTCACCTTGCTCTTCGCTGAAGTCACCAAGATTCTCTGGAAAGCGATCTAAGTGACTGTGGAGATAATGGACTTTAATGCTCATGTTGCAGCCAAGCTTGTTGAAATGAAGAAGCATATCCTCTACTAGTTGTGCATAATTGTCTGCCTTCTTGTTGCCAAGAAAATTTTTAGTTACAAGAACAAAGGAAGACCAGGCACAAGATTCGATTTCATTCATTGATGGTATGAAAAGTGGGTCATTCATAAGTTGCCTGATCTGTGGACCATCGAAGATTCCAGCCTTCAATTTTTCCATTGTAATTCCTGGTAACTTGTGTACTATGTATTCGAAGCATGAACCTTCTTTATTCAAAGCCCTGACAAATTGTTTCATCAGGCCTAGCTTTATATGTAGTGGTGGCAGTATGATCCTATCTCGTGCCACCAAAGATTCCTTGATTACATTTTGAGCTCCAACCACCATGTCTTTCCTCGAAGGCCAATCTTTTCTTGTCCAATGTTCATGCTTGGCTCTGCTGTCCCAAAGACACAAAAACAGGGATACTTTGTGCAGCCACTTTGTTGACCAAGAAGGAAATTTACCATCTTCAAGTCTAAACAAATTACCCATTGATGTTCTTTGTATTTTATCTTTTCCAGTACTAAAGAGATGGCATTGTACTCTTCTTTCATCCTGGTGGAGTGACCGATTGGAATAGAACCAAATTTGTTGCCGTTATTTAAAAGCACACATTTCAGACTACGTTTTGAACTGTCGATAAAAAGACGCCACTCATCTGGGCTGTAATCCGACAGACCAATTTTCTTCAATAAGTTGCTGATGTCATTACAGAATACTAGGTTGTTGTCTTCCGTAAAGAATGGCAGCAAATCCTTTTCTCTGTTTCTATCAATTGTAATTTTCGTTCCAGGCTGAAGTGCATTCTTTTCCTTTAGTCTGGACGCACGCAATTCAGAGGACTCTTTGGAAAGATTTAAGTCCCTGATCAGATCACTCAACTCTTTTTGGTCAAAACGTTCACTGTGTGAAGTTGATTGGAAATCACTGTCACTGCCCCCACTTTCTTCACTTTCGTCATCTTGTCCGATATTGGACATGCAAGTGTCATCGTCTGAGAGCTGAGGTAGTTCGCGAAAAGGTGGAACTGGTACAATATCCGAATGCGGAACAGGTCTCCTGGCTGAAGGTATATCAGGGTAAGACAACTTGTGACGATTATTTCGATTGATGCCTATGATAATAACCATACAAAAGTAACAGTCGTCGAAGTGGTTTATCTGTTCCCTCCAAACCATCGGTACACCAAATTTCAGGCAGCTTCTCTTTCCAATTGTCCAGTGGCGCAATTGTTCAATACAAGTTTTGCATACCGCATGAGGAGCCCATTGCTTATCTTGATCTCCAAGTTTGACACCAAAATAACCTACATATGCTCTTTTTACAAACTCAGAAATCGGTTTCCTGTTTGCTTTTAGTGTGTATTCCCCACAAATGTAGCAGAATATGTCTGGATGGTTAATGCAGCTCCGTCTGGAAGTAGCCATAACCTTAAGGATGTTCGCATCTGAGGAATTAAATGACTAACCTAAAAAATAGTAAGAACATGTAGTTATTTAATGCTCACATTCACAGATTGTTCTTGCGACCAACTCTTAATATGCCCTAAGACGACTGCGGCTGCTCTAGCTTTCAGGAGGCGGTTTATATAGGCTATAAATGCTGACTTCAGCATAATCTATTTACATAGTTCGAAACCATGAAACGCTGTATAAGCACAAATAAATTCTAAATGAGGCCATGAATTTAGTGCTGAGTAAGCTGTAGGCTACGGAATAGTTATTTCGTTGAATCAGCAATATCTCAGCACGCGGCAAGATATGCTGATTTTACATTATAAGGATGTAGGCATTATATGAATCAGCAAGAAATATAATTAGCCATAAATAAAGCTTATTATGACATTTTAGTTTTGCCAAAGACATCGTTTAAAGAGTGGACTGGGTTTTCTTTACAAAATCGACGATATCTCAGAAACTAGACCTGATGCACTCAATCCAATGACATTTTCTGAATCAGCGCCCAAAATTACCCCAAGAACAGGTCTAAAACCGAAGGCAACAAGAAAAGAAAATTTTTCTGTTTACCGGTGTTACAGACCAATATCTGTTCTTCCAGTTTTTTCAAAACATTTCGAAAAGCTGATGTATAAACGTTTATATGATTTTTTTTACAAAATTTATATTGCTATCACCAAATCAAGTTGGTTTTCAGTCTGGCCATCCTACTTCTATGGCTATATTAGATATGCAAAGTAACATCTCCCAGGCAATTGATGAACATAAAATATCTTTAGGAATATTTTTTGACTTAGCAAAAGCATTCGACACAGTAAATCACTTTATTCTACTAAAAAACTGGAGTTTTATGGTATACTCTAGATCCCATTATTATGGTTTGAAAGCTACCTCAACAATAGGCAACAGCAGGTATTTTGTAATGGTGCCCAGTCTGTTTTTAAAGCTATCCAATATGGAGAACCACAAGGATCAATTTTAGGCTCACTGTTGTTTCTAATTTATATAAACAATCTCCAAAGTTCCTCTACCCTATTCCACTTCATCTTATTTGCTGACGATACTAATCTCTTCTTATCTCATAAATCTTTTGATATTCTAATTAAAAGTGCAAATAGTGAACTTGAATTAATAGCTGATTGGTTTAAGGCAAATAGATTATCTCTTAACTTAAGCAATACTTATTTTTTATTATTATATTCTCAAAGAAAAATTATACATACTCAAGAACAACACACCCCTATTGACAATCAACAAATCCAACAAGTTAATTCCTGTAAATTTCTTGGTGTTTTTATTGATAAACATCTTCCGTGGAACATGCATATCTCACAAATATAAAACAAATTGCTAAAAGTGTAGGTATTTTATATCGCATTAAACATATATTACCCATATTGTTAAACTTTTACTACTCTCTTACATACATATCCTTATCTTTCTTATACTAATATTATCTGGGCAACAAGTTATTCCTCTCGCCTCAAGGGTTTATTAATATTACAACGTCGTGCTCTAAGAATTGTTGCTAAACAACATTGTGGAAAATGTTCTAATAGTCTATTTCCAATATTAAATATTTTAACGATAGATGATATAAATAAATTTCAAATCGTAGAATTCATGTATCGCTATGAACGAAGATTATTACCTTGTGTATTTGACAACTATTTCGTACATTTCTCTCAACTTCATAGCTATTTCACTAGATCTCAGGGTAATTTCTGTGGTACTTTTGCAAGAACTAACACTAGATGCTTCAACATTAAATGTATTGGTTCGTCAATTTGGAATAAATTGCCTTTAGAGATCCGTGACCTACCTAGTCTGTATTTGTTTAAAAACATCTGCGTAATTTCCTAATAATGTCACTAGACTGTTGATTATAAATCTCGTATCTGTTTACTTTTTTTATTTATGTTTCTGGAAGTCACAGGTATTTATCATTTTCACTTTCATAGAGATCACAATGGTGATCCACTTTCTTAGTTTCTGTTTAGTTAAGTTTTAGTTAAGACTTTCTTTATAGACCAGTTGCACCTAATATCTGTTAAACAATTTTGTCGGTACATGTATCGTTTTCTAGTAGGCGGCCCTAATTTATTGGGACTTAGGTTCTTTTTGGGCCTACCATTTGTATCCCAACAACCTATGCAATGGTCAATGTATTTGTTTTTTCCTTTGTTGTTTTGGAATCTATAGAGTTTTCATTCATTCACACCCATTCTTTGAATTGATTTTTAGAAATTCTAATTGCCAATAATCTTGTCTTATTGAAACATAGTTTATTTATTGATGCGTCGAAATACGTAACATCAGTTACCTATATATTGGTGAAACTGTAACTGTTTCCCTTTTATGCCCAGTTGGATGGGAGTTGGCCCATGATCTCTTTAACTTTCTTCTGAACATTCTGCTTGAGAACGTCTTTGAAAACTACAATGCAATCGTCGAGTATGGAACTGTTTAATGATTTCACGCATTCCGATGGCGAAAGGGGACACAATCTGTAGTGTTGTGTCAAAGCGAGTTCCGGATTAATCGACTCGATTAGGCTCCTCTTTAAGTATTGTTTCGTCGCTCCAAGGCAGTTGTGGTTGTACATGTGCGTACAGGCCATTGTGTGT
The DNA here is from genome assembly GCA_964023275.1 of Norana najaformis. Classification (NCBI taxonomy): domain Eukaryota; kingdom Metazoa; phylum Annelida; class Clitellata; order Crassiclitellata; family Hormogastridae; genus Norana; species Norana najaformis. The sequence continues at coordinate 28,190,990 of OZ029923.1, forward strand.
ATAATCGGCTTCACACAATGCCACATTCCGCTGACGGGTGATCTCTTGCGGTACCTCAAGAACGTCAGATGAGACGAGATATTCGTATCTGGCGGATGCTCCAGTAAGAAGTAGCTGTTTCCTATGACGAAGTTTGTGGATGAAGTCGAGTTGGTGAAAGTGATTGCTCTTTCCAGGTACGAGACGAGTTCCTTGAGATTTTGATGTTTGAGTGGTTTGATGAATTCATCCAGGTCTTTGATTATGATCCACTTAACGTCGTACATGTGTCTGTAGTAGCAGTCGTTAAGGACAGTAGCACTCTAAAGGACGTTGTGACCTCCGCCTGGAAAAATCGTATCTGTCCTTCGATAGTCGACGAAGTTTTCATTGGCGTAGTATCTCAACACACTGCGCCCAGCTTCATTGATAAACAGGTCGTAGATTCCCACCAGAATGACGCCGAGAATTTTCTGCATTTCCGCCCATTCTATCAGGCGATATGGGTTGATGTCATCAAACGCTACCGGTACGCAGACAGCAAAGTCCTTCGGCACTTGAGGTTTGGCCGGGTACTCAACAGGCATGCAAGATCTTACGGCCAACTCCCCTTGAATACTCAGAGACATCGGCTTAATTCCCCGAGGGATTGGGCACGTATAAACGTAAGGTTGTAAGCCCTCTTCTGGTCCGCAGGCTTTTGGCTCATCTTCGAGAGTCACGTAGGTTGTACCAGCGGAATGGTAGAGAAGACAAGACAGTCCAATGTCTTTTCTTCCACCCACGTTATCACTAATGGCAACAATTCTAATCAGTGGATCTGAGAAGAGGGAGGGACGGTCGTCGTAGAACGCTGTGTAGGCGAAAAATCTAAATGACTTCGTACTGAAGTCGTACCATTTCCCGTCTGCTACATTTCTTCCTTGACAGAAGTTGCATGGATATGACGCATTGATGACGTATCCCGTAATATTTGCAGGCAAACATGGTGGCCGCAAAGGAAAGTCTTTCAATTCTGTCATGGGTGGTTTGTTATTCGAACCATAAATGTTGAATTGCCGAAATGAGGCCGAAGGTCCTTCAGTGTAATTAATGACAAAGAGATATGTGAAAGCAACCAGTGACGCTGTAAACGTAACCAACACCTAAAATACAATGTAATCCTATGTCATCGATAAATTGTTAAAATTATGACAAGACTAAGTTAACTTTTATGTCATTAAAAACATTAAATTTTGGAACTGATTTTATTCGTGGTCTTGCACTCTGGTCTCAGACAACGAGATTTGGTACTTTTTATAGTATTTCTGGACAACTCATCTGACTTAATGCTGCCCTAGTAGACCTATATAAGCTCTTGCTTTAAGGTAGCGTTGCACTTTTGAAATTTGATGTTTACGATTTATTATACCCATGCACTCAAGGCAATGTAATCAGCATAACTATGCACAGAAACTGGAAGTTTTGATTCTATGGGGATTCATTGATTCAAAGTATTATATAGCGCCCCTCCAAGATACCTGTTCAGAGGAGCTCCCAACCCATATCACAGGCGAAAGAGTAGAGATTCTAATGTTTATGGCTGGACCACGTGGAGTCACGTACATTTAAAGGGAGGCAATTCCAGGGATGAAGCTTAACAACTGAAAAGGCACAATGGTGCATTGTTGAAGGGAGTGCAAAAAACAATGACTGTATGTCGTGTAGTAGACCCAAACGGTAAAGTGCGACCACCGTCCTTTAAGGAATTTGTTCCACACAGCCTGGAAAAGAAAACAGGATTAAATAGAGAGTACCCAGTAGCGAAGTTGATATTGGTAAACAACGTCCTATTAGGGTCCGTACGCACGACTATGGCAAAATTGCTAATCCATATCTGTAAGTGACAACCGACTAGCGAATAAATCAGTCAATCGCCAACCAGCAAATTGGTCAGCTCTCCGTCCCTTGTGGAACTCAGGAAGGCGCTTATTTCCCGCTCTTAGGCCCTTGGAAGAAGTTCAAGATCTCTGACACGAGGCCAGTATGCTTCAGGCTTTGCTGTTTAATTCACAGTTTGAACTGGTACTAACTTGTATTATTTGATAACAGAGACACGTGTGCGCAAACAACTTGCCCAGGGTCGTTACACTAAATCCGCAGAGCTGAGGTAAAACAGCAGCCTTTACATAATAGGGTCGCGACCGGAACAACGGTGTCGCACAATAAACTACTGTTTTATACGGTTAATGGTTAATAAGTAGGTATGCTAGGGCTGCCAGCCGTCCCGGATTCGCCTGGACAGTCCCGAAATCGTCCTTGTGCGTCCCGTGTCCCAAATTGTCCCGGAACTTTGTGTAAGTATCCACTTCACCAAATGCTGTTCTTTTTGCACTTTAAACTCGAACAGCTGGCAGTAAAATTAGTTTTACAGAGTGACCACAGAATAGAGGGTAGTTAGGTTAGTAGACCCAATAAATGACATCTGAAAATTGCATGCACCATGCATGTATAATATTATGTAAACTTCGCTCTCGTTAGGCCCTGAAGCCTTGTAGGTTACTGGAATTTAACGAACGGTTTGCTGTTGAAGTTGATTCAAATTTTATATGTAGACCATTTGGTGATTTGAGTCAAATCATTTGACTGTAATTTTAACGACTGTGCAGTAGATCCTATATTAGAATGACGCAACATTCGTTACATACAGTGATGCGGACAGAGTAAATTGGCACTGTCATATCGAGTGACTATACGGGCGTACCGGATGCATATTACGAAAATCACATTTAAATTGCTCCAAGGAGTCTCTCAACCAATCAGAAGTCGTCATTTGTTTCATATATATTCAAACCTGGATACATGTGCAAATCACGAAGTAATTCCTCTATCTTTGGTAGATGAGCATGTCTAAAACGCAACTTTAAATCTAAGCGCAGGGCACCAGCTTATATTTAATGATGCGGCGCCACGATTTCCTAATAAACGAAGTAATAACTTTATTATTTACGAGTTCATGTCATATTTTATGACATCTCGAATACAGTAGTCTAATTCATAAAATTAAGTGATAATTGAAGCTATTGTCAAATGACAGAAAGCTATACGATGGACGTTTTTGAACTGGCAAAGATGTAGGTTAAGACACTAATTATCTTGGATTACACCTTATGTCCACTAAGGACGAACATGTTTATACTTACAAACTATGTTTTGAATTTTCCACTTTTCAATAAACGAACTTTCGTAAGACCGCGAATCCCAAGCGCTTGTCAGTAATGAATATTCATACCGCAGTGAATATTCATCACCTCAATGACGCCTTCTGATTGGTCGAGGAACTCCTTGGAGCAAATTCAATGTGTACTTTCGCAATATGCGTACCGGATTGGCAGAATCAAAATTTGGCAGCCATAAGGTATGCGCGAAGAGATTTTTCACTTACGCCTGGAGTAGCTGGCAACCAGACTAAGTGGACTAGCGCAGAGAAGACAACCAAATGGCGGCTGTCATAACTAGTCGACTTAGTCGAAATCTTCTGCGTCAGCAGATGTTTAGGCATCGTTGGAATTCACTTGATTCGTTATTGAACGATGAACTAAGTGATGATTTTCCTTTTTGCCTCTATTTATTGCTATCAACTACAACATCAGCAGTTGAGCAGTTTACGTTCTGTCCGTTATGACGTTATAACAAACCCAGTGATTGTCATAACTTCGGTTACTGTCATAGAATCAAGCCTGCTAGCTTTGTCTTGTATTGTTTCCAAAATGTTTTTGATCATTTGTCACATGTAATTACTATAATTATGAGGTTTTATGCAGTATAATAGTACGTGTGACAGTGAGAATAAAGGCCTAAGTCAAATTTTCACAACGATATAGACCCCACTGTCTTCTTCATGCAAGCCTCGCAGTGAGGGTCGGTGTCTTCTTGTAAAATCTTGTGATCGTTGCCATCGTACGGTACATTAGACAGGAGCACGTCGACCTTCGCTGGATAGCACATCATAGCACTTGCGTAGACTTACAGCCAACTGCCCCCTCAAGTCAAACACACTGTCGCCGCTGTCGTGAACTTGCCAAAAAAGATACAATGCTTTGACCACTGCTACGACAAACAGGTAGACAAAGATTGGCCGCCACCATTTCCGTTGCCTGATCCATGTTCTGTAACAAGCAACCTGCTGATCTAACTGATCACCGCCACCCATACCTTGATTGTAGAGGTGCAGCAGCTTGGTTACATCTTTTGGACACAAAGATTCTTCACCTGCATTGTCATCTTTGGTGTATCTTTCATGGTTGTCAGTCATTGGAATTTTTGCTTCCTAGCTTGTTCATTCCGCTGACTTGCTTTATCTTTTGGACAACGAGCACCTTGACCAGTGTTTGACTTTGTTCCACAGTGTACAGCTTTGGTTTTCTGTCTGAATTAGCCTAATGACAACAATTTTGGCAATATATCCGGGTGTCTGCTGGTTGGCCTTGCATAGCATTAATTTTCAACTAAATTGATATACAAATTAGCCATCAGAGAAAGTCGACATAATGAAGAACTGCATAAATACTTTATAAACAATTGCTCATCACAATTTTGGGAATCATGGAAATAACATTTTTATAACCTTTAAAAAACATTTTAACCCTCATCCACATTGGTCATGAAAGTCACGTTATTGCATATCTGGGGTCCGTCTGGACCCCAACGGTTAAAATGCATGCTTCGAGTGATATTTCCATTCCGACAACGAAACAGCCTGAGTTCTTCTTTAAACATAGTAACACATAATAGTTTTCATTAAGTAGGTCCTAACTTATCATGGAAAGAATATTTTTATTACACAATCAGGTAACCGGCAAATGTTATATAATGAATGTAACAGGTCGCTCGTCAAAGCAAATTGTTCAATTTAAGCTTAGTTTAATTCACGAATTTCAATTGAATGAAGAAAGTTATTAAACTAAGCACAAAATCCTGGTTTAATCTTCAGTTAATGTGCTTAGGGGTCTTCTGTTACATAACATAACTGGCCCACATAACACCAGGTGTCGAATGATCCATGCAGACATTTCTGCGGCAGAACAGTGCACTCTTGTTTCACCTTTCTGTCACCACTGCGTGGAAAAATGTTGCAACGATGCTTTCTGGAAGGCTCTTTGTTGTCAAGGTTGCTTTCCTCTTCAATCAATACACCCTGTATGTTGTTACGCTTGATAGCATGTCTCGCTTCACCTTGCACAGCTCGGGGATTTGCAGCACTTACAGCAATTTGGCCGTGAACCAGTTCACGGCCCAACATGTAACACGACGACGGCTTTCACTTCGAGATTCCCACTCTGGACAGTTGCATAGCCAGATAACAAGGGCTGCAATGCAAGCAACATCGACTATGTTGAAAAACTATGAAAATGGCCATCGTTTGCATTTTCGTTTGCAGGAGTATGTTGCAGCAAGTTTGTCCATGTTGTCTACTCCGCCCTTCTTGAAATTGTAGTATGATGAGGCTTGTGATCGCCATCTGCTGTTGCATTGTCATGATGCATAGAAGACAGCAAGATGACAGCCTTTGTCTTTTTTGGAACATAAGTGTAATTTACAAAGTGTAATTTCTACAGAAGCCAAAACTTGTTGATTTTTCTTCTCTGATTTTTCTTGCATTTCAATTGGGTTATCGGCCTTGTTTTTGCGAATTGTTCCCACATACGTAGTATGCTGTTCAAACAGCGTCTTTACAACAGGCAGGCTGGTAAAAAAGATTGTCATCAATGACCAGTCTTCATCCATGGCTTGGCGCCCACTCCGGCCACGTGCTGTACCACGAGTTGCTGTTCTGCCACGAATTTGTGCTGCAGGAAGTGTAGGTTCTTCAGCAGGACCAAAGTCATCACTGTCAGCTTCTTCTTCGACTCTATGGACCCCTATTGAAATTTAAAAATTTTCCCTTTGTGAAATAATTTGGTGACCTCTAAATTCAAGCAGCTGTTGATCGATGAACGGCTGACAATTACATAAAATAATAGTGTTATGCCATCAAGGGAACAAAAGTTACACATATTCTAAAATGGCTGTGGTCCGCTTGGACCCCAGGTATGTGGATGGGGGTTAATCTCTTTCTGTATATACGACGATAATACCACAGTCAAATTCGCGGATCATTTTATGGTATGTGAAATAATCTGCACGAAAGTTCTGCTGCTGGGATTGTTCTGCCCATTTTTTTCACATCGTAGCATTAGGAAAATATGTGTTTTTTACAATTGCAAGGCAGATGACGGTTGAACTTGTCCAAGGCCTCTATGTGTAAATGTCCAAGCTCTCCCTGTACAAAGCCTGTGGGCCAGACGAATTGTGTGCTGAGCACTTGATCTATGCCCATACGTGCTTAATAAATGAATTAGCGCATCTCTTGAAGTTAATTAAAAGAAGGACGTTTTTTAATATAATGCTCTGAAGCTGAAATTATGTTTGCCAGAATTAGATATGTTGGCTTCATTGATCAAGCCCCATATAGGCCTATTAAAATTCGGCCCTTAAGGAATCCACAGCAACATGGATATCTATGAAAAACCAACAGATCGCACGGACTATTATGCGCAGACTTCTTATAACAGAAAAATGGCAAGAAATAACGATAAGGTCGACACAGATGTCGCCAAGAAGTTCGTTATTCCAGAACCGAATTAATAATTCGAAAAACACGAAATCACGATTAGCGTTACACCACTTGTCGACCTAATAGTAGCTTTAAATAAAATAAGTATTCTTTAGTAGTCCCGTTGGCGCCTCCATATATTCGTTTTAAGCTAGACAAACCAGCCTTTGATTATTCTTTGCTGAAAAAATAATTTTAAAAATTCACATAATGGTAACTTTCGAATGAAATGCTTATGGTGAAAGATTTCAAAATGGTGAACATATGCGGTATTGGTTTCATGCTCTAAAGCTGAAATTTTTTTTGCCAGAATTGGATATGTTGACTTCTTTGATCAACCGCTGTATAGGCTGATTAAATATCCGCCGTAAAAGAATCGAAGTAACTCGGAAGTCTCTGAAAAACTGAAGATCGCATGGACTATTATACGCAGACTTCTTATAGCATTATAAGAAAATATCCAACCCGTATGATTAATAAGTTTGTCGATAGCAAATATAGGCCTAACGCTCTCCCTCGACGGCTGAAATAAACCAGCAAGTCCAAATATGCATTGAAACTACAAATAAACTTAAGCGGAAATAGTATGATAATGTCCAGGTTATTATCTCTCTGTTAGCCTGCCGGCCAATAACCATGGAGACCGCAGTGTATAGCCAAATGAAATTGAAGTTCTGTATTTATAATGCATAACAGTGCAGAACAATCCTCCATTTTGGTTTATTCTCAGAAGCAAGGGTGACAAAGTCTTGAGTTGCTACGTGTGTGCCTTCTGTACATTCTAACACTTGACACAGTAATGTGAAGTGTAATTTAAATGTAATATAAAGTGTCTTCACTTACGCAGCCACGTAATCTAACCTCTGGTTAAAAAATTGCAACAGAAATGTCCATCTGTTACCTTGAACCTGAGATTTTATAGCTTTCTTGCCAAGTGTCTTTCTCCGTTACCTGGTTTCATCCATCCCTTCTTTATACAGTGCCAATACAATAATGTTCAAAACATAGCATCCAACGCTGATACTGCCATCACTGGTGACATCAACGTCCATCTCGAGCGACAGGTTGACCCGGATGTCATCAGATACAACGATGTCCTGTCGACCTATGGTTTCCGTCAGCATGTGAAGTCACCAACGCACCGAAGGGTGGCCTGCTGGACCACTTGATTTCATCCGAGACCGTCTTGCCGCTGGACGTCAGGGTCACCGAAGTCGGACTGTCGGACCACTCGCTCGTGTCATGGTCCATCAACATGACACCACCAGCACCAACCTACGCGAAGATCGCTAGGCGCCAGTGGCAGCATTTTGACACCGCAGACTTCTTAGCCGAACTCGCAAAGTCTGAACGGAGTTCCTTCTGTGACCTCGAGACCGATACATCTGCAGACGATCTGGCAGGCATTTTTGACTCCGTAATTGGCGTCCTGCTAGATAAGCATGCTCCCGTTTCAGAGTTCACTGTAAGGGAGCGTCCTCATCAGCCCTGGTGCGACACTGAATGCCGCGAAGCGAGGCGAAAGGCACGACGTCTTGCGCGGCGCGCCCACTCTGAAAAGGCTGGTGCGGAGAGCAAGCAAGCCTGGCGCACGGCCCTTCGGTCGTCTAGGAAACTGTCGCATCAGAAAGCTCTGACTACCGGAAGTCTAAAATCACGTCTGCTGGTAACAATCAGCGCGGCGTGTGGCAGTCAGTGCACAAGCTTCTGGGCGACAGTAAAGCTACGTCGAACTCGGGGTCATTTTCTGCCGCTACTTACCACGACTTTATGGACAGGAAAATCGCTGACATCCGAGCGTCGACGTCTGGCGCGAGTGAGGCAACGTTCACCAACTGCTCATCCTCGGGCATGCACGAGTTCAGACCGATCACCGCAGAAGATGTCATCAAGGTAATTCTATTGTCACCGGCGAAACAGTGCCCTCTTGACATTCTTCCGGCATGGTTGATGAAGGAGGCGGCTCCAATGTTGGCCAATTTTATTGCCCGGATGTTTAACTGTTCATTTGCCACCGGCCGTTTTCCATCAAAATGGAAACATGCTATGGTCAGACCACTTCCTAAAACAGCTGGAATCGATAATTCGTCGCCTGCGAATTTCAGACCGGTCTCCAACTTAACATTCATCTCAAAAGTGCTCGAACTGATTGCTCACCAACAAATCACTGAGTACCTGTCTGAATGGCACCTTCTCCCTCGATTCCAGTCTGCATACAGTCTGCGAAACGGCACTTCTTAAAGGTTTCTCTGATTTAGTTAACGCCATCGATTCGGGCCAACTAGCACTTCTGTCACTTCTTGACATGTCGGTTGCATTCGACACTGTCGACCATGACATCCTGCTCAAGCGACTGTCGCGCACGTTCGGAGTCAAGGATGAAGTGCTCAGTTGGCTTGAATCCTATATCAGAGGCCGCACTCAATCTGTCCACTTGGCTGGGGAGGCAACATCACCTAGATTGGTCACCTGTGGCGTCCCACAGGGATCAGCCCTCCGGCCCCTCCTCTTCGTGCTATACACAGCTGACGTGAAGAACATTATACAAGCCCAAGGTCTCCTCCACCACTGCTATGTGGACGATATGCAACTCTACTTCTTCTGTGAGCCATCGCAAACCGCGGGGTTGAAACAGAGAGTGCTGCTATGTATTGAGCGCATTTCGGAGTGGATTGCGTCCAACCGTCTCAGACTCAATCCATCGAAGTATGAGTTCCTATGGTGCACCACTCTCCGACGTCACCATCTACTCGACGACAGTTCATTCGCCGTCAACGAGGCAGTAGTTCGACCGCCGACACTATCCGCAACCTTGGAGTACACTTTGACAGCTGTTTGACCAGGTCGGTTCATGTGAGTCAACTCGTTCGGGGCTGTTTCTATCAACTGCGTCGAATAAAATCCATCCACAGACTGATTTCTACCTCGACAGCCATCACCTTGGTCAACAGCTTCATAGTCTCCAGGGTTGAATATACAACAGCCTACTAGCGGGGCTGCCTGCTTACCAGCTAGATCGGGTGCAGTCAGTGCTGAACTTTGCCGCGCGTGTTATCTACGGCCGGACACCATCCGATCATATTAGTGACCTGCTGCGCGACAATCTGCACTGGCTACGCGTTCCTCGACGGATCACACACAAACTGTCTCTGATCACCTACAAAGCATTGAAGGGCCTCATGCCATGCTACATCTCTGAATTTTGTATTCGAGTCGGAGACGATGAGAACAGATGTCGGCTGAGGTCCTCGCCAAGTAACCTACCGCAGGTCCCGAGGTCTTCCACGCGGTTTGGTGAAAGCTCTTTCTCGATTGCCAGGCCCACCGCGTGGAATAGCCTTCCCGGTCATGTGAAGAATGCTCCATCCTTGGATACCTTTAAGAAAGGCGCTTCGACGGATCACATACAAACTGTCTCTGATCACCTACAAAGCATTGAAGGGCCTCATGCCAGGCTTCATCTCTGAATTTTGTATTCGAGTCGGAGACGATGAGAACAGATGTCGGCTGAGGTCCTCGACAAGTAACCTACCGCAGGTCCCGAGGTCTTCCACGCGGTTTGGTGAAAGCTCTTTCTCGATTGCGTGGAATAGCCTTCCCGACCATGTGAAGAATGCTCCATCCTTGGATACCTTTAAGAAAGGCTTAAAACGTTTCTATTTAAATTATCGTATGACTGTATTTATTTTTCTATTGTCGCTTGAACTTATGTACAGCGCCCTTTTCTTAGCCTCGGCCGTGTTACGGCGCTATAGAAATTGTATTTTTATTATTATTATTATTATTATTATTATTATTATTATTATTTATTATTATTATTATTATTATTATTAAGTGGGCGCGATCTGAATCGAAACTTGTAGACGCGTGTATTTACATAGACAGATAGACAGACAGGCAGACCAAAACAAAGCCAGTTGAACGTAAGAAGCTGAGAATATTTCAATCTGTTTGTCTGTCTGCCTTTTTGTCTTCCTCTCTGTCTGTCTATCTGTTTGTCTGCCTTCTGGTCTGTCCGTCTGCCTTTCCGTCTGTCTGCCTGTTCTGATTCTATTTTTTCTGTTTAACCGTCGTCATCTCCTATTGCCGGATTTTGACCTGACACCGAAACATCCCGTCCACCAAAGTTTCCGGCCGATCACGCGACCGCCCATCCACCAAAGCTATTATCAGATGAGACCAACCGTACATAAACGGTTCAAAATCTAGGTTATTTTCGTTTTCTACGTCTTGTTCTTGCACTATGGCATCTTCGTCTGCCTCATCTAGGCTCCATGTCTCTGGTGGCTTCAGTAGTGGCAAATTGTCGCCACGAGACACTGGTCTCATGACCGAAATCAGACTGGGGTTATTCCACAGATTTCTTATTATTAGCAGAGAAGCCAGAGACATTGGTCAGACAGAAGTAACAGTACGTCACAAATGTCCTTGAAATTTGGATTCTCAGACATGCTTATCGAAAAAATGTCTGTAAGCTCATCCAAACGAATAGGATCAAGCCACCCATCACCCTCTTTGGCCACAACAACGCTTTGTGAGCTATTAAAATTGCCCTCTATTAAGTGTCCTGAAACATCAATACATACGTGCATGCATGCATACATATATACGTACACACAAACAGTACATACATACAACATGGAGAATATGTAAGAGTTTGTCCATGCGGAAAGCCTTTTTGCACGGGACATCGACTGCCCAAAGTACATAGAGAAGGATAGGAAAAGCAAAAGAAGTAATAAAGGATATAACACCGAATGGAAAAGCAAAACAGTAAACTGCGTCGCCAGGGTGAAAATTAGGAAGACTAATACTGCAAAGATAATTATTGGAATTTTTAAATGCATTGCTATACATTTCGAAGGACACTACATCAAAACTGGAATCGGATCACAAAAACATTGAAATAAGGTTTAATATAAAAGACGAACCAATGCAAGTAATCTTTAGAGGGAGATCAGGTAGGTCTTTGTGGACACTTAATGCAGGATGCGAAACGATCTATATACATACATACATATATATGTATATATTTATATATATATATTAATGCAATGCTGAGAATTATGGAAGGCACAAGAGAAAAGGTGGAGCTCTATCTCTGGGAAGCACAGTATGCCGTGACTACCCTTCCGTTAGAGACAAGGAAATATCTCAACATGATGTTGGGAATTGCGGCGGGAACAAAAAGAGGGGTAGACCTTGCAAAGAATGGCCTGACGACAGTAGAAACCTGAACACTTCCACAGCTGGAATCGGTGGTTATACAGAAAGATGGCGACATGTTTAAGTCTTGTTTAAGTTGTTTAAATTTAACTGGTCAAGTTTCATGTTACCTATTTTTAGATCCAAACTGTTTAAAAGTAGTTGTTTCAATCGATGAATCTTGTTATATTTAATTGTGCATGTGCATCTATTATATTTACCTGTGTAAGTAATCGATATTTACGAATGTAATGCATTTGCGCTTGTCAGATGAAACTATAGGCTACTTACTTACTTAAGTCGCGTTCGTTTTGATCAGTTAGAGATAGCCGTGTAAGCAGCACTTTTGCGAGATACAAAATGCGCCAAATAAATGCTTTGAAACATACATGCACGTTTCACCTCGGGGCACGAATCATTAGCGTCGCTCTGCTCATCAGCCCTGGGCTTGGGACTGGAGCCACGCGAGTACGGCAGTAGGTGCGTGACCACCTAGGGCTTTCCTGAATGATCCAATTTAACAACGACTCAGATGAATCACCGAATTCGGCCCCATATGCAGTAAAAATGAGTGATAAGTTCTTCGTGGTGTGGGACGCCATGGTCTGTTCAATTGGGGAGCTGGTCTGTGACGTAAAGATTGCGGGTTCGACTCTGCTAGGGGGACTTCGTGTTTCGACTCGGGGCAAGTTGTTTACGCACACGTATCTCTGTTACCAAATCGTATAATTTAGTACGGGCGTAAGCTGGGAAGTAAACGGCAAGACCTGCGGTCCACTTGCACCGTGTCCAGAGCCTAAGGATTCGTTCATTGCCGGCTCAAGGGCCGACGAAAAGGAAGTGAGCGCCTCCAATAAGTCCTCATGGGAAACGGGGCCTTTATTGCCACAGAAGTAAAGGATTAGATATGCAGTGGACATCTACGGGTTTTCAGCTGTGGACAGTGTCAATGATAATTATGCCGACTGTACAGATTCGTTCTATTGTGTCAGTGTACAACAGAATGCAGTTTGTTGTACTGTATAGCATTGTATTGTATCGTTATATTGTATTGCATTGTATTGTATCGTTATATTGTATTGCATTGTATTGTATCGTTATATTGTATTGCATTGTACATTTTGTGTTGTGCTGCACTGCATTGAGTATGCGTTGCATTGCTTTGCTTGCTACTTTATTGTACTTTTTTGTAAGTGCTGGCCAAACATCCGATGAAGTACTTTAAACCCTAGATTGGTCGCATTGTTGCACATTAAAGTGTTTTTCTTGAAAGCTGTCAAAAACTGTTCTCGGTCTGTATAGCTTGGACTACTGGACCATCGTTAAACAACTGTTTATGGCTTGCTCCGCATAGGGACAGTACTTCATGCATAAATGCGCCAACAAACACAGTCTGTCTTGGTCACGATTGCAGTCTTAGCCCTACAAAGCAGCTGCCTTGATACCTTGAAGGTAACTGTATTAATTATTGCTTACTGTTAGTTGCATACAGTGCAGTGATTATACTGACAAAGGAAGAAGACGACTACGATAGGTAGATAAAATAAACAAAGAAATAACAGGGATTGAACTAAGCACGAGAAAAGCTGTAGATTTGACAAATAACCGAAATGAATGGAAATAATTATTTATTAGCAATCACCGTCGCAGTGAAATGTGTTGTCCGGCAGAAAAGTTTCTTTTCCCGCTCTTTGTTTAACGTTTTTGTTAATAAACTGATTGGTGATATAACGCTAACAGTCATATAGGTGTTGTATCAATAAATTCTGGATTGGCTGTGGAAAGTATGCTGGTGATATCGTTTTGTTATAGGAATCAGTAGTTTGGCTTCAGGCCCGAAGTGATAATGCAGAGATGGGAGCAGCCATTAACCTTTAGCATTTAGCTGTGCGAAAATCTTGGTGTTAATAGCGATTGGGCCACGGTGTAAGATCTCCCTGCCTGATTTGTGTTTTGCCAGATAAGGTGTGGACCAATCAGATTAAATATTTGGGCATTTAGTTTGCGCTGGTAATCATCTAAGATGTTACTTGAACAGCGCAACGCGCAATTTCTATGCTGCCTAGCAATGATAACATTTGCAATAACAGTCGCGCTTTATGGGAAATAATAGTCTTTGGGTCTTGCCATACAGATCGGGTGCATTAAGGTTTCTAGGAATTTACCCAACTGATTAACACGAATGTGAGCTGGAATAGTGTGTACCTTAAAATGTTTGAATTTAATTTATGTCGGAGTCTTTATTGCAGATTTAGGCAACCTGTCTGAAAACAATGTATATTAAGGTTTTCTATTGTGTTTTACTGAGAAAATGTGATTCATAAATGGTCAGATACATGCATGCATACACACATATTTACATATATACATACACACATAATACATACATACACACATACATTCATACTACCACACATACATACATATATATTTGCATTGTATTTATTTGCATTGTATCATTGTATTATATTGTTTTGTATTGTATTGTATTTTATTGCATTGTATTGTATTTTATTTTATTGCATTGTGGCGTATATTTTACTGTAAATATGTTATACTTAATTCATTATGTTGCTTTGCAATGTATACTTTGTAATGTGATGTAATGTATTGCATTGCATATTATTCTATGAATATTTAATGTATTGCTCAGCTTTATGTTGCATCGTGACAATAAGTAAAATAATTTGAAGTAAAACATAAAACCTTTGGTGTTCTTATGTTGTAGAAAGTCAAACGTCTGTGATATTCGGATTCATTTCTCGCCGTTGGCCATTGTTGATGCTTTATTGATAGCTTCACGAACGTCTGAGTGTACGTCTACGGTCGGCGCTGGATAATGTCCAGTAGCGCTACATAAATAGTGCTGAAAGATGTGGATCAAACGTAACATCCGCCAGCTGATTGTTTTCGTCATGGCGGTGGCCACCTACGGTACACTCAAGGCCATCTTCATAAACTCTGGGTCCGTCTACGTGACCCCTGAACTCGTCGATTTCACAACTAACAGAATCGATGGACTGGATCTAGTCGAGGCAACTAGGCTGATCCCGGTGGGTAACTCTTCGAGACCGTTCCACGATCAACTCAGGATCTCGGCCACCGAAGTCGCGCATGTGCGGCCGGAAATGGCCGACTTACGGTCGCCTGGAACACCGGGAAATCGGGCGGTGAGCGACTCCGAACGGACGGTTCTCTACAACGCCAGAAACTGCTCGCACGACTATCTCGGACTGACGGACTACGCAGCTGAGCTGTGCTCGAAGGAGTCCCACGAAGTCTGCAGCAGCCTCACGTGCCGCTCGCTGCTCACCGGAACCGGAATTGATCTCTACTACGGCATGGCGCGGAAGCTGATGGGCAATCGAACGCGACGGACTGAGCCAGATTTGTTCTTTATTAACGCCACAACGTGACTGCGATGCCTTCAAGAAGCACCGAGGCTACCACCTGCGACCACTCAGCCAAGAGGAAGCCGAGTTCCCACTGGCCTTTAACCTGCTCGTCCACACGAACTTGGAGCAGGTGGAAGGTCTGTTGAGGGCAATCTACCGGCCGCAGAACCTCTACTGCATCCACGTCGACGCAAAAGCCTCGAAGATATTCACTTCAGCAATCCGCGCTGTTGCCGGTTGTTTCGAGAACGTGTTCTTGGCGTCGAGGTTGGAGGTTCTGACCTGGGGCGGCTACAACAGACTGCAGGCTGACATCAACTGCATGCATGACCACATGAACCGCAGCGTTCCGTGGAAGTACCTGCTGAACACGGCTGGACTAGCATTTCCTCTTAAGACGATTGAGGAAATGGTGAAAGTCCTGAAAGTCTACAACGGGGCCAACGACATCGAGGGCATCTACGGGGCGCGGGTACTGAAGTCGCGCTTTGAAAAGGAGTGGGTCGAGTACCCGTCCAACGGTACGGTTGAGACCACGGGGAAAAGAAACCCCAAGCCCCCGCACGAAATCGATATTGTTCGCGGAAGCGCTTACGGGATTTTCAGTCGGAGTTTCGTCGAGTTCATTCTACAGGATGAACGAGCTGTTGATCTACTAAATTGGTCGAAGAAGACATGGAGTCCGGACGAATTATACTGGGCGACTCTCCATCACACTTACTCAAATCCACACCTTCACACTCCTGGCGGATTCTCAGGTGAAACTGATTGCCTTTTAAAAGTTCGAAATGATTGAGTCGACGCCATAATGCCATTCACATCAAAACTTATCAGTTTCAACCTACTCCACCTACATTATTTTTAATTAGCAACAACTTCCATAGAGCTGGTACCTAATGCACAAAGCATGAACAAGCCTTAATCAGGTCACTACCCCGAGACAGAGAGACAGCCTAGGGTGGATAAACCCGCTGGAAAGGGTACGTCTTGAAAGGGGTACGTAACGAAATGACGTGATTGTGATTTGTGAGAACAAACAGACGAAGAGAAAGAGTCTGCCTTCATGGTTCTCTCACATATATCGCTCTTCGGAGTCACTTCTATTGATTGTAATTGTACCGGTAATTGTAATCGGAAATTTCTATAGCGCCTCTTGAAGAGACACCCCTCGGAGGATGAGCGTCTGAACTAATAACACAAAACCACGACCGAATTGAGGTTTTCAAGCGCGTATAGGAAAGGGCAAAGAAAGACCAAAAGAGCTGCAGTGTGTCTCCCCATACCTGGCTCTAGACACTCGCTTACCCGGGCTTATCCATCACTCGGGGTTCGCTGCATCAGCAGCCTAGTCAGTTCGTCACTCCTTTATTTCTGTGTTTTTTGTCTTCATGCTTTCTGTTCTAATGTTTTTGTTGCATTTGTTTATTTGAAACGAACTGAAACTGCGCCTCTGATTCGCATTTCTGTGTCTTGGCGCGCATTAAAAGAATAATAATAATAATAATAATAATAATAATTTTAATAATAATAATAATAATAATAATAATAATAATAAATAATGAGGGATTATATTTACCTCAGGCAAAAAATAATAACAGTAATAGTAACAGTAATAGTAATAGTAATTAATAATAATAATAATTTTTTAGCCCCGAGGTACTTATGATCTCTCAGGAAGTAAAAAATCATCTGGAAAGAAATAAAGAAAAATTGTATTCTGAGATGGCTAGTCTTCGCTAATGTCTCGCTCCTCAAAAATGCCCTTGAGGAGCCAGATATTAATAATTATAATTTAGTGGCCTAAGGTGCAAACAGGTAACAACCGTGTAAAATCAATCCGCAAGTAATAGACCTTGTCTGGAATGTCCTCGTCTTGTGTGCCCACTGTTTCTAGTGCCCATATTGCTTTAATGGTTTTGTTTGTTGATTTTCTATTGTCTGCGCCGCGCTGTCTGTGGTTTTTATCGTTATAGACCATACCTCCAGCTTGGCTCTGCGTCAAGTTTGACATCTGGCACGTTATTCTCATTTTACTATTACTTGTTTATTATTTTATAATTGGTTTATTATTAATTTATAATTTTATTATTAACATTATCATCATTATTATTTCATTTTTATATTTTATTGTTTTTTGTCCAAGATATTATATATTATGCTCCAGGACTTTAAAAATAAAGGTTTTTTGCTGGAATTGTTCTTATTATTATGCCCTATTATTTTTTTAAATTTTTATTATTATTATTATTATTATTGTTTTGTTGTTGTTGTTGTTCTTGTTGTTGTAATTATTGTAATTGTAATTGTAATTTGAGATTTTTAAAGCGCCTGTTAGAGGATAAACTCAACAGATGTGCTTCCGACACGAAACAGTAAAATCACTGTTGAACAGTACTGTCTTCAGGCGCCTTCGGAACACTGAGAGGGGGAGAGAACACTGAGAGGGGGAGAGAAGGAGCTCAAGTCGCAATTCTCGAGGGAGACGATTCCAGCAAGTGGGACCAACGTAGGCAAAGCTTCTGGACTGGGCCGCAGCGGTTCGCATGAGTGAGACAAACAGGAGATCTTGAGTGGCCGAGTGAAGGGTGGTACGGCCCGGCAACGAGGAGATCAAAGTATTATTATCGTTGTTGTTGTTCTCGTCGTTGTTATTGTTCTCGGAGCTGTTAATGTTGTTGCTTGTGTAGTTCTTGACGTTGCTGTTCTTTGTGAACCGACTGAGCAGAGAAATTCGATGAACGAAATGTTGTCGAGTTTCGCAGAAGTGCGAGTGATAAGTAGGCCTTACTAGCGGTGGACAATCTAGACCCCGCCTCACTTGTTAGGCCGAGTTATGAACTCCTGTATAATAAGCCCTTACGCCGGGGTTCACGGCCGAGCATGAGTCAAAAGTCAAAGGCCACGTGGACCTGAACGATGTTTGGGTTATGTATACGAGACACCAATTGATATCAGTGTGATCAGATTACAGACCTACTCAATGGTGTTTCATTTACACGCCTTAAGATAGGCTGAAACAATTTCAGTGATAACATTTCCAAGAATACTAAATGGATCTTAAAAGAAGCAGTTCTACTGTGTTGTGTTTTTAAGTCGGGAGTACCTCTGATGAGCGCTCTTGAAGAACCGCTAGCTATAAAAATACGCACTTACAAATTAAAAATACTGCACTTAACATTAGGCTAATAATTATACATTAGTAACATTGCCCTTCCTTAATTTAACTTGTCTAACCTGTGTCTATTTTAACATTACCCTACATTAGTGATCATGCCTTGCCTTGACTTATCTTGTCTAACGTGTCTGTTTCGTTTGCTCGGTTAGAATAAGAAGAGAGGCAAACCACGGGTATGAAGCGTTAGCGACTTCATTTTGTTAGCCTCGGCATATGATAATGGGTGGTCAGTCCTCTCCCTTCCTGTCTGATCTTCCCACCGACAGTGTATACGGTCAGTGTGTTCGTTTCACCCCGCCGAGTTGGCTGGGTGGTACTAGTGGCGCATTAATTTCAAAACATTTTGCTGTGATCTGGCGGGGATTTGTACCTCTGATCAGAAAGTACAGCACGCTAACCAATAGACTAACGCGCACATGGTTACCCGTTTAGACTTTAGTCAAAGTTGATTGTTTTCGTTGTACAGGTTACCCGAGCGACAAGCCTTGGCTGGCCGTTTACGCCAATTGGTACCAGAACTCCTGTCATGGTAAGATGGTGCGAGGTGTCTGCATCTTCGGCATCGGCGATTTGCCACTCCTTATTCCGCGAAGGGAATTCTTCGCCAACAAGTTATACCACAACTACGAACCGCTGGCCCTTGACTGTCTGTCCGCCTGGATACGGCAGAAGGAGATCTGTCCTCCTCCATTCGACTCCGACTACTACGAGTCTCTGCCCTTCATCAAACCGTCCTCGTAGTTTTCATTCCATTAGAAATGGCCTTCGTTAGGGCGCTCTTTGATCCAGATCTGTCGTTTAATGCGAAGAAGACTGTCATTTTTGGTAATGTAATGTATTGTGAATCACAGTGTGATGTCTCGTCGTCGAATTTCGCCGGTGCAGTCAGGGTGAAGACCAACGGTTGTTATAAGCAGCAAAGTCTTTGCTTAAACCCATACCAGGTTTATGTCATAGGGGTAATGTTATACCTTGGAGCTGTTTTAGCCTCAATATCCCCAAACGTTCTACGTTCATTACACATTCTCTTCTTCTTCCACACATAGCCATTAGGCTCCAACATTCCTGCAGGTTTACATACACAAAGGTATATACCTCGGAGCCATTTTGTCCCGATACGTTCTTTGTTTACATAATCATATGCAGTAGGTAATACTGCAACAACTACCGGAAGAAAAGCATGTGGACCGCATATATCTGAATGTTGGCGTATTCAGCATTTTGATGTTCTTGTGTTGAGTGTTCTTTTAACGGTCTTGGTATTACTGGGTATAGTTGGTATTATTATTATTATTAGTAGTAGTAGTAGCAGTAGTAGTGATAGTAGCAGTAGTGGTAGTAATATTAATAATAATAATTATTATTAATTATTGATATTATTACTACTAGATCTCTATGAGCTGCGATCGTTATGTACAAATGGTTTGATTAATAATTAGAGGTATGACGTTTACTAAGCACTTATGGACAGCAGAAGCGCTTTGATAGAATAAAGTGAATATATCAATAGAAATTTTTGGATTATGGTATGAAGTACACGGATATTACGGGGTCGTCCCGAATCCTCGAAATCCGAATTCCCGAAAACGCTGAAAGTACACAACAGCACGATTTCCCGAAAACAGTTTCATAGAAAGCGGTCGAATTCTCGAAAACTAGTATTGGCTATCTAATCGGCATTTGTATCCGAACGTATAGGATCTCAACATTTCCTCCACGTAATAACCTTCCATCCCGTTGTGTAGACATTGACTTTCAGGAAAAAGTCAAAATTCCGTCATATAAGCGTTATCTTCTCAATTTTCGGGAATTTGGGTCGCACAAAATCGATTTCATGGATGTGGTCGACATTCGTTTCGGGGATTCGGGATTCGCTACGCGCCCAAGTATAACTCTGCAGCATCTGAAGCACGTTTAAAGATCGACACGCTGTAGCTGACAACGTGGAAACAGTGATGTGATTATAAGCAAATGGCTAATTCCAGTTAGTTTCAAGGTTACCATTAGATGCCTCAAATGTCTGCTTAATAATTTGCAGTGTAGTAGAGAGAAGCGTTTCGACTATTATGTTCAGTACTTTAATCTAATCTAAGACGTTCTATAGCGCTACTATAATAATGTTTAAGGCATCAGTTGATGGTCACTGTTAAGCGAAATCATTGTCCAATCCATATTCTATGGCGAGTCCTGGTCGAAAAGCCAAGGGGGGATCCGGAAGAGACAGCCTGTGGAGGAAATGAAAGTTGTTAGTCCAGATCTGAAACCACATGAGACTTTGCCGAGCGAACATTTGCTTTAATGCTTCATCACTTTATCCCGTTGGTGTGCAGTTGAGACGAAAGCGCCATTTTGACCAGTGATCCTACTACCGCACAGATATGAATTTAATATGGCACATTCATGGTTATAACAAGCTGAAACTATAGGGAATTTGCATCAGAATAATGTGCTTACAGCCATACAAGAGAGACCAACAATGATTCATTCATAATTACAGGATACTTACTTCAGACAATTCCTGAGAACCAACGTTGTCCAAAGACTCTAAGAGGTGTCTTTCGCCCAGATAATCTGATATAATCTTAGACTTCTCTAGAGCCGTTATCATAATCCCCAAGGCATCAGTCGATGGTCACTTCAAGTCAAAATCGCAGTAACAAATCATAAACTGTTGCAGAAGCCTGGTCTAATTCCAATAGATTAGAGAAACTAGCAGCCAGCTACGAGTAAGCGAGTTGGTAGAGATGTGTCTTAAGTTCAGACCTGGATGACATTGGCAGATCGAACTGAACTGGAAGTGAATTCCAAAACTTTGGACCAGTTACAGAGATGGCTCGAAAGCCCAACACTGTCGGGGTTTAGGCTCAGCAAGAGTCACAGTGGCCATAGATCAAGTGCAATATACTGTGAGCATCGAATGTATATAGAACGGCTGAGTTAAATGTAGTACCTCGTGAACTATAAGGCCGATTTTGAAATGAATTCTTTGTTCAATGAGCAGCCTGTGCAATGTGTGTAATATTGGATTGATATGCTGATATCTGGGGGTCTTTGTCATGGCTCTGGCAAGAGTGTTTTGAACAACTTGAAGTTTGTTCAGATCTCTCTTAGCAAAACCAATAAGAAGTGAGTTACAGTAGTCAAGTTTGCTCGAAACCAATGAATTAGTTAATTGGATTAAAACAGTTTGATGCAAAAAGATCTTATTTTACGAATCTCACATATGTGAAATTGAGCTGATGTACATATAGCCTGAACATGATGGAATCTAACATCATGCCTAAATTGCATGCACAGTTAGTACAATTATTAAGTAAGCCACCAGCTGAACAGATGCAAGGTAATCAAATTTTATGGAGTTTTTGGCTTCTACCTAAGAGGAGAAATTCAGTTTTAGAAGGATTCAGAAGAAGTTTATTACTAGCAATCCAAGACTGAACATCATCAAAACAGAAACAAGAAATTGAAGGGCAGGATTCGATGTGGAGCCATCAAATGAAAGGAAGAGTTGGGTATCATCAGCATACTAATGATAGTCAAGAGAGCTATTGGTAAGTAGTGAACCGAGTTGAGTTGTATATGATGTCAGCTGGAGTGGGCCCTGTACAGAACCTTGTGAAATGCCACAATTCATGGGAGTAGGCACAGAAATGAGTTGCGGACTGACCGAGTATGGGGGTGCAGGTAAGATGCAAACCAATGGAGGTGCGACCAGAAAAACTAAAGCATGTTTGAGTTTGATACGGACTGACCGAGTAACAGGGGTGCAGGAAAGATGCAAACCAATGGAGGGCAGGACCAGAAAAACTAAAACATGTTTGATTTGGATATGCACTGACCGAGTACAGGGGTGCAGGTAAGACGCAAACCAATGGAGGGCAGGACCAGAAAGACCAAACCATGTTCGAGGTGATGATGGAGTGTGCCGTGATCAACAGTATCAAAAGCAGCAGAGAATGTAGTACTGCTAGACATCAAGTGAATCTTTTAGAGACGACAACAGTATTTTGCAAAGCTACTTAGAAGGAGCAAGTGAAGCAAACTATAGATTAGGATCTTGGTGGAATATTCTTCACCGAGAGTGTGCCAAATACGGGATAACATTTTTCAGCTCATTGATGAATACTGGTGCATATGATGGGATTTTCTTGGACATGTGTCTGGTTCAGTATTGGTTCATGGGTATAGTCAGATATATCAAAAGAACCCTATTGGGAGTAGTCTGCCTTTCTTTAGTGTAGAAGAGTTAAATAACTTGTGGACTTATATTATAAGTAGATATTATATTATTGGAAAAAGTGATCGAAGGCAGAATACCTTATGTCTTCTTTTGGTTCTCTGCCCGTCAGGCAGGTTCATACGTCCAATGGCGCCACTCTTCACGGTGCTGAGCATCTCTTTTCAGTCCGCTGTATCCATCCGTGATCATCCAGTCCAGCAACATCTGTCTAGGTCTTCCTCTTGTTTTTCGTCCCTCCATTCTTCCCTCGATAATAGTTCTTACGAGTGAGTCCCCTCTCATTATGTGGCCAATCCATTTCCTCTGTCGACTTCTAATTGTTCCCACCAAAGATCTTTCTTCTTCCACTCTTTGCAGTATCTCCTCATTGGTAATATGCTCCGTCCAGCTGACTCTCTCCATCCTGCGCCATATCCACATCTCAAATGCTTCCAATCTTCTGATGTCTTCCTTTCTCATAGTCCATGTTTCTGATCCATACAGAACCACGCTCCAAACCAAGGTTTTCACCAGTCGTTTTTTCAGGTTCCGATTTAGTTTCCCTCTCATTAGTTCCCTCCTTTTATAGAATGCGTCCTTTCCCATAGCTATTCTTCTTTTTATTTCAGCATGGCATTTCGCATCTTGTGTAACCACACTTCCCAGGTAGCAGAATTCCCCGACCTGTTCTATTTCTTCACCATTTATAGTGATCCTGACTGTCGTTATCTCTCTTTTACTTATCTTCATAACCTTTGTCTTTTTGATGTTTATTTTCATTTCATATTCTGTCGAGACAATATTCAGACGGTCCATCATTCTCTGTAGACCCTCCTGACTGCCCGCCAACATCGCCTGATCGTCTGCAAACCTCAGAGCATTCAGCAACCTGCCTCCCACCTTTATTCCCTCTGTCATGTCCTCCAATGCCTCTCTTATAAGTTCTTCAATGTATATGTTGAAAAGCAGTGGTGAAAGTGGACAACCTTGTCTCACTCCTCTACCTATTTTCCAGGCTCCGAGTATTCTCCTTCGATTCTTATCCTTACTTTCTGGCCCATGTGTTGTTTCTTATATAAGGAATTAACTGAATTGTCATTTTATTTAGGCAATTACATTAGCAATCAGGTTGAATACATTTGGCTGTTGTAAAAGACATCACTTTATTTAGGCAATAACATTAGTGATATTGTTGAAGTCATTTGGCTGTTGTGAAAGACATCCTTGTACATTAATCTCACACACAATCCTAGCCCGACTTATTGTTTCCCAATTCCTGTCTGCCATCCAAACTCCAAATACAATCCACCATGTATGAAGCTCTGAGTTTACAATTACTGTATAAAAATTTTAATATGTAGTGCCAGAAAGTCTGGCTATTTGATCAGTTACATGTGGCAGATTCGAATGCACATGCGTTTTTACCTCTGCATCTGGTACTCAAATCAGTGCATAATATGAGGGCAAGAAATTTTTGTCAAGCCATGTAAATGCAAGGAAAATCTGGGAGCACTCTTTTCTTGTTAAAGCTTCAGCAGCTGAGAAACATAACCTCCAAACCACATTATTTAAGACTGTTCTTGGCTGCATCACACCAGAATGATTTATTCCAAAAATGACCTGCTTTTCAAGCCTCTTCACTTTTGCACAGTAAACATTTAATTTTTGGTTTTTCTCCAGGATGAACTAGATTAAGTGAAGCAGATTTGGAATTCAAGTCCAAGTGACAAAGAAGTTAGCTCTGAGGCAGCTGCAGTGGATCCTCTTTTATCGTATGACCAAAAAGTGTTTGAAATGTGCTGCGGCAGTATGGATAATAATCAATGGATTTTCTGAAATGAAATTTCACAATTGCTTACACTATATATGTATATATGAATACAAGGACTGAAGTTCATAACACTGGCCAACACATAATTTGTTGCCTCAAATGTTAGAACTGTTTCTGGGTATATTTGACCTGCTGATTCCAGAAAAGGCACCAGTTTTCTCCCAGCAGGTCTAGTTTTCGAGATATAGAACATTATGCCATATACCAGTCCTTGCCTCTGCTCGCCCATAAAACATAAGGCTATAGCTATAATTATGTAGTGCTCAATTTATTATGTGATACACTAAATAAACATAATAATACAAATACTTAAAAGAAAATGGTAGTACCTGAAACTGTACTTATATGATACCAAACAGAACAAGTTTGTTATAAAAATTTCAAGTCATTCGACACCGAAGAAGCTCCTTTTGTACGATTTCCGAGTGTGGCATCTGCCGGAACAATCGCGCATAATATTCCAGCAATAGTCTGCCATCATGTGTGCATCCCATCTTCCTTGATATCGATTTTCCATTGTTTTGATGTCTTCGTGAAATCTTTCACCTTGCTCTTCGCTGAAGTCACCAAGATTCTCTGGAAAGCGATCTAAGTGACTGTGGAGATAATGGACTTTAATGCTCATGTTGCAGCCAAGCTTGTTGAAATGAAGAAGCATATCCTCTACTAGTTGTGCATAATTGTCTGCCTTCTTGTTGCCAAGAAAATTTTTAGTTACATGAACAAAGGAAGACCAGGCACAAGATTCGATTTCATTCACTGATGGTATGAAAAGTGGGTCATTCATAAGTTGCCTGATTTGTGGACCATCGAAGATTCCAGCCTTCAATTTTTCCATTGTAATTCCTGGTAACTTGTGTACTATGTATTCGAAGCATGAACCTTCTTTATTCAAAGCCCTGACAAATTGTTTCATCAGGCCTAGCTTTATATGTAGTGGTGGCAGTATGATCCTATCTCGTGCTACCAAAGATTCCTTGATTACATTTTGAGCTCCAACCACCATGTCTTTCCTCGAAGGCCAATCTTTTCTTGTCCAATGTTCATGCTTGGCTCTACTGTCCCAAAGACACAAAAAGCAGGGATACTTTGTGTAGCCACTTTGTTGACCAAGGAGGAAATTTACCATCTTCAAGTCTACACAAATTACCCATTGATGTTCTTTGTATTTTATCTTTTCCAGTACTAAAGAGATGGCATTGTACTATTCTTTCATCCTGGTGGAGTGACCGATTGGAATAGAACCAATTTTGTTGCCGTTATTTAAAAGCACACATTTCAGAACGTTTTGAACTGTCGATAAAAAGACGCCACTCATCTGGGCTGTAATCCGACAGACCAATTTTCTTCAATAAGTTGCTGATGTCATTACAGAATACTAGGTTGTTGTCTTCGGTAAAGAATGGCAGCAAATCCTTTTCTCTGTTTCTATCAATTGTAATTTTCGTTCCAGGCTGAAGTGCATTCTTTTCCTTTAGTCTGGACGCAAGCAATTCAGAGGACTCTTTGGAAAGATTTAAGTCCCTGATCAGATCACTCAACTCTTTTTGGTCAAAACGTTCACTGTGTGAAGTTGATTGGAAATCACTGTCACTGCCCCCACTTTCTTCACTTTCGTCATCTTGTCCGATATTGGACATGCAAGTGTGAGGTAGTTCGCGAAAAGGTGGAACTGGTACAATATCCGAATGCGGAACAGGTCTCCTGGCTGAAGGTATATCAGGGTAAGACAACTTGTGACGATTATTTCGATTGATGCCTATGATATTAACCATACAAAAGTAACAGTCGTCGAAGTGGTTTATCTGTTCACTCCAAACCATCGGTACACCAAATTTCAGGCAGCTTCTCTTTCCAACTGTCCAGTGGCGCAATTGTTCAATACAAGTTTTGCATACTGTATGAGGAGCCCATTGCTTATCTTGATCTCCAAGTTTGACACCAAAATAACCTACATATGCTCTTTTTACAAACTCAGAAATCGGTTTCCTGTTTGCTTTTAGTGTGTATTCCCCACAAATGTAGCAGAATATGTCTGGATGGTTAATGCAGCTCCGTCTGGAAGTAGCCATAACCTTAAGAATGTTTGCATCTGAAGAATTAAATGACTAACCTAAAAAATAGTAAGAACATGTAGTTATTTAATGCTCACATTCACAGATTGTTCTTGCGACCAACTCTTAATATGCCCTAAGACGACTGCGGCTGCTCTAGCTTTCAGGAGGCGGTTTATATAGGCTATAAATGCTGACTTCAGCATAATCTATTTACATAGTTCGAAACCATGAAACGCTGTATAAGCACAAATAAATTCTAAATGAGGCCATGAATTTAGTGCTGAGTAAGCTGTAGGCTACGGAATAGTTATTTCGTTGAATCAGCAATATCTCAGCACGCGGCAAGATATGCTGATTTTACATTATAAGGATGTAGGCATTATATGAATCATCAAGAATTATAATTAGCCATAAATAAAGCTTATTATGACATTTTAGATTTGTCAAAGACATCGTTTAAAGAGTGGACTGGGTTTTCTTTACAAAATCGACGATATCTCAGAAACTAGACCTGATGCACTCAATCCAATGACATTTTCTGAATCAGCGCCCAAAATTACCCCAAGAACAGGTCTAAAAACCGAAGGCAACAAGAAAAAAATTTTTTTCTGTTGGCCAGTGTAATTTATAGCAGTCGTAACAGAAAGCCAGAACAATGAACTCAGTATTCAGCTTCATTTATAACAGTATTATGCTGTAGTGTAACTTGTTTGTCTCTAAATTCACATCCGTTTGCCTCAACACATGCACATCCATAAAGCAGCCACCAATTTGTTGCAAGCATCTTGATCCTGTGACAAATCCAGGAGAGAGCGAGCACGATGAGATCAGTCTATACCTGTTTGGGGTGGCAGACCATAAAATACCTATAAGGACAGCTTATATTGGCATTTTTTGAGCTTCGAAGCGTTGTAATGATCAGCTATCTTTACTCTAGAAAAGCCTGTCCAGACTCGGATGCAAATATTTGATTACTTATACATTACTTTTGTTTTCCTCTTAAAAAATTTTGAACTGCTATATACGTTATTGTCCTCCATTTGGAAGTGATCTGGATCTGCCACTGCCTTGATCGACAAGTGATCAGCTGTAACCTTTAAACATGGCATGGAATGGCAATTACAATTGCTACATAGGAAATGAAAAGAGGACTGACCTAGAAGCAGTATCTTAAGTTTAATTCTGGCTTTGATAGGAGGCCAATGAAGAGTACCTCTCATATATTCAGAAATATGAGAATTTAGGTAGGTTGGTCACTAGACATGTGGCACAGTTCAGGACAGACTGAAGCTGATGGATACTGAAGTTTGGCACTCCCACAAGAACATACATAGACATGCACAATTACATACACACATACATACATACCGGTGCATACATAAAAACAATACTGTTGTTGTACTCACAAATTAAATTGCCAGGTACAAAGAAACTCCAGAGCTACTGCCCACTTTTACACAGTACACCACAATTGAATGGAATGGTTTCCAAGTGCTTACAAAAAGAGCCAAAGAAAGGTGAAGAAGCCTATGTCACCAGTACTTAGGTAAATTAATTCCAGAAAGATGGATTGACCATAGCAAAGATTCTATGCTGGACCATGAAAGTATCAAGCTGATGGGACAACCAGGTCACAATCTTGTGCACCAAAGCTAAGAAATTTCGCCAGAGCGGGATTTGATGAACTAATCTCAAAACTTGTATAGCACCACTGTCTTATTGCTCAAGGCATCAGTCTATGATTGCTACCAAGCAAAGTTGTATTGTAAGCTATGAAAACAAGGAACAGGAAAGGCATGCCTGCCTAGACCCGTCCTTTTCCGTGAAATGGTCAGATTAAGACAGAAGACCTGAGAGAGGCAGTTCTTGGGATTCAATATAGAGTGAAGATAGTGGTTCAAATGTAAATTCTTCTATAAATGTTCTGATACATGCATACAGTCTAGTCTGTTTTTGAACTGGACTTAAGCTCATTTATTTCACCTGCTACTCAGTTCTGCATTTTCAAATGGTCATGTGTTCTGCTGCTATGTGATACAACTAAAGTTATTTTTTAATTCATGCAGAACATGTTTGGCCACCCGCCAAAAACAATTAAGAGAAAGAAATGCAGACTAAGAGGTCAATGAACTGTAGGAGTTTGGAGATAGGGTGAAGCCAGATGACCTAAGATTTGGCAGAGGTTTGAGGTACATGGATAAGCTCTTTAGTCTGA
Source organism: Norana najaformis (assembly GCA_964023275.1). Taxonomy (NCBI): domain Eukaryota; kingdom Metazoa; phylum Annelida; class Clitellata; order Crassiclitellata; family Hormogastridae; genus Norana; species Norana najaformis. The sequence goes on from OZ029923.1 coordinate 28,219,700, forward strand.
TACCATCTATACAACTGTAAAATCAAGTGGTATCTTCTCTGATCTCATCTTGCTAAAGATGTATACAGATTTGGGCTTCGTCAGCAGTAAGGAATACGTATGTTTTGTGTGTATTAATGTATGTGTGTTTATATAAGTAGGTATATGTATGTATGTACATATCTATGTATTTCATACATAAATATGTGTGTATGTATTGTTACAGGGGCACGTGGGGAAGACAGGTTGGGTTAGGTCAGGAGGTGACACGTGCCCATGTAACATTCGGTTAGGAACACGTGAGCATGCACTTGTGTTGAAGGAGTGGTTGAAGGAGTGTTTGAGGGAGTGTTTAGAGGAGTGGTCGTCTCGTCGGGAGAGGAGAATGTATAAAAGAGTGAGTGTAAAGTTCTTGGGAGAGATTGCTGTGAGAAAGAGTTATGGGTCAGAGACTGTCGTGTTGGAGAAAGTTCGTTGAGTGGAAGTTGTTATTGCCGTTTTGAATTTGAGAATACAGAGTTTTAAACCAACGAACGTTGTATGCTGGTTGGGCCTATACCTCTACGAGCCTAATCGCTTTCCAGCATTCAACAGATGGGGGCTCGTCCGAAGCAAATTCGTCCGAGAGAGATTCATCCGAGTGAGGCTCGTCCGAGGCAAGTTCGTCCGAGAGAGATTCATCCGAGTGAGGCTCGTCCGAAGCAAATTTGTCCGAAAGAAACTCGTCCGCAAGAAATTCATCCGTGTGTGGGTCGCCGGGAGCAAATTCATCCGAATGACGGTTGTCGGGAGCAGGTTCGTTCGACAGAGGGTCGTCATGACGGTCAGCGATGAAGGAGCAACAAAGGGGCGTTGTTCAACCGGACGAGAACTCGCAGGAACGTGATAGTCGTGCGAGGCATTCTTCCGCCGAGTCAGAATCGTTTTCCGTCGTATGCAGTGGGTTTGGTCGGTCGGAGCCACGCAGTCAACCGTGTCGGCCGTTCTGTCCAGTTGGTGTCAAGCAGTCATCCGTGTCGTTCAGCTAAATACGACTTCAGTTCGAGTGGTGCGTTTCCGGAGCTGGTGGTTGCTTCCAGTTGTGTGCCGGGTCAAAGTCGTCGTCCGGTCTGTCACGTTTGGCCGGGTATGATGATGCCGAGGACGTTTCAGTCAAGTCGAAATTTTCCGACACCGAGAGGAGCTTTGCGGTTTAGGTTAAGTAATTCGAGGGGTATTGACATTTAAAGTTTGGATTGGTTAGTGATTTTAAATGTATAGATTGGACAGTTTTTAAATTCACTTTGTCTGTAAAAGAAAAAATATTGCATTGACTATAGCACTGGCCAACAGACAAATTTTCTTTTCTTGTTGCCTTCGGTTTTAGACCTGTTCTTGGGGTAATTTTGGGCGCTGATTCAGAAAATGTCATTGGATTGAGTGCATCAGGTCTAGTTTCTGAGATATCGTCGATTTTGTAAAGAAAACCCAGTCCACTCTTTAAACGATGTCTTTGGCAAAACTAATATGTCATAATAAGCTTTATTTATGGCTAATTATAATTCTTGCTGATTCATATAATGCCTACATCCTTATAATGTAAAATCAGCATATCTTGCCCCGTGCTGAGATATTGCTGATTCAACGAAATAACTATTCCGTAGCCTACAGCTTACTCAGCACTAAATTCATGGCCTCATTTAGAATTTATTTGTGCTTATACAGCGTTTCATGGTTTCGAACTATGTAAATAGATTATGCTGAAGTCAGCATTTATAGCCTATATAAACCGCCTCCTGAAAGCTAGAGCAGCCGCAGTCGTCTTAGGGCATATTAAGAGTTGGTCGCAAGAACAATCTGTGAATGTGAGCATTAAATAACTACATGTTCTTACTATTTTTTAGGTTAGTCATTTAATTCCTCAGATGCGAACATCCTTAAGGTTATGGCTACTTCCAGACGGAGCTGCATTAACCATCCAGACATATTCTGCTACATTTGTGGGGAATACACACTAAAAGCAAACAGGAAACCGATTTCTGAGTTTGTAAAAAGAACATATGTAGGTTATTTTGGTGTCAAACTTGGAGATTGTAGTGAAAAGTTGTAAAAACAATGAGGATTTTAGGGTTTTGCATATCGTAGATTGTATTACGTCGGGTAATTTAGCTATTGTTTTGTCTAATTAATTTGCATGGAACACTGGGGAACAGTTGGATGTAATTAACGAGAGGCGGATAGGACGCCCGTAGTTGACAGGTAGAAGTAAACGAGAGAGAGGGAGAGTGAGAGAATGAGAGAGAGAGAGAAAGAGAGAGAGAGAGAGAGAGAGAGAGAGAGAGAGAGAGAGAGGCAAGGCAGAGGGATGCTGATCGGATGGCGAAAAGGAGAAGTTGGGTGATTGACAGATGAAGGGGAAAGTTAAGGAAGGGTGCGAAGCGAAGGGGGCATTCGCTAAACAACGGTCGAAAGAGGCGTTAGGTTCCGGAGAACAGAAGAAAGATAATAAACCTGTATCTCTTAAACGGACCTCGCTAGACTAATAGGCCGATGCGAATCATAGACTCTGAGTTTGCTGAATTTGTTGTAAATACGGTGTAAATATTTGTAATATACGTGCGAAAGAAAGAATCGGTGTTGCGTCTGTGTACGGTCGGACTGATCCATTCACGAACCCGCGTGCTGTTAAAGGCCTAAAGTCCCCCGAAGATAAAGCCATATCAATAGCACCGCTCGCCACCATATCCTGAAAGGAGACTTGTGTTCGCCAGTGATCCATCGCATCGCAGGACCCACAAGCAAACACATTTCTTTCAGTACAGAGATCAAAATAAGCAATGGGCTCCTCATACAGTATGCAAAACTTGTATTGAACAATTGCGCCACTGGACAATTGGAAAGAGAAGCTGCCTGAAATTTGGTGTACCGATGGTTTGGAGGGAACAGATAAACCACTTCGACGACTGTTACTTTTGTATGGTTAATATCATAGGCGTCAATCGAAATAATCGTCACAAGTTGTCTTACCCTGATATACCTTCAGCCAGGAGACCTGTTCCGCATTCGGATATTGTACCAGTTCCACCTTTTCGCGAACTACCTCAGCTCTCAGACGATGACACTTGCATGTCCAATATCGGACAAGATGACGAAAGTGAAGAAAGTGGGGGCAGTGACAGTGATTTCCAATCAACTTCACACAGTGAACGTTTTGACCAAAAAGAGTTGAGTGATCTGATCAGGGACTTAAATCTTTCCAAAGAGTCCTCTGAATTGCTTGCGTCCAGACTAAAGGAAAAGAATGCACTTCAGCCTGGAACGAAAATTACAATTTATAGAAACAGAGAAAAGGATTTGCTGCCATTCTTTACCGAAGACAACAACCTAGTATTCTGTAATGACATCAGCAACTTATTGAAGAAAATTGGTCTGTCGGATTACAGCCCAGATGAGTGGCGTCTTTTTATCGAAAGTTCAAAACGTAGTCTGAAATGTGTGCTTTTAAATAACGGCAACAAATTTGGTTCTATTCCAATCGGTCACTCCACCAGGATGAAAGAAGAGTACAATGCCATCTCTTTAGTACTGGAAAAGATAAAATACAAAGAACATCAATGGGTAATTTGTGTAGACTTGAAGATGGTAAATTTCCTTCTTGGTCAACAAAGTGGCTGCACAAAGTATCCCTGTTTTTGTGTCTTTGGGACAGTAGAGCCAAGCATGAACATTGGACAAGAAAAGATTGGCCTTCGAGGAAAGACATGGTGGTTGGAGCTCAAAATGTAATCAAGGAATCTTTGGTGGCACGAGATAGGATCATACTGCCACCACTACATATAAAGCTAGGCCTGATGAAACAATTTGTCAGGGCTTTGAATAAAGAAGGTTCATGCTTCGAATACATAGTACACAAGTTACCAGGAATTACAATGGAAAAATTGAAGGCTGGAATCTTCGATGGTCCACAGATCAGGCAACTTATGAATGACCCACTTTTCATACCATCAATGAATGAAATCGAATCTTGTGCCTGGTCTTCCTTTGTTCTTGTAACTAAAAATTTTCTTGGCAACAAGAAGGCAGACAATTATGCACAACTAGTAGAGGATATGCTTCTTCATTTCAACAAGCTTGGCTGCAACATGAGCATTAAAGTCCATTATCTCCACAGTCACTTAGATCGCTTTCCAGAGAATCTTGGTGACTTCAGCGAAGAGCAAGGTGAAAGATTTCACGAAGACATCAAAACAATGGAAAATCGATATCAAGGAAGATGGGATGCACACATGATGGCAGACTATTGCTGGAATATTATGCGCGATTGTTCCGGCAGATGCCACACTCGGAAATCGTACAAAAGGAGCTTCTTCGGTGTCGAATGACTGGAAATTTTTATAACAAACTTGTTCTGTTTGGTATCATATAAGTACAGTTTCAGGTACTACCATTTTCTTTTAAGTATTTGTATTATTATGTTTATTTAGTGTATCACATAATAAATTGAGCACTACATAATTATAGCTATAGCCTTATGTTTTATGGGCGAGCAGAGGCAAGGACTGGTATATGGCATAATGTTCTATATCTCGAAAACTAGACCTGCTGGGAGAAAACTGGTGCCTTTTCTGGAATCAGCAGGTCAAATATACCCAGAAACAGTTCTAACATTTGAGGCAACAAATTATGTGTTGGCCAGTGTAGTTTATGAGAATTATTTTTGATAACTTATGAATTTTGCGGAAAATGTGATTTGATAGTCGTGTTGAGGGAAAGTAGTTGCTTGAAGCCTCTGGTACCTTATTGAGTTGCGATTTGGTGTCTCGGAGGTCCTAAGGTTAGTTATAACTTGTGTTGAGGTCGTTGACTGTGTGTCGGGTAAATTTTATTCGTTTTCAGGTATGTGTAGTGTTCGATTAAGGTATTCTTGCGAGGACTTCGTGTATTGTGTTTTTCATGACTCGTTTGGCTGTTGGATGTGATTAGATTTGTTCTATCAGGATGTATTGGTTGTTTGTTGGAGTTGATATTGTGTAGGTTTTGTGTGGATTATATTGATTCGTGTATTTTTCTGGTTTTCATTAGTCTCGGACTTTTATTTCCTTCATACCTGTGTTTTGGGGTGTTGTATACACGTTCCCTGTCTGTATGGCTATTTTTTGACCCGGTATTGGATGCGTTTTTTGCGGCTGTGTGTCTGCTTTTGAATGCTTGTTGCATTTTGTATGTTCTGAGATTTCTGACGACCAGTTTAGGTAACAGACTGTTAGTAGTTGGATTGATGTGTGCTATGTAGCTGATGATGGAAGGAATTGTGCAGTTAGGAATTGATTGGGTCATGAAGTGTTGTTGAGGCTAATTTTTGGATTAAGATTGATTTGCTTGCATAATTGTGTTTTATCGTGAGGATGTTTTAGCGGTCACCTGTTGGGTGCCCTTCTTTGTTGTTCGGGGGTATGTTACAGGGGCACGTGCGGAAGGCAGGTTGGGTTAGGTCAGAAGGTGACACGTGCCCATGTAACATTCGGTTAGGAACACGTGCGCATGCACTTATGTTGAAGGAGTGGTTGAAGGAGTGTTTGAGGGAGTGTTTAGAGGAGTGGTCGTCTCGTCGGGAGAGGAGAATGTATAAAAGAGTGAGTGGAAAGTTCTTGGGAGAGATTGCTGTGAGAAAGAGTTATGGGTCAGAGATTGTCGTGTTGGAGAAAGTTCGTTGAGTGGAAGTTGTTATTGCCGTTTTGAATTCGAGAATACAGAGTTTTAAACCAACGAACGTTGTATGCTGGTTGGGCCTATACCTCTACGAGCCTAATCGCTTTCCAGCATGCAACAGTATGTATGTGGGTGGTGTGGTATTTCTGAACTATTTCACTAACTTTCATCCATACCTGAATTAATCCGGCTCAATTTTGCTTAGAGCTTCATTGCTCCTGCCAGTAACACATCAACGAATGCTGCAATTCAGCTGATGAAAGTATACCTATGTTTGGGCATATATCCAGTTTCATTTGAGAGGAACTGCACTGGCTACATAAGCAACAAATCATCAAATCATTGAGTTCAACATATTAATGATTATGAATACATACATATCTTGCAGGCTGTGTCCCATTTTATACCTCAGGGCTATGCACTTCATCCATCCCTGGCCACAGTTTCTTAGCTCTACTGCACAAGATGTGATCTGGTTGTCCTCCCAGCTTGACACTTTAATGGTCCAGCATAGAATCTTCACTGTAATCAGTCCATCTTTCTGGAATTAATTTACCTAAGAACCAGCAACATGAGCTTCTTGGCCTTTCCTTACCTTTCTTGTAAGCACTTGAAAACCATTCCATTCAATTGTAGCTTAGTGTGTGTCAAGTAGGCAATGTCTCTGGAGTTTCTTTGAAAGTGTGTATCTGTATGTAAGTACCGGTATGTGTGTATGCATGTCTATGTATTTATGTATGTATGTATGTATCAAGTTGCTGCGTGATGATCCTACTTGACTATGGCTGCAATGATCAAGGTCTTCTAATGTATACATACGGCAACTAAGACTAAAATGAGTGATTGTGCCTTGAATCTCCAGTTTGTGTGCTTGGAGTAGTCTTCCTGTAGCCAAGAAGCCGAGAAGGTTTTTGTTTTTAAGAGACTTTTGGGATCCCATCTATCATCTACTACCAGTTACAATTTTCTGTTTACTATCTAACTCTGGTACCAGCTTTTGATTTTGTACGTAGTCCATTTATTATTTATTGTTGGACTCTTGTGCACACCGACACTTGACATTGTAAAGCACCCTTGAAGTAGCTTGTTACTGACGATGCTGTATAAAATGCTGTGATTACAGTTACAATTACAAATTACAATTACAAGGATGTAAGCATTTTTGAGTTGCCCATGCACTGAAGAACTCAATGTCCTTACTTAGGTCACCCTTTTCATCTGCTGTGCCTGGTTTCCTTGCGTTTCAATTTCTGCATCTCTGATTGTGGCTGCTTCGTTACATTGCTTGTTCTCTCCTGTATATGTGTTCAAGTTACTGCTCATTGCCAAATCTTGCAGAGACAGGTTGGCTGCTGGATTTACACAGGCATCAGCAGTGTGGTTTATTTTGAACTCAGCTCAAGCCCATTCATTTTATTATCTGGTTTCCAGTACTGAGTTTTCAAATCAGTCATATGTTCTGCTGCTATGTGACGCAGGTATCGTTATTTTCCACCCTAGGTTTAATGTAAATTCGTGTAGAACAACTTTGGCTATTTGCCAGAAACAAAGCAACAAAGCCTAAGCTGTGAATACTATCAACCAACTCCATGAGTGAGTCGCCCAATTTTAAGCATTTAAGACTTTCACACTTCTTAAGTTGCTGTAGAGTGCCCCGTGATTGAAATCGAGTTTTTGATGGGTTAAGGAGGAGTTTATTAGCCACTACCATCCAAGACAGGATCTCCTCAAAGACAACAACATCTGCACAGGTGAATGACAAGACAAATTGTCAAAAGAAACGCAAATCTGAGCGTCATAAGCATAAAAATGATATCCTAGAGAATGATTGTCCGGTAGTGTACCTGTGTATAGTGTAAAAAAGAGGATCAAACAGAGAACCCTGTAGAACAGCACAAGTCAAACAAAGTACTATATCAATAATTACCATTTGTATATACATAATTGAGTGGGTAGACTGAGATAAGTAACAGACTAATGCAGAGCAGGACCAGAAACCCCAAACCCAGATGTAATGGTTGGATCCAGAACATGAAAGAACTCCTTTAACAGAGATGTAGAAATAGTGTCAAGGAGACAAGTTTTGTCAGTTGAGGAGAAGATAAGTTGGAAAACCTCTGCAAGGGTTGTTGGCTGAAAGCACTGGATCACACGAAAAAATTTTTCGCCTCCTACTAGGCATATGTTATGTGTACTACACTAAATCGAATCTGCTGATTCCAAATCTGAAGTCAGATTTTGTGTAGCACGTCAGGATCTTAAGATATGCAGCATACATGCTAATAATTATGCAAACTCTTTACAGAACTAGTATTTCCTTATAACTGTGTAATTATGCAAACTCAGAGTATTCATAACAAGAAACAAAATGTTATTCTTTTATAACTTGAAATTAAAATATGTTTTAAAATGTAATATAAATATATGTATGTTACTCAGATGAAAGCATACATTTCGAAATGTTGTCTCTAGCTTAACTCTATACGAGTTCAAAAGTGCTTTAGACACTTGCTCTTGCGCTTGTGAGTGGCCGCTGTTGCCCGCTGCAGAAACCAGCAGTAATCGCCCACCATATTGGAATTGCACTGGCCCTGCTTCAAAGGTGGAGATGTCTTGATGGAATCTCTCTCCATGCTCATCGCTTACATCACCCAAGTTTGGTGGGAAAAATCCAGATGGGAATGTAAGAAATGTATTTTTAGTGACATCCGGCAGCCGAGTTGCTTATATGCTGTTAGCATGTTGCTAACGAGTTCAGCATAGTTCTCAGCTCGGTGATTCCCAAGGAAGTTTTGCACCACCAACGTACATGCATCCCAAGCGGCAAATTCCAGTGGGTTGAGCTTGGTTCTAAATACAGTATCACGCATTAGTTCGCGGATTTCTGGCCCAATAAAAATTCCCGCCTTCAGCTTAGCATCAGTTTTGACGGCTCCAAATTTATCTCTCAGATACTGGAAGCCTTGTCCTGTACGATCCATTGCCAATATGAAATTCCTGATGAGGCCCAGTTTAATGTGAAGTGGTGGTAAGTACACTTTCAATGGATCAACCAATGGTTCGTGTTGCACGTTGTGCCGACCAACAATGTGCTCAGATCTAGGAGGCCACAGTTTCACTTTGTAGTGGTTGCTGTCATCACGACTGTTCCACAAGCACAAAAAGCACATATGTTTTGTGTACCCCAGCTGTAGGCCTAGAATAAGTGCTACCACTTTGAGGTCCGCACAGATGTTCCATTTGTGGTCTGAATTGTTGATCACTTTCAAAATAGGTTTCATTGAATCATATGTCTCTTTGAGGCCTACAGCGTGGGCTATAGGAACAGACGGCTTTTCGTTACCATTGTGCACCAACACAGCTTTCAAGCTCGCTTGGCTGGAATCTATGAACAGTCTCCACTGATCAGGAACGTATTCGCAACCTAAATTCAGCATGAGACCGTTCACGTCAGTACAGAAACAGATATCATTTTCCAGTTTGTAATATGTAGCTAACTGTTTGTGACGATAACGGAAGTGTGATGTTGTGGTAGCTTTTTGAAGCAAGTTCCACTCCCCTAGTCTGGAGGCTAACAGTTCAGATTTCTCCTTTGACAAAGATAGGTCCCTCACCAGATCATCTAACTCACCTTGCCTTATCAAATGCGGCCTACCCTCTTCCAAATCTTGATCACTGGATTCATAAACAGTAACGTCATCTTCTGTATTACCATCAGAACTGCCCGTTTCATCAGCACCCGCAGCAGGCGGAAATGGTACTGGAATCTCTTCATCATGCGGCACTGGCTTTAGAGCGGACTCGCAATCAGGATAAACGATTTTAGACTTATTTTTCTTTGAAAATCCAGCAACTTTAGTAATGCAGAAATAACAGTCTGCATGATGATTTCTTGGCTCGCGCCACACCATAGGCACAGCAAACGGCATTGAATTCCTTTTGCCATTCAGCCACTGTGTAAGCCCAGAGTAGCACACGGTGCAGCAGACATAAGGTGCCCAACTTTTATCCTCGTCTCCGATTTGACATCCAAAATAATACTTGTAAGCAATCATCACTCTCTTAGTTAACTTCTTGCGCTGGTCACAAAGAGTATATTTACCACAAACATAGCAAAAATTGTCTGGATGGTTAACACAGCCTCGCCTATTCATTTCAAAATTAAATCTCACACACTAGCTACAGCTATATAAGAAAACTTCACCTTCGTTCTACGCAATCTCGCCTTATATACTGGTATTGATGCTGACGTCAGCTCGCTGACATGCCCAATCATGTCTAGCGCCTGCTGCAGGCTTGCTGTTAGGAATATTTCAGGCGACACTTGCAGGCATGCACGTATCACTGGCAGCAATCGTGGAGACACATACAACAGAATGTACAGACATAACCGAAAACGAGTCCTTACGTCATTACTTGAATGCATGCATAACTTAAAATCTAGACGTGCTGGGCAGATTCTGACTTCATATTTGGAATCAGTACATTTGAATCAATATAAGGCACTTGCATTACTTTCAGTAGCAAAATCGTTGTGATCCAGTGTAATCTACATCGGTTATTTTTTCGCGAGTTAGTTTGGATTTGAAGGTCTCCCGAGGTGGGAGTTGCTCCTCGTCGAACCGATGGTAGTCGTCTATGTATTCGTACGAGTAAATTACTTTACGGTGTAAAAGATCGAGCTATTCCACGTTTTTGATGGAGATGTTGGTAATCTGTAAGTCTGCTGGTGATATATTTTCCGCTAACTTGTCTAACGAGCTGTTCAAAAAATGGAGACTATCGATAAACTGTAACCGCCCCAGACCGAAAGTCATGTATTTTTCCATGTTGTTCGGAACGCAGCTGATTTTTTTATCCTTAACCGCTTCACAACGGCCTAACGCCTGCACGATGAGATGACTATCTTAGCCTCGCAAATTGTGAAAAAAGGCACTTTGCATTTGTCTGGGTAAATACGCAGTTTGAGATTGCAGGCGTTATGAGCAGCTCCACTATACTTATCGGTGATCGGGTAATGATCGCGAACTTTATCGTTGTCGTCCATCGTTTTATCACAGATGTAACATATAGTTGCCGCACGGAAAGCTTGACAGTCGGCCGATGTCATCACCATGTCTGCCTGATCGGTTAAACTGTGTTCGATAGTAACAAGTTCGTCTTGCAAATATAGCAAAAACTCTTCTACAGCGTTCTCACCTCGATAGAGTACAGGCGCATTTACGTGGCCGTCACAGCCAACTACCTTATAACAGAACCTGCAAGGTTTTTGCTTGGCGATGAGCCTGGTGTCACTTTCATCGGAATTCATAGCTGAACTTTCTACAGGTACATTCAACGCTTCGATATCGGCGTAGGTGATGTATGGGACTCGCATTTGTTAGTGGTGGTTTTGAAATTTGAGGATGTTTTTACCCTCTACACTCATTTCAATCTGCTACTGTATCTTACTAATGCCCTGATAGTTTATGATGTGACTAGCTGAAAGAGCTTCGGTGGAAAAGATGTAAAGGCATCGACGACATGGATGCAGCCTGTGTTTGTGGTGACTGTTTTTGTGTAGCATGCGAGCCAGACATAGTGTTGGTTTTCACCATTGACCAGTAATAGAAGATCGATGTTGTGGACTCTGGTCTCGGTAGAAATGCGGATCGGATATGGTCCGCCTTTAGATTTCCACCCAAAAATGCTTACAGCTATGGTCGGGTTTTAACATTCGAAACGGTCGATATCCGTCACCTTCACTGGAAAGACAATTTTTGCAAAGTCTAGCTCACCGAGGTGGTCTTGATACTTGGTTGGGCGTTCGGTGTGCTTTTCTGCTGGATAGTTTGCCGATTATATAGCCCACTCGAAACAGCGGTTATCTATGTTCTGCACGTTGACAACCGAGCGTGGGGGAATGTACGTCGGTGTGGGAAAGTGGCTTCTAGCTCTAAATGGCCAATACTTGGCAATGCCGAGGTCCAGCGCGACAACCCTCCGGTGTCTCCATCCTGACCTCTCATTAGTGTACTCTACAAGATGTTTGATCATCTCAGCTTTTGGCTGCTGTACACTACCCCGAATGTCGTTCGCGTTGAGAACTGGCGTGGCTGCACTTCGAAAGTAATCTGTTGTGGTGATGGTGTCGGGAGCCACGTTCTCATCATATATTTGGCCGGCGGTTAACACCATTTTCTCCAGCTCGACCGTTAGTATTTGCCTATGCTTATGGCCTCCTCTTCTGGTCAACTCCTATTGGAGCTGAGCCTCGATACCCGGCGCCATGGCACTCAAGAACACCAACGCATCTCCTTCCAGCTTGTGGTTAGGAGCTACTTCCGCACGGTAGTCTCTCAGAAGCTGATTTTCTAGCTCTTTGTGTAATACAAACCGTGGGAGACCTTCTATGGTGTTACTTTTTTCTTAGATTTTCAGAAGTTCGTCAAAGATTTTTCTTATATTGACCACCTCGCCTTTTCTCTAAATAGATTTTTCAGAAGTTCGTCAAAGATTTTTTCTTATATTAGATTATTAAAAAATCGTCAAGAATTTTTTTATAATACAAAATCGTAATTTTTTAAATTTGAAATCCGTTCCTCTAAGCCTTTCTGAGATCTAAGGAGGTTACTAAAGAATACTCTGTAGTAACCTTCCTCAGATTAGAGGGGGCTAAGTAAGTGTAAGCTGAGCAAAAACCACATGTGGAAGCCTTCCTGAGATTGAAGGAGGCTTATTCAGTACAAAGTGCAAAAAGGTCAACTGGATCAAAAGCGACCTTTTACATCTACTTAACGACATCTTTTGGCATCCTACTTTATCGGAGGTTTGGACTGTCACCACCTGAGAACAGCAGTGGCGGAGTTATCTGGCGATTGTAGTAGCTCCTCAGTGTAACGACATCTTATGGCATCAGAAGCCGTTGACGTGGCCCACCTCCTTTATCTAGGCTTGGGACTGGCACTACACCCAATCAGGGCAGTGGCGAACCTGGCGATTAAACGAAAATGACTTATAAATAATATATATTCTTAAACGATTTAAAGGTGTCCAAACAGATATTCATATGTGCTGAAAAGCGGGTGTTTAGCGACAGCTTGTGACTGTCCTGGCCTTTTGCGTTTCCTTAACTTTGCACACAGTCGAGGAAGACAGACAAATACATGAATGGACAATGTGAGGGAAGATCTGGAAATCAAAGGATTGGACGTGAGAACTGCCATTCATACAATCAAGGATAGAACTAATTGGAAGCGTCTTGTTCAAACCTCATCGTCGGCACACGCCTGACGGAAGAAGAAGAAGAAGAAGGAGAACTTTGCACAGAAACCCACATCCTGTTCAGTGCCAAACATTTGGTTATTTCTTGTAACCTAGCAATTGTCAGTAGTATCTCTTTAACGACGTAAGTCGTAACAAAGATGATCCTCCTCCTTCTCCCAATCCTCTTCTTCCATCATTATCTTGGTTTCCTACTGGAACCACCCCATTAAAGATAGAACTTTACAACCCTTTCTAAGCATGCAGTGGCCCCTCCTTGTTTAACGATATTTTGTGGCATCAAAAGCGTCGATTGGAAAAAATTTGTACGTTTTTGACCGTAGCTTAACTGCTATCTAAACGGCAATTAAGTGCAATTAACAAAATATAGCGTCGATCAAAAGCTTTTGTGTGTACATGCGTCTATGTAATTTTTACGTTTTGTTTGCTTTTAGACTGTCAATCCAGAGCTCTGGGATTCAGACTCGCGCCAGGGCTGAGTTTTCGAGATTTGTCCCACTTGCTCCCCTTAACGAACTGGACTATAAAATTAGTACTCCAATTGTACACTGTCAGTGGGAACACAAAGAAGTGGCATTACCACCAGGCCTCATACGCCGAGGCTAAAAGGTTACACTTCGTACACATGACTGTTGTAGGTTTTCAGGCGTTTATAAAATTCTAAAACCTACAAATCGTAACAACCATCTTGCACGATTCTCTCTTCAAAAAATTGCCGTTTACGTCGGCCTTAGCCAACGTACAATGAGTCAACGATATCTTCTGAAAATCGCAGCATATGGAACTCGTTCCTTACGTAAGACTCTATTCAAGCTTCATCTATGGCGACCGGCATCTTCACGGCCTGGATTATCGTCTCCCTCCTGCCATTCTCAGCCTACACCTCTGGACTCTGCTCCGTCGCCTACCTCTCGGCTGCCCTCAGACCTGGATGGCAGTGATGGACTTTGACTTGGGACACTGAACGCTCGGTCACTGGGAAATAAGTTTATGGAGATCGCTAACTCTATCTCTCAGCATAATCTGGATATACTCGTCGTCACGGAGTCTTGGCACTTCTCTTCCTCTGATGTTCCGGTTCGACGCGCTGCTCCTCTGGGCTACCTATTCCTCGACGCTCCTCGCCCGGTTGATCCCTCACGTGATTCGCATCCTCTTGCGCAAAATCATGGTGGCATTGTAGTCTACCATCGAGAACATTTTTGGGTCAAAAAGATCCCTCTTCCTCTCCCTGTTTCCACGTTCGAAGCATTATGCCTCTCCTGCGCCACGACCCGTGGTCCAGTCACCGTTCTTGCCTTCTACCGGCCAGGCTCCTCTCCTGTTACGTCGACCTTCTACACCGAGTTCTCCTCGCTTCTGGAAGTCTTCGCCACCTTCAACTGCCAGCTAATCATAACCGGGGACCTGAACATACACCTCGAGAACCCAGATCTTCCAGAGTCTGTCCGCTTCAACGATCTGCTTTTCCAATTTGGCTTCATTCAGCATGTCGCTGAATCTACTCATGTGCTGGGAGGCTGGCTTGATGTCATTATCACCCGCGATGACTAACATCTCAGATGTTACAGTAGAACATCCAGCTCTCTCAGATCATGGACTTCTTCTATACAAGGTTCCTTTTCTATGTACCCAGCCAACATACACGCTTCGGCTTGTACGTGGTTGGAACAACTTGGACCGTGAGGCATTCCGTGCTGGTCTGAACAATAGTCCTCTGTGCGGAGACCTCTCCTCCCTCGCTGGTCGCTCGTCTGTAGAGCTCTTTTTGCTCTCTTTGACTCTTCAGTTCGCCTCCTCATCGATGACCTCCTTCCGCTTCGTCCGCAGCGGGCCCGTCGGAGACCGTTAGCACCTTGGTTTGACCGATCCTGCCGTACTTTACGTCGTGATGTCAGGCGGCACGAGCGAAGGTATCGACGAACACGTGATCCTGCCTCGTCTCGACTGGATCCACCATCTTCGCTTAATGCACCGGAAGTTTCGAGCCAAAGAAATGGCATACTGGGAGTCATTGATTGAGCGGGAGAGGAGCAATCCGCGTCGGCTCTGGTCTTCGCTCTCCGGTGTCCTCGGCCGTTCTACCGCTTCTAACTCTCCGGCCCAGCCTCCGTTCACAGCGAACGACTACCACGACTACATGCGCGGGAAGATCGACTCGATCCGCCAATCCACTGATGGTTCTCCTCCTCCTTCCTTTCCTCCTACGTCATCTAGGCTTTCATGCTGGAAGCCTCTGCCTTTGGACGTCCTTCGTCGGCTCCTGCTGGAGTCACCTGCTAAGACCTGTGAACTGGACTTATTACCACCATTTTTAAACGAGGATTTTATAGATGACTTAATTCCGTTCTTACACTTGCTATGTAATACCTCCCTGGGTCAGGGTTCACTCCCGGCTTCTCACAAACGTGCTGTAGTCTTTCCCACTCTCAAGCGCCAAGGGCTTGATCCCAATGATATATCTAACTACCGACCTATCTCTAACCTTTCCTTCCTCTCTAAGCTTCTTGAAAGATGTGTGTCCGTCCAACTGGTTGACTACCTTGAATCTAACTCCCTCATGCCTCCTCTTCAATCCGTATTTAGGAAGTTCCACTCTACTGAATCACTTATTACACGTCTCCTGGCCGACGTCTGTGGAGCTTTTGACCGTGGACATGTTACTCTTCTTGCCCTCTATGATGTTAGTGCTGCTTTTGACACTGTGGATCACTCTATCCTTTTGGAGCGTCTAGAAAAATCTTTTGGCATTACTGATACGGCCCTTCTTTGGTTTCAGTCATTTCTCTCAGACAGCTCTCATTCTGTTATCTTTGGGCCTACACGTTCCGCCTGGTCCTTTATACCTTTTGGCCTTCCTCAGGGTTCTGTTCTGGCCCCTCTTCTCTACATTCCGTACACTGCCGACCTGGCACGGGTTCTCCTTCCCATGGGTGTTGCTGTCCATCAGTATGCAGGCGACACTCAGGCCTTCGTTCATGGCCCAGCGGAAGCGGCTTCCTCTCTGGTTGAGAGTATTCTTGATGCAACATCTGCCCTTGGTCTCTGGATGTCCTCTAATCGCCTCCGACTGAACTCTGCTAAGAACCAGTTCATCTGCCTTGGTGGTCGTGCTCAGCTTGCTAAGATTGATTCATCATCCTTACGCCAGAGGTTTCCGGACATTCTATTCTGTTCCAAAGTCCGTGATCTTGGGGTTGTTCTGGACCGGGAACTCTCCTTGACCGATCATGTTAACAGTGTCTCCCGCTCATGCTATTACCACCTTCGTCAGCTTCGTACCATCCGCCGCTCCCTCTCCTTTCATGCCGTTACTACTCTAATTCATGCCCTTATCTGTACCAGGGTGGACTTTGGTAACGCTATCTTTGCTGGACTCTCACTTGCCTATATTTCCAAGCTTCAGTCTGTTCTCAATGCTGCTGCCCGTCATATTGGAGGCGTCCCCAGGTATGGCCATATAACTTCCTTTATACGGGACACTCTACACTGGCTTCCCATTCAACAGCGTATCCAGTTCAAGATCCTAACGCTTATGCGTAATTGTCTCGTTGGCTCTGCTCCATCGAATCTTAGGGACTTCTGCATTTCGATCTCCTTGGTTCCATATGGAACTCATGGGGTTCATTTGAGTAATCGGTTTTACCAGAATTCTAAGTTAAATCAAGCCTGCCAACTATAGCGAGTAACGACAACGACGTGTGTGATCTGTTGGCCATTACTCTGCCCTGCACGAAAGAATGAGTGACTTTTCATAAGACTTTCTTGTCCGAGGAACTCAGAAACCACTGTAAGTTGTCTCAGATTAATGGCCGTAATTCTAGAGTTGCGAGATGTATTATTGTGGCGAAGACAGTAAGGAAGGCATAGAGATAGGGAACGACTATTGCTGGTAAAGGAACAAACCTTGTCCTGAGCAAAGGCCGTCCTCACTACGTTGCCCATCCGGCGACCGTGAAAGAGCCAGGGTAGGATCCCCAGATAGAGCTTAACAGCGTTGCCTCCACTAAGGATGCGGGCAATCCTGAATCTTCCTTGGAGACAACGGCTGGGATGGCACAAAAAGTCCATTATAGCCTATAACAAAAGTAGAAGGGGTACCGATGTGGGTGGCTCAGGGCACAGAATTGGGTAGGAGTTACCCACTCCACCAAGTAACATACAAATCGCGTGTTTTGCAAAGAGCTGATTCACATCTTACGACTGTCATTGCCGTTAGCATCTACCTTGGTCTACACTGGACAATTTGACAATTCACACACACACAAATAAATATTGTTACATTTAAAAGCCTAGGGAACTTTTAAAAGAACATAAGCATCAGAATTTGGTTAAAAGTATTTGTTTCTATATACACTATTTACAGATTCTATTTACAGAAAACACAATTCAAACCTCCATGAGGTGTCAAACGTAGTCACACAACAAAAGACGACATCAATAAACGAGAACGTGCCACAACAAAACGTCTCAAAAGGTCTCATAGACCCAACACAACACAACGGTTCCCATGAACCAAATCCAAAATGTCCTAGCAGACCGAAGACAGCAAACGTTCTGCCTCAATCTCTCTCTACGCCGCTAGAGGTCGTCTTGTTCTCGCGTTAAGTTGACACTCCTCTGACTCTCATACTCTGCTCAAACGTGACATTTAACACATCCCCCAATCAAAAAAGAGGTGACCGACAACACAATACTATAAACCTTAATTATACCTTAACTATACTTCTGAAAATATTTGAACGAAACAAGAACACTGAAGAATCAGTCCTAACTCAGTACAAAAATATCGAATAACAGTGTGTGACAATAGAGTCAAATTTTGAATTGAACAAATGACAGAGATAACTAAAGAAAAAGTCGTTCATCAGGACAGTCCGACAAGAACTTATAATATGTGGACATCGGAAGGACGACTTAGAATGTCAGGCAAGAGATTAAACTTTCCCATATGGTGTTTAATGTCCAGTGAGTACTGTTGCAACTCAAGACTCCATCTAAGTAGTTTCTGGTTTGAGTTGGCCATTCTGTTAAGGAACTGTAACGGGCTGTGGTCTGTATAGACCGTTACAGGCGCCGACCCAAGTACATACTGAAGGCGCGCACCGCCAAGAGTAAAGGGAGCGCCTCCTTCTCGATCGTGGAGTATCGGCGTTCGTGCAACTTCAACTTACCGCTGAGATAACAGATCGGATGCTTGACGTCCTCCACAACCTGAAATAAACAGCCTCCCACACAACATTGTGAAGCATCAACCGCCACACAAAACGGTAAAACCAAAATCAGGTGGTCGTAAAATTGGACGAGAAGCTAACCTGGATTTCAGATCCACAAATGCTTTCTCAGCCTCAGGCAACCAATGAAAAGGCTGACCCTTTTTAACAATTTAGTCAAAGCAAGTGTTTTTTCGGAATAGTGTGGCAAGTATCGTCTATAATATCCTGCCAAACCTAAGAAGGATTGAACCTGCTTTTTATTTGTAGGCCGAGGGAAACTCAAAAGAACTTCGACCTTCTGAGTTCGAGGCTGAATCGCATTTAACCCAATATAATGCCCCAAGAAGTCCAATTCAGCATTGGCAAGTTCAACCTTAACTTAGCATCAGAAATTCTCTGTAGCACTTGTTGAATATGATCAAGATGTTCAGGCCAAGAACAACTAAAAATAAATAGGTCATCCATATACGCATCACAAAATGATTCAAACTTATGAAAGAAATTCCTAACCACTCGAGAAAATGTCGCTGGTGCATTTCGCAATCCAAAAGCCATATATTTCCGTTGAAAATGACCGCGAGGTGTTACAAAACCAGTCAGGGGAACAGATTCCTTATCCAAAGGAATCTGCCAATACCCTTTTGTCATATCTAATTTCGTTAAGAATTTTGCATTTCCAACTTTATCAAGCAATGCCTCAACTCTGGGCACGGGAAAAGAATCAGGTACGGTAACCCAATTCAATTTACGAAAATCAGTGCACAACCGTCCTGACCGATCCGATTTCTGGGCAATCACAATAGGAGCAGCCCAAGGACTTATAGCCTCCTCAACAATACCCAACTTTATGAGTTCCTCAGTTTCCCGATTCACCTTTTCCGGTTTCTCAGGGTGTAACCGGTACGGATTTTGACGAACAGGACGAACTTCAGGAACCAGCTTAATGCGATGCACTATCAAATCACTTTTACCCGGTGTATCACTGAAAACAAGTTTAAACTTCTGCAACAACTTAAGTAGTTCATTGCTTTGTATAGAATCCAAATGAGAAGTTGATACAAGGTCTGCAAACTCAGTGTTTATATGATCACCTTTGACATTGTCCTCATTAACATAAGAGACAACATTTAAACCTAGCACATTCGTATCATGAGCATTAAAACGTTTCATTAAATTGCATGACAAACTCGCTTAGATTTACGTCTTTTAGGTGTAGCAATCAAGTAATCCACAGGCCCTAATTGTTCTAGTACAGTATAAGGTCCACTGTATTTAGCCTGCAAGGGCTTCCCAATTAAAGGTAACACCAACAACACCTGCTCGCCTGGCTGAAAAGTGACCACCTTAGCATGCTTATCGTACCATTCCTTTGACTTAGTATGAGCAACTAGTTCATTGCTATTAGCCAAGCTCACCGATGTACAAATCCTTTCACGCAAGTCCAAGACAAAATCAATCAAATTCGATTTAGATTCAGTATCTAACATATCTTCATGCAACCAACTAGACTTAATTAAATCCAAAGGTCCTTTTACATTTCTACCAAAAGGAAGATCAAATGCAGAGAATCCCAGACCCTGAACGGGAACTTCGCGATATGCAAAAAGCACCCACGGTAAAATTTCATCCCATGATCCAGGGAAATCCTCAGCAATTGCCTTAAGCATATCCTTAAGCGTGCGATGAAACCTTTCACATAAGCCATTCGTTTGAGGATGATAAGGACTGGTTTTAATATGTACAATTTGACATTCATTCAGAAATATCTGCATTAGATCAGACATGAAATCAGTTCCACAATCCGACAGAATTTCTTGAGGAAATCCGAAAGTAGTAAACACATTAATCAAGGCTTTGGCTACATCCAAAGCGTTATGATTTTTTAACGGATAAGCCATCGGATAATGAGTATCCATATCCATAACAGTCAAAATAAATCTATTTCTGGATCTATCGCATACTGTCAGTGGCCCGACTACGTCCAAAGCTAACCTTACAAATGCTTCATGAATAACTGGTAAGTTAATCAAAGGGGCACGAACCACTTTCTGTCCCTTACCCAACCTTTGACAAATGTCACAAGTACGACAGTAATTCTTTACGGATTGAAAAATTCCAGGCCACCAAAAATGTCTCATCAAACGATCTAAAGTCTTTTGAGTACCCAAATGACCACTCGACGGAATATCATGTGCAACATACAGTAATTTTCCCCTCAATTGAGATAGCACCACAATTTGAGTGAAAAACCACAATTTGAGTGAAACCCATCCGGAGTAAAACGATCCCTCCAATGTCGCACAAGTAACCCCTTTCTAATAGAGTAAAAATTACGCTCCGAACGTTGGCTGTCTTCAGTTACAACAAGTTTAAACAAGGGTTGTAATTCATTATCAGACATTTACAACTTAATCAACTCCTGACGAGAAACTATGTTGTTGATGTGGGCCACATTAGTCTGAGATTCCTCGAACAATTTAGCCAACATTAAATCATCCAACTCTGAAGTTTGCATCTGAGTACTGACAATCCCTTTATCTCGACCATTAAAATTGTCCATTTCAGACCGAGCCTGGGCCCTTGTCGTAATTCCGGCGTCAAGAGGTGTCAGCTACCCCAAGATTATTACCGATTAAGAAATGAATGCCTGTAGGTAGTTGTTCAATTAGCCCACAGAGCATTTTACCTGTACCAAAATCGTTTTGCACCTGAACTTCAACCAATGGGACTTGTAAGATAGCCCCTGTGATTCGTTCAATTAGCCGATTTTCATCTGTATCACAGTACTCAGTTGAATCTAACAATTCTTTACTTACGAGACTCTGAAGAGCACCCGAATCTTGTATTAATACAACATTACGTTGTTTATCCTCAGAAGAACATAAAATATCATTGGAACAGAACTGCAAATATCGCCTGTCAACTGTATATTCGTGACCTAACGCCGACAATCCTTTCTGGGTTGTTTTAAGCTCCGTGACCAATTCCACTGGTCTGGGGCAGTTTGCTCTTCTTTTGCCTGGTTTTTTAATTTCAGCTTTAAGCATGAAGAAATAGCATGACCCAGTTCTTTGCAATAATAGCAACGAATTTGAGCCCCAAAGTCACGTTTATTTTTTCCATCTTGACAAAAACAAAATTGATTTCCCGCCTCCTTTTTTGTGATTGCACTTTTGGACCAAACATTGAAAATTTTTTGGTGTCCCGATACCGAGAGTCCATGACTTTCTCAGCAGGGAAGGGCTTGTACAAAACAGCGTACTCGTCTGCCAATTTTGCGGCCTCCATTAGGGTTTTCGGCTTTTTGTCAATTATCTACCTGTACAATTCGTTTGTTAAGCAAGTAACAAACTGTTCCAGCTTAAACACTTCTAAAACCTTATCTAAGTTATCTAATGCTTCCTCACCTTCCAACCAACGCTGAAATGGTAGCATAAGCCTAAACGCAAAATTAGAGTATGTTTCCATGTTGCCCTTAGCCATCGACCGAAACCTTTTTCTGTAATACTCCGGGACTTTAGAATAAGCAGTAAGGAGCGCTTGCTTTAATATATCATAGTCCTTACACTCATCTATAGACAGTTCGGAAAAACCTTTTTGGGCCTTTCCGGTTAATTGCGTGTGTAGTAAAGCCGTCCATTTCACCTTAGGGAAGTTATGTATCGTCATGGCTTTCTCAAAAGACAGGAGATAATGTTCAATATCATGCTCCTCAAACCTCGGAACCAATTTTACTGCAGACGCTATCTTAAATGTATCAGTTTCTCGGACCCGGCCAGTTTCTGTTTCCGTGCCCTCCAAACGTCTCAGTTCTAAATCGTATTGTCTCTGTTTTTCCTCCATTTCAGCCAATAATTTTCTTTCTTCCAACTCTAACTTTCTTTCCTCTGCCTCAGCCTTTCTAGCTTCAGTCTCAGCTTTTAGCCTTCTGTCTTCAGCCGCAGCTTTTAGCCTTTTGTCTTCAGCTTCTGCCTGTAACTTTCTATCTTCCAAGCGCATTCTTTCTTCAACTTCAACTTTTCTTGCTTCACTCTCAGCTTTTAATTCAAGTTTAGCCAACTCAAATTCTCTCTCTGCTCTTTTCTGTTGCCTTTCCGCCTCTTCTTTTTGGGCCTTAATTTCCATTTCTTCAATTCTAGGCGCACATCCTCCATATCCACTTTTTCCGAGGATAGTATTTTTTGGACAAAGCTTTTTGTAATTGCATTTTACTCAATCCCTTTGTCTCGTGGCCCAATTTTCCAACTCCTCCCTCAATTCCTCGGCCGACATTTCAAAAACATCGTCCAGAGTTATCTGCTTAGCAGCGCCCGGCGACTCCATTTTTGAACTAATTTTGTATTCCAACGTACAGCAATTGACAGGACAATTAAACCGGACACAAAACTTTAAACCCAAATTTCTGCAACCCAATTTCAGGTGACAAAATTTAGCGAAAAGAACTATTTTTACAAATTTTAAGGACGGGCCCCCATTTGTTACATTTAAAAGCCTAGGGAACTTTTAAAAGAACATAAGCATCAGAATTTGATTAAAAGTATTTGTTTCTATATACAGTATTTACAGATGCTATATACATAAAACACAATTCAAACCACCATGAGGTGTCAAACGTAGTCACACAACAAAAGACGACATCAACAAACGAGAACGTGCCACAACAAAACGTCTCAAAAGGTATCATAGACCCAACACAACACAACGGTTCCCATGAACCAAAACCAAAACGTCCTAACAGACCGAAGACAGCAAAAGTTCTGTCTCAATCTCTCTCTACGCCGCTAGAGTTCGTCTTGTTCTCGCGTTAAGTTGACACTCCTCTGACTCTCATACTCTGCTCGAAAGTGACATGTAACAATATATAATATATTAGGTGGATTCGGCCTTGCATGCTCTGCTGAACTTTTCTATCTATAGGTGCTCATCGTGATTTGCCTTTAAGGT
Organism: Norana najaformis; assembly: GCA_964023275.1. Taxonomy (NCBI): domain Eukaryota; kingdom Metazoa; phylum Annelida; class Clitellata; order Crassiclitellata; family Hormogastridae; genus Norana; species Norana najaformis. The sequence continues at coordinate 28,242,790 of OZ029923.1, forward strand.
GTGCATGAAACTTAACCAAATTTGAAATGAAGCATGCTCGCAGTACCAAATTTCCATAGATGTTTCCATGTAGTCAGGCCTCAAGCACAGGTACGAGTACAAGTACTTAGGTCTCAAGTACGAGTACAAATACTAAGGTTATAATGCAAGGGCAAATGACCACTGCAAGAATATGAAGATAGTTGTTAACAATTAAGACTAAATCAACCATGTACATTCACTGATCATGTTATAAGACATATGCACTCATTTAGAATTGCTCTTGAGAAAGATTAGCGATGCGAGAATATTGTCACTCATGTATGATCGATGTGGTTTTAATAATAAACCCCCAAAACTGAACATCCGTTCGACAGGTGCAGATGCAGATACATTCAATACTCTAAGCGCTGGTTCTTATAGTTTATCTAGAATAGTTTTGTTGCATTTCCAGAAGTCCAAACAATCGCCTTCATCAAAGTCACCATGTCTTTTGATATTCAAAAATGTTGTTAACTGCGACTGTGGCGAATCTGTGGCCACAAGTATGTCTGTTTCAAAAGAGGCAGGAGTAGCTATGACACGCTTTAGGCCGCAACGATGTGCTGCGCTTATGTGCACAGTTTGACTGCAAGGTTTAGCTGTAGAAAATTTATAGAAATTAATTTTTATTAAATTTGAGCTAAATCTAATAATAGTTTAATAATTAAGCCAAGCACTCTTTTTAGTTTTGTTTCTAGTAAAATAATGAACATAAAAGAGTCCCATTGTTTATTGGTTCTTAAATGTTCTTTATATGGCCCGTAATCGGTGACGTTAAGACACCTTTATTTCTGTGTTCTCGACAAGACACAGAGCATATGAATTGAACAAAGGTTGTCGTGTGGTGCGCAGCTTTTGTCGTGAAGGATGGTTGCGATCCTTCACATAGCCTATACGAGTCAAAGCATTCTTGATATCATTTGGTCAGTGACATCAGTGCGTTCTCTATAGAGCAAACGCATTCTTATGCAAATATACGGACGAGGGTGATGTCCGAAAAAGCCCGTGTCCGATACAGTCCCGATTACGATACAAATATACGGACGTGAAAGGAGTCCGGGAAAGGCTAATCAGTGCGCTGCATCGTCACAGCCGAAACTAAACGCTCTGATTCCTGGTCGACTCCGCGGATCCAACAAGGCGGGGACCCACCATGTTGTTAGATCGCGAGACGGTCTCTGAGTCACGATAGTTGGAAGGCAGAGATCGTGCGGAACTCGGGGAAGTTTCGCTAGTGTTGGATAGAACAGGTCTGTGTAAAACGAGTGGGAAAGTTACAGAAGCTAACCCATTGACTCCGCAGGAGAAAACCGGTCAGCGTGCTTCTGTGAACGTCGCAGCCGAAACGAACCAATCTGTCTGATTTCTGACTGACTCCGTTGGTCCTGCAGGGCCCCGGCCCACCCTGTTGCGAAATCACGATACGGTCTATAAGTCATTATAGTTGGAAGATATAGGTTGCGCAAAGCTCGGGAAACATGAAGACAGGTCTATTTGAATCCAAGGGATAGCAGTTGCCGTAGGAGAAAACTGGTCTGTGCGCTCCTGAGAAAGTTGAAACCGAAACAAAGCAATCAGTCTGATATTTCTGGCTGACTCCGTTGATCCGACAGAGCTCGGGCCCACTCTGTGGCGAAGTCGCAAGATAGTCTAAGTCGCGTTAGTTGGAAGAGAAGAGGTTGTGCAAAACTTGGGAAAGACGCGGACGCATTACTCTTTTGTAGAAATTCAAACGGCAGGATGAGATAAGGGGAAGACACCGTGGATGTTAACGCAGACCAAGTGAAGCACCCGTACGTAAGAGACCGGATCTTAACGCAGACAAGAGAATACCCGGTACATCATAGTCTGGGTCGGTTACCCCGATAATACCAAAGTCGAGACAGAAAATACCGACTCCTCTATAATATATTATGCTTGAATTTCTTACATGTGTTGGTCGATAATTGCCAACACATGAACAATGGGTACGAAAACTGACCCCGTAAGTTGTGTGCATGGTACATATACGTGTGAGGCTGGGAGTCCCACGCATGAAGATGGAACGAGGACAGGTGATAGTGGGGAGATGCGTTGCCCGATATCCATGTGCTTAGGGCGGAAAGACGCAGAGGCTCGTCGTAAGACTTCCCTGTTCCAGGAACCAAGAAAACGACGGGTATCTCAGAATCACCAACATTCTACATGGTGGTGACGAGAGTCTGTTGTATAGAAGGCACGCAGAAAGGGAACGACTATTGCCGGTAAAAAAGGAACGAATCCTGTTCCGGACTAAGGCCATCCTCAAGATGTTGCCCATCCGGTGACCGCGGAAGTTTCTGTTGCTGTAACCATAACTATGAATAGTTTGCCAGATTTAGAAGTGTATGCACTTGTAACGCCACTGTCAAAAAAACTTGATGTGGTACCGAACAAAGTATGTGCCTCATTCACATAAGACAGAATTATATCCGTACTCAAAGTAAAAAATCAACCTAAACTCAGTTCCAGAACACATAAGTTGTATGTAGCCAAGTACTTAGGTCTCAAGTACGAGTACGAGTACAAGTACTTCAAAACTGTACTCGAGTTGTACTCGAGTACGAGTACAAGTACCAATTACAACATCTCCGACACAATAGCCGTCAGACATTAAGATAATCCTCACGCTATCGCCTACGACACTTGACCTTCTTACGCGTGACCTTCCTCATCTCTCTCGAATAAACTCCCGCCAGAGTTACGACAATTATCTGACTCATCACACTAACTCACGAACAATTCACCCCTATGATATCTGACCAAGCCTTTCACTCAAAACTAAAAATGCTCCTTTCCCACGGATCTTATCCTGATTCTTCTTCTTCCACATGTCTATCTTGTGGCTCCAATTCCATACACTACCTTAGTCGTCTGACTGCCTGCCTGCCTTTTGGATCTTGACCTGAAACTGTTTCTGACTCCACTGCCTAACGATTTTGTTTTGACTGAGCGCCTGTAAATAATATGGATCCGGCCACTTAGCTTTTGCTGGATTCTGTAGAAATCTCGAGTTTACAAATCGAGTTTGCGTCTACGATTACGCGCCCACAACTACACTTTTCAGATCAATAATAATATTACTTACCGAGGTCTTACAACAGTCGTTATTGACATCTGCAAATGCGTCGGTGAGAAATTTACAAAAACTAAATTATGGCACAAATTGTAATTAAATGTGTTCCTGTTCCTGTTATCTTAATTTCTGTATACCAGTCGGAATCGAAACTATTTCCAACTTGGTTACCTTGGCAACGTGGAAATCACGCAGTGCGGTCCTATTCTCTCGAGATCATAAATCGTGATATATTTGTCTATCTCTAGGAATTTACAATGAAACAGCCCGATTTTCGGCTTTGAAGAAAATACGCTTTTTATCCATCTGGTTTTCAATATACAGCTTCCTAGTTGAGAAACAATTATATCCAATTTGTTTTGAAAACAATGGGCGTAGATTTTAATTTATATGACGAAATTGACGTGAGCGCCAAAAGCCTTGTTTTAGAGCATTGCACATATAGACCCCAAATTTTAGGATCCTTTTACAATGAGCTGGAGGCAGGCTGGGCTTTGTTCAGTTTCATTTTAGCAGAAAGGATGGCTGGCACGCGATTGCCAACCGATTTTATAAAGCAGGCTGTCCGACAAGATTTACAGACCCTGAAGACATGCTCAGAGCCACGAAGCACCAATAATGCTTTGAGAACTATGCATATTATAAGTTAGGACGTTTAGAGCTTGAAACGACGCCTTATGATATATAAACCTTAGGGTGACCCTAATATATATATATATATTAGGGTGGTCCAAAAAATATAAGTCAAGCCAGTAGTTAGTAGTCGTCCTCTTATGTAATTACCTTTTTTGGACTATGATAAATGGCACGGGATCGTACAGAAGCTGTGCTTCAAGATTATTGGTGCTATTGTACAACGTTAGGACATTAGGTTAGCGAATTGTTCCTATAGGTCCTGTGATCGCCACCTAACAACTGGCTTTGGTCAAAAAGTCCCAACGACAGCGAAGTGGGCGCATATGAGAGCAGACCGAAAGCCGAAGAAAAGGAGCTGCAGAATCGGGTTCACTTCAACATCGGCCTCTGATCGTGAAACAGGCCAATATCACGAGAAGCATCCACAGGGTAAGGAAGGAACATGGTGATAAGCTACTGGGCGACACTACTTCTATGACTCCAATCTTCAAGGCAAATGAAAGACGAACCTACTAAGCTGCAAGAACGCCAGGACTCGATCTTCCTATTTCGACTCAACTCCATCCGGCAGTTTGGTGCCCTGAAGAATAATTTCTCGAGAACGCAGACAAGATTCTTCTTGTAGTGTTGCTGAGATGACATAACTATTGTTTTTGTACATTGTTAAATTGGTAATCAGATGAACGTGATGATATATTAAGATTACAAGACGTACAGCATAATTTCTAACTTGATCCCTCTTTTAGTTCTATGTGGCAAAGGGGAGGGTTCCTGAGCACTGTCTTCCAGTTGGAGTGGGAAGCTGAAATTTTGTCAGAATGATGCAACTGGCAAGTCTAAAAAATTGAGAGGGTGTCCTGATCTCTAGCTTGAACTTTATTTTTTACCATGTGGCCATGGACCACCCTAATATATATACATATATATAGTACATATATAAATTCCCAGAGATAGGCAAATATATACATATATATAGGTATATATATAGTATATATATAATTATATATATAATTTTATAAGTTTCGAAATTTGTAACTCTCACTGTCACGAATTCGTTTAACCAGAGTATAAAAAACAATTTCTAATTTAAGTCCTTGTATTTATTTACACATTCTATTTGCAAGGACTCTCCCATTCAACCAATAATCAATAACCAATAATAACCAATAATTGTCGTACAGTCCTAAAAAACTGCAAATCCTGTACGGAAAAACACCAAAATAATCTCTCACGACAACCACAATTCTACGGGCGTAGTAAAAGTCTCGGCCGGCTGGCGTTGGCCTGTTCAGGTCAACTTCTCCACTCACTGAATCACCACTCAGAAATACTTGACTGGATTAGGATTCCATACTCATACAGTCGACAAGCTTGGTAATGGTCGCGTGTCATCAAACCAAACAGCTCCAATTCATCCGTACCATAAGTAAATTCACACACAATAAACTTGGACACTAAATTCCAGTGAGCAGCTTTCAACAAGTAAGCCTATATAAACCATAAAGCACTGCATGCCAAACAACGCACCATCTCCGGCAGCTATTAAATCCCGTAGATATATACAATTAAAGCATGCTAACATAGCTGTATACACAAACCGGACAAAACTGGCATCTATTATTCAAACAGCTCAGTGCACATAAGACCGACTCTTCAAATAGATATCACTACGAGTCTTACTTATGACCAGACGTATATACATATTCTAAACCGTTTGTAGGCTGCAAATAAAGCAGATTCAATTATGCACACACTGATGTTTATGTATGTATATATATACTCGAAATACATACATTTTAAGCTAGCTTAATCGTAGCGCTCAATATAAATGAATGATGTATATATACATATATGTAGAGCTAAACTTAAGAAACAGAAGACTAAGGGATGGAAAACGTTCCCGGGCTTCTCTAGCTTCCCGTAACTCCAGTCACAGACTTCGCTTCTCCAGTTCTTCTAATTGAAACAGTCCTTCGACTTCCCCGAAAATCGTCTTCTCTTCGTTCCGTCATTCAAAAACTGGCTCAACCCAGCGGCTCCCCAACCATCGGTAAAGTCGAACATCTTAATCACCTTACCCAACAGCCGATCCTACTTTCCGCCAGCCAGGTGCGTTTCCAACAAGTATAGGCAAAACATACATTTTGTGCCACTCACCCTTTCAAATGGTTTCATTTAAGTATGAAACATTTTGTGTAAAATTTCAAACATCGATCTGCATTTACGGGTCTCTCACGGGGGCCAAAGTTTACATGTAATCAACATGGTATGAACTTTCACAAACTCTTAGTCACAGTGCACACGGATCTTTTGCAACAGTTCTTTGCACAGGAGTCCTTTGCACAATGCACATTTGGAAACGGCTCTTTTGCACACGTGTTTTTTGCATACGGGTCTTTTGGACATTCGACCCACTTCCTATATAAGATGGATAACTGGCCAATACAGACGAGATGAACGTCCACTCACCGAGAGACAAACTGGCCCAATGCAAGGATTCCAACCAAATATCGTCAACACTCGATCAAAAAGCTCGAGCTACTATTCTATGATTGGCAGGGGCTGAAGAAGTACAAGAGTCGTCAGTCGCAGACTCAAACAGCCAAAGAAGCTACGTTTTCAGACAGGATCGGGAACTGTTTGACAAGCTCTTCCTCGAATCACAGCGGGAAAAGGGACGACCGGTCTGCATGATAGGAGTCGACAAGGCGATGCTCCAACAAAAGCAGAAGCAGAAGAAGAAAGAGGAGACGCTGTAAAGGAAGCCACAGCGATCCCAACTTCTGAAAAAGACACCCTTTAGGAGAAAGTTATGTTGGAGAGCAGCACCGACTCGGAAGAAAGTCAGGGTGAATGTGAATATCAAGATCCACGATTCAGTACGAGTACTGCTAATCCCACACGAAATCCAGAACGCCAAAGTGTTATATCACCGGAACTGGCAGCAATGATTGGTCGTAATGGACTGAGCGACTGGACAGCAATGATAATGGTCCTTGAACGACAGGCGCCAACACAGCACCGAAAAGAAGAACCGTCAGACAGCAGACGAACGGGTAAGACTCTTCGTTTTTGACTGGGTTCAATCGAATGTTCAGGAGTGGCAATCATGGGCCGCGATTTGGCTGCGATACGTGGTATTGTTGAGTCTGAGAGAACTTTTTCGATTTGGGTCTCTGATAGAACCTTTTTGTTTGGGTTTCGATTCTGACAGAATCGTTGTGATTTGTGTACAAGAGAACATTTTGATCTTTGATCTTCCTAGACAATTGCTTTGACAGAACTTTTGATCTCTTTAGATAATTGTTTCTGATAGAACTTTCTGATCTTTTTGTCGTCCCAGAGAGTTGTTTTGATTGAATTGCATTTTTGCAGTGCTCTTGTTTGACTCGCATCTTCTCTGAACGTCTATTCTTTTCTTTGGACATGGGTGGTTTAATGCCTGAGAAACAGGCCGAGATTAGAAAGATGTCGAGCGAGCGTCTTAAAGTATATTTGCCTGGGGCAGAGTTAGAGGAGGAGGCGGTCCATGTCATGTATCAAACCCAACTCATGGATGAATGGGCCAAGCAAGTGGCCGGTGGGCATGATAAGAGGCCCGAGGGTGTTCGTGTAACGCCATCTAGATATGTCACTGTAGATCCAGAATTTGACCTCCAGAGGCAGAGGTACGAAGAAGAGAAGGAGCGCCAGAAGAAGAATGGAAGGCGAGAGAAGAGGAGAGGAGAGCGAGAGAAGAGAGGAGAGCGAGGGAGGAAGAGAGAAGGATAAGAGAAAGGGAACTGCAGTTGAGGGAAGAAGAACAAGAGGAACGGAGAATGAGGGAACAGAGAGAACGGCAGCAGAGAGACGAAGATCGAAATTGTAAATATTCTCTGGCTAGTCGTACGAAGCGTTTTGGGAAATCATGCTGTGGAAATTCCCGCAAGATACGGCTGAAATCCCCGGTTATTTCGATCACATGGAAAACGTTTTTGAAGTATACGCAGTAGATGATGATGTTAGGGCAAAACTGTTATTAGCGAATCTCAACGAAAGAGCTAAGGCCTTAACAGCTCGCTTGGCACGCTAGCAGTTAGAAGTCTACGAAGGTCTAAAACAGTTTTTACTCAGAGAGTTTAAAATTAGTCCTATTCAGTTAAGAGAGAAATTTTACACAATGCTTAAAGTACTAGACGAAACTTAAACCATACGCGCTTCTAACTACGCTTCTAACTTTTGTCCTAGCCCAGGAAAAAGACGATTGGCTTAGGCATGACGCACTAGCCAAATCAGTCGATAATTATATGGCCTCACGCAGTGCAAGCGGTGAGCCATTCAGGTCTGGTAATGTAACATCACACGATGGCAACCGGACAGAGGGCCAGACCCCATTCAGCCCCAATTCCAAGGTAGATGAAATGTAGGGTAAGAATGAGGTAATAACGGAGAATCAGCGCTCTAGAGAGGAAGCCATGGGAAAGGCCTCTGCTTCGGATGTGGGGGCTACGGGCATCTGACGAAACACTGTGAGATTTCGAAATCCCAAAGCAGAGAAAGGAAACAGCCTCGGGTTAACGCCTGCACGATCATCAGCCCCATTCATAACACCGCGCGCCAGCCCAAGCCGAGAGCGAGTAATTACCATGGCGACTTGACACCTGACAGCGAGAGACGGGAACACAGAGACATGCATACCAACCTAAGGGGAGGTAAGGTAAGTGAGAAGGATAAAGAGCTTGCCATAGATAGACGATACATTGATGCAGAAGCTCTTCATATCCGAAGCTATATAGATATTCAAATCGAACATCTGCCTTAGCAAGTGCACTTATTGACGGAGGAGCAGAAATTTCCTGCATCCGGGAAACAATAGTGCGGCCATTGAACTTAAAGGCAGAGGGGCAAGTGGAATTGTTCGGTTTGCATGGAAAGACGCAACGGGTAGACTTGGTCAGGCTCCACGTGAAGCCGGTCGTTAAAGGCCTAAAGGAGAGTACAGATAACGACCCCGATCTGAGAATTTGGTGTGCTGTAGTGCCTGAACTCAATGAAGCCGTGATCTTAACACCCAGCGTCGTAGGGCTTGTACTTAACACCTCGCAGCGCCACGTTCATCAGTCAGAAAGGGCGAACGCGATAAGGATGTCGTCTCAAGCCCGATCTGGAAGGTTGCCAACGCTCCCCAGGTGGCGACAGTAGTAGAGAACACAGAGGGATTAAGTATCGCCCTCAAGAATAATAACTTGTCACCAGAGGGCGAGAAAGAGACCGATAAAAGCGAGACGAAGGAGCGATCCCGTCTGTGTAGACAATGAAGACGTTAAGAAAAACGCTCAGGCCGAGGCGATTAAGAAGTTTGATGAACGAATCGAACGAGCTGGGGTAAATATATGCTCGGTGCTGTTTGAGGGAGACAGAGAGTTTGGTAAGGTGCAGGGAGTAAAGCAGCCTGTAGTAACCGAGGCGCGACCAAGCACGCAGGTACACCTCCTCAAGGTGGCACTTCCTTCCGAAGCGGAGAGGCAACAGCTGTTCGCTGTGCTGGATGGGTACCCTGCTGTATATTCTGATACCCCCGGTTACTGCCCTTTAATGGAACTTAAAGGTAGACCCCTGCCCGATTTCAAACAAAGTATGGCTAGGTTCCAGCAACCCGGACGAAACATCACGGAACCGGTTGTCGACGACAGATCGGCAGATTCAAGGACATGGCCCGATTATCTGGATCACCTAGAGAAGTTTCACCAGACGATTCAGAACTCTGGTTTAACAGTAGATATTAAGAAGTATAATTTCATAACACAAAACTTCTTTTGTAGGCCATGTCATTGGTCCCGATATCATTGTACTGGTCCCGAATACAAAATGCAAAGCTAGCTTATTGGGCTCTTGTATTGCAAGGATTTAATCTTGATTTCCGTTTCAAGAACATCGCAGCTTATTTCTTGTCCCGGATTTGAATGAAGAGTGAGAAGGCGAGGGTCAAACCACGTCTATTGTACATCACAGTAGTTAATGTATATGTGTATTCTTTCTGTTCTAGGGACATGATCGTCTTGGACGACGCCGCTGGAGCCGATCGATGACGAAGATCTACGATATGCGTCATCGTCTTGAGGAGGGAGGAATGTCAAGGCCGTGTCAGATTCCCTTCGATTCACAACCCTCGCAGCAGCCAGTCCAGACGATGGGTACGGATCACCTCCGGAAGGACGGCGACACCTGGCGACCGCACTGTCAATGGACGCCTTTCGTCACGCACTTGACGAACCCTCCGGAACGAACGTCTAACGGACAAGGGTTAAGAAAGGATGTGGTGGCCATCTGGTGGTCACCCGCCAACCAATACGAACGGCGCTAGACACCCTAATGAATGATCGTCGCCCTGTGAACAGGACGTTAATAGGAGCATCTGTTATATGCCATAAAGTCATAAACTCGTGTAGGCTGTGAGAAGGAACTGTATATAAGGACTGGTTAGAGGTTGTACAAAGATCCGTGGTTGTTTTCATTAAATCTATGATAATTCCCTTCCGGCTCGAGTTACATCAACGTCACGATTCTGGACGCCACGCTGGAGCAGACAGAGTCGTGACATGTGTATATATATACATAAAGTTTTGTGCATTAGAAATGGTATATACATGTATAGGCGTAATATAAATCAGGTAGCAACAGGGAGTAAATCTCAGCTGACAGCGAGTCAGGGAAAACATTCAAGCAGAGAAAACAACATGTCCACCAACAGACAGCGACGGAAAACAGCTTACAAAGAACCTAAACGGCTCAAAAAAGAAAGTCATCCACTCATTTAGATTAAGGAGTATATTGAAGATCACAATTAAAAGATCACTCAAACAATCAAATTTCATTTTGAGCAAAAGTCTGTCCTATCCTATTCGCCGTTTGGAACACACTACCAACCAGAAAGTGAAGAAATCTTTAAGCTTACCAAAACTAATTCCAATTTTTTAACCACTATACTCTAGTAAAATGAATATTCGAATGCTTTTATGCTTTAAGCTATAACATCCTTTCACTTTCATCCTCTTTGTCGGTGAAGGCTGCTTTCCTTCCTGTTATGCTCATGCTTTTATCTATCAATTTCTCAAGAAGTCAACCCTTTCTCCGACAGATTTTTCAATTCCCCGTCTCATTTCTGATCCAAACTTCATTTCCGTGTCCTTGAGAAAGTCACACTTGACAGGTTTGGCTATCACTTGTCTTCTCACTAAGCTTCTTCTCCAGTAAGTCTGTTGTAAATATCACTACACCGAAACTGCACGTCCTGCTGTCCACGACAACATAATCCGTCATATGGATGAAGGAAAGATCACTGCTCTCATCCTTCTCAACTTCTCAGCTGTAACTGATCATGACATACTTCTTCATGGTGTCTAACACTGGTTTGGGGTCTCTGATGCTGCTGTCAGCTGGTTTACTTCTAACTTGCATCCTCTCATTCAAAATGTCCGCAGCAAGGAATTTACCTCTCACACTAGCTGGTTTCGGCTGTGGTGTGCCACTGGGTTCGGTACTTAGTACTCTTCTTTTCAACCTTTATGCTCCACCGTGTGATGTACTGTTTGCCGAAGGTTAACTGAATTGCTAATCTAAGCTAATCCGGAAATTCTATAGCGCCGTAATTAAAACACACGAATCATTATCCGATAGTCGCTTTTGAGCAAAATCGCATATTTAAATCGCAATCCATTGGACATAACCACGTCGTCATCAGTGAGAAAGGAAGATGGACTGCGGGAAAAGAAATTCGAAACAATATCTCAGTCACGACCTAAACGATGTCACGAAACTGGCGGTGCGGACAGAAACAGTGAATTCCAGAGTCTATTGCAATAAATGCTGCAAAAAAATTAACTTGTCCGTCAGTTCTGCTACCGTGCAAGTGTAATAACAGACGGCTGTAAATGCCATGCTTAGATCAAAAGAAGAGACCCTGGAATTTTTATAACAGGCGACTGCAAATGTTATGCAGAGAAAAGAATATTACACTAGTTATTACTATATTGAGAAGAATATCACACTACTCATAGAGTAGAGAAACATGAACTCATTCGGTCACATAAATCGTGAAAAATTACTTGAAAGAAATTTCTTCAAGGACGAGTTGATGGAAAGAAAGCTATAGAAAGACCAACAACAATGCTATTGGTTGGATGATGGATAAAGGAAGCAGAAGGTGTGGCACAAAATGTTTTAAAAAATGGCGCAAAACAATGAAAAATGGCGTTGTTGGATACCTGAATTTGACTGAGAGCAGAACACTGAAGGGGAAGAAATGGTCGTGATCTAGGAGTTATACGTCCCCAGGGTGGGTGAGCAGGGCAAATAAACAACCTACGTGCGTTTTTAGAGTACCGTAGACAACGGTAGACGTTTCTGCAGCATCGTAGACGTTGGAGACATAGAGTCAATAACTGTAGAGCCTACCCGGGGGGCGGGATGTGTTTCTGAAAATCATCTGTTGCAGGCAGAGATAAAAGATAGGGGTTGAAAATGGAGGTTAAAAGGAAGAAACTGAAATAGCCCAAAAGGTTAAATCTTTCGGAGCTAAAGGTGAGAAGGCAGTAATTTACACAGTGGAAGTTAAAATTCTTTTTGAGGTATTGACATTGGATGAAGAGGAGAGAACACCAGCTGAGCTCTGGTAAGATACCAATACAATTCTACTTCATCTAGCAAAGAATATATTCTGTTACAAAAAGGTCAGAATCGAAAACCATGGATAATCTGATGAAAGCTTCGCGTTAATCAAGGCGAACAGAAAAGCCAAATCAGAAGACCCTAAACAGTATAAGGGGTTGAAAATGGAGGTTAGGAGGAAGCAGAGGGAAGATAAACAAGTGCATCTTTAGGGTCTGTGTGAGGAGGTGGAGGGAGCAAATCGAAAGGGAAACATGCGATATCTTTTCCAAACAATGTGGTACTCAGACGGAAATGTCAACTTCAGTTATTCAGTATCCAGTCAGCATCAGGTGAAATGTTCACGTAGAAATAAAAAAGGGAGTGTTAGAGTGAGTACTGTGAAGCATTACATAATGACAGGGGGGTGACAGATATCGACAGGCAGTTTACACGTGAACCAACTCCACTAAAATCTGAGGTGGCTCGTGCAATTGGTGAGACAGCTAGTGGCAGAGCACTGGTCCAAATGACGTTCCTGTCGAGTTGTTCAAGCATAGTGGATAAACAACAGTGGAAATGATGCATCTAATCTATTAGGCATTATGGGAGATTGGGGAATGTCCAGCAGATTGGACAAACTCACTCTTCATTTATCTTTCAAAGGAAAGGGATATGAGATAATGCACGCATTACCGGGCCATAGCCCTGGTCTCCTATGCCAATAAAATCTTATTAAATTTCATCCTGGATTAGAATGAAGACAGAATATGAGGTGGCAGATGAAAGAGCTGGATTTTGAAGAGGAAGGGAACAAGAGGCCAAGTCAATAATCTTAGAATCATCAGGCAAAAAACTAGAGAGCATCAGTAGCCGCTCTGTTTGTCCTGTGTTGGTTTTAAGAAGGCTTTTGATAGTGTCTCACATGAGAGGCTGTGGCTGGATTTGATAGACATGGGTTACCCTATTCGCATCGTCAGGCAGCTTTCTGCGCTATACTGGAAACAGCAAGCTAAAATGAGAGCAGGTGGTATACTATCACGAGTGTTTCGTGTGAAAAAGGGGTTCGAGAGGGCTGTGTGATCTCACCATATATATTCAACATCCTGGCAGAGATGGTCATGAGGGAGTCCCTGGGCGGTCATCACGGTGAAATTGAAATAGGAGGGTTGCAAAATATGGGCTATGCTGACGACATTGTTCTGTTGGCAACCTTGGAATCAGAGCTACAGGAGATAGTGGATCGTCTTTATCGTGCAACCAGGGCCTACTGATTAACGTGGACAAAACCAAGATCATGGCAACAAATAGTACAACCAGCAGCATCAGACTACCAGGTAATCAATTGGAGCAGGTTGACACATTTCTATATTTTGGCTCACTTATAACCAAAGACTCTAACTGCAGTAAATAGATTCGGGCAAAAAGGCAAATGAAAAGATGGTGGCGTAGCGTTTATGAATGTATGCAAAAGTCACGGCATATAGTTTGCAAAAAAGATAAGACTTCTGAAAGCCCGTGTTTGGCCAGTGGCACAGTATGGCTGTGAGAACTGGACCATACAGAAAGATGAAGAGACAAGAATCGACGCATTTGAAATTAAGTATCTGTGGCTGACTGCATGAGTGCCGTGGACTGCTAAGAAGACAAATGAGTAGATCCTAGAGACGGTAGGAGTAGAGAGGCTTCTGCTCGGATTTATCAAAAAAATGAAGCTTTTAAACTTCGGGCATATGCTGTGCTAGTAAAGAGTGGTGACTCCCTAAAGAAAGAGAGCACAATTCCTGGATCCCGAGCTCGAGGAAGACCGAAGATGACATGGACAGACTACGTCAAATCGTGGATTGAAATACATAGTTCAACAGATGTATGCAAGAGACACGGTACAGAAGCAGATGGAACAAAATTGTCCATTGTATAGCCACCTCGGCTTGAGGACTGTTAAAGACAAGACAAGACAGACAAAACCATGACATGAACACTTCCTAACATATTCTTTAAAAATATTAATTAAATGTCTCGGAAGTATCGGTTCTTAATTTATTTTGCTCACACGATAATCGTCTATTATTAATTGTTTAAGGCTGTTCATGCTCTTAATGGCCGAGAAAAGTAATTCAAAAAGGAACAGACAAGACGACAGCATTGAGCCTTGGACGAATTTGGTTGAGTGCCTAGTCTGAGATACCCCTGTATTATCGTTAGGATGGAATCTGAAGTACAGTATTATCTCGAGCTGTGTTGCAAGTCTTGTCGGATACAAGCGTAATATTAACCTGTGCCTTGTGGGATTCGATGTATAATCTAATCTTATCTAATCTGTAAAATTCTATAACACATTTTTCATGTGTACAAATCGTCAGTCGAAGGTCTCTTCTAAGCAAAACGGCAGTGCAAAAGCTTAATCCTTGAGATTAAGACACCTCATGGGTGTCTACTGTTTCTACCAGTAGACACCCATGAGGGTCTTGAGTCCGAGAAACAAGCTATGAAGGAAAAGCTATTTGAGAACGATTGGACTTCAGTCCTGATTTTTACATCACAAAACTAACAGAGTGCACTGAAACAAGTAGCAGATTCCAGAGTCTTGGGCCGGCGACCAAAAAGATCGGAAACCCAGTTCCTTCCTAGCATTTACATCTATTATTTATTTCAAAAAGAAACAGCGTTGTAATATCTCAAAAGAAAATTCTAATAAGGCTAACAATTGCAATCGGGCTTGGTCTAGGGGAGCAACCTACAGCTAGGCCGTTAGTATTATTATAAGGTGGGTTTGTTACGAATCCCTTCACTACCAGGGGGTAATGACAGTCAAACAGAGGAAGCAAATGGAGAGAACGAAATGCGAGTGTAATGTGGTCTCGATAAGAGATTACAACATACAGATGCATGACTCTAGTTAGAAGTAGCACTGTGCATTCGGAGAAACTGTAAACGACTTTCCGAAGCTTCGATTTGATCGAACTTTAAATCGTATACTCCACCGATTTCTAGCATAACGTTAACTCGATAAAAGAAAGTCTTTTGGTTTTCTATCGTATAATTAATAAAATCACGTCAATCACGACAGTACTTGTCGCCAACATTAAATCTTTTGCATACACGAATCTATTAAATGCTATCGTCTTTAATAATCAGTGACATATTTATGTCCAAAAGCCAACAGAAGACACAACAAACTGTCTTAAAAATCTTTTCGCGCACTGTTCCCCATTGCATTTGCTATCGGCTTTGTATAGTCTAAAACATGCTGCGTCAGCAGAAAGCACGTCAAGACAACAAAATGAATCACCGCTGACGTCAGACTAACTAACGTTTCGCCGGCGTTCGCCCAACGCTTAGCACTTCCCCACCACCTGCACGCGCGTGATTAATGCGTGGCAGTACACGCACCCAGTACCCGCAGGCACGTGACGCAGACACGCTTAAGCACAGTCAACAACCCGACGTCTCATCGAACATTGGAAAATTTCAATACAGGAGCACGTTATCTATGCATGCATGAGCTTGTTTAAAAGTTGCTGATTTATCAAAGAATTCCGATCCTAGAGACCACAGAGTAAAAAAATTCACACAGATTGTCCCTGTAGGCCTGTAATATTTTTGACCGAATATTGATATATTTAAATATGCAATGGTACAGCTATTTATTGAGACGCCTACAATAAAGACGTAATATGGCCGAAGGTTCGTCGATGAGAGTGGAGTCTAGAGGAATTCCCTGGGTCACGAGTTCATGACGTTGACTGCAAAGCGAAAAACCCAAGAAACTGTACAGTCAGGTACTGTATTGTAGGTATTGAACACTTTCTAAGGTTTTTGGCTTTTCAGACAAGGACGTTTCCATCGTCAAAGGACATTGCAGTCCGAGTCGGTTCGAGCTCCAGTCGAGAGCTGCGACTTAACTGTGGTTCGCCAAACTGCGTTCACCGCATGACCACGACCTCAGACGCCAACGTATACACAAGATCGTTCCAAGGACACTTATAAGACGCTAGAAGAGTGCATTGTCAACTCGTCCATCCTTTACTGGTGGAATGAGACATCAACTGGTCGGTGTTCTTCGCTGCTTTCGACCTTCAGAACGCCTTTCACGTCGGGAACAACCGCTATGCCGAAGAAAATGAGTTTTCATCGAGTTAATGGGGGACCTGGTCAAAGGGAATGGCGGGTCTTGTTAATACTTTAGCTTTAGAAAAATTGCAGACATGGATTTCTTGGTAGTGATGGCTTGACACCACACTAAAATCTCTTGATTTGGCACAGGCCATAACTCACAATCTCCCCTTCCCCCGAATCCACGGCAAAACTGATGTAGTCGACTCCTGTCAAAAAGGATGTGTTTAAGTCTTTGTTTGCACCGATTCTGAATGGAGCATATAGTAAAGCTACTGCATCCGTCTGAAGTGGAACAAACACATTCGATAAGTTGCAGCTTTCTTTGTATTTATATAGTGTCGAGTCAAAGATGATTCCGAGGTCCCGAACTGCAGAAGATGGAAGAGTAAAAAGGAGGACGTAGAAGGTGAGTGATCGGTGGACTTTAGTAGCTTGGAGGAACCGGTCAAACTAGATGTGCTTAGATTACTCAGGATTGAGTTCTTTACAGCGAGGTAGCAGTAATTGTAATTGTAATTGTAACTTTAAATTTGTATAGCGCCTCTTCAGGCAAAAACTAATCAGTGGCGCTCACTGCGCTAGACTTGATGTTAAAAGTCACTAATGATGTTAAGTGTCATTAAGAACAGAATAGTATCCTGCAAGTGAACATAGCTCAGATAACTAAAAGACAACTAGAAGAGTCACCAGTGGCAAGCTCGCGCACACACGTAAAGCCATACTAACAGATTCCCAACTAGAGTTAAAAGATGATGGCATGTTCTGAAGTCCCGAAGTTCCTGAGGCTCGTGGCACCAAGGATGAGGAATGACGATGGGCGATGTGATCCGCCGCCGATGGCACACGGTTGTCTCACCGTCCAACAGTCCCTCGCAGATGGAAAGCGACGCGGCGTTCAGATATTCCCCAATCCGAAGGATATACGCAGGACGGACAGGTATTCATCGCCCGCCGGCCAGTAGGTTGTTAGGCCGTTAGTTAGTTGAACCATTCAGTGGCTGACAGTCGGAGCCGCTCCTAAGACTTTCTTCGCTCTTCCTCCACCGAACCAAATTCCCGGCGTAGACGGCGTGCGTTGATCTGAAGGTCCGAAGCTCGACATTCAAGCTGGAAGCCTGCCCCCCCCCCTCTGTTGGTGGACTCTTCCAGGCACAGAAGGTCACGAAAACAGGCAAAGAAACCGTCCGAATTGCAGTAAATCCGTGTCAGAAAGGAAAAATAATTCTGACACGCAGACTCGACAACAGAAAGCAACGAAACTGCAGAAGATTATCGAGCTTATGTCACGCTAGACGATATAATCTGTCAAAATGACATATAGAAAGCCACGCGGCCAACAAATTATGATGCTCCTGTTAAACAATGACCAACCTCAGATGATGAATTAAAAAGCTAATTGGTATATATATGTTTTTGCTAATTAGTAAGTTTTGTCAAGTGTAATTCGGCCGAGAATTGTTACTTTGTCTGTAGCATTATTAATAGTGTGATCTTTTAATGTTTGCAATCAGTCGTATAGTGATGCATTGTTTTTTGCCAGATGGGGCAAAGTGACAATTTCTGAGGCGCTGCTGAGGGAGCTTCTGCCCGGCCCTGTGACGGTTGTATTTGAGCGAATGGTTGCTCTCAATCCAGAGCTGAATCCGGGAACTACTTTGGTCGGCAGTATGGCTGGGTATAGGCTAACTCCTCCATCATCTTAGATAGGAAAGAAATGCTACATATGGGCCTGCAGTTATATCAAAGAGCCGGGTCAAGGACAGTTTTCTTAAGGCAATGACTTATAACAGCCTTCTTCTGAGAGGAAGGGGGCATGCCAGCACGTACGGTGAGCAGATCAGTTGACCGTTGTATGAATAAACAAATTTCTGTACAGGGTTACACTCAATATTTTATGGGAAGCTCGAGTAGGTGGGCTATGTATGTATGTATCAAGACTCTTGACATAGTGTGTGTTAAGTGCCTCAATAAATCGCTGCAATATATTACGTGTGTGAAGTGCCCAGGCGAACCGGTCACGCGAAGCTTATGCATAACAGAGCACACCTAAGTTTTAGCATTGATCCAGGCTCTAAAAGCTCGGTTTTGCGGTGAGCATGTGTGTGACACTGATAAGTTTCAACGAATTACATATGCATGGTAGGTGGTTTGTGGAAGAGCGTCAAAAACGAATGACTTTTAGGAAACCATAAAAATTTCATATTATATAGAAAAGGCTCTATAGGATTTAATGTGGCGAGCAGCTATATGTGAAATTTGACTGTTCAGCTGGGAACCTGTCGCTCTTTCCAAGTGGATGAGTTAAGTCACGGGATGGAGGCCACGACAACATTTCAACAAAATCCGTCCTAAACGCATTGAATGATTGATAGAAACGAAAACTTATTCCGACACGCAGACTTAGCAAGAGAAAAAGTTCAAATATGCAAGAATTATCGAGCAAATTCCGAGTTTAGATGAAATCTGCTTGTTAGATCTGGAATATAACCCGTCAAAATGACATAAAAACGAACAAAATACCAAAATATACGCGGAAAATTAGTTTAGATGGTGATGATGATGATGATGATGATGATGATGATGATGTGTTCTCTGCCCGAAAGCGGGTCCACTGGCTTTATTCTACCCAGAGATGAGATGAGTGAGGTGGTTTCCCGTTGCCTTTCTCACAGGCAGTTGTGGGTGAGCAACTTGTCCAAGGGCGCTACGCAGTGGCTTGAGGCAGATTCGAACCCGCGACCCTCCGGTTACGAAGTACAGGCCATACCACTACACCTCCGCGTCAAATGATATCTGCTATAAATTATTAAACAAAAGGTAAACTTAGACGCATATTTCTCACGCATGTCGTTGCCAGGAATGTCTGTGCCTAAGCCTACGATACCTCGCTCACCTCATGGATATATGGTGGCCTAAGACGTGTATTACTTACTTACCCTCTTCTGCCAAATTAAAGTTCAATTATTAGTTATGGCAACGTTCTCATAATAAATTATAAATGCTATATAAACATTTTAAGCATAAGTTATGTCCCAGGATACAAGCCAGGATACCACCCTCCTATGTATAACTGTGCACTGGCCGGTACTTAAAAGTTGTCTTAAAACATGGTCGTTTCTTCTCTCTTTAAATAGTCGATTCATAAATCGCCTTTTGACCTTTTTTCCTATTCGGCACCGATTAAAGTAAGTATATTAAAATCTTATCTTTCTTGATGGAGGCTGGTACTAGATTCCCTTTACAAGGGGTTCCGATAGCAAAGATCACTTACATCGTTTGCGATAAGTTTCAAACAAAATTCTTTAAGTTATCGTACTTGTAAATGTAATTCGTAAGTATAAGTTATTGTAATTGTTATTGTAATTAGTAACTTCTATCACGCCGATGTCTAATGCACAAGGCATCAACCGATTGCGCACCAAAACCAAGCCGCAATGAGGTAAATATTGTGTAGGTAAGTTCACTATGACAGAGAAGTAGCCTACGGTGGATAAGCCAATTGAAAAGATAAGTCTTAAGTTGAGAACGAAATGACAATGTGTGGTAAATGGTATGCCAAGTGTGACGTTTGCATTCCAAGGAATGCATTTGTGTGAGAGTGGGGTCACTGGCACCTGTCCACAGAACGATGATGTTTGTGGAGTTTTTCTTCCCTTCTGTAACCTATGACATGACAATACTTGACATGCTTCTTGCTAATCACAAGAATGACTTAAGACCCACATGTTCATATGAACTTTTCTGACTGACCGAACATACGGTGAGACACTCATTGCATTTGAAGAGTGCTTAAGAATGCTGCAGGGTTGGGGTATTGCATTGTTTTTCAGTTATTTTGTTGCATGCATCAATCGATGGCACTCCAAAACAGATTTACATTATGCTAACAATCTTTTGGAGTTTTGAGTGCGCTTGGGTATGTGAGTTGGAGGATGGATATGTGCATCACACACCCAAAACATGCCACACACTTCTGCACACAAACACACACACTGATGTTATTAATATTACAATTGGGTAATTTTTAGTGGGCATAAGGTCGCAGGGGTAGACAGTCACTGTGCTAATCCGAAGCGTATGACATGACAAATTGCAAGTATCAGAGACAGGTAATTCGTGCAAGTGTTCCTGTTCTTCAGCCAAGTGGAATTCCAGTGTTGCTTAATTTTGGCACCAGATGAAAGTGGAGCCTAAGGTAGAGCTTGTTATGATAAAACTCATACAGATATGTTTCATCTGTCATTCTGTTCCATTTTGGACGTCCTTAATGGACGACCCTTTGTGCGATTGTCAATAGTGCACATATGATGCAGTTTGATTTCATCCAATGTACAGTACATCTATTAGGCTAAGAAAGGCGGCATGGTGGATTCGTTCAGCATTTTCAAACTGCCCCTCATCTATTATTCCAACGTTCTTTAACGGAATTGACATGAATTTTGTAACTAGGTGTCGCTTTATTAATCCAACTATCAGCCATCCTATCACTTACCATGGTTGCAGTGGATAAGTCAAAATGAGCATTGAATTTCATGCCTATAATGCAAACAACATCACCTGAATTGTCACGATATGTAAAAACTTCCTTTAATATAACGGTTTGTGTTCAGCACCCAATGACGTTCAGTCTCGATATGTTCGTTCAGCCACTGTCTTTAATCGTTCGCAAGTTGTTATTCTCGTTTAAGAGCCACAGTCGGATAATTTGCGTTTGGACATTTTTTGAACCGCAAACGTTTGAATATAAAAAGTACAGAGCTATCCAATCTATGGTTTTATACAGAGCTACCCAATCGATGATTTTATAATGCGTAAAATCGGAACTTTGAAAATTCATAGAAAATCACCTGATCGTTTCCGGAAGATGGGAGAAGGCGCGTTCGACTACTTACGTTGAAATCAGGTAAAATTTGATGCGATTCGGTGAGGGAGGGTAAATCCGTACCAGGCCTACACGCGGCTATAAGAATAAACTAGGCATATGCCAAGGCAATTTTTCCCTCTGTACACAGTCATGTCTTCATGTTTCCTTCTATAACTATTTCCCTTGCTTCAGCTTCAAAAGGAAGCATTTCAATATCAGGAAGATACAGTTTACTGCTATCCATATTCGGCTGAATTGAAGTATAGCTATCCAGGAAGTACAAGGGCATGTTATTTTGATTAGTTTATTAATTATTTTTACAGTGCATATTAGGGTGGTCCTCAAAATTAAAAGTTGTATTACCTTTATGGTACTTCTTCATTTTGTTACACTATCCTAGTAGGATATAATAACATAAAGATTGCCTTGATAAGGTGATATTCAGAGGTTGCTCAACACAAATGTTTCTTTGTTAATTTGCGCTAAAGGTGCTAAAATTGCACAAATACACACAGAAGTCCAGAACTACAGAAACATTTTTAATAAACATTATTTTAAACTATTAAAAATTAAAATTGTCCAGTAATAGTTCAGGACAACAGACAGCAGCAACACAAGCAGTGACAACTGTCACATGTTAATCAATAATTGTCAAACGGTACAGACAAACTCAACCACAATTAAAGTGAAATTTCAGAATTACAATCAAAAGGTCGATTGTCTACTAAATGAAGGTATATAGTTATTCAGTGTCTGCTGTGGTGAAGAAGCAGCGATGACTTCTTTGGTTGTGGTAATATATTACGTGTGTGAGCTCTTTGATCAGAAATAACTTGCAAGAGAAATTGTTTTTGCTCTTCATTGTTGGTGATGGAACGATTGAAGTCTTGGATCAGTTTAACACCTCGCACGGCAGCATCGTTCACCGCTCGGATACTTTTAGCACACTTTTTGCCCTGCTGGTAGTGTTCATGCTCGTCTCAATGGTCTGGATTAACCTCAGTTAAAACTTTTGCAAGACAGATGAAGTATTGCAAAGAACTTTAAAGTGTTGATGGGACAAAGTCTTCCAACTGCTTGTTTTCAATGGTGGTCATGTCCACTTGGATGCACTTCAGTGGTTGAGCGGGTCCTGGAGTTTGTAAAGCCTCGACCATCTTCTTTCTTGTTGTGGTGTCTGTTGTACCTTCGAAAAACACTGGAGCAACCAACTCCTCGCTCACATTCCACAAGTGCTTGCCAAGCTCCTTAGCAGCAACTGTGGATGTACCATCATTAATGTTCTTATACTTGACAATGGACCTTTGTAAAGTGGAGATCTTTAGATGGCGCTGCAGTTGGATTTGAATTTGAAGTTCAGGCCTTGATGTACAGGTGTAGGGAGGCTTCAACTGCAAGTGACATTTATGTGGCTCACTATCGGTCAGGAAGGCCTAGGCACCGACCAGTATGGCCTCTGGTACGCAAACAGCGGTACAAAAGTCAAAACTGAGTTTAATATTACATTGAAGTGAGTTGGAACTGCTGAAGAAATTGGTGAAAACCGCATGTTTCTATCAAATATAGTAATAAATTACATTTTAAATATATAGGTTACTTTGCAGTAACTTTGAGAAATACTGAGTAAAAGTTCACTATAACTGCGATCCGACGTAAGTCATAAGTATAGTAAATTTTAGCACAATCATGCACCTCTGAGGATGACGTCAATAAAATCTCAGTGAAAACTGGTTAAGATGAATGTTTACACGACTTGGTCATTAGCATATTAACCAATTCACAAGACTTCAAATTGGGCGAAAAGAGACATGTTATGTTAAGCTTTTATTGTAGGGCATCATAAGAAAATTGATAATTAAACATCTACAGCGAACTCTTGAGAATAAAACACCTACAACGAAATCTTCATAAGGACTTACAATTTAACAGCTTACATATATAATTAGGGATTTAAATATGCAAAGAACTCTTTTTGACCCATTTCATGCCTACTTACCTTCTGGGTGCGTTTCGCGCAAAATAACTTTTGCGACTTTGTAAGGCAGGGTCACATATCGAACTTTTGAATATTTTAAGAGCGGATTCAGTGGAATGTGAATGAACTTGCTGCTTAACATCGATCATCGATCTATCTCTCTTCTGCTTTAGACAACACTGGATCTGAATGAACTTTAGGATACGACTGAACGCGGGTAGATAAGTGCATATTGGAGTAGATAATGTTAGATGGGATTGCTCTGAATGCTAATCTTGGAATAGAATTTAATGAACCATTCATATTTTCAGCATTTGGTTGTTTCCAAGGCACTCTAGACAGATCTTGAATTCGGTGGAAGAAGAAAAACGAGTCTTCAGAGCCGCATCGACCGTGAAGTGCCTCTACGACCTACCGGCCGGCAGGCGACGAATGCCTATCCTATTGACAGGGAATGTATGTCTTATTTCAGCCAATGTTGCAATACTCGAAGACTGTGCATAGATAAATTAATTCGCGCAACGATGAAAAGCATGGGACCTCTGTTAAGAACCATTCCTAATTTCCGTTTAATACATCTCGTGGAAACCCTGGCCCTGTGGTTCTCTCTCTATAATGAACTTTGATAAGAGTGGCGTAGGATAGTTTTCAATTGTAGAAAACAATGGAAGCAAAATGTCGAGAGAAGCAAAAATCTTCTGTAGTACAGCTGTAAGAGATATTTTGCAAAGAATCGGAGGGAAAATATCCTGGTAAAATATATTCGGTTATATATGAAGATTTCGTTGAGAATTTAAGAGTTTATGCGAAGAATTTGTACAGATTTCTCGATGCTATCTTTGGATATTTAAAGGATAGAATCAATTATTGTAAAAACTTGAAAGTTAAGAGCTAACGGTTTTGCAACAGAAATGTCACATTTTAAAACGGCAATAGGTGAACGCCACTACCAATAAATTCTTGCTGCCGCGATAATTCACCAGCGTCTAGTGACCTGGCGTATTGACGTTCATTGCTTTTTGTTTCACGCGTTTCATTTATATTGTATTACATTCATTTAAAATTCATGCTTTTACATTAGACATGTTGCCTGTTGTTGACATGTCTCTTAGATTTTGGAAGAAAGTTTCGCCATTTGCGAAATTTCTTTAGTGATTTGTATATGCTATAATGCATCGCGTCTGGATGTTCCTTCTGACCTCTGTCTGTGCAATCGGGACATGTGTTGATCGCCGAACGCTGAAAACCTCTCGATCGACGCCAACCCAATGGTTCTGATTGCCAGTTTGTAATAAAATCTTTTGCAGATGTCACATACAGTGGTTAAGTATTGAAAAATAAACGAGAAATAATCAACGCACAAGATTAAATGCAGGCTTACCAAACTACGGACTCAGGTACAATAGTCGTATGCAATGGCAAACCTAATTCTCAAACACTTGGATTAGCGTCCAATCGGTGTGAACTTGTGACTTTATTTGATTGTTGCTAATAAGCTTATCCACCCTCAGTTCAACACATACCAAAAAGTCTGTACAAAGTTTCAGTTGTCAGCAATTGTTGAATTCTACGTGTAAGCAAGATCCCTCTAGAAAAAGTTGTGATCCAACACTTGAAAACATACTGAAGCATATGAACAATATTAAATTTCAGAGCTTAATGTTTGCTGTTTTAAATGCATCATTTTAATATCATAAGTCTAAAGCCCTCAACATTTATTCTCAACTTGCAAAGGTTTCCACATTAATAATATATGGAAATGCAATCTAAACAAGAAATCTCCTATATCGTTCAATAATTCACTGGCCAACACATAATTTGTTGCCTCAAATGTTAGAACTGTTTCTGGGTATATTTGACCTGCTGATTCCAGAAAAGGCACCAGTTTTCTCCCAGCAGGTCTAGTTTTCGAGATATAGAACATTATGCCATATACCAGTCCTTGCCTCTGCTCGCCCATAAAACATAAGGCTATAGCTATAATTATGTAGTGCTCAATTTATTATGTGATACACTAAATAAACATAATAATACAAATACTTAAAAGAAAATGGTAGTACCTGAAACTGTACTTATATGATACCAAACAGAACAAGTTTGTTATAAAAATTTCAAGTCATTCGACACCGAAGAAGCTCCTTTTGTACGATTTCCGAGTGTGGCATCTGCCGGAACAATCGCGCATAATATTCCAGCAATAGTTTGCCATCATGTGTGCATCCCATCTTCCTTGATATCGATTTTCCATTGTTTTGATGTCTTGGTGAAATCTTTCACCTTGCTCTTCGCTGAAGTCACCAAGATTCTCTGGAAAGCGATCTAAGTGACTGTGGAGATAATGGACTTTAATGCTCATGTTGCAGCCAAGCTTGTTGAAATGAAGAAGCATATTTTCTACTAGTTGTGCATAATTGTCTGCCTTCTTGTTGCCAAGAAAATTTTTAGTTACAAGAACAAAGGAAGACCAGGCACAAGATTCGATTTCATTCATTGATGGTATGAAAAGTGGGTCATTCATAAGTTGCCTGATCTGTGGACCATCGAAGATTCCAGCCTTCAATTTTTCCATTGTAATTCCTGGTAACTTGTGTACTTTGTATTCGAAGCATGAACCTTCTTTATTCAAAGCCCTGACAAATTGTTTCATCAGGCCTAGCTTTATATGTAGTGGTGGCAGTATGATCCTATCTCGTGCCACCAAAGATTCCTTGATTACATTTTGAGCTCCAACCACCATGTCTTTCCTCGAAGGCCAATCTTTTCTTGTCCAATGTTCATGCTTGGCTCTACTGTCCCAAAGACACAAAAAGCAGGGATACTTTGTGGAGCCACTTTGTTGACCAAGGAGGAAATTTACCATCTTCAAGTCTACACAAATTACCCATTGATGTTCTTTGTATTTTATCTTTTCCAGTACTAAAGAGATGGCATTGTACTCTTCTTTCATCCTGGTGGAGTGACCGATTGGAATAGAACCAAATTTGTTGCCGTTATTTAAAAGCACACATTTCAGACTACGTTTTGAACTGTCGATAAAAAGACGCCACTCATCTGGGCTGTAATCCGACAGACCAATTTTCTTCAATAAGTTGCTGATGTCATTACAGAATACTAGGTTGTTGTCTTCCGTAAAGAATGGCAGCAAATCCTTTTCTCTGTTTCTATAAATTGTAATTTTCGTTCCAGGCTGAAGTGCATTCTTTTCCTTTAGTCTGGACGCAAGCAATTCAGAGGACTCTTTGGAAAGATTTAAGTCCCTGATCAGATCACTCAACTCTTTTTGGTCAAAACGTTCACTGTGTGAAGTTGATTGGAAATCACTGTCACTGCCCCCACTTTCTTCACTTTCGTCATCTTGTCCGATATTGGACATGCAAGTGTCATCGTCTGAGAGCTGAGGTAGTTCGCGAAAAGGTGGAACTGGTACAATATCCGAATGCGGAACACGTCTCCTGGCTGAAGGTATATCAGGGTAAGACAACTTGTGACGATTATTTCGATTGATGCCTATGATATTAACCATACAAAAGTAACAGTCGTCGAAGTGGTTTATCTGTTCCCTCCAAACCATCGGTACACCAAATTTCAGGCAGCTTCTCTTTCCGATTGTCCAGTGGCGCAATTGTTCAATACAAGTTTTGCATACTGTATGAGGAGCCCATTGCTTATCTTGATCTCCAAGTTTGACACCAAAATAACCTACATATGCTCTTTTTACAAACTCAGAAATCGGTTTCCTGTTTGCTTTTAGTGTGTATTCCCCACAAATGTAGCAGAATATGTCTGGATGGTTAATGCAGCTCCGTCTGGAAGTAGCCATAACCTTAAGGATGTTCGCATCTGAGGAATTAAATGACTAACCTAAAAAATAGTAAGAACATGTAGTTATTTAATGCTCACATTCACAGATTGTTCTTGCGACCAACTCTTAATATGCCCTAAGACGACTGCGGCTGCTCTAGCTTTCAGGAGGCGGTTTATATAGGCTATAAATGCTGACTTCAGCATAATCTATTTACATAGTTCGAAACCATGAAACGCTGTATAAGCACAAATAAATTCTAAATGAGGCCATGAATTTAGTGCCGAGTAAGCTGTAGGCTACGGAATAGTTATTTCGTTGAATCAGCAATATCTCAGAACGCGGCAAGATATGCTGATTTTACATTATAAGGATGTAGGCATTATATGAATCAGCAAGAATAATAATTAGCCATAAATAAAGCTTATTATGACATTTTAGTTTTGCCAAAGACATCGTTTAAAGAGTGGACTGGGTTTTCTTTACAAAATCGACGATATCTCAGAAACTAGACCTGATGCACTCAATCCAATGACATTTTCTGAATCAGCGCCCAAAATTACCCCAAGAACAGGTCTAAAACCGAAGGCAACAAGAAAAAAAAATTTTTCTGTTGGCCAGTGTAATAATAAACGTAATAATAAATAATTATTACCCCGAAACTGAACACCAATTCAACAGGTGCAATAGATGCAGGTACACTCAATGCTCTAAGCGCTGGTTCATATAGTTTATCTAGAATAGTTTTGTCGCATTTCCAAAAGTCTAAACAATCGCCTTCATCAAAGTCACCATGGCCTTTGATATTCAAATATGTCATTAACGGCGACTATGGCGGATCGGCCACAAGGCAGGTCTGTTTGGAAAGAGGCAGGAGTAGCTATGACTCGCTTTTGTTAGCAACGATGTGCTGCGCTTATGAATCCAAAGACAGTCTGAGTCACGGTAGGTGGAAGGCGGAGGTTATGCGAAACTCGGAGACGTTTCACTAGTGTTAGATAGAACAGGTCTATGTAAAACGAGTGGGAAAGTTACAGAAACTACCTAATTGACTCTGTAGGATAAAACTGGCCATTGTGCAGCCGAAACAAACCAATCTGTCTGATCTCCGACTGACTCCTTTGGTCCACAGGGCTCGGGCCACCCTGTTGCGAAGTCGTGAGACGGTCTAAGTAGGTCACGATAGTTGGAAGACAGAGGTTGTTCGAAGTTCGGGAAAGAACACGTAGACAGGTCTGTGTGAACTCAAGGGGTAGCATTGGTCGTAGAAGAAAACTGGTCTGTGCACTCCTGAGAAAGTCGCAACCGGAACAAAACAATCTGTTTGATTCCTGGCTGACTCCGTTGCTCCGCCAGGGTTCAGGCCCACCCTGTCGCGAAACAGTCTAAGTCACGATAGTTGGAAGATAAGAGGTTGTTCAAAAACTCGGGCAAAGACGCGGCCGTGTTACTCCTTGTCAAAATTCAAACGGCAGGAAGAGATAAGGAAAAGACATCGTGGTTCTTAACGCAGACCAAGAGAATGCCTGGTACATCATAGTCCGAGTCGGTTACCCCGATAATACCAAAGTCGAGACAGAAAATACCTAGTCCTCTATATACTTGTCGCCACACACACTGATCCGAGGACTGACTGATGTGCGTGGAACGGCCCCATCGTGCATAGGTCGGGACGACGTTCTGTGTATATATGGTAAAGGGTAGAGAGATGACCGTCAGTCATAGAGTTCCACAGGTGTAGCCTATCTCCCGAAGCATAATTTTTTACCTATGTTGGTCGATAATTACTGTGAACTGTTCTTTTCACTCAAACGAACACGAACTCCGAGAATTAAATGTATGTTGTCAACTCACAAAACATTTCTATCTCCGACGACTTCAACCTTGACAGATACCGCCATTGCGTCCCGTCGTATTCGTCCAGACACCGTCTCTCTATATACATCACACACCTTAACTATTGTACACACATAGGCTACTAATATACATCAGGTGTACGCTTTCACCCTGCCCCTGCCCGTCACGCTTCACTAGCTAACAAAATCGTGCTTAAAATTACCAACACAGAAACCTGATAAGTAAACTGACCCATTAAGGTGTGTTCATGGTACCCACATGTGTGAGGCTGGGAGTCCAACACATGAAGATGGAGCGAGAGACAGGTGATATTGGGGAGATGCATTGCCAGAAATCCATGACGCAGAGGCTTGTCGTAAGACTCCTCTGGTTCAGGAACTAAGAAAACGACTGGTGTCTCAGAGCATTGACTAGAGGGAGAGTTACGAGATGTATAATGGTGGTTACGAGAAAGTCCGTAGTAAAGAAGGCACGCAGAATGGGAACGACTATTACCGGTAAAGGAACGAACCCTGTTCTGAGTAAAGGCATCTTCAGGACGTTGCTGATCCGTCAACCGCGGAAGTTTCTGTTAATGTAGCCATAAGTGTGAATAGTGTGCCAGATTTAGAAGTTAGTGCACCTGTGACACCACTATCAAAGAGCCTTGATGTTACCGAACAAAGCGTTTGTCTCATTCACATAAGGCAGAATCATGTATATACTCAAGATACAAAATCAACTTAAACCCAGTTCGAGAACACATTAGTTGTAGGCAAGTACAATGGTCTGAAGTACGAGTACGAGTACAAGTACTTTGGTCTCAAGTACGAATACAAGTACTTCAAAACTGTACTCGAATTGTACTCGAGTACGAGTACAAGTACCAAGTACAACATCTCTGATAATTGGTGTTTTGACAAATTGCTAAAGACGATTTGATTGTGATGTAGACAATAAATATTTCAGTATGACTAAAAGAGCTAGTTCACTGCAAATCCAGTTTCCGATACACTCAATGTCTGTGGTATCAACATTGTAGTCCTAATACGAAGTATTGGGACGGTTTAAAACAAAGTCAGACGTCATACCATCCATAAGTTCAACATCAGTACGCAATAAAGACAGGTGACAACTAGTCCGACTTCATTTTTGCACAGTAACACGACCGCGTCTTTGCCCGAGTTTTTGAACAACCTCTTATCTTCCAACTATCGTGACTTAGCAGTGGTTCTCCTGCCACACCCTGAATGTTCACCCTCTTGAGTCCTTCGTTACTTACAGGAACTTTCGCACATGAAACTACAAGTGGTTGAACCGTAATTCCTTTTCCTTTTGCTGACTTTCAATTTCCACTCCAATATGTTCTAAATTTGCCATTTTTAGTACGGCTTTGTTTCATTTGACTTTCTTACTTGAATTTCAACGATTCTTTGTCTTTTTAATCCATATTTCACTAAAGTTTTCGGTTTCATTTCATTGAAGCATTCTCTCTCAGCCCCGTTCTTTGGAATATTCATCAATTGGAGTTTAGAATTGAACTTTTCTTTTCGATTAACAGCGCCGTTATATAAATAACGCGCCCAAGAGTGAGAGGCCCACCAAGCAATCGTTAACAAGTCAACAAACCCATTACTCCCCGATTTAACGTCATAAAAATTTCCGATGCAATCGCGCACCTAATAAGCAGTAGAAAATCACGCTCACGTATAGTTAGACTGCAGCCGGTCGAAATAAATACGAGGAAAGTGTTTCAAGTTTAAAGCCATTTTAATTGGTAGCTCTTGCTTAATTAACAGGTCTGGTATAGGTGATGGATGACTTGACCATGGGGTGGTTGAATTTGAGTGATAAAGAACATGTTGGAATGTACTGACCACATTCGTGATAACACATCAGGTTAAGTTACTGCATCAGAATTGCTTATCCACTGTAGCCTGATATCAGGTTTCTCTGACCTACCGGATTTCGACCCGGCTTCTTTTACATACTATGATATTCTACGAACATCTCACTTGAAGCGACTACCGACTGATGCATTGATCTTGTGCATTATTACAACGGCGCTATAGAAGCTATTGGATAAGGTTGAAATAGGTTGGATTAGATTAGAAATATCGTTGCAAACATGCATCGTTTGTGATAAATGCAGTTATGAAAGAGAATATATATTCACTGTTGCTAACTTATTACTTGCTACTTAGATTGTTAGAAACAGACAATATTAGAAATTTGTTATCCTAAAGCTTATGGAGCACAGAAAGAACTTCACTGAGTTAGTACATAAAGTTCCAGTGTCATTTAACTTTAAAATAGTATGCGACACCAAAGATTTTTCACAGCATGTGCAGTTACAGTTGTGTTACAAAATAATTTCGGTATATTATCATCATGTATTAGGCCTATATAGTGTTCAATTGGATTTAACGAATAGCAAATCGTAGCTTACATTTGATTTCTGAAACCGATTCTGCACTGTGGAAGCGAAATACATAAGAAAAATCAGCATTCAACTGGACAAATGTGTAGTTGGTGTAATAGACCACTGCTGAGAAAATTTCATGAACAAAGCATATACTTTGATTCGCAAGGGTCGTGGAATGTTCTCACACTAGGTGGTAAGATAAGGCATGCCTACTTTAGAACACCATTTTGTTAATTCTCACACCAAGATAGGACTTCCTTCTACTTAGAAATATGTTTTGCGTTACAACGTGTGAGAAGTATTATGTCATTGGGAAATTCAAACTGACGCAGAACCTTCGATACCTTTAAAGACATCATGTCGTCTTCGCTTCAGCAATGCAGGATGGTAAAAAGAGAGAAAAACATGCCTGACATGAGTTAATATCTTAGACCAGGAATCTGTAACAATACGACCGACATTGTGGTCGACAAACTAACTTGTAGGACCTACGTTGCTATTCAACACCAATGCTATTACGGAGAAGGAAACAAAAATCAGTCTCTCATTCTGGAACATATACCCGTGAATTTCATTTTGGATGGTTCAATTCGTATTCGTAATGCACAAGCTACACATTTTACACATGAATTTATTTTAAGAGACTATTTGCGCCATAGGATTCCAGAGATTATTATTGTGACACTTTGTGGACATGAATCGAGAAAAGTGTTTCAGGGTAAGAAACAATACATAACAGAAACCTTGGCGCATCTGGTTATGAACGTAAAGAAATGTATTCCCCAAACAACTCAGATATACTGGGTTCCCTACCAATATATACTTCTGCGTAACGTTTCAGATGCGGTACACTTGTGTAATGAATTTATTTTCGAGGCACTAATTGACGATTTTAAAGATCCGTTGGACTCATTTCAACTTTCGTGTCCATTTACAGAATTTCGTCTCACACGTGATACATTTCACATGATGCAAAGGCGGTACGAGTTTTTCTACAGACAAATCCTGCAACAGATATGCAATAGATTACAAACTTAATAAAAATAAACTCAACACGCTCATAAAGTTATCTCTGGCTTCGCATCTACTTGGCTCGAAATGTGCATTCTTTTTCCACCAATCGAAATTACAGCGTCAGTGAGAATAAAATTGTTAGGCTAACAGTTTTAAATTCAATTAATTGTAATTTATTACGTAGTAAAATTTTACCTAGAATGAATCGTTTTGATACAAGACAACAGGTTAACACGTTTGTTGCCGGATGTGCCTCTATGTTTATGTGCAGCCAATGGGAACTCGATGGAAACTTTTAAAAAATACGACGCCGCAATTTTGCAATTCAGGGTTGACTTTACGTAACAGTAAACGTCGAGCTCTGTTTTGCATTAAAAACTAGCGACTCTAGATACGTTTGAAGATTAGATTAGATTAGAGTAGAGTAAAGTAGAATTTGGCAGATTTAATTACTTTAGTTGAAGTTTACTTTTGATATCTGACAATACTCGTTAATTATTACATTAACGGCCGACATTATTTAATCGCAATGATGATTGAATTTTTTAAAACTACGACATCCTTAATACGCCAGAGCCGCCAGCGATGACTATACATTAAGCTAAGGTACCATATGTATTTATACGCCTCTAGATAAATTTGTCAGAATACCCCGGCTGCTGTGCTTCATTTCCTGCTTTGTATGTATGTATAGATTCATCAAGACACATAATATGGTGCCAATACCCAGAAGGTCAGCAGAGGTGTGCAGATCTTTTTTAGCAATACCAATGTAAAGTAAGTTGTAGTAGTCGAGTCGGCAAGAAACCAGAGCAGCTGCCTAGTCAAACCAAAACAGTTTGAGGCATATTAGGATTGATTCTACGAATATCCCGTGTGTGAAAGTGACTTTATTAACAAACAGTTTGATATAGTCAGAGAGAGACATGGCAGAGTCAGAAGTTAAGCCCACATTGCGTGCACATTACGCTACTATAAATGGTTTTAAATTCATTGTCATCGATTTCTCGACGTTGTGAATCCATCGAGTTTCGAATTCGAGATTTGCCTAATTTCTAGCTAAGCGTTAACTCGATAAAAGACAAATTACATTCCATTTTCTTTTCTTGTATTAAATTACAATGGTTCAATAACAACTGTGCTAACATCGTCAGCATTAAAATTTCTTCTATACGCACGAAGTTTTAAATTCCTATTGTCACTCATATCAGCCTCACTTGTAACTCAGACAATTGAAAACATAACCCGCTCTGTCTCTGAAAAATACGCTTAAACATTGTCAAAAATTGTCTGTTATGTAGCTTCGAACGCTTTGAGTCAGCAATAATCCAGTAGGCTATTACGATTCAACTGTTCGTTCTATCAATTAATACTTAATTAAAAATATAAAAAAAACTTTTTCAAGTTAACGGAAAGCCACAATTCGAAGTTTTATTGATTGACGACATTACGAAAAGTCGTCGACACTCAAGTACAATTAGCATTGTCCGGTTATATACGTAAACGTACACCTGTATAGCGGCCCACCATTAGCATGTCATGCGAACACCTTTATACCTGCATATGCATATGGACATATACATAAGCATACACACACGCACTCTCATTTCGAACGCACGCGATTCGCCATCCTTTTCATCGGGTTAGAGATAAGACAACTCTAAAGGCCCATATTCAGGGAGCCACTCCCCTCAGTCGATGTAGCGTACAATGCATCGGCTGTTTAATCCAAATGACTGACATCTCGGATGGAATGAAGTCCACACTGACTTTCAATCGGTCCTTGATTCGTGTATCGACATCGTTCCATTAGGAAGTCATGGAGGCGGATACGGCGTGTAAGTTCGACAATCGATTTTATTATAGGTCTATATTTATTTTGATATAACAAATTTATTACTCTACACATTCGTAACGCTGTTTGTTCTAGCACATGTTTCTGATCATAACGATATAACGGACGCGATTGAAACGAACGATTTGCAACTGTCCGATTTATGAAATCAATCGAGCAACATGTAAAACATGTGCCATCAGTTCATCGTCCGTTACGGACGATGAACTGATGGCACATGTTTTACAATATGAAGCCGAGGAAAAGACAAAACGTAAACTAGCAAGATCGCTAGAACGTGGAAAACAATCGCGTATGTATAAGTATATACATTTATATTCGTAATGCTATTACAATAACGCATTAAATTTCCATTTCAACCATTTCTTTCTTTCTGACTCTGCCTGCCTGCCTGTCTGGCTTTCACTCTGCCTTTCCATCTATAGATCTATCTATATATCTACCCGTCTTTCAGTCTTTCTGTCTATATTTCATTCAATCTATCTGTCTGTCTCGCTCTCTGACACGCAATTATGTTCGGAAGCATTGATATAGAAATGTATATTTATACGCTCATTTTCTTGTTTAGTAAAGAAAAGAAAACTGGTGGAATCAGAAGGAATGTCATGAACGGAAAATCGATTCAAGAAAATAAGTAAGGAAACCATAACTCGTTTTAAAATTTCCGGCATTGTTCATCTTTTTCACTGTAGGGTACAAATCCAACGATCACGCGTACAACAATATCAAATTGTATTAAAAGGCGCTTCTTTAGATCGAATAGAAATTTGTGTTTGCGGCGTCTTTGTGAGTCAATTGCTTCGCTTTATTAACAATCCGATGCAAATAATCATTCGTACATACATGCGTACATAAGTTCCCCAATAGCTCGCTTTTGCATATTTTTAAGATGGCAATTCTAACGAGTAATTTAAATTTGTTTAGATATGATTACGAGTGACAAATGTAGAACTTGTTCGGCGTACAAGGAAAAGACGTTGTCGAGCGATGGGCTATGTACTGCGTGCACGAATCAAAAAGAATGTTCGAAATGTCACGCTCGACTACAGACTCGCTTCTTCGCGCCGGGCAAAGACTGGTGCAAGACGTGCGATAGGAAGCAGTCGAAGCTTCATCTTAAATCTTCAATCCAAGGCACCTTCGTAAAGCGAGACATTCCAATCGACCCGAACGTGATCGATCCTCATCCGATGTTGCAAAGTTTGGATCACGCATTTAGAGGGACTCTGGAAAATTGCCTGAGCGATCAGGGGTGGGTATTCTTTAGGCGATATTTCGGTTCAGCTTTAGGAAATCATCGTTTTCATACCCACATAAATCAAATACATGCATTCCCATGCGTCATTATCATTCATCTGATCGATTCAGATCGATTATTAATCAAACACTTTCTGATCGTAACTGATTTTTTAGACCCATCAAATGGTACTTAACGATGGACGTCAAATTCCAGCGAGAGACTCCCGAAGGAGATGCATCCACCACTGGGTACTTTAAATCGGAAAATGCCATCCTGACAAATTCATTTCAGCTCGCAGAGCAGCTCGCAGCTGCTAATACGAGGTTTGGAACGCTAATAGACTCGTTCGTAACACAGGGTTCGGGATGGCGAGTCGACGGAGTAGCCAATCTGCATTTATGCACAGCAGCATATGATCCCATCGGAGGATCGTCCTTTATACCCACACCTCCTTGGATAGCCAAAAAGAGAGCGACTTTAAACATTGTAAACGATAAGGATGATTATTGCTTTCTGTATAGCTTTCTCGCCGTTTCTCACTTTCACAACGACCATGCTAATCGTGTGAGTCATTATCGATCCTTTCTAAATGAGTTAAATTTAGATAATCTGAAATTTCCTTTAGATATCGGTCAAATTCCACTGTTTGAGATTAATAATACAGAATTCAGCGTAAACGTAATATACGCAAACTACGAGGTTAAAAATTTTGTACCGCTGTATGCCTCTTCGCACACAGATAGACAGCACATAGTTAATTTGTTGCTGCTGAGCAAAGGGGAAAAACGACATTACGTTGTAATTCGCAATATTTCGGCTCTTTTGGCGAAACGAAGTTCTTACAGACGTAAGATTTATCCATGTCCGTATTGTCTACACTGTTTCAAATACGAACGCGTCAAAATGGCTCATATGCGTGAATGTGGACGTCACGGACTTCAAGCGGTTAAGTATCCGTCTTCGGGTAATCGGATTTTGAAATTTACCAATATTCGAAATCAAATGGCCATGCCATTTATAATTTATGCAGACTTCGAATGTTTCTTATAGAAAACAGACGTATCCACTGGAAATTCGACAAAAATTTGCGATAATCACACACCGAGCGGATTTTGCTGCTTGACGGTGTCATGTTCTGAGCGCTATAACAACGAAGATGCTTTCGTGTATAGCGGAGATAACGTGATGGACGCATTTTTTAATCATATAAAGAACAAACAGGACAGAATTAACGGCATTTTATCGTTGAACCTGAAAATGAGGCCCCTAACGACAGTGGAACAGGAAACTTATAATTCGAGTAAAAAGTGTCCATCATGCGATACTGACTTGAATAGCAAAAATTAAGTTAGACATCAATGCCATGTGACGGGTAACTTTTTAGAGGCCGTTTGTTCAAATTGTAATCTACAACTGAAATTTCGAAAACCCACAAAATCGAAAAACTTCCTGATCCCAATTCTTTTCCATAATTTAAAAGGATACGATTTGCACTTCATATTGAAACACTTAACACGCGAATATACGCCAAACGAGATATTCGTTATTGCTACAAATATGGAAAAGGGTTTGGCATTTGAAATTGACGGTCTTCGCTTTTTGGATTCGCTGCAATTTCTAAACTGTAGTTTAGACGTTTTGGTGAATAATTTAGCAAAAGGTGGAGATTCAAATTTTAAGCACATGCGCCGTCATTACAACGACGATGAGCAATTTAAGTTACTTCTACGCAAAGGCGTGTATCCATACGAATATATGGATCCAAAATCAAAATGACTGAAAATTCTTTACCCGCAAAATCCGAATTCTTTAGCAATCTCACAGACGAAAATATCGGCGACGACGACTACGCGCATGCCCAGTCTGTTTGGCGTAAATTTGAAATGCAATCTCTTCGCGATTATCACGATTTATACGTTAAAACTGACGTTATATTGCTCGCCGATGTTGTTGAGGGATTTAGAAAGATGACGATATCTAACAAAGAATTAGACCCGCTGCATTACTTTTCTAGCCCCGGTCTGAGCTTTGACGCCTGCCTTAAAATGACAAAGGTATCGCTGGAACTCTTAACCGATCCCGATCAATTTCTATTCATCGAAAAGGGCTTGCGCGGCGGTGTCTCCATGATTAGCAATCGCTATGCCAGAGCTAATAATCCGTATCTGAGGGACGATTACGATAGAAATGTGGAAAACAGTTACATTTCATATCTCGATTGTAATAATTTGTACGGATTTGCCATGAGCGAACCTTTGCCCACGGGGAAATTTAGGTTTTTGGATCCCGACGAAATGGAATATTTTGACTTTGATTCGAAATCGGCTGACGACGTAGAGGGCTTTATTCTGGAAGTAGATTTAGAATACCCGCAAGAACTACACGTTAAGCATAACGACTATCCTTTGGCTCCGGAAAAGAGGACCATTAATTCAAGCATGTTGTCACCATATGCACGCGAATTGTCTGAAAAGTTAGGTCTCAAACACGGAAACGATGTTCAAAAATTATTGCCAAACTTTAACGGCAAGACAAACTATGTCGTCCACTATCGGTATTTGAAAATGGGAATGAAATTGACAAAAATTCAAAAAAGTTTGCAATTCGAACGATCAAAGTGGCTTAAGACATATATAGATTTCAATACTGGCAAGCGACAGGTTGCCACGTCTTCTTTCGAGAAAGATCTGTTTAAGCTTTTCAATAATTCGGTCTATGGAAAGACTCTCGAACAGAGGCGCCATCATCTGAACGTGCGCATCGTTACCAATGCAAGATCGGCAAAACGCTATATCGCGCGTCCGACTTTTATGTCGTTTCACATTATAAACGAAGATGTAACTGTTATTCAGTTAACCAAGTCTTCAATCTTTCAGAATAAGCCCGTATACGTTGGCATGTCTATTTTGGATATTTCAAAATTACAAATGTACAGTTTTCATTACGAACATATATTGAACGTGTACGGCGAAAGAGCAAAATTGTTGTTTATGGATACGTATAGTTTGTGCTATCACATTCGCACGGACGGTGTCTATTCCGATATGAGAAATCATATTGAGCATTACGATACGTCGGATTATCCTCCCGATCACATTCTTTACAGCCGCGTTAACGCTAAAGTAATTGGCAAATTTAAAGATGAAATCAATTCCGTACCTCCAATCGAATTTGTAGGCTTGCGCTCAAAAATGCATAGCCTGTTGCTTCCCGACAATAAGGAAAAGAAAACTGTTAAAGGTATTAGGAAATCGTTTGTGAAGAAAAATATTCGTCACGAACATTATAAGAGTTGTCTGTTCGACGAACAACCTACATCGTCTAGGTTTTTTCGCCATTCGCAGTCGTAAACACGCTTTGAACACTATAGAGATCCGTAAAACGGCTCTTTCGCCTTTCGAGGATAAACGTTTTCTGCTTAACAGCATCGACTCTTTAGCCTACGGACACGTGCGTATACCCGTTGATGCTGCTTAATCTTTAGTATTCGCGTTTGTCTGTTATTAACTTGTAGACTGTTTAGTTTGTCAACGTTAAATTAGTCACCGTTGCTGTTTCTCGAGTAATATATGCTTAGTTTTACATTTCTGATGCTGTTAAAATCACAGTTTCAACACGTTCTGGTTATTCAGTTGTAATTATATAAGTTTCAGTTAGCCATCCTTGTAGACTGAATCTACATATATATTCTCGCCATGTTTGGCAATTCCAATTGATTTTACTAGTGTATGAACTGTGCGTATTATTGACATGGTTATGCGTATATTAGAATAAGTGTTTGTGTTGACTAACGTGATTACTCACTTAAAATACTTGGCCGGCTTAGGGCGTTTAAACTAATTAAAATAGCAAGGCCAGCATAGGTTATAAAAATATATTAAATACGGGGAACAAAGGATGGTTTTCTGAACTAATTTTACGGGTGATCAACGTGGATGTTGATGGATTGTTTTATTCGCAATCTGCCATAGTTTGCGAGTCATCACGAATGATATTTCAAACTGATGTTTCGATTGCCAGCCAATCGCGATTTTACTTATGGGATTTCGACCAATGGCGACACGTTGCTATTGGAAGTCGTCAGCCAATGAGGGGACACAGTGGACGCAACTCCTTATCCTTTGTAAACAAGTGAGCAGACGACGATTTCATAGACGGGCTATGAAATCGCTGCAAATATTGGTGAAAGAGGCAGACGATACTTTCGGCCAATAGGAAACCTTTTGACGATAGAAGATTCTCTGTGAAAACCGTTGAAGTAGTTAGTTCACGGCTGGATTTTGGACAGGAAAGTCCTCGTTGCGATTCAGCGTGACTCCGAGAAATAAGTGGTCAATTGCGGACTTGTCAAGTCGAACTGAATTCTCAAATGATGAGCATATAAAGGCTCATGTTTTACAGGTAATTAACCTGTGTTTCTGTTGTGAAATGACAAAGTTTTCGTCTAGAAACTAACGTCAGAAAGTTGTGGATTAATTCCGTGTAAGTGCGTCGAAACGGACTTAGTGGCGTGAGTCGAAAGTCTTCGACTCTACAGTGCAACTCCATCTCGTCAAGGAACCATTCCTTTGGACGGTTTCGATCGAATCGTGTGGATTCTAATCCTTGAACTGCAAGGAACTCGCTCAAAGTACCTACTACGAGAGACATTTAACCAATGGTCTACAAGGTATGTCGGCGTGGTGAATAGGATTGTTTACTCAGAGACAACTAGTGGTGAGTGACAATCTAACCATACTATGTCGATGCAAGCTCACTACAACTCACAGTGAAACTGTTTCAGACTTTACCAAAGAGTCAGTATACAAGGGTAAAATGGCCATCCTAGCCTGTGGGTGGGTAGAATTATAGATTTAGGCTTGATAAGAAGCTGGCCTTAATTAAGATTTAATTAAGATATTGAACTATACAATGCATTGATTGATTTGCAACAAGTGACTTTGTTCATTCTTATTCAATCATACATTATGATACAAGATGGTATGGAAAAATACGAGCTATTGTAATATCATTAAATTTCCGCTAGATATTACATGTTGATTTGAGTCTGACCAATAATTACACTGGACAACAAATTTTTACAAAAGTCATGTTACTGAAATGAAATTAGTCAGTTCTTATCAATTTGTATGTGCTGAACACGAATATGACAGTGAAAATACCGAATTGGCTCTAGTTTTTTTGTAATCTGAAATGAAGTAATTTTATATCGCACAATGCATGCCAATAGTGATACACTTACAGTTAATATTTGTAAAAACCAGGTCATAGACTAGTTCTTAGATTTTTTGCCTGTCTCTTGTACAGCTGTTCGGGAGCATATCTGCGGAGTGTCCAGCAGTAGTCAGCCAACATTGTAGTGGACCATTTTCCCTGGTACCTTTGCTCCATCGTTGCGATATCTTGATGAAAACGTTCGCCATGTTCGTCACTAACCATACCACAGTTGTCAGGGAAGAAATCCAGATGGGAATGAAGGAAATGCATCTTCAGAGACATATTGCAGCGAAATTTCTGGTACTGCTTGAGCATGTCTTCTACTAGTTCCTTGTAGTTTTCTGCCCTAACATTCCCCAGAAAGTCTGTAGACACTAGACGAAAAGCATTCCATGCTTGTTTCGCATCACCCTCCAGCAAGTTGTTGAAGCGGTCATCTTTGAAGAGTTCTCTAATCTGAGGACCCACAAAAACTCCCTCTTTAATCTTTGCTTCGCTGAGTCGAGGGAATTTTTCATGCAGGTATCGGAAAGCTGGCGAAGTGCGGTCCATGGCTTTCACGAAGTTCTTCACCAAACCTAGTTTGATGTGAAGGGGTGGTAGTAGGATTTTGTGAGCCTCGACCAGAGCTGGGTGCTGGATATTCTTCTGTCCAACTGCCATGTTTTGTCTGGGAGTCCATTCCTTCCGCACGTAGTGCAACTCTCTTGCTCGGCTATCCCACTCACACAAGAAACACATATATTTTGTATACCCTTGCTGCAGTCCCATTAAAATGGCAACTACCTTCAAATCACCACACAGGTGCCATTTGTACCTGTTATAGTCAATGGAATGCAGTAGCTCTTTTAGGTTATCGTATGTCTCTTTCATGTGGACAGCATGCGCTAATGGAATAGATGGAAGACGGTTTCCATTGTGCAAAAGCACAGCCTTAAGACTCAGTGTTGAAGAGTCTACAAAGAGTCTCCATTCTTGTGGGTCATGAGTGATCTGTAAGGCATTCATGAGGTCGTCAATATTGGAACAGAATACCAGATTACCTTCCTTCATAAAGAAAGGTTCCAACTGCTGATGGCGCTTTCTATATGAAGTAATTGTGACATCTTCTTCTAGAAGATTCCATTGTTGGAGTCTTGATCCTAGCAATTCTGCCTTGTTTTTGGATAAGTCCAAATCACGAACAAGGTCATTTAGTTCTTCCTGTGTTATTCTGTGTGGGGTTGATGATGCACCACAGTGAAAATCGGGATCACTGCACGCTGACGGACCAGGAGAAGAACATGTCGGCTCACCCTTGTCCTCATCAGATGAATCAAGGAAAATATATTCTGCTGGAGGTTCTGGAATAGGAAGTCCATCACCATGTGGAACTGGTCTCAATGCTGACGGAATGTTTGGGTAGACTATTGTCGACTTCTTTTGCTTCGTTATTCCACCGGAAAGAGGAGGAACCAAGCAGAAGTAACAGTCATCTACGTGGTTGCTTTGCTCTCTCCACACCATGGGAACTGCAAACGGCATTGATGGTCTTTTGCCATTCAACCACTGTGAAAGCTGTGTTGTACATGTAGCACAGCATATATGCGGGGCCCATGGCTTGTCTTGGTCACCAACCTTGCATTCGAAGTAAGCATGATATGCCTTCTTGACTTGATAAGTGATACTTTTCTTCTGGTTGGCAAATGTCACTTCCCCACAAATGTAACAAAAGTTGTCCACAGTATTTACGCACTTCCGAGGCATTACTGTTCTGTATTGTATCTAAATGGATAAAGTAATAATAGTTTTATAAAACAGTAACTTAAACTGTCTCGCACAAAGTCTGTAATATTGTAAATGCTCAACCGTTCCGACTCGCTTTATATAGTACACTGCTGACGTCATCTTACGTCAGCAGCCGACTGGCTGTAGTTTTACATTGCATCAGAAAATGACGTAATCAACTGTGCATGATGTGTCCATGATGGGATTATGCAATGAGGTGGAATATTACATCATTCTAGACTTATTTAGGATATTGTCGCAGTCCTACTGCATAAATTTACATGGTGAAACATAAAAAATGAACTATATGAAATATTTTCAAAACGAGAGCCAATAAAAATTTTTTATGGTTATATTCGTGTTCAGCACACCAAGATGCTACACATTAGGGCCTTTTCCAGTCAGTAACGATTTCTATGTTGACCAGTGTTATCATATCAGGAGATTAAACCCCAATTAACATGTGTATCTACCTACTGGCTAAACAAGCTAGTAGGTACCACGGTGTAATGTAAAGTGACTGCAATCTATAGTCACCAGAACTAGACAAGAGAGCATTAGACACAAGGGGGTTACAATCCT
The DNA here is from genome assembly GCA_964023275.1 of Norana najaformis. Classification (NCBI taxonomy): domain Eukaryota; kingdom Metazoa; phylum Annelida; class Clitellata; order Crassiclitellata; family Hormogastridae; genus Norana; species Norana najaformis. The sequence goes on from OZ029923.1 coordinate 28,285,862, forward strand.
CTACAATGGATCCTTTCTCTATTAATGTTATGTCTTCCATATTCGATTTTAAGCTAATCTACTCAAAAGACTTCTAGTGCATCGTTGTCATAATGTACAAGATCTCAATTAATTCTTATAAGAAGAATTCTTTATGCGTACAGTCAGCACGATAGAGATAAGAGATGCAGAAACGATCTAAAGGGAGTAAATCTTGCAGAGTTCAATTCAAACAAAGGCGGCAACAGATTGTAAAACTTTGATTCGTATATTGTATGAACTCTTATAAAGCTCAAGAATGGTGAAATTGTACGATTGAAAAGACTCGTAATATGAAGATAAAGCTTTAGAATGGATACTAAAAGTATCTTAAACCGTGTGGAGTCGAGTTTAATGTCATGAAAACTATCTTCTTCTTCTTCTTCTTCCTCTTCTTCCTCTTCTTCTTTATTCTTCTTGTTAGAAAGAGGATCAAAATTTATTAAACTCTAGATAGTATAGAGTTTGTAAACTATAATCTATAGAACGTAAATCTTAAGAAATACAATTCTTAGCAAATGAAGCTTCAAAACAATAATTTCTATACAATTTTAAATCTACTGGAAATCAATTCTCCTACCAAATCCATTCTAAATACTTCTGTAGCTCCGTTATGATAATAACGTCAACGCATCGGTCGATGCCGCAACCAAATTTATATCGTGAATGCGAGTATATGCCGAGATCGCGCAAAAGACGGCGTCATCGCTTCGGAACAATAATCTAAAGGAAATCCATTCTTCCATCTAATTACATTTATACGGCCTTTATATTTATCGCGTTTATAGCGCTATATACCACCTATAATAAAACTTAGTACATTTAAGCATTGATACGCAATCACCTTTATATCTATCACGTTTATCCCGCTATATACCACCTATAATAAAACTTATTATATTTAAGCAATGACACTCGATCTTTTATTAAATGATATTTATTATAAAGGAATTTCGTTTGGAACTGAGTTTAAATCTGTGGTCTTTTGGAAGTGAGTTTAAAGCTGTGGTAGTTTGGAGCTGAGTTTAAACCCGTCCTTGTTTGGAAGTGGGCCAGAATCTGTGGTCGTTTGGAAGTGGGCCAGAATCTGTGGTCGTTTGGAGGTGGTCTTAAACCTGTCCTTGTTTGGAGGTGGTCTTAAACCTGTCCTTGTTTGGAGGTGGGTTTAAAGCGGCCCTTCTCTTACTACTATTATTGCCAAACGCGATGAATATAATATTGCTTCAAGGTTCACTAATTTCAACACGGCTGTTGCACACTTTTGCGTTGCTGTCCATGCCTTGACAATCCGTACCTGGCAAGATGTGATTCCGTCTTATGTGGTGGCCTTAGTTCGGCACTCAGTGTTTCCTTTTCTTTCAGTCACTGGCTCCAGGCTTCTCTTTCGATCAAATTTGGAGGCCTGAACATCCATCGTGTGACCTGGATCACACTTCCTGCCTTCCTGGCCACTGTTGCAGGACCCGCGTTCTCCAATCTTCCATGAAACACAAAGTGCAAACCAACGATGACGCACATTTTAAGCTATGCACTTTCATTGGTATTAAAAGGCGCAACCAAAAACTCTGATAAATAAATATATACATAGGGTGTTTTATGTACTACATGATATTTTCAAGTCAAAGATTTTTTATCGGCCAGGTTGAATTATTATGCCAATTTATGTATAAACTCCATATCCAAAATTATATGTTGATAGCTGAGCATTTAGGACTTGCGCAAGCCGACCGAAATTAGGAACCCTGTGATCTTCCTCGTTTGGGCAAAAGTTTGTGACATCACGATGTCTGTTATTCTTATAGTAATTAATTATTGTGTTAAATTAATGTGCCATATAGCAGGTAAGATGGCAAATTAGACTAGAAAAAAGATTCACATTTGGTTGATTGGCAGTTTTGAAGATCACTTCGGTTATGCGAATCTACATACACTAGGAGAGGTTTTTAAGGTGTCGTTTAATTTCCATACACTAGGGAATCAGAGTCTGGGTGTCAGCATGAAGGAAACGGTCGCTATAATACTTCCAATTTGGGAAAGAGCAAGGATTCCAACGAGGGCTAAGAATAATATTTGGGATCAGCTACGACGTCTTTACAAGAAATGGCAATACCCCAAAAAATGTATTTCAATGAAGTCTGACACCGAAGAGGGAAAGCGCGATGCTTTAAAGGATTCCTTTCAGGATCTCTTCGATATTGCACATAAAGATGCTATGAATATAATCTAGATAGAAGAGGAACGGCGGTTTTTGAAAACACAGCGTGAGAAAGAACGACGTGGTTCCATGGCAGGCATCGATGTCAATCTTGCAAATGAAGAAGAGAGGGCGCTGGCAAGATTAGAAGCAGTTGCACAGCGTGAAGAACGATATCGTGCAAGCACAGCTGTAGCGACGTCATCTCAGGAAGAGGCGTCATGAGATAGTAACGTCTGCTGTGCCACCAAAGTGACAAAGGGGAGCAATCTCTGTAGTTACTCGTGATGTTGCAGCCGCTCTAGATCGCACCACAACCAGCAGCAGGCCTCTCACGATGATGCCTCTCATATTTTTCTGCTCTTGCTGCATCTAATCTATATGCAACACCAGCAAGTGAGCTGATCATCAGTCTATCTGCAATCCATCGAGCAAGGGAAAATAACCAAGCAGCGCTAGCAGCTGAGATTTGTGAATCTTTCAATCCAAAAGTCCCCCTAATATCCACTGAGACGACAAGATCATACCAGATTTTACAAAAACTGGACGAGGTTGTGCTGATCTCTTTCCAATAATGGTAGGTGGTAAGGATGTAACCAAGCTATTGGCCATCCCCAAACTCCAATCCGGGACTGCTGCCGTCATGGCAGATTCGTGTTTGGCCGAGATCGGAAGTTGGGGATTGGAAGACAGAATCGTGGCCATGTGTTTCGATACAGTAGTCTAGTATGCCCCCTGCAGGTGCCACCTGCAACAGGTGTTAGGAGTGTCACATTTTGAGCGGAAACTCCAGCCTACAAAGTGGCGCGAATGTGAGTTAATTTCAGTCCGGCTTCTGGTTTTGATCCTGTTGGTCGTTCTGCTGTGTTGAGGGGCCGGACTCCGGAGATGTTCTTTTGAGGGTGGTTGTTTTGAAGATGTCGTTGTAAAGAGAATAGTTTTGATTCTGCTTCCCGCCGTGGATGACCTTTTCTGTGATGTTGACGCTGTGTCTTGTGGAGATTCTGCTGTTCATTGGACCGTTGTGAGTAGTTAAATAAGGGCCGCTTTAAGACCACCTCGCAAAATACAAGGGCCGCTTTAAGACCAGCTCCAAACAAGGGCCGCTTTAAGACCAGCTCAAAATATGGGCCGCTTTAAGACCAGCTCGAAACAAGGGCGGGTTTAAACTCACCTCTAAACAATGGCCCACTTCCAAACAAGCACAGATTCTAAACCACATCCAAACGAAGACGGATTTCAACTCATCTCCAAAAGTTTCTTCATTTATAATATTAATAATAATAATAAATATGATTTAATAAAATATTTTAATAAAAGATCGTGTGTCAATTCTTGATGAATTTGCATCAGATGATGACAGTTTTGACTCATCTGACAATAAAAACCTGTCTTTTGCTACCAGTGAAGAAGATAAAGTGGTTTTAGCTAAAGAACATTCTGACATCGACTCCGAATTAGACGGCTACGGATACACGCTAGCGGACCGTGAAACTGGGTCAGGCGGATGACTTGGGCGAGATAGACAGGACTGAACAAGTAGCAGATATTCCAATTTGACCCCTAACTGTTCCATTTACAAACGTCTGTGGCGGACCAGCCCCTGATGCACCATTTTTGAAATTTTTCTAACTGCTTTTGGATAAGCTTTTTTGATGTGCTAGTTGAACAGACCAGGCCTGCATGGTGAGTAGAGTAGGTCAAATGCACAGAAGGCAGGTAAACCCCACAGAATAAAATGGAAACCTACTTCTCCTCTAGCATCTTATGTTTTAGAGAACAAGATCAAGAATCCCAAAGGCTGCCCCAAGAAGACTGGATATGATTGTGAAGCATGTAAAGTTGCTTTGTGCAAAGTTTTATGCTTCCACATTTGCAACGAGCAAAATCAGATAGTGGTTCTGTGGAGTGTAAGGAAGGTAAGCAATATAACACATCGATACAACTGTTAAAATTTCCATTCTAAAATGTGGTCTTAGAACTGTTCAGCCCAGTCTATTGAGAAAAAGGAGTCGATTCAGGAGGCTTCATCCATCTTGAAGGTGACCATCCGATGCACTCAGACATTCATAAAAATGGCCCTTTTGAGAGCTACCAAATATTTGTAAAGGAAACAAACGTCAGTGTGTTTGCCTCTCTGTGTGCCTGGGTTGTTGTAATGTTACTGTTGTTGTCCTGTTGGTGTGCATGGTGCAGTGTTTTTGATGTCGTGGTTTTATTACTATGTATGTGTTTGGGAGGTGATGGGGTGAGTAGGCAACTTTGATTGCCCCAAAATTTTTCTATCAAAAACTGGACAGAAGGATTGAAAGAGTAGATAAAAAGCTAAGGAATGATGTTAACCTTATGTCTGTTTGCCAAAAATTACCAAGATCTGATAAGTTAAAAATTTCTTACTTTTTAGGCATTTCTTGTTACTCCTCTGGTACGACTACTGTCTGCATACTAAAAATATTATACCTCTTTCATTTATGAAAATACTTTCAAACTTTTTTGGAGGTTTTGTCTAATATTAATTGCTGCACAGTTCATGTGCTGACACTACATGAGCTGTCACTGAAAATGTTTTCTATAGGGGTTTGAACATGAAAAAAGTTTTCAAATGGGGTGGGTACAGTTTGGGGCAACTATGCGTACCTTCAAAAATTTTTTCTCAAAAACTGGAAGATCATTTGAAAGGGGAAATAAAATGCTAAAGAATGATATTAATCTCAAGTCTGTATGTCGAAGAATGACCAAGATCTGATAAGTTAGACATTTCTTACTTTTCAGGTGTTTTCTTATATTTCCTTCAATTTGTACGACTTCATCTTACATACTAAAAATACCGTATCTCCTTCATTTATGAAAATATTTTCAAAATTCTTGTGAGGTTTTGTCTGGTATTGATTTCTGCACGATTTTTATGCTGACACTACATATGTTGTTCCTGAAAATGTTTTTCCATAGGAGCCTGAACATGAAAAAGTTTTAAACATGGGGTGTGGTACGGTTTGGGGCAACTTTGGGTACCCCAAAATTTTTTGTATCAAAAACTAGACAAACGGATGGGAAGAGGAGATAAAATGCTAAAGATTGATGGTAACTTCATGTCTGTAGGTCAAGAATTGACTGAGATACAACAAGTTGAAAACTATTTAATTAATAGGCGTTTTCCGGTAAAAATCGCTCGTCGTCAGGGCCTAGGCGGAAAAATTTCTCTCGTCGGTTAAGGGTTAAGATCTAAAATTCGTCGTGTGTATTCATTTAACGTCTGTACCAGTCACGATGAACATCTCGTTCCATCGCTTCGACAATTTTAGCGTCGCTACCAACGATGCGTGTATGCAAGAACCGATCTCTCATTATAGCCACATTACGAAAATACTAATTTATGTAGCTTTTGTGCTCGTATTTAGTATCGCGATAGCGTTTTCGTTACCGAAAAGGAATTGGAAAATGGTAAGTAACATAAGCGTTACACGCGTCGAATTAATGGAGAAAGGATTAATGAAAATTAAATAGCCGATATTATAGCAATGAAATGTTGCATTTGTAGGTAATTTTCAAAATTGGGAAACAAGAGCTGTATAAAGACGCTATCGGCAACAATCGGTTTTTTGACCGCCAACATTTACAAAGAGATTCTTTTGGTACACATAAGAGAATACGCTGAGTCCAACGGAGCGTTGCATCCTACAAGAAAGGGCTTGTGTTTTACCAAGACCAGATGGGCAACCTTTGTCAATCAACTCGACGTAGACAGATGCATCGAGCAGCTCAGAGCGGATCAACCCGTCGATAACTTCCAACACATCAGAGGAAGATATTACGTCTCCATTTCAAATGGAGTAAAATGCGTTAAAATTCGTGGTTACTTTCTACCACTGGACGGTAAGAAAGAACGTCCAACCCGCAGCAGTATTGCGTTGCGCTTGGACGAATGGGAGACGCTGACTTCCAAGATCCGCGAGTTACACGATAAATTATCTGAACTTAAAAACGCCCAACCTTGCTACGCTAGCGAGGATCACCCGAATCAGATGGGATATTTTAGTAGTCGCGAATGCAATCCTTTCGGACTGGATCTCGCTGACGGACTAACCGATTAATCGGTTGGACATCGTATTTTCTTAAAAGAAACAAAACAAGAAATGCTGATGATTTAATATAGTTTATTAAACCGAAAGACGTCTTTTTATTTCTTGATATTGCATACATAATTATGAATCAGGTAATCGTTTAGTCCAGTGTCCATGGTTATCATATTGACTATAGCGTTGACTTTTCTATTTCTTGCCCTGTGTAAGCAGTAGAATATGCAGTTATGTCCACAGAAACGGCTGATAGCGCTTTGTAGCGATCTCTCGTTAAAAATCCAGTTTAAGCAATGTCTGTTCAGGAAGGATGTAAACTCTTTCTGCGGGGGTCTTCCAAAAGAGTCAAAATATTCGCCGTAGGAGGAATCTTCAACGTATAAGACTATCCAATGCAGGCCGGGTTTCTCGTGTGGATCCGTGTTGCACACAAACAGCAGAGATCTCTTTACCTTTAACGCGACGGGTAGACGATCGCAGGCAAACACTCCAACAAACATAATTTGTAATCCGTTCATTTTCAATTCTTATAGTCGAAAATGACGTTTCTCAGACGATCAATTTCCAATATATTTTCAAACTCGGCAAAGGCTATGACGTTAATGGTATTAGGAAGCGCTTGAGCAAATTTCATATCCAAACGAATGTTACCGTGTTTCAGCAGATTAAAATGATCACCTTCGGCTAGGTCTGCTGTCAAGTCGAATGCGTAAAGTGCGTATCCTCCTGCAAAGTCTTCTCTGGTTATATAGTTTCCTTCGTCTCTCATCCATTTTCCGGTTCCCATAAATAACGAAGCTTATGCATTGAGAAATTGGTTATTGGCAAAATTGATTTCCAAAGGTTTCACCGACTGCTGCTGTCCATCCAAATATATATTTAATTGAGAGAGATGCATGTGTTTAAAGTTGAAAGGATTCTTTGTATAGCTTCCATTAAACGCATCGTTGTCTACGCATCCTATTACGATTCTCGTAGGTAACTGTCCAGAGAAAAGACTTTCTTGCGTGGCATCTAGATTGCCTCTCGGTATCGTAAACGTTTCACAGATGGCTCTTCGAATCGGAAATTTTGCGTTTCCCAATTCGAGTGCCTTCGCGTGTGCAAGAAACACCGAAGGACTGAGCTTAACATTTCTCACGTATAACTTGCATTCTAAAATTCGAACTTTGTATGCAGCGCCTTGTACGGACGACATCAGACAAAAGGCGTCTTTATTTCTAACGAAACGCACCCTGATATTAATATCGTTAGGAAGAAATCGATCTTGAAAAAATAGATCGCTGTGGACACAGCCCAGCATGTCGACAATACGCCCTTCCCCAACCAGAGCGCAGCGTTTCTTAAAACCTTCGTTTTCGACATTGTCGCCGTGAGGATTAGCGTCTTCGAATTGGTTTGCTACTGTATATCTTTGTAATACAAAGCCGAAGTCAACTGCGACGTTTTGGCTGCATTGCCATAACTGAGAACAGTTTCCAGGTAACTACGATATGCGTACGTGTTGTTTGACGCTGCGACGAGGGTATCGTTTAACGTGATGTCGACTTCTGAGAACAGACTGTGTAAAAATAAGTTTATCGTGCCTTCATCGTCTGTTGGTTCGTTATTTGCTCTTATAATTTGCGCCCTAACGTACATTTGCGTGTTTGCTAAATCGAGATAGTCTTGTCCTGCTCCGGTAATGCTAAATTCTATAGGCGTTCCTTGCGAAATTGTGGCTATAGGATTATATTCTACATATGTACCAGTCTCTATGCTGGTCTGCGTAGGAGGCACGATAAACAGATCCAATGCGCTCTTTGTACATTCGCAAGACTGAGGATGAACGAATGCCATCGTAAAATGTGCCGAATATGTCGGGTTTGGTTCTTTTCTTGAATTTCTTTATCGTCTTTTGCTTCCTCTTCCTGCCGCTGCCGCTTTGCGTATTGCCTCAAATATTGATTGACGAAGCAAAAGCTTTTATACCTTCAGGTATACGTCTTTTGCTCGACTCTTTAAATTGCTGTCCTTCTGCCACATCGTTGGCAATCTGCAATCCGGTTCTCAACACCTGTCTTCCAAAAGCTTTAGCACCCGTTTGAATCAGCGGCCAAGCACTTCTGAAAAAACCTCTCAGAATACTTCCCAATCCGTGTCCTCGTTGCATACGCGCTCCTTGGAACACGGGCATGCCGTTGCCACTCTGCTGCAGATAATAATCTTTGTACGCGAGTCGACTGGCATCGCAACAAAATTGTCTTTTCATTGTAAAAAGTATGGACCTTTGCTGAGTCTAAAATGAAGCGTCACTATTACTTTCCCGTATTCGAATGGTACTGGATTTCCATTGTCGCTCCTTATATCTATTTCTATGGAGTCGAAGCTTTTCTGTTGTATCGGTACGTATAGCGGCTTTTCGTATATCCTATGCACGATATCGCCGCTTTTGCCTGCCACGTGAACGATGCGTAGTAAGGGCGCCTTTGTGTCGCCTACAGGGATGTGCTCTAAAATGTTACAATACACGATTATGGATGAAAAGCCTCTGTTTAGATCGCACACGCTGCCAGCTGAGCAATGCAACGGTGTCTCATCGTTATTTACGAGGACCTTCTGTCCACCGTTGAAACCCAGCATCGCGCACAAGGCCAATGAAATGTGTACGGATGCACCTTTGTTGACAACTGCGTTGACTCGCTTCGTGCTTGGATCGTATTTAAACTTTGGGTAAGTATTCGTTTTAAAGTATTCGGCAGTCTCTTCGATACGATCGTTTACCATCTGTACGAGATCTGCTGGTGAATCGTAATAGCCAGGAGGCAAGCGCATCGTGTATTTCTTGCGAAACGGCTTGTCGTTTACATTTACCATTTGCGAATATACAACACTTCCTTCGCCCTTCTCCAGATTGAACCAGGTATGTTGATACTGTATTTCTACCAAACCGACTTCCCACTCGCCAGACAACGAGATAGCGTTTTCAAGTCTTGTCGTATAGCGAGCGACAGTGTTATCGGGGTAGTAATGCATGGAACTGTTGCTTGGCAGCGTAAGGTAAAAGTGCGCCATGATCTTAACCGTGCAAGAAATTTTGTGCGACTGATCCGTTAAGCTGCTACATTTTGAATATATCGGTGGTCCACGAGTTAACACTGTTGTCGTATCCTTTCCATTGAACGAAATATTGCACTTTTCCACCACTCTTGCGAGTTTTTAGAACTTTTTTGATTCTGTAAACGTCGTCTTCTTTCAAAATTTGTTGCAATTCCTCTTCGTAGAATGTGCCCTTTAATTTTTTGCCGTTTAAATCCGCAATTTCGTACTTTGCAGGATCTGACGGTATTCGTGCAACAATTGTGAAAATTTTTTCTCTCCAAGAAGGTAGATAGCCCTTTTTGAAAACAAATCTGGCTTTAGTTATTCTAACATTGTCGCCAACGCTGTAATTCCACTTTGCAAGTCTTTTGTTTCTGCCGTACAAACGCTTTCTGATAACGTCTTCGTTTTCGATCGACACTTAGTTAGGCGCCATGCCTATGCTTTGATGAAACGTGTTATTATACGAGTGTACCAGATCTTGGAGAACGTCTACATAATGGTAGGTATTTTTTGTATATGAAATATTTCCACATCTTTGTTTTCAGGGTGCGATTAAATCTTTCGACGACAGAGGCTTTAATGTCGTCGTTTTCAGACTTGTAGAAAAGGATCACATTTTTGTGCAACAACTGCTGAAAGGTTTTATTCAGAAATTCGGTTCCCTTATCGGTTTGTAAATGTGCCGGATGTCTGTCTTTCAATAACGACGAAAATGCTTCGGTCAAATCCGATCCAGTTTTTGACTTGAGCGGAAGAGCCCATGCATGCTTAGAAAATACGTCTATACACGTTAAAAGATACTTGTTCTTGTCGTTATTTTTTGAAAGCGTGGAAAGATCTGCCAAGTCTGCCTACCACAAATCGTCTGTAATGACTGTGAACGTTTTCCTTCGCCTAAAGTTTAATCGCGCAGGCTTGTGTAGAGTATACGCATCTTGTTTCTGTAACCAGCTTTTGATATTGTTATGCTTGTATTTGTCCTTTAAATGTCTTCGAAAGGTTGTCACACCGCTAAAACTACCATCCTGTTTAGGATCAAAGTAAGAATCCATCAATACGGTTTCCAAAAAAGTTTTCTCTGCTTTCTACGTCTACGACTCGGCGTAACTGAGTTGCTCTCTTCTTCGTTCGAGTTAATATATTTCCATCTATCCTCGTTGCCGATTAATTCGCGTGGAATATTACTAGCTTTCAAAGCGTCAGCAAGCTGTTTCCAGCCCGTATGACTCGGTGTCGACGTTCTTTTCCTAAGTAAGTCGTTAATCAGATCCACTGCATGCGTTCTCTGAAACGTCGTATTGTTCAAGATGAGCTCTTCCTTGTCGCTCCGCTTAAGATCGGGATTATTTTTAATGTGCATCAAAAAGTCGAGAGGCGTGAGACTTCCACTTCTTTGGTTCCGTGCTTAACAGGACAGACTCTATAGATTTTTAGCTTTTGCTCCCTCCCACGGAGTCCGTTTTCTCCTCGACATCTGTGGACGTAAATTTTGTTATGACTATAGGTTTATCAAGATTTAAATAACGAGTCAAACTATTTGAATACAGTTTTGCCTTTTCGTCGTCAGCAATGTTTCTGTGTAATATATCGTAGATTTCGCCGTCTAAATTTGATAAAGTCTTGTCGACCGCGGTTTCTTTCCACTTGTCGATCTGTCTCGGTTCGACTAAAACCATCTTCTTTGCATGTTCCATCCTAATTCTTGGGAATTAGAAGCGAGCCTAGGAATTAGCAGTTAGCAGAGCGCCGATGAATCCGCCAGTCTGAATCAGTTTCTTCTTCTTAGCCGCGCGTATTTTCTTCGAAGCCAAATGTCTTAGGATGCTTTTGTATCGCTGCAGTTTCTTCTTCTGAGACTCGGTCAAAGGTATGTTTCCTTTTAAAACATTCTTTAAACATTCGTACAGACAGCATAAGAGACCCGTGTCGCATTTCTTTAAAACGCTTTTCCTAACTTTAGCCGTCGCTTCTTTGATCAGTCTTAGCATTGCAAGATACTTCTTTAGTTTGGGCGACATTTTAAACGAATGAGCGATAGACGTTCTGCGCGCGTATATATTTTATTCATTTTTTCACATACGCATAATGGATTTCGCCGGGAAATATGTTAGTTCTTAATCTACACCTCTCGGCATCGGGTCTAAGATCGACTAATAGATAGCCAAAGGGCACCATCGTTGCATCACTGAACGCCTCAAGCATAAAATTGGAGTTTCCGCGAAACATCTGTCTGCTCAGATTTGCAATCTGAGTAGAATCTCTAACGTTTTTGAAAAGAATCAGATAGTGTGCGTTGAGACTTATAGTTCTGGTGTGTATGCTTCGATAAAACAGATTTTGTGTCAGGTATATCACAGATACGTCTTTGTGGTGGCTGATCTTTGTAAATATCTTAGTCACCCGTTCGTCTGTTTCGCTCATGAGATCGGCTAATATGAGAAGAGTCTTGTCTTTTCCATCGAATATGTTCAAGTCGGGAAGACCTTCGAGAAACTGAATTTGTGGGTATTTGTCAAATATATCTTGATAAATCCCATAGCACCACATGATCTTTTCGATTGAAGGTTTTACCATGAGGGGCAAATGGTCTATAAAACGAAGCGTAAATTGCGTTTTACCGCATCCCGACGGTCCGCTTAAAATAGCCGAAAAACGATGCTTCCACGTAGGATCCATCGTTGAGAATGATATGAAACGGTTATTGGATCTCTTATATATGGACAAAAATCGGCATATATTTATCAATATAGCTATCTATTGAGTCGTAGTTCTTTGATGATTGGAAGGATTTAGGCCTATGTCTATTACATCTCTTCGACAAATTCGTAAATTTGTAGGTCACAACGTTTTATTATTAACGCTATCGTATAACGACGAATAGTACATTCGTATACTATTCATACGTTTAAGACCTTTTGTGTGTCTGTGTTTGTGTGCTCGTATTTGCATACCTATAAGACGTGTTTAGGCAGATTCCTAGCTATTGAAGGCGCCATGGCTTCGGACCAATAATCTAAAGAAAAGCCATTCTTCCATCTAATTACATTTATAGAGCCTTTATATTTATCGCGTTTATAGCGCTATATAACACTTATAATAAAACTTAGTATATTTAAGCATTGACACACGATCTTTTATTAAAATATTTTATTAAATCATATTTATTATTATTATTAATATTATAAATGAAGAAACTTTTGGAGATGAGTTGAAATCCGTCTTCGTTTGGATGTGGTTTAGAATCTGTGCTTGTTTGGAAGTGGGCCATTGTTTAGAGGTGAGTTTAAACCCGCCCTTGTTTCGAGCTGGTCTTAAAGCGGCCCATGTTTCGAGCTGGTCTTAAAGCGGCCCTTGTTTGGAGCTGGTCTTAAAGCGGCCCTTGTATTTTTGCGAGGTGGTCTTAAAGCGGCCCTTATTTAACTACTGCTGTGGTCGTTTTCTTTGTACACGTGAGTCCGAGTTTGCTTGTAAATATACGCCATTTTAAATTACTGCGGATGTCTTTACTACTCCTAGACTGACTTGCAACCTATGGGGACTCGTCCTTAAAATTTGTAAAAATCGTTCTTTTCACTAAACTTTGTCGCCTGAAATTGGGTTGCAGAAATTATGACTAAAGTTTTGTGAGCGGTTTAATTCCGTCAATTGCTGTACGTTTGGAGTACAAGATTAGTTCTAAAATGGTGTCGCCGGTTCATGCTAAGGAGATAGCTCTATACGACGTTTTTGAAATGTCGGCCGGTGAATTGAGGGAGGAGCTGGAAAAAATGGGCTACGATACAAAATATTGAGTAAAATGCAATTACAAAAGCTTTATTTAAAATACTAATCTCGGTAAAAGTTGATGTGGAGGAAGTGCGCCTAAAAATTAAAGAAAAGGAACTTGAGGCCCAAAAAGAAACTAAAGAGGCGGTAAGGCAACAGAAGACAGAAGAGAGAATTTGAGTTACAGTAGCTAAACTTAAATTTCATCATCATCATAAACCATGGGTACAAAGCCCGTAGGTGTCCGATGCCATTTTCACTATGTTCTTCCACTGTTGTCTTTCCATGCGGGTTGGCTCAGCTCCTGGAGTGATGTTCCACACCATTCGACTATATCGTCTATCCATTCTTTGTGGGGTCGTCCTCTCATGTTTGGTCCACCCATCATTCCGAACACTAATGCCTTGATCTTCCTATCGTTGCTCATTCTGCATATGTGACCAAATAATCCCAGTTTCCTCTGAATAACCTTCTGCATCAAGTTCTCTTTGAGATGAATCCGTCTGTATAATTCTGCATTGCTCACCTTTTGTGTCCATCCTATTTTCATAATCTTCCTATAGCATTTTCTCTCAAAGGCCGGTATCCTTCTTTCAACATCTTTCGTTATTACCCAAGCTTCACATCCATGTAGCATGCTACTGAAAACACATGTTTTCAGAACGCTCAGTTTTGTCTCCAGCTTTATGGCTTTGCTTTCCAAGATTTTATCCATAGCTTTCAGTATTGCTGTCGCCTTTGCAATTCTGACTAGTATTTCTTTCCTACTGTCCAAGTCATATGTCATATTGCATCCAAGGTATGTAAATTTATAAACATTTTCCAACTGAGTGCCGTCCACGACCATCTTCTTTGTTAAATTCTTTTTGCCAAATACCATTGTTTTTGTTTTATCAAAATTCATGTTAAGGCCATATCTCTGTCCTTCTTCGTTCAGCATTTGCACTGTGTGCTCCAACCGTTGTTCATCTTCTCCAATCAGTCAATATAGTCAGCAAAGCAAAGAATATTGATCTTTATGCCGCTGACCGATACTCCATCATTCTCCTTGATCTTGTCCAGTGCTCTTTCTAGGAGTGTGATGAAAATACTCGGTGATATTGGATCACCCTGTCTTGTACCTCTGCAAGTATCAAACCAAACTCCAGTTTCGCCACACACTCTGACCACTACCTTTGCATTGCTGTTGATTTCCTTAAGTAGACGGGTCAATTTATTATCCACGCCATGCGATTCCTAGACCGCCCATGTTACGCTTTGATCTATGCTATCGAAAGCCTTTTTGAAGTATACAAAGCAGTTATAGATTTTCTTGTTCTTTCTTCTGTCAGTCTCAGTGCTAGTATCTGTTGTACAGTACTTCTATCTCTTCTAAACCCCGCCTGCAAGATGTTTTTCAATCTGGCTTTTAAGTCTCTATGTTAGTATCATAGCTATAGTCAATACTTTGCCAAGGTGACTTAACAGTGCGATAGTTCTATAATTATTACATTCAAGTGCATTTCCTTTCTTGTGAAGAACAACTAGAATTTACCTCTTCCATTCCTCCGGCGTGCGTCCTTCTTTCCATATTGCATTACAAAGCTTGTGTATCTCCTGTATCATGATATCTCCTCCATTTTTATCATCTCGCCTGTTATACCATCGATGCCCGGACTTTTGTTGTTTTTCAATCGTTGCACAGCTCTTATCACCTCTGCTTCCAAGATATAATTTGCAATATCTTCAGCTGGTGAAGATATTTCTTTCAGTTCTGTAATTACCTGTTCTGCAACATCTTCATCCATTTACGCTTTGTATAAGTCGCTACAGTAATCTGTCCATCTTTGTATAATGTCTGCTTTGTTCATCAACACTGCACCCTTTTCATACCTGATTGCTGCAATTCTTGGCTGCCATCTTTTGTTAATTTTCCTTATCATCTTGTATACCTCTCTTATTTTGCATATTAATATTTTTTATGTCTCTGCATTGATCCACATCTGCACCCTGAAATGTCCGACATTGCTGTACTGATGTTGTCCATCGCAAATTGATTAATATCAGATCTATCCTATTTCTGGATTTGTTATCGCAAGAGCGCCATGTCCATTTACGAGAGTCTTTCTGTTGGAACCTTGTGTTGCAGATCATTAATTCGTTATCCATTGCAAATTCCAGCAACTTCTCACCACGTTTATTTCTATCCCCATATCCAAATCTTCCTATGATTTTCTCCCATCCTGTATTGTCTGAGCCAATCTTTGCGTTCCAATCGCCTCCGACAATAAGCACATCTCGCTTAGGTACTTCTTCAACAATTGATGTTAAATCTGCATAAAACCTCTCGATGTCTTCATCTGAGCTCTCTGCTGTAGGTGCATACACTTGAATGACTGTTACGTCGAATGGTTGGGCTCCAAATCTTGCCACTAATATTCTGTCGCTTACTGGTTTATATCCCATCAAGGCGTTGCGAGCTTTTGTTGTTTAACAGGAATCCGATACCTGCTTCATTTCTGCTCTTATGTCCTAACCATATGATTTTACTTCCGTTTATTTATCCTGCCAGTGTCAAGCGCATTTCCGAAATTCCAAGAATCTGTATCTTTTCATCTCTTCCTGAAGCAGCTGCAGTTTGCCTGCCGCCCACAGTGTTCGGACGTTCCATGTTCCTACTGACAGTACGTCTTTAGCAGGTGTAATCTTTCTTTCGGTAGCTGACTTTTCGATCCAAACCCGATTGCTCACTTGGAGTCGCGGACCTTGTTTAGCCGGGCGACGTCCGGGCTGGCTTGTTCGTGGATTTAAGTTTCCTGGCATCAGATTTCAATCGTCTTTGTTTTTTACTGTCAGCGCATCGACACTCATCTGACAAACCCACCTCCTTTTTTGGGCTTGGACCGGCACGGGGAGTTGCGGGGTTGCATCTCCCCGAGGCGGAGTTAACTTAAATTTGAAGTTGAAGAAATAATGCGCTTGGAAGACAGGAAGTTGCAGGCAGAAGTGGAAGAGAGAACGCTAAAAAAAGTTGAAGCAGAGGAAAGAAAGTTGCAGTTGGAAGAAGGGAAATTATTGGCTGAAATGGAAGAGAAACAGAGACAGTATGGTCTAGAACTGAGAAGTTTGGAGGGCACGGAGACAGAAACTGGCCCGTTCCGAAAAACTGACGCATTTTGGATAGCGTCGGCAGTAAAGCTGGTTTCTAAATTTGATGAGTCCGATGTTGAACAGTGTCACAAAATGGGCTAGAAGATGATACCGGACCTTGTGCGCGGGAAAACTTACCTAGTGGGCGCTCTGGAAGGAGTGGCTGGGCACACGTTGAACTAGGGGGCGGATGGTCTGAGAGGTCAGAAGACATTCGCTGGTTGAAGTCGCTGAAGAAGAGAGCGAAGGAAGAAGTCTTCGGTTAGAGGGACCAGTGGCTAGAATTCGGGGAATTCGAAGAGAACTAACCAATATTCCTTATCGCTGGTGTATCTACTAGATCACTATATTTGCATTATCATAGGGCAACTAGACATCTTAAAACAGGCTACTCTACAGTATATATTAAAATCTAGCTAAATAACCCTAACACTAATGACACTCGCTAATCACAACACAAATATGAATTAAAATGGACGATCGCTACAGTGAGACCCCGTCAGTTTGATTCTTCGTCTATGTGCAGGCTCGCCAATGGTGACTTTTTTAGTTATATGAGAATTGCTTGATTGCTTGATTACTGTTGGTTTGGCGATGAACGTTTTCAAAGCTGTTTCTTATTGGGTATTGGATTCATTTTGGCAAGAATGTTCGCTGGATGGCCTTTAGTAATTTTCGTGTTCTTTTTTCGCATCAAATATGTTGCATGCCATTTCTATGCAGTCGTATACGCTGCTTCTGGACTTAAGCAATGTTAGCATTGAGGTTATCGGGTTCACTATGTTTGTGTTCGAAAGTATCGGGAACTTTGGCAGGCTCGCAAGGACAGCGTTACCTTAATCCAGACATGTCAGCATGGAGTGGACAAGAGTTGCGGCGACGTACAAGGATAAATTTCACCGCATCCGTCTAATCTGATAAATATTTGGTGAATGCAGGATCTGCAGACGGAAATGACATATTCCGCCGTAGATAGTTCCTCATTCAGGAGGAACTGTCTGTGGTGGGACATGTCAATTCCTTCCGCAGGTCATCAAGGTCCCGAACAAAGTACGCACCACTGAAGATAATGTCTTAAAGTTCTGGTTACCAATTGTCTTAAGTAGCTCATTTTTGTTAGTTGCCACTATTTATGATAACATTTTACAGTCTTCATGTATTATTGTTCTTTGTTCCAGCTTACCGTTCTTATGCGTAATCGTCTTGCTTGGTTGGTATCTCGCTAATTTGTTGAAAGGTAAGCATACATTTGAAGTTTCTAGGTGGAGCTTCCAATTCTTGTCGCACTTTTTATCGGTTTTCTAACGCACTGAATTTGCATAGTTGAGAAAATCAATGCAGCAAAACTTGACTTCCAAATCATTAACTGCACTTAACTGCAAACCGAAACAAAGAAATGTGACTGACCATTGTCAGATATCGTCTACTTTCATGTGTTACAATGAGGTAATTTGCAAAGTACGTATATAAAAATTAATTTAAAATACATTACTATATCTAAATATCATAAAAGCCACAAGTGTAATACTGGCTGTTAATGACATACAATACAAATAACTTAAGTACCATTGATTCTCAAAGTCCAACACTTGTCACTCTTCTCCAAGTGTTTCAAATTCGATCGAATCTAGCCTAGCCTAATCTGATCGAATCTAATCTAATGACTGCTATGACGTCATTATTTTAATGCACATGCATAAGTCGGTTGTCGCTTCAATTAAGGCCGGCATCAAGAATCATAATCCGCTCAAACAGCAAGGTCGAAATCCGATGGGTCAGGGAAACCAGAAATCTAGCTACGATATGAAAGCAGGCTGAAACAGATGAGTAGTTTGGACCTGAACGACAATAAGATACTGCCAAAACTCACAGAACTGGGCATTGAATTCCAAAACTTTGAACCAGTTACCGCAAAAGCCAGAGAGCCCAAATCAGTTCTGGAGTGGGGCACAGCAAGAGTCAAAGTAGTCCTTGATCGAATGTAGTGTTTGATGATATAAGGGGTGAGCAGAGATCAGAGACAGGCCGGTTGATATAAATTTATTGTCATTTGAACTATAATACAGATTTTATACTGGATTCTTCGCTCAATAGGCAACCAGTGCAATGCACGCAGTATGGATGCGATATGTTGATACTTGGTGATTTCGCGATAGTTTGACGAATCTTCAATTGAGAAAGGTTGCTTTATACGAGGATGGTAAAGTAATGTGATGGTAATTGGCAAGTGCAAAATTGACGGGGAAGCAGCCTTCATCGAAAGAGATATTGACGATGGATTATAATTGGGTCCAAAATATCGAAGCATTCTTTCAGAAGGACGGTAGAAATAAGATACAGTGTAAGACAAAGTGTAAGATACAGTGTGAGATACAAGATACAGGATCAAAAGATGCGAGTATGAAATTACGAATCTCTTTCAGAGTTGCTGGTTGGAGTAAGCTGAGCATTGAACAATTGTGAGTGAAGAACTTACACAATAACCTTCTTATTGGAGGCTCGAGCGCGTACTCTACACTTTACAAGCCGAGCGCTCCAAACAATAGGCTACCATGCCTAAGTTCTAGAGCTGTATGTGCAGGGGACAACCACGAAAGGTACATATAGGCTTTTAATGTCAGCTTTTAAGGATGAAATATTGAGCATTTTCCGAAGGCGGTAACTGATAAAAGAGGAAGTGGAAAGAGGCTTACAATGGAAAGAAAGCTGAGCAATAATGGCACTTTGGTCAAACAAATATGACTCAGAAGAAGATCAAGTATGTGGCTCAAGTCAGGAGTTGGGAAGGAAAAGTGTTGCATAAGGACGAAGCCGCAAAGCAAACCCATAAACTTTTTCAGGTATAGTATAGAGTATCTATATGTATATTGAAGTCTGACGATTTAAGTTCAGAAGAAGAAACAAGGAATTCAAGCAGCTAACTCGTTGACCTGATTGATGGTGCTTGTAACTTGAGTGTTCTTTTTAAGTCTGTTGTGTGTCTCTCCGACTATGCAAATTGTAATTGTATGTTTTCACACATGTATACTCGTGATATACGCAGAATTAGGCGTTATACTTTCAGGTCTTCAAGGATATATCTGGGTTACGCATTGGTATCCAGTTGTCTTGAATACTGTAGCTCACTTCTTACCAGTATTAAAAAATCAAACATGCAGAAACTTCAGAGTTCAGAACTCTTTGGCTAGAGTCAAAACTAATTCGTCAAAGTATGAGCATATGACCCCCTCTACTTAAATGTTGCATTGGCTTCCTGTTAAGCAAAGAATTTTTTGAAATCGGGGTAATAATTTATAAACATTGAACTCTTTGCTAAGCACAATACTTAAACCAGTACTCATTCCTCAGATATGTTAACCTATCTACGGCTTGGTTTTGGTGCACCATTGTTTGAGGCATTGCGCATCAGATACCGGCACTATGGAAGTTGTTAGTTATAACTTTAATGTCCGTGTGCTGTGGACTTCCTGGCCAGTTTTTCAATTATTAGGTAAAGCGCACGCAAGATCAACCTTTTAAGAACCTTGTCTTTATTACGCCTATTCTTAAACAGTGACTTTAATTTTCTGTATTAGAAATGTTACTACTCAACTATGTATTTGTATACAAATTTTGATAGAAAAACAATTTTTAAACATAAATACATTTGGTAATTGGTGTTATTTGGACCCAGCCTATGGTCCGTTCCCTGGACGTTTTCTTGACGTATACATGTGCAGTGTAATCCTTATTTTTGATTATATTTCATAATTTTTATGCATTTGCATAGTGCAAAACATACATGTGTTTGGGATTTATCATTAGATTATCTGCACAGAAACCTACTTTATTATATCTACTTACTTTGTTTGTATGTTTTTATGTCCTTAGTATTGTGCTTGTGTTACTTGTAGATTCAGGTCACAGTATCCGGCACAATGTCGATAGGTTGATGCTAAAAATTCAAGCTCATATTCAACTTACAGGCTAGGTCTTATAATAATATTATATTGTTAGCTCTGGTGGATTTTGGAGCCTATGAAATGGCAGTTAATTTCTACGAGACATCGTTACAGAAACATGCGATCGAATCATATCTACTTCTAGCCTCCAACGAGAAAGTGTGCGTTCTGTTGCAGTCCATACATATGGATCTGATCCCGCCTCAGAAAAGCGATCTGCTTATGGCTCACTTGATTTTGTCAATAAGATGGCTATTCGCACCAATATGATACTCGAAGCACTCGAATTAGGATATAACGTTTTGTGTTCCGACTTAGATGTCATATTTGTTCGAAATCCGTTTCATAGTATGCCATGTCTTGACGGTCCTTGCGATGCAGCTATTCTTTGGGACAGTACGGTGTATAATGCTGGTTTTTTATACATCAAAAGCAGCGAAATTACTATTGCTTTGTATCGAGCTGTAAAGACTGGCATAGAACGCACAAGAGTTATAGATCAGTTTGCATTAAATTATGAAATAAAGCGTCTTAAGGGAAAAATTAAGGTCTCCAGGTTACCCGTCGATAAATTTTTGTGTGGGAAAGCCTTTTATGAAGATTTGCATTTGCAATATGGCGACGATCCTTTGCCAAAAGGTGTTGATCCGGTTGTAATACATAACAACTGGATTGTGAGTGTTGAAGCGAAGATATACAGATGTAAAGAAATGTTGCATTGGGAAAACGACGATTTTGCTTACTATTCTAGTGAAAGCAAAACTTATCTTGCATACAGCAATCCAAGAAATGCATTGAATGAGAAATCAACTGTCGTTTGGGCAAGAGAGAAAGAAGCTCTTGAGAACGCCCTAATGGTGGCCAGTCTATTGAATCGGACGTTAATCTTACCAAAGTTCTATTGTGGCATGAAGCACTGTTCATTGCAATCATATCAATTTGAAAGCGTTCGACAACGTTTTCGGAGGCATGTACAGAGAAAACTTGTTTTTGAAACATACAAAAATCCCAAAGAAAACTTCCTTGTCATTGTCACCTGTAGTTGAAATGGTTGCTGAAAATATCGATGACACGATACAAGGTTCGAATTTCGTGAAAAAACAAATTTATGCAGACAGACACCAAGGTCCCAGCGAAGTTGAAATCATTCAGTTCTTCAGAGATACTGACAGTAAAATCTTACAGTTTATTCATCTATATGGACATTTTAAACAAATACGAAGAATTCCTTTTAAAAGTTACGGTTCATTTTCTGATGCATTCATCCAGGCTTCAAACCAGGAAATTACAGGCAACTGCGGTGATTATGGTGCCAACACTTTCTAGATGTTCAACCACTGCCACAGTCTGTGGAGGTTTAGTGATTTATGCTACGAGCCAATGACTAGAATGCTTCAGAAATAATGTTGAGGCAAAGACAATATGTAATAAATATGCGATTTTAATTAACATTTATGTGAAAAGAAATATTCGCCATGAGTCTCAGCATAGAGGAAATGACACAGGTTAAGCAGGAGAAATTAAACACGAATATTTATTATTTTGCTGCCAATAACATTAACATTGATTTAAAGAACATCATATCTATTGCTTTGCTAAAACTTATTCTTAGAACTGTAGCCACTTTAGATTGATATAAGCTGTTTACCGCCACACAAGTAAAATTCCTTACTAACCCATCAATTTTTTCTAAAACCATGATTAACACCCTTTTAAATACCTCATTCAAAACATGAATATCTATGTATATAATTTATTTCAATTTGCTGTTTTGCATGAATTATGTTGTCACTATATATAAAAAGTGTTACAATTATACTTCGATTGTCATCTCACTTTAGTACTTCATAGTATGACGAGTATGACGCCATTTTCTCTGTCGTTCAAGAAAGCACGTGAGTGTGATTTAACCTGACTCAGCATAGAAATGTTATGTCAACAAGTTTTAATAATAATAATAATAATCCAAGAATTTCTATAGCACCGCAGTATTAATGCTGTAGGCATCGGTCGATGGTCGCTGCACAGCAAAGTCAATGCGCATACCAATTTCAGATTGAGTCTGGTTAAAAGCCAAGAGAGAAATCCCAGAAGACACAGAACAAGCTACAGTAGAAACAGGATCCAGAAAAGATGAAATTTTAGTCGAGATCTAAAATCCGACACAGATTCTATAGAGGGAACGTTCGATTGAACCAAGAGAGTTCCAGAGTCTGGGGTAAGCAACGGAGAAGGCCGGCTCACAGAATCCTCAGTACAGTCAGAGTGATACTATACTGTCAGAGAACCTTTGTTGAGTATTTCAAGTCTTGGAAGTTAGCATGAGACGAAAATAGTGGGGTTTTCGGAAATGTAGATCCTTATGGACAAATGGCCCGTTCTTGAAAATTGTTCTTTTTTCTATACGTAGCCGTGGCACTATTTCAGAACTGGAGATATATGTTGATACTTTTGGAGTTTTGGCGATGGCTTTGGCCAAGGTGTTGTGGACCCTTCGAAGCATCATCAAGCTAGCTTTTGAAATGAGAATAAAAATCGAGTTACAATAGTCGAGACGGCTGGAGACCAAGGCATTTGCTATACAAACCAAGACAGATATAGGAATGTGGCTCCTAATCCTTCTAATATAACGAATGGGATAGTGGGGTGACATATATTGAGTTAATGTGTTCATTGATTGGTTAGAATCAACTATAACACCTAAGGCATGAGCCGAACAGCTGCGCTGCATGACAGAATTACCTTGGTGGACACAATTCAGATATTTAAATTTGTTTAGTTGCGGCTTACTACCATAAAATTAGAAACTTCAGCTTTAGAAAAAATTTACAGCACTCTGTTATCTGCCATCCAGGACTGCACTCGGGTAAAAACTTCAGTTAATAGCATAAGGGAACGTGAAGATGAGAAATTGTCAAAGAAAATATACAGTACAGCTGAGGCTGAGTATCATCTGCGTAAATATGATATTTGAGACCATCTTGATTCAGTTAAGTAGACCTAATTAATATCGACTAAGACAATGGAACTGTCATGCAGGTTGTTCAAAATATATTGTAAATCGTTTCGTTTCACCAGCTTTGGTCTATGCGCTCCTGAACAGTCGCAAGTAAAAAAACATGTCTGTCTACATGAATTATTGAATTAATTATTTAATCAATAGGGTATGCATGTATCTGACTTTTTGCCTAGCGCCTCTCGATAACTTAACAACAGCGTTAAACATGGATGTGCAATAGATCTAAAGGTTCAACTTAAGATAGGTTATAAGTACACTTGTGCAATGCAGAGATCAACTCTAAATAGGTATCCATTCAGGGATGAAATAGTTTTTCCTGTTGAACTCTCCATATAAAGCGGAACCATTTCTAGGCCAGCCATCGAAATATATCGTGGTCCGTTTTGCTAGCCATGCCCCCCACCAGCCGAAAGTTCCAGTTGATAGAATAATTCCATCGCACATCGAAAGTATTGCTAAATCGATCTCTTGAGAACCACGGCTAAAATGGATTTCGGCTGTTGATGAAATATTTGGCAGATTTTCCAGGCACCAAGTTATGTCGTCGGTTTCAACAAAAATTTGCACTCTAGAGTGGCGAGATGTGAAATATTTTAAAGAACGCTCAAAATAAGAGATATCGGCGACCGTTAATCCTACTCGAATGTTTTCTTCAAGGAGGAAATCCCCTCTCCTGACGTGCATTGCCACGTTGATATGTCTTCCAATAGCTTTTTTTTGTTTTAATATTTTTGCGGCTTCCTCAGACACGTGCGCTGGAAATTTCAGTTGCCGTCTTAATTCATTTTCAACGACTTCTGCGTGTTTATATGTTTGACTCAGACCACAGAAAAGAATAGTATCGTTCGTTTTCGCCAGTTCTTTTATGAATTTAAAATTGTCAAAGCGAGTGTCGTAGTCGTATCTTGGTGTTCTCAACGATCGACATGGACAAAGTTCTGTGACTTTATTGTTATATCGCTCAACTTGTAAGTCAAATACATGATCTAGTTTCCATCCTTGCTTTGGCATAATGACAGTTCTGTTGGTTAATTGAGCGAGATGAAGCATCGCTGCGAATATGAAAAGGTTGTTTCCAGTGCGGTGATTCCCACGCAAAATCGAATCGCAAAGACTGATCCACTTCTTAATTTTGTTATGCTGTTTGATGTGATCTGTTTTATCAGTTACTGCTGAAAAAATATCATGCAATGCGTTTATGTAGATGAAGATCATAAGCAACATTGTCAGCAGACCAAACCTGAACCAGCGTTTATGCCTCTTCAGTATTTCTACTGTATTCCGCTTTCTGAGTTTAACAACAGCCGCCATTATTCCGAATCCATACGAGGATTTTCGAGGTGTCGATAGCTTATATATTGCTGAAAGGAATACAACATACACACTAAAAACATAATCATATTCTAAGTTAACGAGATAAAGAAATACGTGCAATAAATAAGAGGCGCGGCCTACTTAAAACGACGCCACACTGGAGGTCAAACTCTGTAGCCTAAGCAGAAGATCTTCAACGAAGCCTCAATTTAACATTTGATGCATTTGATCGGTACATTTGATAGGTTGACAGATTCTGCCACCGATCACGGACATGGAAGACTGAACATGGAGGACAGAACTGGAAACCGGGAAGCGGATGACCGCTGGAGGTCTTTCGGGCCAGCATCACTGAAGCAGCCGATAAACACCTTAGAATTGACGAACAGGTCAGGAAAGATTTGATTAACTATGACACGTCGCAGCTGATCCAGAGAAAGCGCTTGGCTAAGCTTTATACAGAGGCAGAGGAAAATAGGCGCCTGCGGAAGGAGTCATGTCTGCCATGAGGAAGGACGACCAGTCGTGGGCAGATGAAAATGCGGCAGAAGCTGAGGCCGCTATTCAAAGGGGCAGCTGATGGACGCATTTGCCGTTCTGAAATTGCGCTGCGAGCTGCCAATAAAAAGATTTAACTATCTTTTGGTAAGAGGCACAACATCAGTCATATTGTCTATTGATAAAGTGCAATATTTGTTGGTATGACGGTTGAACATTGAACAGAGATAGGTCGGCTGATTTAAATGTAGTACTTAGTGAACTATAAGACAGATCTTAAACTGGATTCTTTGATAGATGGCAACCAGTGTAACGAATGCAATATTAGTGCAATATGCTGATACTTATGTACTTTTGTTATGGTTCAGACCATAGGATTTTGAACCACTAATATTTTGTGCCGATATCTCTTTTTGATGTCGATAAGAAGTGAGTTAAAGTAGTTAAGTCTGCTGGAAACCAATGCATTAACTAGAGGGATTAAGACAGGATAAGGCAAACGAGTTCTGATTCTACGAATATCCTATATGTGAAATTGAGCTGATTTGCATAAGGCACCAACATGATTAGAAAATAACATAATAGCTGCTGAGATATCAAGGAGACAGAACCAAGACACCTATTGATGAGAGATGGAAGAAACAAGCTTTTTGTATAGAGATGTGAGCAGAGTTTTAATTGAGTGGCCTTTAGTAAAACTAGACCGGTGTGGGTTAAGGAGTGAGTTGGAAGCTAAATAGTCATTGTTCCGAGAGAGGATAATCCATTCAGTTAATTTGGAGATGAAAGCTAAAAACAGCTCAGTAGCACTAAAGTTTTTCTTTGTCAAGTGATGATTTCTTGAGAAGAGAAGCAACAAGCGAGTAGTTGAAAAGGAGGGGGAAATTACCCGTAAATAAGGAAAGATTAACTATTTTGGTAATGATTGGGACAAGGACAAATGCAGTCTTTCAGTAAGGAGGTGGGTATAGGGTCAAGTTCACAATATTTGTTAGGTAGAGAGTTTATTAGATGTAGTATTTCAGTCTCTGATGTGAATTGAAAGAAAGATAACGAAGATCGAGGTGAGAAGGGTGGGTAGTCGTGAGGGGAAAGGAAGCATCAGCAGATGGATAATTGGTGGTTTGAAAATGAGAGAATGTAGAGGAAGACGGATGGTACTAATTTTGCCAGAAAATAAAGAACAGAAGGAGTCAGCTACTGAAGAAGTTGGAAGTGGGCTAGATGAGTTCCGATGGAGGAGTTGCTTTATGGTTTTCCAGAGAAGGCGAGGATTTGAGGATCTATTGAAACCCGTTTATTCTGGGCTTACGAACTGTTGATGTCGACTTATCTTATCTCACCCTAAAGGAGGCGGTCTTCGATTAGTGGTAGTTCCGATGTTTAACGACATATTGTGGCATCAAAGGCCGTTGACGTTGACTTGAAAAAGAGTACAGTTCTCAATGCGTTTTTCAAAAACAACAAATCTCAGCGTATTTTCGCTACAACGCCAATATTGCATTCGTTGCATTGGATGCCCATCAAATAAAGGATCCAGTTTAAAATCTGTCTTATAGTTCACGATGTACTACATTTATAATTTTTATTCATTTGCTGCTCATTGCATTCAAATATCTTTTGAGATAGACGTACAGCGCCGTTGAAGCCACAAGATGTTGATAAACAATGGAAAAAACGTAGATTTCCGACTGTGATGCCATAAGATGTCCTTAAACACTGGAACTACTAATCGTTAGGTTGTGTATGTTTTCTGGGAATATTTTTCTGGGAAAGTGACAATTCCGTCAATGTCTGGGTTGTATGAGGACGACACTAATCGTCTCCGCTATGCAACATCGTCATTAAACAGAAACCCTATTACTTAATTGCTGAGTCACTTGTGGAATGTAGCCTTCCGAATTGTAGTGTAGGATAAAAGAAAGTCGACGTTAACAGCCCCGAGATGTCGTTAAACAGCAGATGGTAATCATTTAACACGAAGCTACAGCTTATTAAGATTTTGACAACAGTTTCTCTAGAATTGACGACTTATGCATCAAGATAATAGCGAATTGAACGGACTCGACATGACTTCATTTAATTTTACGTTGTACGTCTTTTAGCCGTGCAACTCAGCTAGAAATGGTAGTCAGATGTTGTGCGTTATGTCTCGAATGAATATTTCGGAAGATTTCCTTGATGACTGGGTAACAGTTCTTATATTATGCAGTCAAACGTTGTTTCAAATGGAAAGGACAGTGTCGACGTAAACATCGGAGTTGTTCTTGAGGGATAGAAAAAAGGAAATATTACTAAAGTCATAACTGGACCTCAATTTGAATTCTATGAACCGCCACAAATAAATTCCTCTAAAGAACTGATTAGTTTCAATCCAAATAGTGATGAGACAATCCTCATAAAAGCTCGTCAGTATGACATTGCATAGTATTGTAAAGTAAGGCGTTTTGAGATCCTAACTGACTTTAAAATCAATTTTATTTAAGGGGATTTTAATTTGTTTTTATTACTTACTTACTTACTTGTCCACGTCGTCTTTATTCATCAGAAGAGCTGACTTGATGTTACGGATCTTTTTCATGACATCAGCAACAACAACGACAACAAAAACTTTCGTAATCACAATTTTTCATTGTTTGAGAATAAATTAATGATGATATTGACGCATAAACATGCGACATACATACATACATAAATAATTAATATCTGTACTAGCGTAAAGAAAAAACTAGGGGAAACGAAGGGCTTCTGCGCTTTTTCATCTTCCTCCAACTCAGTCACGGCCTCACTTCTTCAGTTCGTCCAATCAAACGCATTCCTTGATATTCTCGAATTCTTCTTCAATCCCTCAGTCACCAAGCGACTGAATTACGACCCTGTGCTGTGTACAGCTGACCTCCTTAATACTTCGTGCACAACAGCCCAGCCTCCATTCTCTCAGGCAACGAAGGTATGTGTACAGCCCACCGGGTAAGGTTTTAAACTATAGCGCATGTTTTACTGTTATTTAATTTAAAAAATTACATTATCATATTGCTGTTGCGTTTCAAATGCAGTGATGTGCTCTGTAATTGATCAAATTCGGTCAAATGTTATTCTAACTCCGTCTACGAAAGAGTCTCTGATTGACGATAAGCGTAAACTTTCTTCGGGTATTTCATCGTGAACACAAAAAACATTTATTCATGGAGGAAATTCTAAAATCACAATTATTACTCCTAAAAATTTTTTGACGTAAGGAAACTTCCGGAATCTCAGAATCGCATTGGCTGAAATTACTACAAAAAAAACGAAATTTCTGGCTTTACAGCTTTAGTTCAGTTCGTAAGGATCATACAGATTTAACATCTTGACAAAAGCGAAAATCGATATAAGTCTTCAATGCGAGTGTATCGTTATTGTCAAAGCAGATTTATTTGATGCAACTTAGTGGCGGAATGTCTGTGACTGTGATTGGAAATTACTTGAATTTTCTGGTCAGTCCGTTTATCCGGGTTTCAGTCAACGTTTACCGAAATATTGAGTGTAATTTAACATCGACGACTACTTACTGACTTAACCGCATACAGGTGTCTAAGAATTTCCACAGCACTTTTAAAGAAATTATCATATGTTTGTCTGTCTCTTCTTTACGTCCATGGGCTCATCGCCCGTTGGCGTCGATCGCATGCTTCTCTGTAGATCTTCATTGTTCTCTGCCCTGTGCCGACAGACTCAGATACTACGCGTTTCTCACCAGTCTCTGACGTCTTCCAGCCATTCCTTGTTCCTTCTACCTCTGATCCCTCCGCCATCCATCATTACAAACACAACTTGTTTGACCATCCTGGTGTGTCAGAAGCAGATCGTGTGATCGCCTCTCCTACAACAGTTCTTACCTTACCTTACATCATCATAGGTCACTTTATCTTATCCTGCATTCTGCCAAATCTTAACTTATTTATCTTTACTTTACCTCATCTTAACTTAAATGTACATATATGCAGGCAGACAGAACACCAGGAACAAGCTGTCAGGCTTATCTAAGCAAAGGCTAGGCCCATATTATGTCAATCATTGTTATGTAAAACAGATGATTCAAATGTATAAACCCATGATGCTCTTCAAGTATTAGGAGAGGTGACCCGACAAAAGGGCGCAGGACTTTCTCGCAAGACAAATGCGCGCCGACAATAGCTCCCCGACAAAAGCGCGTGCCGTCACTTTCTCGCAAGACAAATGCGCGCCGACCAAAGCGCGCATGCGAGAAGACATAGAGCCATACGAAGAAATGACTATTTAATTTAGAAGACAAACAAACGCAAAACGAATATTTGAAATTTGCTGAATTATTTGCCTCGGTCTCTAGGCGGTCGCCGTTGCTTTTCGACGCCTCTCCGCTACGATCTTTTGCTGTTCGTTGCGTTCTGGATCTGGAGCATGGTTGACTTCAGATATCACAGTCCTTGCGTCTTCTCGTCAGCTGAGAATTATAAGGCTCTATGTCCACTATATAGGATTTTTGAGTTTGTTGTAGCATGGCAAAGATCTTCAGAGCTCTATGTCCTCTGAGACTCAAGATTGTAGCTTCGTTAGCTGTAGAGATATTTACAAAATCATTACGCTCTATGTCACACATTACCAGCTTTTTTATAATTATTAAGCTCTATGTCCTTTAGCCAATGAGACCGCCGCATTCAAGCCACTCTGTAAAATGAGGTTGATCCAACTTCAGACTATCAGGTTGAATCTGTTGCTACAAAACGTGATGAACGTTTGACACTGATCAATGGACTTACGGTTGCTCTATCACTCACACCAAGAGATGAAACATTAAATTTTGAAGGAGATGCAGGTACTGTTAAAGATCTCGTGTTATGCGAGAGATGCGGTCTATTCCAGGGATGTTTGTGTGAAACGGTGAAGTCTGGTGAAACAAACGGGTCTTCTGGCGATAGCAACTTTGGATTACATTTGACCACAAGAAAGCATGCACGAACAGGACAACCCTTGACACGCAAGCGCAACCACAACCAATCTAATTGGAGACAGGAAAAAAGAAAAAGGCAGCGTCAAAATGGGAAAGCCTACATAACATCTAAAGGGAAAAAGGCTCCAGCAAAGGCAGTAAAATGTTGCATGAAGGATCATACAAATTGTCGTTTTAAATATGCGGTTCATATTAATGATCAAGACAGAGAACTAATTAACAGGGATCATTGGGCCATGCCTGATATTGATAAACGTTTCTTTTACTCCTCCACAACTGCTGTGAGTTATAAAGCAAGAACACGTAGAAGAACAAATATGCATGTAAACAGGAAGAAGATGAGTTATAAGTACTTCTTTAAAACGGCGACTGACACAATACGACGTGTTTGCAAAGAGTTTTATCTGAAGACATTAGATATTGACAGCAAACAAATTGTTAATACCCACAAAGCAAAGAGTGAGACGACTGGCACACCACTGCCATACCGTTGGGGTAAACATGTAAAGAAAGAATGCCGTTCAGCCAAAGCAATAATTCGAGAACATATCGGATCTATTCCCAAAGTTGAGAGCCACTATTGTCGACGAGAAACCAAGAAACAATTCTTGTGTAATAACTTGAACATGCAAATATTGTATGAAAAATATCAGGAATACTGCTTGGAAAAAGAAATGAAACCAGCAAAGATAAGCAAGTATCGACACATATTCAACCATGAATTCAATTTAGAATTTCAAACATTGAAAAAGGATAGGTGTGACATATGTGAAGCTGCAAAGTCCAACAGTAAAACTGACCAGAACTATTATGCTGCCCACCTGGAGAGTAAAGTTGAAACGCACAAAGAAAGAGTTCTGGATAGACAACGCAAAGGTCACTGTGTAGTGTGTTTTGATATGCAAAATGTTTTCGCATTACCACAGGCAAATGTATCCAGCTTCTTTTATAAACGTAAGTTAAATGTATACCATTTGACTGGACATTGCTCTATTGGTAAGCAGAGTTATGGTGTGTTGTGGCCAGAAAATCTAAGCGACCGTACCGGCAATGATATTGCAAGTGCTCTCATAAAAATTTTTGAACGGCTTACTGAAGATCATTCGGATGTGACCGAAATGACTCTGTGGAGTGATTCATGTGTGCCACAGAATAGAAACAAAGTGATGTCCACCGCCATTGCACTTTTCCTCCAAAACCATCCATCTATAACATCTATAACCCAAAAGTTTTGTGAGCCTGGCCACAGTGAAGTGGACAACCTCCACAGTCAGTTAGAGAAGGTGATGCAAGTTAGTGAGGTCTATAGCCCAGTCGGCTTAGTCAGAATACTGAGTCGGACACCAAGGAATAAGCCACTAAAGCTGATACAGTTGAAGGTGCAAGATACCAAAGATTATCATTCAGAAGCTAACAGATTTAAATATGACGCCATTCCTTTCTTCAAAGTGAAAACTCTCCGATATTCATCACAAACTCCTATGTGTGTAGATTACAAGCTTCGATTCTCAGATGAGTCATGGGTGAAAGAACATTTGAAAGCAAATACAAGTAGAAGGCGAGAATCTGATGGTCAGGCTGGACATCATTTCACTATGCCTAAATGCTTAACAAAACAAGACTATTTGACAGCAGAAAAAGTCAAGGATATACAATCCATGCTACATTTTATGCCTCAACCTGATCGACTCTATATGGAAATAATTTGTCAGCAGTCAGAAAAGGCCAAGGCGGACAGGCTCCCAGTGGTAGCAAAACCCGCTGTTACTATAATAAGTAACAAAAGAAAGCGTTCAGCTGAAGCAGTGGCCAAACCAGATGATGCGAACACTTCTAGGGGAAAAAGATATTTAGCAGCACCATTGGCGGAACCACAGAGTAAAAATAAGAAAAGAAAGTATTCAGCAACAACAGAAGCCAAATCGGATGACATTAAGACTAATAAGAAAGGAAAGCATCCAGCAGCATTAGCAGGCAAACAGGATGACACTAACAAAAAGAAGAGAAACATTCAGTAGCAGCATCAGTCAAACCAGTAGACAGAAAAAATAGCAAGAAAGGAAAGCATCCAGTAACATTAGCAGGATGACATTAGCAAAAAGAAGAAGGAAAACATTCAGTAGCGACATCGGTCAAACAATAACTTTGAAAGAACAACATAATTACGTTCACATAATAATTTATATTCAGTGCTCTAAACCTTATTATGAAAGTTTAGTTGTTACGGGCTGCTATTAAAAACATCATAACAAAAAATGAACCACAGGAAAATCTGGATCAATTACGTTCTATAATAATGGTGCTATAACACCATTGAGAATTATTTGGCTCTATGTCCAGAAGTGGGCCAAATAACCCCAAAAGGAAGCCAAGAATTTATGACTTTTTATCTAACTGTCTGCTAAAACATGGATCCACAAGATGCTGTATCTGCAAAACACATTGAGAATAGAAAAGCTGTTTGTTTCATGCTCCCATGCTAACTCAAACTTTCAAACTCTATTATCTCTGTTCGGTGTTTAATGGACATAGAGCTTAATAATTCTCAGCCCGTGTTCTGTCGTCACTTTAATTCGCCCTTTACAATCAAGTTTAAAGCATCGACACGATGCACTGCCATCGGAATTTTCTCGGTCTTTTAAATATCGATATCCGTCAGCGATGATATGCTCTTTAGCCATCTGCGACTCAGTCTTCTCCATGGTTAAACAAGATTATTCCATTTTTTAAGATTTTACACGGTGTATTTGGTATTTATAGTTTGCTTTGTTTATTCTGCGCAAATACGAGCTTTGAAGTCTTCTCACATGAAGCAGTAATTTAAACTATAAGTTTCTCTCTACTATTATTTTAACATCAAAGTGGCGGCAACTATTCTGTTCACATTACAATATAGTGTATTATTCATTGCCATGCTGTATGTAAAGTTGCCGTTTTTATTCTAATCAATTGAAGTGTTAAAGAGTTTGACCTTTGGGTTAATAACACTGGATCACAACGATTTTGCAACTGAAAGTAATGCATGTGCCTTATATTGATTCAAATGTGCTGATTCCAAATATGAAGTCAGAATCTGCCCAGCACTTCTAGATTTTAAGTTATGCATGCATTCAAGTAATGACGTAAGGACTCGTTTTCGGTTATGTCTGTACATTCTGTTGTATGTGTCTCCACGATTGCTGCCAGTGATACGTGCATGCCTGCAAGTGTCGTCTGAAATATTCCTAACAGCAAGCCTGCAGCAGCCGCTAGACATGATTGGGCATGTCAGCGAGCTGACATCAGCATCAATACCAGTATATAAGGCGAGATTGCGTAGAACGAAGGTGAAGTTTTCTTATATAGCTGAAGCTAGTGTGTGAGGTTTAATTTTGAAATGAATAGGCGAGGCTGTGTTAACCATCCAGACAATTTTTGCTATGTTTGTGGTAAATATACTCTTTGTGACCGGCGCAAGAAGTTAACTAAGAGAGTGATGATTGCTTACAAGTATTATTTTCGATCTTAAATCGGAGACCAGGATAAAAGTTGGGCACCTCATGTCTGCTGCACCGTGTGCTACTCTGGGCTTACACAGTGGCTGAATGGCAAAAGGAATTCAATGCCGTTTGGTGTGCCTATGGTGTGGCGTGAGCCAAGAAATCATCATGCAGACTGTTATTTCTGCATTACTAAAGTTGCTGGATTTTCAAAGAAAAATAAGTCTAAAATCGTCCGCTCTAAAGCCAGTGCCGCATGATGAAGAGAATCCAGTACTATTTCCGCCTGCTGCGGGTGCTGATGAAACGGGCAGTTCTGATGGTAATACAGAAGATGACGTTACTGTTTATGAATCCAGTGATCAAGATTTGGAAGAGGGTAGGCCGCATTTGATAAGGCAAGGTGAGTTAAATGATCTGGTGAGGGACCTATCTTTGTCAAAGAAGAAATCTGAACTGTTAGCCTCCAGACTAGGGGAGTGGAACTTGCTTGAAAAAGGTACTACAACATCACACTTCCGTTATCGTCACAAACAGTTAGCTACATATTACAAACTGGAAAATGATATCTGTTTCTGTACCGACGTGAACGGTCTCATGCTGAATTTAGGTTGTGAATACGTTCCTGATCAGTGGAGACTGTTCATAGATTCCAGCCAAGCGAGCTTGATAGCTGTGTTGGTGCACAATGGTAACGAAAAGCCGTCTGTTCCTATAGCCCACGCTGTAGGCCTCAAAGAGACATATGATTCAATGAAACTCATTTTGAAAGTGATCAACTACATGTACTCAGACCACAAATGGAACATCTGTGCGGACCTCAAAGTGGTAGCACTTATTCTAGGCCTACAGCTGGGGTACACAAAACATATGTGCTTTTTGTGCTTGTGGAACAGTCGTGATGACAGCAACCATTAAAAAGTGAAACTGTGGCCTCCTAGATCTGAGCACATTTTTGGTCGGCACAACGTGCAACACGAACCATTAACTTGATCCATTGAAAGTGTACTTACCACCACTTCACATTAAACTGGGCCTCATGAGGAATTTCATAGTGGCAATGGATCGTACTGGACAAGGTTTCCAGTATCTGAGAGATAAATTTGGAGCCGTCAAAACTGATGCTAAGCTGAAGGCTGGAATTTCTATTGGGCCAGAAATTCGCGAACTAATGCGTGATACTGTATTTAGAACCGAGCTCAACCCACTGGAATTTGCCACTTGGGATGCATGTACGTTGGTGGTGCAAAACTTCCTTGGGAATCACCGAGCTGACAACTATGCTGAACTCGTTAGCAACATGCTAACAGCATATAAGCAACTCGGCTGCCGGATGTCACTAAAAATACATTTCTTACATTCCCATCTGGATTTTTTCCCACCAAACTTGGGTGATGTATGCGATGAGCATGGAGAGAGATTCCATCAAGACATCTCCACTTTTGAAGCAAGATATCAGGGCCACTGCAATTCCAACATGATGGGCGATTACTGCTGGTTTCTGTAGCGGGCAACAGCGGCCACTCTCAAGCGCAAGAGCAAGTGTCTAAAGCACTTTTGAACTCGTATAGAGTTAAGCTAGAGACAAAATTTCGAAATGTATGCTTTTATCTGAGTAACATACACATATTTATATTACATTTTAAAACATATTTTAATTTCAAGTTATAAAAGAATATCATTTTGTTTCTTGTTATGAATACTCTGAGTTTGCATAATTACACAGTTATAAAGAAATACTAGTTCTGTAAAGAGTTTGCATTATTATTAGTATGTATGCTGCATATTAAGATCCTGACGTGCTACACAAAATCTGACTTCAGATTTGGAATCAGCAGATTCGATTTAGTGTAGTACACATAACATATGCCTAGTAGCAGGCGAAAAATGTTTTCGTGTGATCCAGTGTAATAGTCTATGCTGCGCGCTTTCGACGGCGCTCATTTGACGGGGCTTATTCTACAGCGCTCATTTGTCGGCGCTCATTTGTCGTGGGCGCTAAGGACGGGGTGCCATTGTAAAAAGCGTTCACTTGCATATTCAAGGACCTTACAAACCATATTTCGGATCACGGTTTTTATTACTAAAGAAACAGGTTACTGTGATAGTGCACGATTTTTATCAGGAAGAAAAGGAGTCATTGTGAAAATTTTCGACACATATACGGAAGTACAAGCTCTGATGAATACGCAAACTGACGTTTAGATAGGCTTAATTGATATGACAAATGACACAGAAGTGCTCTGAAGTTAGATTGAGTTGTTTTTACTAGTTTTAGTTCAAGCGGAAAATATCGAAATCGCACAAGAAAATACAGCAATCGTCATGAAACTTATGCTGTTGCATTTCATAATGGGTAATGGTCGGTTAAAGCCTCGTTTTTTCTCTTATTGTACAAGTTTAGTTTATAAACGTTTGACTACGATTACAGTAAAGGCGGAAAACGTCTTCATTCTTCTTGGAACTAATACGTTTTGCAGCATCTTGTATAGATTCACATAGAACTACAGTTACGACTTTATTTGATATTACCCTCCTTCCAAAACTCAAAAATGTGCACACGACCATACGACAGCGCTTATTTTGCGCCGAGCAATTGTACGTAAAAGACTTGCTGGCTGATTGTTCCTATGCAGCAACCGTCTTGGGGAGGCTCGAACCTGTACTCTACCGTTACAAGGCAAGCGGTATGGCCAATCGGTTACCTAAAAGCTAAGCTGTGGGTTCCATCTTATGCAACAACGCTCAGTAAAGGCAAAATCATTGAGAAAGTTAAGATCAGTTTGAGTTCTTAGTCAAATTCATATGTCAGATAGAGAGATGGGCATACGGCTACGCGGGTGGTATTTGGAATTGGATAGGCGGAGAGGAGGATTCAAGACTGAATTTTGTGTACTAGTATTTTCAATCCGAATGAAAGATACAAGGAGCAGAGTTGGTGAGCTGGTAGCATGGGTTAGATAGTTGTTTAATCCAAAGATGTGGGGAAGCTGCAGTTTTAAAGCGATTACCGAATTTGAAGATGAAATGACAGAAGGGTGGAAAAGTTCCGATAATGAGAGAGTTGAGCGAAGTGTTTGTAATAAATGACGAAAACAAGAGGGCTGAGAATGGTGGATTGCAAGTAATTTAAAGGCTTTTATGTTCTATTCGTTCGGATGTTTTAAGCCAATGAAGGAATTCTGTGGTGATATTTAGGGTTCTTATCAGTCACCGTTACACTGCGAAGGTTTCATTATAAGCTATTTCAATCTCGCCATATAATAAAAGTCTTCGATTTGGAGTCGATTAGGCCTATAATTTGTCCCTTACATTAGATTTGATCAAAGTAGCTGATATTATGTATTATAAGGGCAGAATTGAAAACTAGATTATTAATTAACGGGCTGAGGACTATCGAGATGAGGATTAGGAGTTGATCAACATGCTCTTGGGGAGTCAGTTCCTTGAGGAGTTTGCCATACAAATGAACTGTTCGTAAGACTGAAGCAGAGAACCCCGACCTCGGCTTACGAGACATGCATGTTGTTCGATGTTGTGACATCAGTCGATGAACGAGGTCATGTTGATGTTCAAGGAACTGACATCATGTCAAAGACTGGACGGCACCTCGCTCAAAAGAAAACTGGCATTCCTGGACAAATTTTGGTACTATCCAGAGCTGAAGCAAGTCCGGAGGACATGAAGTCATCGTGGTCTCATTTTGGATGCGAAGAGGTGACTTTAGCAGAGGTTTCCTTATCTTCGTCCGACTCTTCATCAGCGCTATTAGATGATGACTCAGATTCAAGCTGTTAAAAGTACAACCTCGGATGCAAAGAATTCCGCTCTTCTGCCGATTTCCTTTGTCTTATCATGTTTGTTTCTTAGCGTTAAATGACTCGCTATTTGCAAAGCGTGTGCACCAAGTCAAGAGAGCCAATCGACCCTTTACGCCCCTTCTGCCTATAAGAACTAAGAATAGTCATGTTTTCAGGTATGAGCGTTATGGAATTATGTTATATTCTGACACAATCCCAGCTAGAGTAATCAGTAAGTAAATTTACCGAATTCAGTGGCAACACCGTAACATTATTCGGCCCCATTATATGATAATACAGAATAATTGGAACTCAAATAGCCGCAGCTAAATTTTGTGCACAGTGTCCAATAAGTGGAACAATACTGGAGGGATGAGAGAATGAGACTTTCAACTCTTATTTTTAAGGGACACTAACACGTATTATGTATATATGAATGCATATAGGTATGTATATTAGTATTTATGTATGTATGTATGCAAATATAGGTATGTCTGATGATTCGCATGTGCTTTCTACACGAGAAGTGCCAGTTTGAAGGGGACATATGCACGAATGCAATAAGGCAGTGTAGAGAACAGAGCAGGCTTTCGCTGCAAGAGAGTCCAAGACACAGTCGGGCAGTTAGAGGACTGTAAATAAAGGAAACAGTGTGGTGTCGGGGCGACCGTAGAGTATAGAGTTGCAGTAGTCGAGTCTTCTCTGAATAAGGCTGTGTGTAGTGTTTTGAGCAGTGCTGGATCTAGAGTATAGCGAATAAGAAGCTGTCGGATCCTTCTAAGGTGAAACAAACATGTTGGAGAAGTTGTAGCCATTTGTGGTTTTAAGAAAGTGTTCAGTCAAGCATGACTCAAAGATCTAGAACAGTAGAGTATGGGAGAGTACAGAGGAGGAGGAAGGGATTGATACCTCAGTACACTGTATGAGCTTAGAGAAACATGAAACTAAATGAGACTCCATAGATAGCATCTACAGTCTTATTAAGCGAGCGATGCACACGAAGTTCGGTATCGTCGGCATAAAAGTGGATTTCTAAACCATGGCGAGAAGGCAACGGCTGACAGTGCAGAGTTATAGAGGATATACAGCAGTAGCTCTGAGACTGAAACTAGTGGGACTCCAAAGAGCACAGTAGTAATGAGCGCCAAATGCAGCAGAGATATCAAGGATTATTTCTCCCCAAGCCTCGGCCACTTTATCGTTTGGATATGGTCGGGGTAAAGTCCTAGGCACGCGCCTTGAAGTGGCGGAGGAGCAACTCCAATTCCACCTCGTGTGGAGCGATAGGAGGCTAAAAGTGCAAGGGCTAACTTCATTTACGATAAAATATGGATACAATTTTGAGCATAAAAGGCGCTGCCACTGCAGCGCCTGTCGTTACAGCCGAGGCTTGTTGAGTCTTCCAAGTGCCATAGAAGCTTCAAGGGGTCAAGAGAGCTTTCGCTGCCCACCCCGAGAAAATCACGTGACACACCAGGTGGCTGAAAGAGTCAAGGCGAGATGGCTCCCGGAGGAAATAAAGCGTATGGCCCGCTTGGAGGCCGACCTTCTTGTCTCTGGGGTGAAGCCGGCGCTCATAGACAGTCGATTGGTAGTGGTCTTTAAGGACAGATCCCGCGAGTCAATCAAATGGCTCCGCAAAAGGCAAGACTACAAGGATCATACGGACTCACCAACACTTCACCTATTTCAGTTTCTGCGCTGGTCTTTCACTCAAGATTGAAAACACTTCTTTTCCATAATTCTTGTCCTGATTCTTCCTCTTTTCCTTATCACTCTTCTCGCTTCAATTTCAAACATCATCCACCGTAGCCGTCCGACTGTCTGACTGTCTGACTCCTGGATCTTGACCTGGAACCAAACCCTTTTGCCTATCGATTTTGTTTTGACTGAGCGCCTGTGAATAAGCTGGTTCCCGCGACTTAGCTTTCGTTGGGCGCTGTAGAAATCTCGAGATTACGATTACAATCTGGTCCAACTACTTGTAGCCTGTGCACGAGCACTTAATTGCAAGGCGGAGTCTGATGAAGACTCGCTGAGCGGGCCTTTTGAGGAAAGCTGTTTCGGTTCGGACTGGAGAAGGGAGGTTCTTCATTCTATAAACGAGGGCCTCCCAGAAGAAAGAGGGGAGCTAGGCAGTAATCCGCTCGTTGAGATCCTACTTCAAGCTGTGGAGGGGCCAAGAAAGTAGCACCTGATGGTGATGCTGTTGCGAGGACGTTGCTCGATAGTTGTGCAGAGGGATTAACCACTCTCCTCAAATCAGACCCGGAGAGGACCGAGAGAAGCAAACCTCGAAATGGGAAAATGGGCAGGACTGCCAGGACCTGACAGGCCGAGAACCGGGAAATCGAAGCGAAGGCTGAACTCGAAGCGTATTGTCCACCAGATGACATAAGCTGGGGTACAGAAGTCCTACCTATCTAACCGTAAGAGGAGCGCTCAGATGGTCCTTGAGGGACAATGGAAGCAGGAAGAGACGGCAATGACCTTGCTGAAACAAGAGGGATTCTGGAAATCCACTTTCTCCGCTCCTTCAGAGGTCGATGAGAGGCCGGTTCCAAGGGTACGAGAGGACTGGTCCATCGTTGAACCTGTTACCCGTGGGGAAGTGGTGAAAGCTATTGCCAACTCAGAGAAGAGTGCGCCGGGACCTGATGGAGTTACGTACAAAGAGATGAAGACAGTCTCCCCGAATCTCCTGGCCACGTACTACAACTTATGACTTGTGCTGGGATACACTCCTGGGCGCTACGTCAAGGGTGAGACGGAGAATTATTATCCGTCGGCTCTAGGATCCGATTGGCGATTTGATAAGCTGCTGTAATGTGTTGCCTTGGCCTTTTTATTTCAGGTATTTGATGCAACAAAATTTGTGACAAATGTGGATCTTTTAAACCTTTGTAAAATTTACTTGAAATTCGAGTTTTTGGAATAACCTACTGTGTTATTCCCTTTTCTCGTAAATTAGGTTGGGCCCACCGATGGCTACTTTTTTGGTTGCTAATTTTTATTTTGTTGCTGCCTTAGTCCGATTTCAAAACGTTAATAGAATATTGAAAGTAGCACAATACATTTTAATTCCAAAAGTCTATTTAAACGGCTTGCGATTGTATTGCGAATTAGGAATAAATCACTGAAAACTTAATCAACGGTTTAATGTCAAGAAAACAGGTATCGTTCACTTAACACACGCGTCAATCGACATTAGTTCTCAAAAGCCTAGTTATCGTGCTGAAGGATCTTTCGACTGAAGCATTAAGGCGACCGATATCAGCAATATCAATAATCAGAGAATGCTTTAGGACTACAGTACATGGATTTGACATCGAAGTTTCAGTTTGTCGTGAGACGCAGTGTTGAAAGTCAACCGCGTTAGTCATCCACCGCGGGACGGCGTCTATGACGAGTCTCAATAAAGGCGTTTTACCGTTTTGTCTGTTGTCGTTTCTCCAAGCTCTCATCAGCAGCACCAGTTATGTGAAAGGTGTCGTTGTGCTGCATAAATATAATTGGCTTGGTCTGTGGAAACGACTCTGACAAACATAGTGAAGTTGACGGATGTTGTCCGCTACGATTACTTGGCTGGAACATACACTGATGGGTTATCTGGCGAATTTATATCGCCATCCCTCCGGGAGCTGTGAGTACCAACGAAAACATGGAAGATTAACAGATGTTCTGTTGTTTTATTGCCAGGGTTGCTTTTATGCTTCAGCGAAAACGTCTTTTTGACGCGAGATAACGCTTCTTAACAGTTTCTACTGGATTTCATCAATTCATCCATATGTAATTGCAAATAAAATTTATGTATTTCCACACAATTTCCAAAGTCTTCTAAAGTATTGCCAGACATTTTGGTAAGTGATGAGACTCGAACCCCTATCCTTCGAATCGCATCACATTTCTTTACATTGCATCACATTACATGTCTCGTTTCCACGCCTACATGCCTAAATATCCCATTTGTTGCTACACTGTTTGCTGTAGGCCAGCTGTTAAGGGGACACGAGGTACTTTTAGCAGCACTGCATCAGCCGTCTCACTAGCCTGACTATTGAATGTCTCTGTCACACCAATGTTGTGTAAATGTCAATTTACGACCTTTTCTCGTGGAAATATTATGAGGGTCATGATATTTTTGTATACGTTCAAATCGTTTAACATAGTAGTAACCACGACGTTACTGCATAAAATCGACTGAGACTTACCATTGGAAAATCTAGCTAGTGATCGAGTCCGCTCAGCAGTGTCCGTTCTGTGTGTCTTCACGTCGATTACTATACATCGACCATAGTCATGCAAATAAGTATGAATCTAATCTGTGTATAGTCTATTAACATAGTAACCCTCCTCCCCTATCCAGGTTTCGGACTGGCGCCATCCGACTAAAGACAGTGGCGGAGTAACAAAAAGATGTAACAAAGGTCGTTTAATATGTGGATTCGGACGACTATAGCGACAAATGTAACTTCTGAAAAATCTTCTTACGCCCCGCAATCACAAGCGATGCATAAACTGCGCAACCAGACAGAAAATTTACGTCGAAACTGTGTCAGCGATTAGGTACTATAATTCTGAAACCAAAAGTAGTTCGGGCGCGGAAGGATTTCAACACGCAGCTATAATTTTTTTTAGGCCAGACAAGCGTTTCACCTCTGGACCCGGGATAAGGTATGTTATACAGTATATGCCAGAAAATCTTTCTGAAATATTTCAGCAATAATATCTCAATATCATAGTAAAAGTTGTTTTTTGTTATAACCAGCACTTTCACACGGTTTAAAAATGATGTAGCCTTTTTATACATTTATCGAAATTGGCAGCCTAGCATAAGTAATAAGTATCTATAAAGCTCAGAATACTTCCGTTAAATTTTTAGATCACTACATTGAATCAACATAACGAAACTAATAATAAATAACTGTTATCATGGGCGTCGAAACCTATACCGTGGGACGGCTTGAGCTGTCCTAGTTTGAAATACGGAACTGCAATAATAATTATGGTTTTGCCGTCCCACTTTTCAGTTCAAATTATTCAAAATTTCAATGCAAAACAACTTTTGATGTTCTTTATAGAATTTGCCACGCATAATAGACTGGTTTTGTTAAATCTTTTGTATTACTTAAGTTTTCAGAGAAAAATGCACTCATGTTATGCACAAAAATAGGCCAAATGGCACATAACTGCATAGAGTTTCAATGTTCTTGCATTGTCAAATTAACATCAACTAAACGAGTATTGTGTCTGATTTGCGTTTGTAATCAATGTCTGGAGCTTTTATCAGTGCCCATCAATAATCACCCAGTATACTAGGTTTCTACATTCCATGGTATGGTTTTCCAGTTTGGCTATGTCTGGTGAAATCTTGCCATGTTCATCACTAGCATCACCGAGATTGGCCGGGAAATATCCATGTACGAATGCAAAAAATGTATTTTAAGTTACATCTTGCACTCCATGAACCTGAATACTTTATTCATATTGTCAATCAGATGAACTAGTTTGATGCCTTGTTGTTACCGAGAAAGTTTTCGGCAACATTTTTCAAAGTCTTTCATGTTATTAACTCGATGCCATCAAGGAGTTCATCAAA
Source organism: Norana najaformis (assembly GCA_964023275.1). Taxonomy (NCBI): domain Eukaryota; kingdom Metazoa; phylum Annelida; class Clitellata; order Crassiclitellata; family Hormogastridae; genus Norana; species Norana najaformis. The sequence goes on from OZ029923.1 coordinate 28,328,747, forward strand.
AGTGATTGTCCATCAGTTTCCTAATCTGTGGATAAACAAATATACCTTCTTTTATTTTTGCGTAACTTATACGTGGAAACTTTTCCCTCAAGTATTCGAATCCTTTGTTTTCTTTGTTCACTGAATTTACAAAGTTTTTAATTAGTCCGAGCTTCATGTTAAGAGACAGCAGGAAAACATTCTTGGGATCAACAAGTGGTTCATGGACAATGTTGTTTTTGGCCTGAAAGGAAACTTTTGCACTAAGGCCATTCCTTTCTGACACAATAAGAATCTCTTCCACGATGCTCACTTACAAATGTAGCAAGAGTACTTGGTATATTCGAGCTGTAAACCAAGTAGAAGTGTCATAACTTTCAGATCACCACATATGCTCCAGTTATGCTTGGTGTATTGCATGGATTTCAACGAAATAAATCTACATTAGCATTTGTCTCTTTCATGTGAACAGCACGTGCTACTGTTATTGATGGATAAACATTGTCATTATAATATCGAAGAATTGATTAACAGTCGTAATCGTTGTGAATCATAGTCTCGACCGAGTTCAATAAACATCTTTGTCGAAGTTTTTTGTATCCCACCTGCATTTTTTTATTTTTATGTTATTGTCTTTAGGAGCAATAGAAAATTGAAATAAAAATGAAATGCAATGAAAGATCGTCGACAGTAATAATTATCGTCGTCATAATTGACGTCGTCATCTTCGTATGTTTATTGATACCACGGAAGAATAATATATCTCACAAATGCAGTACTGTAAAATGGGAAGCAAAGGGAAGACACGTGGAGGACGAAAGTCCCGTTTATTAACGCAGAAGCAGTGAAACGGTTTTTAATGACGCAATTTAATGACGATGTAATAATAATCATGATTTATTTTAGAAACACAAACCAAAATGAAGCAAAATTTAACAATCATTCAAATTCAACTAAACCATGGCTTACTGTAGCTGCTATTTTCACAATCGCAAAGCGTATTTAAGTACTTTGTTTCAAGTTAGGGGTTGAACGAATGCTCATAGAGAACGAGTTCCGTAATGACGGACCAGAGCGCTTAAATAGCCGAGTGCTTGCTCAGCAGAAGGCGCTATAGTAATTTCCTTGAAATTTGTAAAATGATCGGAGTGACAGTCTGAAAAATTCAAGAAATAGATATCAAGACTGCGAGTTATAGTTTGTGCGCGTGGTGAAACAGAAATACGAAGATTTGAAACCTACTTGTGCGGTTATTTGTGAAAATGTCTAGTTGAAGATACAATATTTGGTGTCTAAGCCATGCAAAAATTCTTCAACAATTCTAACTGCATTGAAACATATAAGCCATACAAACGAGATAGGTTATTATTAGACCAAACAAAATTACAATACGATCAGTATGGGTAAACAAAAGAACAACAAAGGTTAGTAGTACATCATGATGCAAAACATAATGAATACGGAGCAACATGGCAATGCTTTTGGCAATGTTGCGAGATATATAAAATATAAATGGACTTTGAAGGTTAAATGACTGTCAGTATACGACCTATTTTCTCTCAACTTGTACATGTACTATTAAACCTTTAGTATTCTTTGAGTTACCCATACTTAAATTTGCACTGGTTCACTTGTGAAATTTAGATTAACCTTAGAAGTCGGTTGCTATTGTGAACCAACTAAGATAAAGTTAGCAGTACTTGTATTTACCCATGTGCGTATGTATGGATGGATATATGTGTGCATGTGTGTATACTTACATCATGCAAATACACTTATTGCAACAAATGTACGTACAGAGAAGTACATACCTTATAACTAAATTTAATTATTTAAGGAATTTCACAATGTGCAACAGAACTTGGGACTTTCTAACACAGAATCAGTTATATTTGTTTATTGTTATCACATTTCAAAGATTTCTATCGCCTTTATACCATTACGACAAAAGCACGTCAATATATATTTGAAAAGTATTCTTTGCTGCAAACTGGTCATAACTGCTGCGCTTTTATCAGGAATATATTAAACGAAATTAACCAAATCCATTGCTCCAAAAATCTCATATTTATTAATAAAAAGACCCTCGCTAAATGGCTCAGGTTTCTTCCTGACGTGTAATACGTTCTTCTTTATGCCTGATGTGCGACGACTCTAAATATTCATTTCTCCCACATAGGCACCAGTTACAGTATAATCAGTTTCTGCTTGATTGGTCATTTTCTGATTTCACAGTGGCATAGAAGCTGATATCTTAAACACTATACACCGTATTTAATTATAACCTATAGTCTTAATTTCAATTATCAGAAGTGTATTTATGAGTGCAACTGTTTTAATTAAGCCACTTACTAAACGACCATGCAGATAAACGAGTTTCTACGTATATATTTCTATACCCATCATACGAACTGACCTCCTCTTCACCTCTTATTATTTCTGAGCAGATCTTTCACTCAAAACTGAAAACACTCCTCTCCCACAAATCCTATCCTGATTCTTCGGCTTCCCCTTATCTCACTTTTCGGTTCAATGCAAAACACCATCCATCATAGCCGCCTGACTGTCTGACTCTTGGATCTGAACCTGGAACCGAACCCTTCCTGTCTATCGATTTTGCTTTGACTGAGTTCCGGTGAATAAGCTGGTTCCCGCGACTTAGATTTTGCTGGACGCTGCAGAAATCTCTAGCTTACGTTTTTATTATCATATATTTCAAACTGAAGAAAGATTTGACCCATTGATCGCTACTTTAAGCAAACCTTCACTTCCGAGCGGCTTCATGACTTTTATCTGTGTGTTATTATTTCGCCAACAGATATGCGGAGCGCCTTTGAGGATTTTTCTGAAGAGGTGCTCATATTTCGATTGCCATCTCATTTAGTATGTTAATAGCCGACACCAATCTAAGCTTGTATTTTATGGATCGACCTCTTACAATCCGGTCAGTTGTACACTTGGAAAATGTCGTACTTTGGATCAATAAGAGTTTATGAAGATGAGCTATATATGTACATTTGCATATGCACATACATGCTTGCATGCATACATATATACTGTACACAGACACACACAAACATACACATATACATATGTATATATATATACACGCACGCAGACATATATATACACAGACACAGAGACATTGTTGTTTCCAAAAACTCTGCAGAACCAAGCGGATACATATATTTGTGTTAGTCATAAAAATGTCTCAAGCAAGCAGCTGTTGTTAAGGGCTTCCATGCAAACCGTTGTACATACCCTCGGTGAATATAAAATGTAATGCTTTGATTTCAAGAAGACTCGACAGAGCATGAACAAAGGACCTTTCAAATATTCATCATTATAGGATCTTACACGAAATTGCACGCATTTCTAACACTCCAAAGAACATTGCCAAGCGGATATAAATGTTTGTGCCAATGATATCACTGTTTCAATAACACTGTTTGTATGTATGTATGTATGTATGCATGTATGTATGTATTTATGTACTTATGTATGTATGTATGGATGTATATATGTATGTATGTATATATGTATGGATTTATGTATTTATTTATGTATGTATGTATGTATGTATGTACAGTATGTACAGTACATACACTGATTTCCGCGTGAATGACAGTTGTAGTTATTAACTAACATGTACATGTACCTAGCGGGCTATAATTAAAAACCAAGTTTAAAATTTGTAAATTCTGGCCCTGTTCAATTGTTCCTTTTGACACGGTGTTTAACCATAAACAATTATTTCAATAAATTTACACTTACCACTTGCTTGATGCGTCTGACTTCTTGTTATTTTGTTCCTTTTGACGCGTTTTTAATTACACTGGCCAACAGAAAATTTTTTTTTTCTTGTTGCCTTCGGTTTTAGACCTGTTCTTGGGGTAATTTTGGGCGCTGATTCAGAAAATGTCATTGGATTGAGTGCATCAGGTCTAATTTCTCAGATATCGTCGATTTTGTAAAGAAAACCCAGTCCACTCTTTAAACGATGTCTTTGACAAAACTAAAATGTCATAATAAGCTTTATTTATGGCTAATTATAATTCTTGCTGATTCATATAATGCCTACATCCTTATAATGTAAAATCAGCATATCTTGCCGCGTGCTGAGATATTGCTGATTCAACGAAATAACTATTCCGTAGCCTACAGCTTACTCAGCACTAAATTCATGGCCTCATTTAGAATTTATTTGTGCTTATACAGCGTTTCATGGTTTCGAACTATGTAAATAGATTATGCTGAAGTCAGCATTTATAGCCTATATAAACCGCCTCCTGAAAGCTAGAGCAGCCGCAGTCGTCTTAGGGCATATTAAGAGTTGGTCGCAAGAACAATCTGTGAATGTGAACATTAAATAACTACATGTTCTTACTATTTTTTAGGTTAGTCATTTAATTCCTCAGATGCGAACATCCTTAAGGTTATGGCTACTTCCAGACGGAGCTGCATTAACCATCCAGACATATTCTGCTACATTTGTGGGGAATACACACTAAAAGCAAACAGGAAACCGATTTCTGAGTTTGTAAAAAGAGCATATGTAGGTTATTTTGGTGTCAAACTTGGAGATCAAGATAAGCAATGGGCTCCTCATACAGTATGCAAAACTTGTATTGAACAATTGCGCCACTGGACAATTGGAAAGAGAAGCTGCCTGAAATTTGGTGTACCGATGGTTTGGAGGGAACAGATAAACCACTTCGACGACTGTTACTTTTGTATGGTTAATATCATAGGCATCAATCGAAATAATCGTCACAAGTTGTCTTACCCTGATATACCTTCAGCCAGGAGACCTGTTCCGCATTCGGATATTGTACCAGTTCCACCTTTTCGCGAACTACCTCAGCTCTCAGACGATGACACTTGCATGTCCAATATCGGACGAGATGACGAAAGTGAAGAAAGTGGGGGCAGTGACAGTGATTTCCAATCAACTTCACACAGTGAACGTTTTGACCAAAAAGAGTTGAGTGATCTGATCAGGGACTTAAATCTTTCCAAAGAGTCCTCTGAATTGCTTGCGTCCAGACTAAAGGAAAAGAATGCACTTCAGCCTGGAACGAAAATTACAATTTATAGAAACAGAGAAAAGGATTTGCTGCCATTCTTTACCGAAGACAACAACCTAGTATTCTGTAATGACATCAGCAACGTATTGAAGAAAATTGGTCTGTCGGATTACAGCCCAGATGAGTGGCGTCTTTTTATCGACAGTTCAAAACGTAGTCTGAAATGTGTGCTTTTAAATAACGGCAACAAATTTGGTTCTATTCCAATCGGTCACTCCACCAGAATGAAAGAAGAGTACAATGCCATCTCTTTAGTACTGGAAAAGATAAAATACAAAGAACATCAATGGGTAATTTGTGTAGACTTGAAGATGGTAAATTTCCTCCTTGGTCAACAAAGTGGCTACACAAAGTATCCCTGCTTTTTGTGTCTTTGGGACAGTAGAGCCAAGCATGAACATTGGACAAGAAAAGATTGGCCTTCGAGGAAAGACATGGTGGTTGGAGCTCAAAATGTAATCAAGGAATCTTTGGTGGCACGAGATAGGATCATACTGCCACCACTACATATAAAGCTAGGCCTGATGAAACAATTTGTCAGGGCTTTGAATAAAGAAGGTTCATGCTTCGAATACATAGTACACAAGTTACCAGGAATTACAATGGAAAAATTGAAGGCTGGAATCTTCGATGGTCCACAGATCAGGCAACTTATGAATGACCCACTTTTCATACCATCAGTGAATGAAATCGAATCTTGTGCCTGGTCTTCCTTTGTTCTTGTAACTAAAAATTTTCTTGGCAACAAGAAGGCAGACAATTATGCACAACTAGTAGAGGATATGCTTCTTCATTTCAACAAAGCTTGGCTGCAACATGAGCATTAAAGTCCATTATCTCCACAGTCACTTAGATCGCTTTCCAGAGAATCTTGGTGACTTCAGCGAAGAGCAAGGTGAAAGATTTCACCAAGACATCAAAACAATGGAAAATCGATATCAAGGAAGATGGGATGCACACATGATGGCAGACTATTGCTGGAATATTATGCGCGATTGTTCCGGCAGATGCCACACTCGGAAATCGTACAAAAGGAGCTTCTTCGGTGTCGAATGACTTGAAATTTTTATAACAAACTTGTTCTGTTTGGTATCATATAAGTACAGTTTCAGGTACTACCATTTTCTTTTAAGTATTTGTATTATTATGTTTATTTAGTGTATCACATAATAAATTGAGCACTACATAATTATAGGTATAGCCTTATGTTTTATGGGCGAGCAGAGGCAAGGACTGGTATATGGCATAATGTTCTATATCTCGAAAACTAGACCTGCTGGGAGAAAACTGGTGCCTTTTCTGGAATCAGCAGGTCAAATATACCCAGAAACAGTTCTAACATTTGAGGCAACAAATTATGTGTTGGCCAGTGTTATAAAACAAATTTATAAAGCCACTCGAGCATTAACCCCAACTGTATTATTATACAGTGCACAGTTCCATTAAAGTTTCTCAGTTGTGTGCCAGTCATCCAATCATACTCTCTCTTGCTGCTGTCATTTTTAGCGTCATTAGTTCCTGGAACAAGTGTAGACTTCTTCGGGTTTGTACAGTCATATCTGTACTTCTCTACCACCTGCAGTAAAAGTGATTTTGTTTTTCCCGATTTGTAATCACAGCGTTAAACAATTATATTAGTGAAATTCCACGTTCAGTTGTATCACAGACTATTTTCAGCATCATGAACTCTGTTTTGACCCCGTCTGTTGTCATCGGTGGACTTCTATGTTTTCGAGAAATTCTTGTCAAATATCAAGTGCTTTTAGCTGTGACAGAATCAGAGAGTTTCCTTTAGTAAATAACATTGTTTTGCTCAAGATTCTATTTGAATGCGTTTGCGTGGCTCAACATCTATTTCCACACCAGAGCAGCAACCAGCGACTTTCCTCCGATACTTCATCGTCATTGGAAGGTAAGCCATGTATCGCTTCGCTGAGATATCGTAAATGAAGCAGGAAATTTTTCATGCTGCGCTGGCTACTGGTTCGTTTATTCTTGTAAACAACCAGTTTCTGTAAAAATTCCAGGTGGTGTCGTGAAGCACAAGATGCAGACGGACAAGTGAACGAAACCTTCAAATAAATACTGATGACAACAAGATTGAATTATCCAAGTCCTGAAAATTTTCGAGCGCTTAGATGGAATTGGTACCAAAATAGGTAAATTCTGAGGCAGTAGATTAGTTTTCCATCCAACCCCGCTTTCCCGATGATGTGCTTCCGGTGCATAAACTGTGAAAGAAATAGATGCATTGTAGTCATCTCTGAGCTGGTATATCAGCAGCCGATTCTTTAGAATAGCCAGCATTTCTTCCTTTATCGGACTTAAGTCAATGACCTGTTGCTCGTCACTGATGCCGTTTTCAAAAGCAGCTGTGTTTATGGTGGTCCATGCCGTAGCAAATCTTAAACAATTCTACATGTGGTCCAATTGAGGTTTCAATCACTGTTTCAACAACTTTTGCAACGATGAGTTCATGTATACCAATGAAAGACAGACCCAACAACTGGTTACTCATCGTGTCCTTTAGCAAAACACATATCCTACACTTTGCTACATGTATTACTTGATGTGTTGTTAAACTACATAAATCTAAGCTCATTCAAAGCATGCTGTGAAGTACTAATAGTACACACAAGAAATAGCATTCGTCAAACTTTACCTAAAGTACACATCCAGTTTAGTAATGTTGTGGTATTGGTAGCAGCTCTGCTTTAAATATTTTACACGGTTGAAAGATTCTCTTGTGAGTTTGACTAAATGACAGATCCTCGTGGCCTAATAAGGGCCTGCTTATTACTTTTCGCCTCAATGATTTTCAAATGTCCTGGCTGAAAAGTCCTATAATATAATACTAAAATATTAATGCGAGGATTTATTTAGCGCTAAGCCGAAAACAATTTCGCTGTATATGAGTTCAAAATCAACAGTCATATGATATAAAGATAGGTCTTTGAATGGTGCATTTTTCATTTGGTCGGGAAGACTGTTCCACGCAGAATGTCCAGCGACAGAGAATCATGGTCGAATGCGGGACATGTCGTTGATTTATAGATAAGGACCGCAGCCGAAATCTGTTCTGGGTTGTCTGCTACTCTAGTGTAAAACTGCTTGACAGTAAAATTGTAAAAATGCAGGCAAGCAACAAACAAGTAAAGAATAACTATGGAATACTTGAAACTTCAAGTTATCCACCTGATTGAGGTTTTGCGTTTTTAAGCGGGAGCGCCACCCAGCGTTCTTGAAGCGGCGCTATACAAATTTGCGATAATGATTATGAGCTAATGTTCGGAAACAATTAATAACAACACAGCGTAAGTAAAACTTCTTAATATAACCTATCAAAAGTCATAGGTGTTTTTTTTCGCAATTAATGGAAATTTAGTATTACTTATTGAATATGCTGTTATTGAGCAAATAGTAAATATTAATAAATTTTGAAGAAAGAAAATCTTATATTTATGTCAAAAGAGCGAAATAACGGGGTAAGACCTTATAAAGTGCGTTTTTAACCATACATTTTATCTGCACCATAATTTACATATTATACTTGGAAGTACGTGGGCCTTCAAGTTTGCTCATCGGATAAATATTTCAGCTTATCCTGAAGTAGTAACAAAGGTTAAGTAGATCCTATTCTTTATTTACGACAATACGCAAATAATCGTTTTTCAGAAAGATTAACCGAGCTGCTGTAGCGACAATGGCGAACTGGAGGCATTCAAACCGCATCGTCAAGTTATACATCTCTGCAATACTTTTCGGGATTTTGATGATGTTCTGTTTCAACATTTGGGATAAAGACAAACAGACACAGTTACCTGTTCGTGGGTCGGCTGTTAGCTATGGCCACGTCGACGTCCGTCGTCATACGACCGCGTCTTCTCATAAACCGCTACTTGTAAGTCCGTCTCCCATTAAACCAGAAGACTTGAAGTCAATTCAGCGATATCATGCAGAAGAACGGCGTTGGTGCGAGCAGAAGATTGCTAACAGGACTAACGTACGCTGGTGCCCTTGTATTCCGCCCGGTCTCCAAGGAAGGGTATTTGTAAACATGACCGATGACTCCGAATGGGATAGAATCATCGAGGCCGTTGGAAGCGATATCCTAGCTGGTGGCGAGTGGAAGCCTAAGGACTGTGTTCCACATACCCGTCTAGCGATTGTGATACCGTGTCGTGACCGCGAGCACCACTTACGAATCCTACTTCGCCACCTGATTCCAATCCTCAAACGCCAGCTGGTCCACTTCCGGGTGTTTGTCGTTGACCAGCGCCATCCAGCGATCTTCAACAAAGCCGCAACTATGAACATCGGCTTCCTCGAGGCTGCCAAGAGGTTCTTGTTTGACTGCATCATCTTCCATGACGTCGACATGATCCTTGAAGACGATCGAGCGCTGATGACCTGTGGCCCTAAGCCTCGCCACTACGCCCGAGCAGTCGACAGATTCAATTATCAGTTGTACCCAACATTCGGAGGAGTTGTATCAATTGAGCCACAGGTGTTTCGGAGGATAAACGGATATCCGTTGCGTTACTTCGGATGGGGAGGAGAGGATGATGACATGTGGTCCAGAGTAAATCACATTTCGGGCATCTACACACCATCGTCGGCTGTATCTCGCTACAGCACAATTCCTCATGGAAAAGACGCCACGAATCAGCAAAATCCCAAAAGACATGCATTGATGACAACCGGATTTGCAAAGAATGCAAATGGCTCATACGAAGGTCTCTCGGATTTGATTTACGAGGTCAACGACGTCCAAATGACTCCTCTTTTGACCCGCATCCAGGCTGACATTAACATCACAAAACTACCATATCCGTCTCATCCAACATCACAATATAAAATGTCAGCCGGAATTTGCCTAGATAATGACGTGATCGTGACGTCAAGCGATATGTCTTGGACTTCCTGTCGATTTTGGTGCGATTCCTTTCCTAATGAACCATGCTTCGGATTTTCTTATGTCCAGGGAATTTGTATTGTTATTCGAGCAGCCTGTAGGCTGACGGTGAAAGAAAAAGCCTGAACATACGTGAAAGATACCCAGTTGATATGGGAAAAAAGATGAAAAAGGTAAAAAAAATTCTTAAGAGATGAAAAATCATCGCTTGGTTAACATTTATTTTTATAGCCTGTTGTATAGCTGACCAGAGACGGAGAACTTGTAATACGTCGCTTGCAACATTGCACAGTGTTGTAAGTTATGCTACCAACTTGGCTGATGTAGAAATGCCGCCATCAATTCTAACCATTTCTTTTATAATTTCTTATTGAATATTTGACTTTCAAAGTGTAATTTGTATGCAAAACTGGAGTTGTCGCGGTATTAAATCGTTATCTCCAGCCTGAATTGTTTAGGGTTTATTCATTTTATGAATGGTTTGGTTAAGTTGCATAATCGTTAATGTGTAATGGTGCCCTATCTAAAAGTGAACTAATCCGCTTTGGAATCCCAGGGTTTAATTCTCAGTCCTTTGTCATTTTTTTTATATATATAAACTATCTTGCGCATTCGTCTAAATTATTTCGTTTCTTACATTTTGCGGATAATATTAATGTATTTTTTTCACATAAATCACTTGACAATCTGTTTGAAACTGTTGACAGATAGCTTATTTTAATCATCGAGTGGTTTTGTTCTAATAGGCTGTCGCTAAAGTTAAATAAAACCAACTTCATTCTATTTTCCTCACATAAGAAATCTGTATCTGATTCGGACCTGGGTTTTTATTATTGACGGATATCGGGTTTCTTATGTCACTTCATGTAAGTTTCTCGGCGTATATATTGATAACCATCTACCTTCTCACATGGAAAGACCACTTGTATCATATATGTTGCCAAATAGCCAAACGTATTGGCATATTTTTTCGTATTCGCCTAATTTTGCCAAGTCACTTTTTCAAAATTATATTATTCATTAATTTATCCATATCTAACATAGCCTTCCCGAACACGTGAAGAATGCTCCATCCTTGAATACCTTTATGGAATGGCTTAAAACGTTTCTATATTTAAATTATCGTATGACTGTAGTTAATTTTCTATTGTCGCTTGAGCTTATGTACAGCGCCCTTTTTATTCGGCCTCGGCCGTATTACGGCGCTATAGAAGTTGTCTTATTATTATTATTATTATTATATTGTAATCTCGTTTGGGCATCTAATTACCACTCCAGAATATCAAGTCTATCTATTTTAAAACGACGTTCGGTTAGAATAATTATAATCGCTGGGAGGTTGCATGGAATGACTACTGAACATTGTTTCAAAGATCTTAATATTATGAAGTTTGAACACATAAGTAAGTTTCAAATGTCCATGTTCATGTTTAGATATTACCATAATGAATTGCCAACTGTATTCAGTAATTATTTTGTGTGTTGCTGATTGTCATACATATTCCACGATACCTCACTGTAACTACTATAAAACTTTTGCCAGAACTAATACAAGACAGTTTGCTTTGAAATATGCATGTCCATTATTATGGAACTCAATTCCCAAGAATTTACGTTCTCTACCTAATTTTAATTTATTTCAGAAGCAGATTATTCGGTATTTTAGTGTTCCTTGCGACTAAACATTGTATAATTTATTTGAATTTTAGTTTTGCCAAAGTAGTAGGCTATTTCTTTTCTTTGTGGACAGATGTTGTTCTCATTTTTGTTAAGAATTCGTGTTTAAGATATTAACTATCGATATGTTATTGTGTTGTGGGCTGCCCTTAATTAGCGGGAACTTGGCCCCTTTGGGTAGACCTTTGCATTCAAATAAGTGATTTTGTTATTTACATTTGCAATGTTTTATTTTGTTTTTGGAGAATTAATTTACTTACTTTCTGGATAAAGCTGACAGTGACTTATTGCTTGCTCTTTGAAAATCTGTTGGCCTGTTTCGAAGATATGACTGTTGCTTGTTAAAGAAATTAAAACTTACTTTTAATTTCTTTTAGCAAGCAACAGTCATATCTTACAAAAGGCCTACAGATTTTCAACAAGCAAGCAAAAAGCCACTATAGGCTTTGAACTCAAGGCTGGGATTGATAATTTTTACCTTGTCATTAAACTGCTCATCGTGAACGGGAACGTAGCTCCGTCGCCAACGGGTTAGAGAGTAACTGTTGACGTTATTGACCTATCTCTGTGGAATGGACTTCGGTCTCAGATTTGTGCAAGGGTCTCTGCTAGAGGCAGAGCTGAGTCAGCCTGTTGTTTAAAGACGTTCTAATTTCCCTGGGGCCCTCAAACTGGAAGCGCTTCTGAGTAGTTTATTCCGTAAAAGGCGCTATACAAGTTATCAAAAACACAATACATTTAAAAATTGCGTAATGAAAATGCGACGCTGATATGGTACTTTATGGGTAAATGATGAGGGTTGCCAACATCAGAGCCTGAACTTCTCGATAAAGACTAGGGAGATTGACATTCAACAGGAAATTTGAATGTTCTAAATAGGCCAATCCCGACCAGCAGCCAGTTATTCTCTGTAGGTTTATACAGTATAGAGTTTGCTGACCTACACGACTGTACATTGCTTTCAGCATCTTGTACAAGGTCATATTGACTTCAACCAAACCGAACAAAAACTGAAAAAACACCTATGTCAGGTTGCCATTAACCGCTATAGTTGTAGAGTATTCCATCTTGAATATGAATAGCAGAGCTTCTACATTTTAACTCAATGTCTTTAACTGTGGACATTAGAGTGACAGATATTCGTGACCTGATAAGGGCCTTCTTATTAAGCTAGTTTCCTGCGCTTAGCTTTTAAGCAGCTCTTTAGACATTTCGAGTTTACGATTACGATTACGAACAAAAAGCAAATTGTGCAATCAAAACATAAAGGCCACTTTGGTCAACATTAAGTGCGGGTTTTGTTGCGGTGGCCTTCAGAAGCCTTGTTTTAGGCTGAGGATCAAAATAGCTTTCACCTGACCAGTGATTTCGGTCCTGAAGCTTTTGCGGAACTTCTAGAGCATATACTGCCTGCTTTCATACCATTACTTTTGAAGATGTGCGACCCGCAGAGCAGCTATCTGTGCAGAAATTGCTGTATGATAAATTGTCATTGCCTACACTGACCTGTTTATTCACCACTATTCACTAGGCAACATAGTAAAAGGGCAAAATGTCTTGAAACGCTGCTTGTAAAATCTTATCTAACATTAGATATTCTATAGTGCCATTGTAATAACGCACTAGTCATCATTCAGTTGCACTGCAAAACGATCGTGCTTCATTCTAGGGTCAGTCCAATGAAATAGAGAGGCAGCCTGATGTTTACGATGAGTGCATTGAGCAAATGTTTTTCATTCTTGACTTGTCTGTACCATTGAGACTTTGTTACTGGGTGGGTAGTAATATCATTATAAAAAGTACTCATGTGATTGAAGTTAAAAGCTTTTTCATTTGCCAAGCCACTGTCAGAATCTGATGAACATTTTTTTGTTCATTTTCAATTGGTTATAGATTTGTATCAATGCTTATCAGGAATATCTTATGATTTCAAATGAGCATAAAATGTATAGTAATGCTAAATTAATTTTAATGACATAATTACGTCATCTGTATACATTATAAACGTAACCAGCTGCTTGTATATAGTTTCAAATTAAAAGATGTCAAATTCCAGATTGTCTTTCTACTCATTCTTAATCTTAGATCTTCTATAGTGCCATTGTAATAACGCACATAAGCCTGTCTGTGATGTATGAATATGGGTAGGTATCTAGGTATAGACATGTGTATATGTGTTCAATTGGATGGATGTACGCCCTATATCCATAATGTAGAACTATGTAAATGTTGGATCCTGTATGCCTGAATGTATGTATGTATGTAAAATATGTACTAGGGAGCCCTAATTTTCTCGCTTTTGAAATATGTAACTCTCATCATCTCAAATGGTTTCATTTTAGCAAAAGACATTTTAATGTAAAATTTGAAGCAGATCAATATGCATTTAAATGTCGTTCAAGGGGGCAAAAATTTACTATCTAACCAGTATGATATGAACTTTCGTAAGCTCTTATGCACAGTGCACACGGTTCTTTGGCACATGATTCTTTGGACAGGAGTCCTTTGCACAATGCACAGTTGCACACTGTTCCTTTGCACTCGTGACCTTTTGCACACGGGTGTTTTGCACACGCGACTGACTTCCTATATAAGACGGTTAACTAGTCACAACAGATGAGATGAACATCCACTTACCGGGAAACAATCAGAGCCGAAAAAAGACGGTCAAAGGCGACACCCATCGAGAACGGTTGGAGCAGCAGACAAAGAAGACGGTCTGAGTCGAAGAAGATGGCAACGCGTTCGCAAGATTACCTAGTTAGCCCTGCAGAAGGGATAGGAGGAAATAAACTACCGTCGGAGAAGCAGGTCCTTGGCCACTTAATGCATCGCCACATGTACTGAAAAAGGATACCCGAACCGCAGCCACCCACACCATACAGCGAGTAGCGAAGATTTCTGGTTTTGCGCTAGAATTCCAACCAAACATCACCAACACACGATCAAAAAGATCGAGCAACTATTAGATGAAGGGCATGGGCTGAAGAAGAACAAGAGTTATCAGTCCCAGACTCAAACAGACTCAAATTGCACAAAGAAGCTACGTTTTAGGCAGGATCAGGTAACTGTTTAACATTGCGCATGCTACTGTAACGCCATGGGGCTCTTCGAGAATCAAGAAGACAAGCTTTTCCTCAAGGCACAGCGGAAAAAGGGACGACGGGGCTGCATGATAGAAGTCGACAAGTCATTGCTCCGAAAAAGTAGAAGCATATGAAGAAATAGGAATTGCTGCAAAGGAGCGACGCCAACTTCAGAAAGACGCCCTTTTGGAGAAAGTTATGTTGGAAAGCAACACCTACTCGGAAGAAAATCAGTGTGAATGTGAAGATTAAGATTCACGTCCCAGTACGATTACTGCTACAAGCCATGAAAACGAGGACGCCAAAATATTATATATCGAGAACTGGCAGCTGTGCTTGATGGAATGGACTGAGTGATAGGGCGCCATGATGATGGTTTTGAAGCGTCTAGGGGACCGAATATTTGTTCTGCTGTACATCATTCTACGATAATCCACTATATTATAGCCGATCAACACCTGGATTTTTTCTCTTAGGGAGACGTAATTACATCCAATTCACCAGACTCGATCTAAAGCAAGGTGTGGCACCCGAAGCCTTCTCCGTTCTATGTGTTCCCGGCCGCCTGTCGATGGCGATCCTGGCCGAGGAGAAGGTCTCGCAGTCACAGATCTTGGCTAGACTGGAGTAAACTGTTTTCTAATGTTGGGCAAGCTGGCGATGAGTTCTTTAGGCCTATCTATCTCCAATTACAGCAAAGGAAGTTCAAGACTGACTGGAAATGTTCCATTTAAGTTATCACAATTTGCATCATTCTCAATTCTCTTATTAAATCCTGTTCTAATGTGTTTCTATGCTCATTTCCGATCCGGTTAATTTCTGCGTCTTCGAAGGCCGTTTTCTCTCCATGCATTTAAAATTGCTCTAGTGGCAGCTTAGTTCAAAAGCCTGGTACAGAAAAGAACTGCCTGATTAATTATAGACCTATTTCCAATCTGACAAATATCTCTATGCTGTCTGAACGCCTATTTATCGCAAATGTCTTCAGGACATTTTTCATATTCGATTACAATCCGCCTATCGAATACATCATTCAACTAAGATTGCTCTCAATGGCACTATAAAAAACTTATTTCTTTATATGGATTTTGAGTAAGCATCCCTTCTTATTTCTCCTGATTTGAATGCCCATTTTAAACTGTTGATCCTGATATTTTATTATATCGACTGTATACATCCTTTGGAATTTCAGGTTGTGCTCTTCTCTGGACTTCTTTTTAACTTAGTGATCATTCACAACAAGTTGCAAAAACCCATTGCATATCTTTATATATTGCTAGTACCATTTCGCTGTTGTATACTCCAACATTCTTATTGTACTGGTTCTTCGTCATCAGATAAATTAGATCTCCTTCGTAAGCTTCCCTAACTTGATGTCGGATGATGTATTAAGCTTAGGATTGCACGCCTTACCTTTATAGCCGAGAATACCAGCCTTTCGTTATATCTTAGTATATTGTTAACTTCATATCGATCAACTAGACTGTTGCGTTCTTCCGATATTGGTTTGTTGGAAGAGGACAATTGTGGGATAGTGTGGTTTCAGCTGCTCTGCTCCTCGTATTTGGAATCGTCTACCACACTCCATCGTGGTCCCCATTGAACGTATGTAGAATCCTTGGATTCAGATTTAATGTCTATGTGCGCGTAATAAGTGCTTAAAATAAGTAAAGAAATTAATTAATGCTTATGCATTAGGCTTATAATGGGGTAAGTGACGCGTAGCAAATGCATAGTTGTTTTAAGAGTCATACCTAGAGTCTTTCTGCAGTAGACCATCAGGTCTTCGTATTTTATACGCTGTCGTCCATATCTAGAAAGCGTCTTTTCGGATCGCAGGAACAAGCATGTGCGGAGGAGTTGCATGTGCCAAAGTCTCAAACGTCAAAGGCCAATCCGAGTCGTCGAAGCCAGAATTCCACCAATTGCCTTCGAGTCCCTTCCTTGAATTCCAATAACTGTTGCATTGCAAAAGAAGCTCGACTGACATAGTCGAGCTTCCTTGCAATGCAACAGTAATTGGAATTGGACAGTTGTTTGCATTTGTTAGATTGGTTATATCGACTCCATCTATGTATCGGCGCATTTCATCATCTACTATTGCCGTCAGATTCCGAGGTTTACAGTCAACGACTGATAGCGACTCCAGCAATATCAAGCAGATTTTCGAGCGCGGTGAAACCTTCAAGGATTAGACCAGGAACTAGTGCAACTCCAGTCGCCAATACGGCCGCTCCTCCAACACCCATTCCAAGACTGATAAATGCAAGGGCATACTGCTAATGTTAGTTTATGATTAGGGCCTAAACTTTCACAGCTGCATCTTTTGGTGACTGTATGACCCTATGTCAAGGAGAGAGGTTATGTGACAGATTTAACCCAAAGCCACCAATTCTGGCATCTTCTGGTATCTGCTTTAACATATACATTATATAGAAACTAATATTTCTATTAGTAGTAGTAGTAGTAATATTGTTACTGTTGTTATATTATTATTATTTAGGAAACTCTGTCGCACCAGAATCTCATGTGCAATGCTTCAACCGATGATACATGAAAGCCAAACCACAGCAGGTCAGTATCCAGAAGCTGAGTCCACTAATACTCCAAGGCAACCTTTTGTGGATTAAAGCTCTGAGGCAGCCCTTGGTGGATAAACACTGTGAAATAGTAAGCCTTACGCACAGTAAAAACCTGATTATCCAAATATTGAAGACTTAAATTAAAATGTAAGATGACATACTTTTATAAACTGATGTCAGAAGAAGCAGGATTGAAAAAAGCACTACTGGCAAACAGAAACTCATTCCTTTCATAGATTGAGGGCTCAGTTCAAAATACGAAAATGTTCAGCGCACATGCAGAAATCTCATAACTCTACATTGCTTTGTTCAACTGATTTTAGCGAACAATCGTAACGCCCATACTGAAGAGAAGCCCTACAAGTGTGGATTGTGTTCTAAATCATATCCATACAGTTTTTGGGCTGTAAATGCACAAGATGTCCCATACTGAAGAAATACTATACAGATGTGAGTTTTCCCAGAAATCATTTGCCAAATATTTTATGTTGAAGATACACATGAGAACCCATACAGGAGGAAAGCAATGCAAATGCCAGTTATGTCAGAAATCATTCTCTCAAGGTGGTACTTTGAAGGGACACATGAGAACCCACAGGAGAGAAAAACCATACTCATGTGAGTTGTGTTTAAAAACATTTACACGGGATCTTCATCGAAAAAGACACATGAGAACCCATACAGGAGAAAAACCATACAAATGCCAGTTATGCCAGAAATCGTTTTGCGAAAGGGGTGTTTTGAAAGGACACATGAGAACCCATACAGGAGAAAAACCATACAAATGCCAGTTATGTCAGAAATCATTTGCCAAAGGTGATACTTTGAAACAACACACGAGAACCCATACAGGAGAAAAACCATACAAATGCCAGTTATGTCAGAAATCATTTTCTGAAGATGGTACTTTGAAAAGACATATGAGAACCCATACAGGAGAAAAACCATACAAATGCCAATTATGTCAGAAATCATTTGCCAGAAGTGGAGATTTGAAGGGACACACGAGAACCCATACAGGAGAAAAACCATACAAATGCCAGTTATGTCAGAAATCATTTGCTGAGGGCGGTACTTTGAAGGGACACATGAGAACTCATACAGGAGAAAAACCATACAAATGTCAATTATGTCAGAAATCATTTTCATTATATAATGATCTCGAGAGGCACAAAAGAACTCATACTGGAGAAAAACCATTCATTTGCCATTTATGCAGTAAAGCTTTTAGATGCAGAGTAACTCTTACTAAGCACATAATATGCCATTCCATATTAAAACCTTCTGGTTCTGATTCAGCTGGCTGGGCAATTAGTAGACATAATGGGAGATCTGACTCGTCAAACGACACAAACATTACGCCTACTGACGTCTCTTCAGGGAACGCATGTCTGCCTGTAGCCTATTCTGGTGAAGTTTCCTGCCTGTCCAAGAAAGATGAAGCTGATGAATGCACTTCTCGCAAGAAAATGAAATCGCTTGAGGATATAAGACCTTTTATGGCAAGGCGTTATGGATGTGGAATATGCGATGAATTGTTTGAAATGGAGGAAGCATTTCTGGAGCACTGTTCTGACCATCGCACTGCACCTCCATCAGATGAATTATCTATTGACTTGTGCTGAAATGTATTTATTGTCAGAGTGACAAATAGAAAGGCTTGAAACAGTTACAAATTACCTTCTATTTAAATTTCATTGATGCTGATTTGTTTGGACATGTGGGATCGTTCTTTCAGAACGTCAGCAAAGAGGGAGGAAAAAGTCATCCAGATACGGACAAGAGGAGGGGTTTTCATGTCAAATGCAGACGTCGTCATTTATATTTGGTACATGCAGTTATTTTAGTACAGCCCTATATATTAAACATCAACTTAACTCAGAGAGCAGACAGGTCTGTATTGCACTGGATCTAGTCAGAGTCCTTTTGCTGGACCTGGCACTTTCAAGGTACAGTTAGCCCTGCAAGCCTGAAAGATCGACAGTATAACCTAGTAAAGGCCATAGTACTCCGCTAAAGATGACGTGGGATGGTAATGCCAGATGCTGACAAAAAAGAGGCAGTAGTCCAAAGAAGGCCGGTCATTTTGCGGCAGCCATTTACGGACTACCCATATTCAATTCTCTGCACAGTATTTTGTAGAAATTACTATTGCAGAGCTTTAAAATAGGAGGCATTCATGTAATGTATTGGGTATCTCACCATAAATCTACTCATACTAAAATTGTATAATTGAAATGACTTGTACAAATTAACCCATTAGTGCCTAGCGTCCCCATTTTGGGGACGCCTGTATGGAAAGAGTTATTTTTTATAAAAAGCAATCTTGAGTCTAACCAACTATTTCTACCAAAAGTATACTTAATTATCTTTCATCTAGGCTATAAATGAGCAGATATTTATTTAGTTTTTTCGTAATCAGAGGGCTTTGTTGTGACGACCATCGTAAATTTAGAATTTCAGTAAAGTTATCAAGTTAACCTTGAATTATCATGCAATAACACATTACAATAAAAATGTGAGTATAAGCCTACGTTATTTTGTCTCTTAGCTATCTGCATCTGTTTTTGTAGTGTTGATTGATGCTTGGTTGATTTTTTATTATACCGGAATATACCGTCCCCATTTTGGGGACGCTAGGCACAAATGGCCCAGTCAACTTCTTAGCAGTAATATGATCCACTGCCTCGCTGCTGTCTCTAATAGGGGCAGCAAAAGATGTCAACAACTCAGCCAGCAGTTATGCAATGACAGGAAACAAATTTGACGAACTAATGATGTGTCTACACGTTGCGGACAATGAACACTTGTCACCATCCGACAGAATGGCCAAGGTTCAGCTGCTATTAGACGCGCTGAATCGACGGTTCCTAGCGGAATTTCCGCAGTCCCAAACACAGTTGTGTTCACAGTTGTGAACACAGGACCAACATCATTGGTACCATACTACGGTAGATACAGTGAAAAACAATGTATTCTTTGCAAGCCCATAAGATTTATGGAGCATCAACATGACACTTGGATATTGTATTCAGAAGGATCAGTATCAAGGAGCTGTAGTGACCGACAGCCAGCTTGGTCTTAGCGGTTCTGTTGTAGTCAAGCTTGCAGTCTGTCTGCCTCCAGCTGATGACAAATACACACTGTATTTTCACAATTTTTTCACCGGCCTGAATCTGCTTGAGTTTTTGAGCAGCAAGAACATCCAGGCAACCGTAACAGTTTGAGCCAATCGAGTTGACGCTGTCCGTTGTTGTCTGTGGACAAGATCAAGAAATCAGATTGCGGCGCCATTGACTACTGACTAGACATAGCATCTGGAATAATGGTAACGCACTGACACGACAACAGTGTGGTTACACTTGCTTCCAATTGTCATGGTGTCGAACCACTGGGCACGGCTAAAAGGTGGTCACGGTCCAAAAGAAAGTTTGTGGACATCGCCATGCAATATGTTATCGACCGCTACAACAGACGTATGGGCGGAGCCGATAAGATGGCACATACCACATATCTGTCAGATCCAGAAACTGGTGGCGGGCTATCTTTGCTTATCAGTTGAATGTGGCAATCCAAAATGCCTTGATTATGTACCGACACACCGTTACTGCTACACAACGACCGGATGACCAGTTGGACTTTTGTCGCAACATATGCACTGTGTACTACAAGCAGTACATTGATGAACGTGCAGATATTGGCCGTACTCTTGGTCGACCAAAACCTGTTGAAAACTGAGTGTCACCAGATATTCGCACTGATAAAATAAATCACTTGTAGGAGTCCAGTGGAACACAGCGTCCTTGTGGGGTCTGTGATCTAAAAGCAAGGCGCATTTGCTGCAAATGTGACATCGGATTACTCCAGGATTGTTTCACTATCTTCCACCAGTAGGCGAGAGCTGTTATTCAGAACTGCTACAAAACTGTTTTTCTCTTGCCATGATAGTCGAATAAACAGCCGTTGCTATAATAGTCATTTTTGTGCCAAAATAATTTGGACGATCTAGTTTGACATACATTATGTTCATCATTTTTTTGTAATTTTCCTTGACTATTGACCTTTATATTGCACCAGACAATGAGTTTGATGTTTGAAACTGTGTAGTTAGCTACAGGGATGCTTATCTTTGTGATTACATGCATGAAATTTGAACAGTTGATTTATGCCAGTTTTGAAACTTCAGGTACCCATTTGTGCCTAGCGTCCCCAAAACGGGGACGGAAAATAAAAATTACCAAAAAATTGTAAAAACAAATTTTGAGCTGAATAATGCTTGGAACTGATTTTCATTAGGAAGAAATTATGTTATTTTTACACTTTCATGAAAAAACAAAAAAATCAGGCACTAATGGGTTAATGTTTTACGATGCTGTTCAAACTGCTTATAATGCTGCATCATATTCTGATGTTTTCTATGCCTTGCTGGTGTTTAGCATTGCCTTTTTCTTGCGCTAATAGAAGTTTCTTAATACTTTACATTTTGTTTAAATATTTCTGACTGGTGACCTCATTTTAGTCTTGCTATGTGAGGTTTTGTTATTTACTTCGAGGAAAATGACATAAGGTGGCACAGGCTGAGAGAAGCATGGTTTAAACTAAAGGAATATGCCTTTCGCTGGAACTTTGACTATTGCAATATGCGCTAGTTATCAGATTTCGTCTAACCTTTTGAAAGATATTGTGCATACTAAGACTGTACTGTCAAATTGACCATTTCACTAGCCTGACATCCTGTCGTATGTATGTAATTATCTGGCTATTTATGTAGTTACATAGCCCCTTTAGAGAACCTCACAAGGGTGCTAACCATGGCTATCTAACGGTTCCAAATATGCGCGACTTAAGTTTGGTTGAAATTGTTTCTTGATCTTTATGTTACAGTACAGTACGTACATATTTCATAGGACGTGCTTTTTCATAAGCACGGTCCTATGCACGAGAAAGGCAATTTGTGTGCAGGAATAATATTTTACTAAATAAGGCAGTGCAGTGTAATGCAACTCGTGTTAGTGTTACAAAGTCAATCTTGCATAAACTACAGCGAGTTTAGAATTCCATGACTACTGTCAAAACAGAAACGTCAAGATCTGAGCATATCTCATGTCCGGTTAAATCGTTGTGCTGGCTCCCTGTTGAACATCGACTTTGTTTTATAATCTTTAAACTACCGCTGCAAAATGAAAACAAAGAACGGAAATAAAAGTCTGATAACCTGGAATACCGATTTTCTTAGTGCCGACAGCTGTCTAGAGGAAATTATCACGTTTCGGAAAGGCAGAATACAGAGTCTGAAAAAAAGTTGAAGCTCATCAATGTCTTGCATTTGCAGTCTGCCAAGTGTAGTGATTTCAATTTGATTAAATTTCTGTCTGATGTTGACGATCAAGGAAGTTACACTGCAGATGCAGTTATTCAATGAAGCTCTTCATTATATCTCTTTAGCGGTTGTGATTGCCATATACAGTAGATGACAGGGACTTGACATGAATTGTTTTCATTGCTGGCTATATTGCACACAAAGTTTGTAAATTATTCACTTGTAACTTGTGTCAGTATGAATTTAGCACTGATAGAGAAATGTTGTGTAAATTCGGTGAAAACCTGGATGGCAAATTCTTATATATTGAAATTTTGAACAGAGGTGTCTTAAATGGCCAACCCAGTTTCTAACTGATATTGTTTCCGATGTTTTGTTGTATTTAATTGTCTTATTTCCAAGAAATATGAGACTGAGCTTTTATACATAACAAATCAAAGAGATTTAGCGGTCCGTATTAGCTTGGATTTTATTAATCATTCAGATAACATCTGTGAATGTGGTAATAGAGTGTCACAACTTTTATATAGATCTGTTTTCATTGCTGCAAACATAATGCTGAATAACTACACAAAATTTGTGAATGACTAAAAGAAGCCGGAAAAAGTCGGAAAAAAGTAAAAGGAAATTGGCAACACTTGTTGGAAAATGACCTATAATAATAATAATAATAAAAATATTAATAATAATAATTAGCAACTTCTAATGCGCCGGTGTCCAATGCACAAGGCATCAACCGATGGCACACCAAAACCAAGCCACAATCAGGTCGATATCCAGAAGGTCATTCCGCACGACAGAGAGGTGGATAAGCAATTTGAAACAGGTAAGTTTTAAGTTGAGAACGAAATGACAGAAGCGATTGAGCAGAACGAACAGACACAGTGAGTGAATTCCAGAATTTTCCAGAATGTTCGTTTACCCAGAACAGTTCTAGCCCAAGGTATGACCAGAGAAAGACATTCAGATGACCTGGCAGAATAATAGTAAGTCTGGGATATAAGGACTGCCTTTAAGTAATGTGGTTGGCCGTAGTTCAATGTTTTGTACACTGTAAGTCCTAATTTTAAACAGATCTTTTGCTGAACAGGAAGCCGATGCAAGGATTCAGAGGTTATACGCTCATAGTTAGAAGTATTTGTTATGGCTCTAGCCAAGGAGTTCTGAACTCTTTTGAGTTTCTGCATGTTTGACTTAGTGATACCAACAAGAATTGAGTTAAAAAATAGTCAAGGCGACTGGAGACCAATGCGTTAGCTAAAGATATTCTGGAAGACATGGGACATAATGCCTAATTATGCATATGTCACAAATATACATGTATGATGACTTACAAATACCATTTACATAGTTTGTGAGAGACATGGTAGAATCAAAAACAACACCCAAGTCACAAGCAGTGTCAGCATCATTCAGCAACTTCATTGGCTCCCTATCCAATCTCGTATTCAGTTTAAACTATTATCACTGGTAATAAGAGTTCGCATGGGCCAGGCTGCAAGATATCTTTGTGATCTTATTCGGCCTGCACACTATAGTACCTCATCCCGCCCTTTACGTTCTTTAGATCGTATGGATCTATTTGTTCCTTGTGTTAAGTCCTCTCTTGCTCAGCAGAGAGCTCTTGCTGTTGTTGAACCATCACTATGGAATGAACTTCCGCTATCGCTTCGTGCTAGTTCACTGTTGTAACTGTAATTGTAATTTGAGATTTATAAAGCGCCTCTTAGAGGATAAGCTCAACACAGGCGCTTCCGAACCGAAGCAGTAAAATCACTGTCTTCAGGCGCCTGCGGAACACTGAGAGGGGTAGAGAAAGGAGCTCAAGTCGCAATTCTTGAGGGAGACGATTCCAGCAAGTGGGATCAACGTAGGCGAAGCTTCTGGACTGGGCAATAGCGGAGCGCATTCGAGGGACAAACAGGAGATCCTGAGTGGCCGAGCGAAGGGTGTTACGGCCCGGCAACGAGGATATCAAAGTGCAGAAGTCAATGAGGTAAAGGGGAACAGAGCCAAAAACACAATTGCGCATGAGGGAGAGGATCTTAAAGTGGACACGCTGCTGGACGGGGAGCCAGTGAAGAGCGTCAAGAATTTAAGGCGAGATGTGGCCATATTTTGGAATGCCCCCAATGAGACGAGCAGCAGAGTTAAGCACACATTGCAGCTTAG
Source organism: Norana najaformis (assembly GCA_964023275.1). Classification (NCBI taxonomy): domain Eukaryota; kingdom Metazoa; phylum Annelida; class Clitellata; order Crassiclitellata; family Hormogastridae; genus Norana; species Norana najaformis. The sequence goes on from OZ029923.1 coordinate 28,353,565, forward strand.
CAGTGTTGGCTAGCAATAGGCCGGTAAAGATGGCGTTACCAAAGTCAACCCTAGTGCAAATGAGGGCATGAACCAGAGTGGAGATAACGTGGAAGGAAAGAGTACGGTGAATGATGCGGAGCTGACGAAGATGGTAAAAACAAGAGCGAGAGACGTTGTTAACATGAGCAGACAGGGTAAGCTCCTGATCCAACACAACCCCGAGATCACGGACCGTAGTAGAGAAGGAGATATCCGGAAATCTCTGGCGTAAGGAGGAGAGATCAATCTTGGCGAGCTGTAAGCGGCCACCAAGCCAGATAAACTGGGTCTTATTACAGTTAAAACGGAGGCGAATGGAGGACATCCATAGGTCAAAGACAGAGATGGCATCGAGAATCCTCTGGACAAGGGCAGGGCCCGCCTCCGCCGGAACGTGGGCATAAGCCTGGGTGTCGTCTGCATAATGAAGGACGGCAACACTCAGTGGGAGGAGGGTCCGAGCTAGATCAGAGATATATAAAATATAAAGGAGAGGAGTTAGGACGGAACCCTGGGGGAGACCAAATAAGAATGTTTCGTTGCCTAGTCGAAGACGATTATATGACTTACACCGAAGCCTGCAAACTGCACTCATCTTCAAGTCGCCTGCTGGTCTCGTACTTGTTTGATGTAACGTTGTTTCGTTGCCTCGTCGGTTGCCTTGAGTAGGCCTGTTCTTTCTTCTTTGACGTACACACAAAACGTCAGTAGGTCTTAAATTCGAATAACTCTGCTATTTCTTCATTAGTAGCAGTTAACATGCTCATAAAGCAGGTTTTTGTGACTCGAACGCGTATCCCACAGCTGGCGATATTCACCAATATAATGTATCTACTCTCCCATTTACAACTGTCCTCTGGCAGCTACTTCTAGTTGGTTTTAAAACTTGATTTAATCTACTTTTAAGCATAACGCTTCTCTCTCCCTGTGGTCAGTGTCTTCATACAAATTGTCACCATACAAATCGTCTTTGCACATTTTCCTACATTTGCAGTACACAAAAACGACACTAACGACAGCAACCGATCAAAGCCTTTGCTTGACTGGTTTTAATAGCCAATCTTAAAACTCATAGTTTTAAAATCGTAGCTCAAGCCTCGTCTTCACAGGCCTCTCCAAAACCAATTGCCAAAATCAATGGCCTCTCCAAAATCAATGGCCTCTCCAAAACCAATTGCCAAAATCAATGGCCTCTCCAAACCAATTGCCAAAATCAACCTTCGGCCTAACGCCTTCTTTAAACAAGTGAAAGTCAACACTTCATTCGCCTTTGCGTATGCTGACTCGTTTTCACAGGTGTGTTTTCGCGCGTCGACTCCAATCCTCCACGCATCACCGACTTACTCCATTCCCAAAAGTTGTGCTCTGGGGTTCTTCATGTCTGGTCCAAAACTGTAAAATTGAATTCCCGGTTCTGTATGTCCCATAATTTTCTCATTTTACATCTGCACTATCCACCACTCGGTCTCTGCCAAAGCTGCTTCTACCCTGATCCATACGTTCATTTGCACTAGGGTTGACTCTGGTAATGTCATTTATGTGGGTCAGCCTCTCATTGAGGTTAATCAACTTCAATCCGTTTTAAACGCTGCAGCTCAGCTAGTTGATAGGATTTCAAAGTTTGTTCATATATCTGACTACATGCGGGAGGAGATGGAGCGCCTCTGATGAGTTTATTCTTGAAGTACAGCTTCATAAATGTCAAATTACAATTACAAGTGGTTGGCCATACAAAGATGCACTGAGTTTAAGATCATTCTGCTGATGCGTAATTGCCTGGCCTGCTGTGTTTCATCCTATCTGAGAGAGCTATGTATTTCAGTGTCATTCATAGATGGCTGAAGACCCCTTCACTCTGCAACACATGACGATCTGGTTGTTCCCCTATAACATACTACTAAACGAAAACTGGAAGCTTCGCCGAAGTCAGTACTCATTTTGGAGCAGGCTTCCATGCAAACTGCAAATTAACTTCTTCTCCTTTCTTTGCCTCCATTTCACGGGCGTTGAAGACCATTCTGTTCTATTGTGTTATTGTGTTATCAGGATAATTGATTGAAGAGGCGCTATAGAAATATTCAACTGCAAATTACTAATTAAACACAAGCAACATATTATACATGCCATCTGACACCCACTGAGTCCACCATCCTTTCATGGTCTGGAAAACGAGTATAGGTACCAACACAGGTTAATAGGTTCAACATGGTGTCCTGTTGATTGGCTGCTATGGTTGTGGTTGCACCTAATAATAATAATAATAATAATTATAATAATAATAATAATAATAACGCTTGCACATTCCTACTTACAGGCAACCTCTGTTGCAGCAGGAGGCGCAGCTGAACTGGCGGCCGATAGAAAAACTTTGAAATATGATCATCTCACTAATGCATACCACTTTGTCCCTCTGGCCTTTGAGACTTTAGGCCCTATCAATGGTTTGGGTATGACCTTTCTCACAGACTTGGGGCGTATATTGTCCCTCATATCCGGAGATGGTAGAGAAACAGGTTACCTTTTTCAACGCTTATCTATAACATTACAGCGTTTCAATGCAGTCGCCTTCCACGGTACATTTGTGGTGCCGAATCCAGACGAGGATTAGCCGTTCCAGAGTCCCTCTCTCTCTTTTTCTCCGGAAATTTTTGAACAACCAAGGGATTACACTTACCTTGGTAAAAAAAAAATAATAATGAAATGATAATAATAATAATAATAATATTATTATTATTGTTGCTGTTTTTGTTATTGTTGTTGTTAGTATTGTTGTTAGTGTTGTTGTTGTAATTGTTGTAAGTGTTATTGTTGTTGTTGTTTTCATAGAGGCTTTCACGCTGGGAGCGCCAAAGAGTACTATTTTTTAAAGAGGCACTATGCAAATTAGCAAATACAATACAATACAAACAACGATGACAATGGCGATATGCGTCAACATCAGCAGGTTTACTGTCGTCGCCAGAAATAATAACAACGGAACTATCACCATCAACAGAAAATCTTTATAATTAATATAAGTAACAACAGTCCAACAACAACAACAACATATCTATCAGCCATCATCATGATCATCATCGTCGTCGTTGTCGTCATCATCATAAATGTTTCATTATAATGATCATCATGATCATCATCATCATCATCATCATCGTCATCATTATCATCTTCTTCTTTTCTTCTTTTTCTTCTTCTTCGTCTTCTTCTTCTTCTTCTTCTCATCCTATTCCTCTTCCTCTTCTTCCTCCTCCTCCTCCTTCATCATCATCGTCATCATCATCATCATCATCATCATCATCAACATCATCATCATCATCATTAACAATATTATCAGTTTGTCTTCGTCACTCTTATCATCTTTACCACTCTTCTTCACGTAATGATAACAAATGAATAACGTCTCAGTGGTCGTCGTGTTCTGCCCGTTTAATCGCAGGCATCACGTGACCATATCTCATTTCTTTGAAACATCGGGACGGAAATCTAGAAACCTTTGTCCCGCTTCTTTCCTTCCTCGCCACTTCCGACTTCGCCGTACCCTTTCAAGCACTCCCACGAACAATGCAATTTTTCATAACATATGGCGCTAGATTGTATCACAGAGGGAGCCACAAGAAACAATAGAGAGCGCCTTTAGCGGTTGCCGGAAGGACCTCTAGCGACGGACGGGATCGTCCGAGCGGTGTTTTTTTTTGCTAATCAGCTGGGTCGGCTTAATTGGGTGGGTCTGACCGGGAAACACGGGGTCCGAGTTAAGGTACGTTTCAGACTAACGGAAGCGGAGATTCCGTTTCCCGAAGTAACGAATGGAGGATCAATCCGCCGAAAGATTGCGCGGAGATAGTGCGACGGCGGCAGCAGCGGAATTAGACGAAGCGGTGCTTTGTCGACTGAATGAAGAAAAGGAGGAGGGGTAGAAAGAAGAGGATAAAAAAGAGGAAGAAGAGCAGGCACTATGGCGGGGTCATCGGGTGCAAACTGGCCCCAAAGCCTCATATTACATCTACTTTTAAAAATCATCCCTCTGGACATTTAAGTCGCCGTGGCGTCATTACTTTCGATAATTTCATTAGATTGACAGACAGCCAGATTGACAGAGAGACAGACAGAGAGGCAGACAGACATAGATACATGTACATACACAGATAGATTGATTAACAGACAGACAGACAGACAGATAGGTAGGTAGGTAGGTAGGTAGGTAGATAGACAGATATATAGAGTTAGGTAGATAAGTAGGTAGGCAGGTAGGTAGGTAGGAATGTAGGTAGGTGGATAGGTAGGTAGGTAGGTAGATAGATAGATTGATAATACATAGAAAGATAGATAGATAGGCAGGCAGACAGACAGACAGGCATACAGATAAACAGATAGACATATAGACAGGTCGAAAATTAAATTTAATTCACACTAAATGAATTTGGTTGCAGTCATCTTCATCCTCCAGTATATGTACTGTAGATCATGTTCATAGGTATTTGCATGACGCATTTTATAACCTGTCTGAAGAGCTCGGATCTCTTATTGTTTGCATCGGTTGGTCGATGACCCTTCTTTACTCGAAGTGAATTCCTCTAGCTATTGTTGAGCTTTTAAGAGATTGTTATTCGTAAGTGATGTAAGTTATGTCTTTAGTATTTAGCTCGGTCCTTCCGATATACAGGTAGAAAGGATAAAGGTTGCATGCTTGTTTATATATCTCTATGGAAACGACTCAGAAGAGGTCCTGAGGTCAAAGGATCATTCGGCAGAAATGCTAACAAGACCGCATCAATCCAAAGACAGTAAATCTTTATTTCCACATTTGCATTCATGCGACTCTATCGACCTCAGCAGTATGGAGGGCTGAGTGGGCACAAGTTGGTATGATATTCCGATATTGGCCAAAACTACAATTATTAGCGTGTTCAGTTAATTTATTGATTCAAACAGAACATTGGTTGAATGTAGAAAAGAGTAGAATTTAACGACTTATTAATCGTCGATTTTGACATCCTCTGTGGTCTTAGTCTATGGCGAGCGATGATTAATGAAGGATAATGCTGTTAACTGTGCTGCATTACCTAGCGCATCACTGTAGATATAGATCCTACATGGAATAAGTAAATCTTACTAACAACAACTATAAGATTCGCTAAATCCCCTGCCTAAGGCGAATAACATTGTTAGACAGGTATGCCAATATAATAAAACGACACTAAAGCACCGCTTAAATTTATTGCTAATATTGTAGACGTAGCATATTTTTGATCAAAGTCATGTACATGGTTTATTGCATGATTTTTTATTCAACAAGGCCAATATAATTCGCAGATGGTCCATTCTTCTAGCGTTTGCGATTCTTTGTCAGCTAGTTGCAAGCGTAATCATCAGTGAGATGAAACGCCAAAAGTCCGCCATCGAAGAGTGTCTGTGGACAAAGATCCACAATGTGCACCATTGCCTCCTGTACTGCTGTTCGAATGATCAGTACACTGGCCATAAATGACGAGGATGTTTGCACATCAGCTCTGGCCCGTCCGAAATAGGTTAAGTGCAACGACCAGAGTCGTTGATGCAAAGCTGAAGCCTGAAGGAGCTTCGCATCGACGACTGCTACTCAGTTGTGAACTTCACTTCGACTCAACAACTAACAGGTAAGTAAAACAAGTAAACTAATTGTTACTTTTAAAAATATATTGTGTTCTGTTTTACAAATATAATTTATTCCATTTCACAAATACCTTTCACACCAATTCAAATGGATGCCTCTTATCCATATTGCTCAAGTTAGTCTAGTAATATTTGATGGTTTATGCTTAAGCCAAACGAAGGAAAATTCCGGTAGTTAAATGAAAGTCATCAATCGATTCACTTATTTTATCAGTAAGCTCAACGAATGCTTTGTAGACTGTTTATTTCTAAAACCAAACTGGCTATCAACAAGCTAGATATTTTGGGGTTACAAAAGGGCAAAAGCCTATCCCAAACAATGTTTCCTAAGACTTTACAAAAGGGGTTAATATGAAACTAAGTCTGTAGTTGGAAACCTGTAATTTGTCGTGAAGTTAAAGGTTGGAATCACCTTATCCGCTTTTACTTGGTCCGAAATTATGCCTGACTGCAATTAGAGTACAGATGGAATTTCCTGAGAAATTTTTTTAACCAATACTGATATACTATCAAATCCTGTAATATTATAGCTTTTATATGTTATAAAAAATGAATCATTTCCATAACCGATGTTTTCGAAAACAAAATAATTCGTAATTTTACAATGTTCTTCTTCTCGTTGTATTCAGTATTTTTCCACCTACCGCCATAATTTCGACTCTAACTCTCCATCTGCCCTTAAGTAAATAAGTAAGTACGCAAGACCTGCCAACCCCTCAGTCCTGACAATCAGCCTAGCAGATGATAGGCGGAAGAGCATGCTTCCTCGCAGTAACATTATATACAGCCTAAGCCAAATCAAGCAAACCGTACTTTATGTTCCATTAATAATATTCTCTGTAATTCATACTCGGACTCATCACACTTCATCTTTAGTCCGCAGTCGATTTCCTAGGTAACCCATCGACATGTGTTACTCTTCTTCCAAATGGTGAAGCAAAATGGTCCTCATCGGACAAAGACAAGCTAATGCCAACTTAATGGCTTATCAGCCTGCAATTAGACAACGTTTTTATCCTGAAATGAGCTAAATCGTATAATGGTAAAATCAATGTTGAGAGATGTACACATATCAGATTTGCCAATAGTTTTATATACAAGCATGTACACAATGTCTTTTGCATAGCGATTTGGACTTTTACCTATTTATAAGGAAAAGATAGAATTTAACTTAAATATTTGAATTTTTTAGTATCGATGTCTCCAAAATTTTTACGAAAATTCGTTTGTGGACTTCTTCTCCTCATCTGTTTATCAGCAGTTGTTCATCGTACCACACCAATCATTCACTTGACTTCATGGAGCAATGTTCTCAGCCTCAAGTCTTCTGCGGAAGTACTAAACAGCAACAGAAAGGATCTGTCAGGCTTACAAGTACTAGATCCAGCCCAGTTTGACAATCAGTCCGACGTAAAGTGTGTCAATGCCACACTTGGCGACCTGAGATTCCCGATGTGTGTCTATAATCCAGAAAACGATATTTACATCTCGAAAATGGTCGCTGATGGTAAGTACTTTGAGCCAGACCTAGTTCGAAAGCTCCTCCAGTTCTTCCGCATGCACCCCGAAGTGTCATTTATTGATCTTGGTGCAAACCTCGGAATATATTCTCTGCCAATTGCACATTCCGGTTATAACGTAGTCTCCGTTGAACCTAATAAAGACACGGTTAGACGACTGGCCAAGTCTGTGCATCTCGGACAAATAGAACACAATGTGGATATCTTTCACTATGCTCTATCTGACGAGGAATCGACCACTTTTCTGAAGTTTGACGGGTTAAATCGCGGTGATACATTCATGGCAGGCAACGGATCCTGCCCTGGGTGTCTCGAGGCTAGAGTAACAACACTGAACAAATTAATACCATTCATAAGAAGCAAGAAAGCTTTCATCAAAATCGACACACAGGGAGCCGAAATCAAGATATTTCAGAGGCGCAATGCTGGAAAGTTCTTCAGCGAAATCAATGTTGTGATGATCCAGATGGAATTTGATCACTACCCCCAGCGCTACAGCAAGACCGAAGAGGACCGGCGAAGAGTCGATCGCTTCCTTGAATTTTTCTATCAAAGAGGTTACGACGTCTATGATCCAAGAACGGAAAAGAAACTAGGCGCAGACTGGACAAGGTGGACCCCTGATGTCTTGTTCAAGAAAGAAGATTTACCAAATAAGCAACTGTTTACTATATAAGTGATGTGAAACAGTCGTTGGACCCAATATACGTGGTCATAAAAATATTTCATATAGTCGCATTTAAATGAATGCATAGATAGCCACGTTCATTGGGCCGATTTGGGTCATTTGCTGGTCACCAACGTCACCCATAGGCCTACAGAATGTGGCTGTAAGAGGAGACTTCGAAACATGTGGCTGCTTAGCATCACATGGCTGCCTAGCGCAAAATCTACAGTATAATATGAATGATATCTGTGTTTGTTGTATCCTCTTTATAGTTATCTCAACGTCAACAGGCTAAAATGTATGTTAGCTTTCATGCTCTATATTATTTTTGAAGCAGTTAATTTAGTTAACTGCCCGTCAGATTTTGACAAATAGCTTGACAGTTGATAACCCATAAAAAGAATGAAGATGAGACCTTTTTATCTTAGTGAACCGATCATCGAAATTCAACCTCGTATGGTTGTGGGTTACAGTGCAATATGGCCGATCCCTTAGAGGCAAATAAAGAAATGTGAATTTCTCAGACTATAAAAGGTGTAAAGAAAGAGAAAATGTTGCTAATGCTTGTTTTTTGGCATAATAAAAGGAGGAAATAACAAAAACATTATTTTGGGCTACTCTATAGAACTATTTCCTGCTCCTCGTTAATTTCGATTGAGAAACAAGCTAAGCCTAAGTTTTCTGTGAGCCTGTAGCTTAAGTTTGCTGCAGGCGAATTTCTGTTTTTGGCAAAGTAGGCTTTATAATTTAGTGTGGTGGACTATCAACCAACTGATCGGGAGTTCATTTCCTCAGCAAGGTTTAAGCTAATCATTATTTGAAAAAGCAAACTTTTTAGATGCAGTTCTAAAGTCAAGCATAGGTCGGCTTCCACTTGCTGGACCTAAATTTTGGAATTTTCTCCCCACATCTGTAAGACTAACCATATTTGCTACTTGCCTAATATTGCTCGAACAGCAACAGCATTCCACCTTGAAATTGAGGCCTTTCAAAAACTTATACTTCACATTGGTCAAACATACTTTATCATGCAGTAGGCCTATACAGACAGATATACAGCCCTACTCATGCACAGGCAGTTTTATCAATGTCACAGCATGCACAACAGTAATGATGTGACTTCAGTAGCATAGAATATTTTTGTATGCCTTTAGCAGATAAGTAAGTACATGAAGAAATTGAATTATTTTCTCATTCCACAAAGACCCCTAGCTGCCTTTACCAATTTTGCAGCTCAAATTCTGTCGAGGCCCGACCAGTTGCTGGGTCCCCTTCTCAAAATATTGCCAAAGGCCTGATTCCCGGACCCTCTGTGATCGATGCCCTGCTAGACACAAACCGCAAAGTACTGCATAATTAGGGACGAATGCGTTGCAGGCCCAGCCGTTTACCTTCAAGTACCAAGTGAATCTGCTTCTTGACAGAGGTATTAATGCGCAAATTATAGTAAAATCAGGTTTTCTCTGCGAGCTCGAATTCCTCTCCTTAAGTAAACATCGAGGCTGCACTCATATATCGAAGAGAATTTAGGAAATCTTCAGTTTGACAAAAAAATCTGATAGAAGTTAATACTAAAATATTAACTAAAGAAGTGACAACTTCCTTATGTTTACTGAAGCTTATTAGCTGGTGATACGTAACACATGATATGGTACATCTGCCAAATCTTAGGATGCTCACAGCGAAAGTCGGAGCATTATGTACTACTCCGTGACTAGGAGGCAAAGGCTGCACTGAAAAACTACATGTACAAAATCTAAATGTCGACGACCGCATTGGGTACAACCCATCCATTTTCCTCATTCCGATGAACTTTCTCCCCTCTTCACGGACGATCGCCTCAAGGATTTCGACCGGGCTTCTTCAAGAAATTACAGTTTTGAATACGGTTTCACATGAAGCGATCATTGAGTGATGTATTGTGCATTATGATAACGGCGATTTCGAAGTCAGTAAATTACGTTATATTAGAACCCACCAGATTTGAGTCCCTTGTCGATAACCAGAACTGATGATGCGTTCAAGACAAAGACAAAGGTCGCTGATGGCTGGCCCTAATAGTTTTTTGAACGATGCCTTCTTATCGAAGACAATTAACCCATAGCTCAGTAGCTCATAGCTTTACATTCGGGTGACTAGAATTATGGAACTGAATCACATTCGGTTCCATGTTTTCATAACATTTTGTTATTACCTCGCAGATCGTATTTCTCTTGGTATTGAACGAGGATAGAGAGGATGCTGAAATTCTTCATCCTAATCCCAATCTCTGTGTTGCATGGAAAACTGAGTAGGATTTGCCCACGCTTTATGTGATGGCCGATGAACAGCACAGCTTAAAGAAATTCTTCTCGGCCCACTCCCGTGTCGTCTGGGTTCGACCCCCACTGGTCTTAACTCTCAGTAGGCACAAGAACAACCTATTTAACCGCTAAAACTATTGAGAGCAACCAGGTTCTATTAAAAGGCTAAGTAGCGTATTTTAAAGCATCTCTAAATGTTCTTGTATGCATGTCATTTTTACACATTCGTCGAGTTTGGCCGTCAATTCATGCTGGACCGGACAGAACAAAAGGCAGAACTGAATAATAATTAGCCTGGACTAAATACGTTGTATAGTATTAAAGAAAAACTCGCTGCTATGCAACGTTGGTTTTCCAAAACCTTCTGACTTGTTTTTAAAACACGGCGACTCGTCACATCTATGCAGCGCCCTCTAAATATTACGTTCACAGCTGCTGACTTGTATATCAAACTAATCTAAATGGGTTCTGATTAAGGGTAATTGGAGAGCTATGTTGAGCTGAATCACATGAAAGAGCAAACACATTTAACAGAACATTTTTCCAAGATGAAGAGCCTATGTGTAAGAAACCCCGATCAGTTTGTATTTATAGGCGTAAGCCGGGAATCTGTAAATTTCCACGGACAGTATAGAGAAGTGGTCGGCGACCAGGCTAACCTGACAATGGAACATACGGCCCTCTGATGTAAAACGAAGAGTACCGACCAGCCCAGAGACTTCGAATAAAAGGATCTTGAACCGAATTCGTTCCCCTACAGAAATCCAGTGCAATGTTTATCTCATGGAGTTATGTGCCTACACCTGCTGCGATCAGATAGTTGTTCAAATAGATCCTGAAGCGATATATGTTGTCAGATATTAAGTAGACGAAGCATCAGAAGTATGTCACCATGTGAACTTTAAATGATGCGCCATATAAAATTTACCAATTGATTATGGATGACCACGTCCAGTCTTGCACATCAAAGAAGCCTAAGCAGGAGAGATCGAACTCTGCGGAAAGCTTGCAAAGATGGCTGCCCAAAAGGCGCTGTCAAAGTCATTTTGATCAAAAGACTGCAACTTCTTTCACAATTCATTTCACAATTGTTTTGTCTATGTCGGCAGACAGTGCCGCAGATATATTGAGGATCCACAGCAACTGTCGTAGAATTGCAGTCATCAAGAATCAAACGAAAGAGTAAATTCCGAATTTGTCAGGAGCGACATATTTTCTGGCTATTGTTCTAACATGTCGGAGCGTGTAGTCAGTCTGAGTCCCCGGGTCTTTACTTCCAAGAACGATTCCCTGGAAAAATCACTCTTGGCTCTCCATGAAGCACTGGACATTTTTGTGCTTTAGAACCAAATCTAATCTATTGTAATTTAACGACTTCTATAGCGCCGTATTTGTAATGTTCAAGACATTAATCGATGGTTGCTTCAGTTGTAATCATAATCATAACCATAATGCAGATCGAATTCTTATTAGCCACTCAATTGAAACGAGGCAAATATTAATTAGTATTATGATTTGTCAGCAGGGCCTACGTTTCAGGTGTCTCTCAACGTCATGATCATAAATACTCACAGCATCAACAACAACGTATGGCAGATAAAATTACAAATTAAATAAGAAACGATTTTCACCTCTGAAATACGTTCGCATCTTCTGGAACTCTTCAATGGATACTGTTAGTGCCACCACTGTTATTTCTGTGAACGAGTTAACAAGCAGTTGATGTAGAGAATGACGCTCTTACCTGTCTTGGCAGCCATTACTTTGAGCTGAGCAAGTTCAAAAATTCGAATTGCTCGCTCGATTGATCTGTCATTTTTAGCATGTTTGCTATTGCTGTTGATATTTCAGTTTCTATCTCTGTGACGCTCTTTCCATCAAGATTATCATGAACTCTCACAACAACTAAAAAGAATCATACATGTTTTGTCGATGCAGAATGAATATTCATGGAGGTGGATGATATCGTTAGCAGATAACATAATATCAACGGGAGAAGCCATGCTGATTTTCGGTAGGTCAGATAAACAGGGTCGTACCTAGACATAGGCAAGTCACCCAGTTGCCCAAAGGAGGCAGTTGCCCTTCCGACGCATTAGTCACATCACTCAGACACAAACCCGAATAATGCGATTTCAGCGATCAGACTGATAACTTGAGAGGGCGCCAGTTTTGTTGTGCAGAACATTGTGTTTCAATTGTATGCTTTACATTCTGTCCATTTTAGCCTATTTTATTTTATTTTTATTTTTTAGTCTATTTTATCACGTCAAAGCTTGCGCGGGAAACGACGCTCCTACATTTTGATGAGGCAGCAAGTTTTTTGGGCTTATTTGCTGCCTTGGTGGGAAAGAGCTTGTGAATTTTTAGAAGACAGTGCGAAGATTTTTAGCTGTCTCCTGCATGTGCTAATTTTAAACTTTGAGTTGCAAATGTCGTTGATAGATCTGTATCTTAGGAAACTGTTACAAATCAAGTAGGCCTACCTGCTGTGATTATACTGTTCGTCTAATTACAATGACAAAAATCAACGACTGTTTATCTTCACTTTAGTAAATGCTACACTTAAAAAGGGCAAGTCGAAGGCTCGAAGCCGATAATTGACAACTACTAAAAATTTTCGACATTATCTGGTTCCCAGCGGGTTTGGATTCGCATATTCTCGGGTTTCGAACAGACTGGTGGCCAAGCGTCTGAAAGAATCATTACTACCAGGATCTTTCCAGTTTGTTTTGTCTAAAGTTTATCTTTTGCAGGTTTGGCAGATATCAACGAGAGTACGAATTCGAACCTCCTTTAAGGAGGTTACTACGTCGGGAACCTTAGCAACTACACTCACAATTGGTCAGTACTATCAACTGATGCTTAGTCATTAGGTGGTGACGTTTAATAAATCTATAAATGTTTTAAAAACAACGAATAATATCAGACTTACCAAAATATGGGTTTGTATAGTAGAAATTATTGCAAGCATTTCAGACTAAATGTGATACTGACGCAAACGAAATCATATACGTCAAGTTTTATAATAACAAGCGTTTAAAATCGAATGCGATCGCTGGCAACTGAAACCCTTACAAAAATTCAAGTGCTAAAAGAACCTGTAACAAAAGCCATTCGACCAAAGAGCAGTCGACAAAAGGAGCAAGTACGGAAAGGCCAAATGACGAAGAAGTGTGCGGTAGTTAGATTATGTAAACAACACAGAAATTTGATCAAAGGACATGTAATAAAAAGGATACGACAAAATGGCACGAAACTGATGTAAAAGCCTGTTAAAAGAGCACAATATACCAAGCAAATGAAAAGAAGCAGGAACATTCAGTTCAAAGTCAGTGTGTGTAGGTAAACGCAGAATGCTTCTATTAAGCTTTCTAATTTTATAGTTGATTTTAATTAAGTAAAAAGTAACTTAATTACTACGCTTATTTCTTCTAGGTTTCTTACATGTGTTTGCACCACAGTGTGAAACGTATTTAACTATCCAGGCTGTCTGGCATTACTGTCTTTCTTAAACTTCTCACTTACTTGTTCTCACTTTCTTACACAGTCACGCAATCACTCCATGTTACTCTACTTACAGTACTATTTGTATCTTGATCCTTTTGTATCACATACCTTATTTCTTGGATATTTTTTGCTCTTTTGCTCTCTCACAAAATTTTGTTTAATAGACAGGAAACAAACATCATATTGCTGTTACAAATGAAAGAAGAAAATTATTATAGAAGTTGTTTATTAGTCTACACTGTAAAAGTTCCAAAATGTTCTTGGTCACCGCTTATTTCTTTCTTCATGGTCGTCTTGATTTTTTGATCTTATTTCTTCCTGGTCTATTTTTCCTTGTTATTTTCCAACCAGACAGTAATTTACAGAAATGCAATTACAAAGAAAGTCTAATTCTCCCTACATACGTGTAAGGCCAGCTAATTACTAGACTTAGGAATAATTTAGTGACTTCCCTCCCACTTGACGAATTCCTTTGAAACTCGGCTCCTTTCACTGTCCATTGGATGAAACGTTAACAGTTTGGTTTTCTGACGTGTGACTGAGCACACTGCTCTTTTCTTTCGATTTCTTTCGAAATGGCGTCTTCACCAGCAGACGTCGAATGCGCCTTTTGACAATCGTTGACCGAATTTGCGATTTATTCGAAGTAACTCCACAATGATCAGTTCACCGACCTCGAATTTGTTTCAGAGACAGTTCCGCCGAAAACAACTTATCCTTTTGACAAGTTAGACGGATTTAGTTCGACAAAATTGCGTTGCGACAGACGTTCACTTTCTATTCATCCACGTCTTGGCTACGGATTTCTTTTCAGTTTCAGTTGTTTATTGCTCCAAAAACAGAATAAAACATTCCAAATGTAAATAACGTAAACACTTATCTGAATACAAAGGTCTACCCAAAAGGGGTCAATGTCCCGCTAATTTAGGGCAACGTATAATACAATAACATATCGATGGCTACTGACTTCTATATGAGCAGCTAATCAATTCTTGATTAAAATGAGAACATTTGTCCACAAAGAAAAGAAATAGCCTACTACTTTGGCAAAACTAAAATTCAAACAAATTATATAATTTTCAGTCGCAAAAAACATTAAAATACCGAATAATCTGCTTCTTAAATAAATTTCAATTAGGTAAGGCACGTAAATCCTTGGGAATTGAGTTCCATATTATTGGGCAAACTGCCTTGTATTAATCCTGGCAAAAAATTTATAGTAGTTACACTGAGATCTCGTGGAATATGTTTGACAATTGCAATCAGCAACACACATAAAACAATTACTGAATACAGCTGGTAATGCATATTGATAATACCTAAACATGAACAAGGATATTTGATGCTTATTTATGTGTTCAAACTTCATGTCACAAAATGCGCTAGAAGATGATACCGGACCTTGTGCGCGGGAAAACTTACCCAGGGGGCGCTCAGGTAGGAGTGGCTGGGGCACACGCTGAACTAGGGGGCATATGGTCTGAGAGAAAACAGTCGCTAGTTGAAGTCGCTGAGGAAGAGGTCGAAGGAAGAAGTCTTCGGTTAGGGGGACCAGTGGCTAGAATTCGGGGAATTCGAAGAAGGATTCGGTCGGAGCAGCGATGGGAGTTTGAGACGCCGAGAAGGGCTTAAGAGACGCTTAGTCTTCGTCTTCGTAAGAAAATATATTGAGTGTGAAGTTTCGTATGTATTCAGAGTATATAAGCCTATAATATTTGTGGGTGCTTAGTTCAAGAGTATGCTTAGTCGTATATATATATATATATATATATATATATATATATATATATATATATATATATATATATATATATATATATATATATATATATATATATATATATATATATATATATATAGTCTCGAGTGTGTGTACACTTTGACAGTTTGAGGGTTCGATTTAGTCAAGCTGAATTCCGATATGTATATATAGGTGTCACGGCCAAGATCAGCAGTCAGCATGAAGGCGGTTACAACATCCGCCTGAGGTCGTCATTATGCCATCGGAGAACAGGCGAGGGTCTTCGATGAGCCTCCCTGGGGATAGAGACATGAATCCCCCACAGACTCCGACAGCGACAGCGAGGGACATGTATAGAGACCGCGGTATAGTCGTGAATAGACACCCCGTATACATCCAACGATCCCAGGGGAAGGGGACCATGTTCGGCGGACTTCGATAAAAGGGGGCTGCGCTCATGCGAGAGGGGATTAAGATTCGAACAGAGATCAGACAGAATAGAGCAGTGAACACGAGATAAGAAGAACTGACTGGATCGAACGATAACTTTCTTTCGCTAATTTCATTAATTATTATATTCTTTATTAAAATATCGCTTCGCACTAAGCGAACCCATCACGTCTTGTTCCTGCTACACCAGAGGGGAATCAAGGACATGACATCTTGGTGGCAGCGGCGAGATAAAGATATAGATCGAGATCGAGACGAGGAAGGTGGTCGTTCTACAGCAACGAGCCTGACTCGAAAGAGTGCGAAGTGATCGTCGGAGCCTTGATCGTTCGGCAGAGAAAACTGTGACGTTAGCCAGTTCAACGAGGACAGTGACCCGTGCGTACTGGGTACGCCAGATTCGGTCAATTGTTCAACCGGAGGGAAAGCGGCGAGAGCGTCATCTGGAGAACACGCGGAAGAAAGCGAAACAGCTGACAAAGAAAGAACTGGGAAGCGGCGGCCTAAACATCTATGACGACTGGTGGACAAGGACACAACACCAGACGAGATTCCAGTCAACATATCAAGAACATCGCACCACGTACGGGCAGGTAGGACCCTTTGTTTGTTGACTGGGGGCGGATTAAGAAGGTGGGAAAATCACGGGCTAAGGATTGGCTGCTGCAAACACTGCTGGTTGTTTTTGTCGAAAGCGTATCTATACGCTTGGCTTTCTGATGGGAGTTGATTCTGCAAAACCTTCAGTGCATTTGACTTCTTTTCCTTGATTGCATTCGACTTCCTTTTGTTTGGTTGCATTCGACTTCTTTTTGTTGGGTTGTATTCGGCTTCCTTTTGTTTGGTTGCACTCGACTTCTTTTCGGTTTTTATTTATTTTTTCTTCTGTTGTAAATGGAGAAATTAACACCAGTAAAACAGGCTGAGCTTAGGAAGATGCCCACGGAACGATTGGTGGCCTATTTATGTAAGGCAGGGTTAGATGAGGAGGCAGTACTGGCCATGGACCGACCGCAGTTGTTGGAGGAGTGGGCAGAGATAATAGCGGAAGGACGGGAGCAAACATCGGAGCCCGTCAAATCAAAACTTGTAACACCTAATAAAACTCCAGCAGGGTCGGATGCCGATTTTCAACGGCAGATGTTTGAATTTGAAGTGATGAAATTTCAGGAGGAAAGGGAAGACAGACGTAGAAGAGACGAGCTAGAGAGACAAAAACTGGAAATGGAATGGAAGGCGAGAGAAGAGGAAAGGGATGAAAGAAAAAGGCGGGAAGAAGAGGAAAGGGATGAAAGAAAAAGGCGGGAAGAGAGGGAATGGAAGATGAGAGAGGAAGAAAGAATTATGAAAGAGAAAGAGTTACAGTCGAGACAGGAAGAAAGAATTATGAAAGAGAAAGAGTTACAGTTGAGAGAGGAAGAATTAGCGAGGCAAATTAAGAAAGACAAAGAAGATGGGCATAGAAAGCATTCCATTGCTAGTCGGATGAAATTCTATGGAGACGCAATGAAAAATGTTATATGGCAATTCCCCCTAGACCCAGTGGAAATCCCTGGATATTTTGATCACATAGAGAACTTATTCGAAGTATACGAGGTTGATGATGACATAAAGGCTAAACTTCTGCTAGCAAACCTGAATGATCGCGCTAAGGCATTAACAGCCCGTTTGACCCGCAATCAATTGGATGATTATCAGGATTTGAAAGGATTCTTGCTCAAGGAATTCAAGATCAGTGCAATTCAGCTACGCGAGCGATTTCTCACGTTACGCAAGGCAGGCGATGAAACATACACCGTATTGGCATCGAAATTGCGTAATGCACTTATGTACTACTTACGTAGTCGGCAGATTACGAACGAGTTCGACAGACTCGTAAGTCTGCTCTGTGCAGATAGGTTAAAGGATCTAATTCCTAAGGGATGTCTCGATTTCATTCTAGCGCAAGAAGGGGACAACTGGTTAGAACACGATAAATTAGCACATTCTATAGACACCTATATGGCATCACTCGGTGCAGATGGCAGTCCGCTTAGATATAGCAGTTCAGTGTCGCCTCATAATAACAGGGGAGGGACTACGACTAATCCAACCAACAACTTTAAGGCATTTCAATCGGAAGACAAAAATGATCCACAATTCAAAGCTAAGATATCTAAGGAGGAAGCTATGCGTAGAGGTCTCTGCTTCAAATGTTATGAACACGGACATATCGCTAACAGGTGCGCGAAGAATACTTTTGAGTCAGAGAAGAAACGGGCACGAGTCAACGCCTGTTCAGCTGACTCTTCTAGTAGTAATTTGATACCTCTGTCTGTTGAGCAGACTAATAGTACCCAACGCGAAGCGGCCATCAACGCTGCTCGCGCGGTAGTCATTGACGCCGATAGCAAGGTATATGATGTAAGGACAAACGACAAGATCAAGAAGGAACACAATGCTTTTGTTGACGCCGATGAATTCCACGTTAGATCGTACATAGATGTCCAGATTGATAATCTGCCTAATCAAAAGGCTTTGATCGATGGTGGCTCAGAAATGTGCTGCATTAAGAGTAGTCTGGTAGCACATTTAGATTTACCAGTGTGCAAACAAGTACGGTTATCGGGTCTTAATGGAGGGTCCGAAGTGATTAATGTGGTGAGGCTTCAGGTGAAACCTGTGGTTAACGCCCAGGAGGAAACCATCAACATTGCTCCCCCAGTACGTGTTTGGTTCGCAGTGGTGCCCAAGCTTAACGAAGCTGTAATCTTGACACCTAATGTAGTCACACTTTTAGAGGACGTCTCACGTTATAAAGTTTTATCAGTAAACGTGCAGAATGACAGTAAGGATGACGTCATGTCTTCTGGTCGGATGGATAATCCATCCAGTAGTCACCAGAGGGCAAGAGCTGACAGGATGCACGGGGAATTACGTTTTCTGTTCGATGATAAAATTACAGGTGATAAGGTTTACGGAGTAGAAAGCGCAGCAGTGGATATTAGTAATAAGACCTCTCAGGCAATAGGTAGAGACTATGTCATTTAGGAAGGAGATCAGCCCGAGTTCTTTGATATCCAGAAACTTGAAGAGCCCCAAAATGAACGCGTTGGTGACGAAATGACATTAGCATCCAAAGAAATGGATCAAACCTCTCGACTCGAATGTGGGGTTTCAACAAGAAAAGATAAGGGAAACCTCTTTATTGAAAATGATCTCTTATGTCACCAGGATATTATTCTTGGCCCTAGTGTGAAACAGCTATGTCTCCCAGAGTGTCGTGTTACTATAGGACTCGAAATGGGGCCTGACGCACCTAACGCGGGCCATATAGCTTCTAAGGCGACTCGTCATCGAATTAAGATTAGTTTCTGGTTCCCAATGAGGGATGAACGAATTCGTTTGTATGGCTCAACTTCCTCTGTCCGTCAATGGAGAGCCACGTTTAATGTGTCGGATCGAGCTCCAATTACTCCGATCCCTAGGGACGATGAATTCCCATTCGTGCATTTTGGTACGGGATTGTTCAGGACCAACGCTACCTAAGGAATATCTCCCAATTCTGAAGGAAAATCTAACACTTGCGAAGGTATATGATTACAACTCGGAGATTGAACCGAAACGGGGTGCGGATCACTATAGTCTGTGTAACACTGACCGTAGATATATAGTAGGGGATAAGGTTATAGACAACTGTGTAACAACCGATTCCCGCCCAAACTCAAGAATTGATCCGGTCAAGGTAACCCATCTTTGTGAAGCAGAAAAACAACAATTATTCCCAGTAAGGCATAAACTTTTATCAGATCTTTGTACGGCAGCAAGGTTGTGCGCCACTGACTTCAGTGAGGACTTTGATCTTTTGGCTAATTCAGCAGCAGTAAATTCTTATCTGATCCAGTGGTCGGATGATGATAACAGAAAACCTATGGGTTTCGCTAGTAGAAATCCTTCTTTAACTCCAAATCGTTGGTCGGCTTATGAGCCGGAAACATTTGCCGTCATTTGGACTTTAAGGAAGTTCAGAACATCGATCCTTTTAACCAAGGTGGTCATCTTTTCAAATGATCACATCTTTTCATTTTTGAATGAGGTTGCGCTCAAAAGGGCAAATCTGGCTTGGTGGCCTCTCGCTGTCCAGGAATTTAACATTGACTTCCGCTATCGGTCTGGTCGGAGAAATGCGGCAGCCGATTACTTACCTCAGATTTGAGAGAGAGAGGGAGCGAGTAACCCAGTCACAACAGGGGTCTACCCTGCGAAAGGTGTAAATACATGTCTATATTTGTATGTTTTTTTTTGTTTGTTCTGGGAACATCGACGTCACGTGCAACTGATCCTGGATGACTGTGCCTGGAGCTGTGACGATGCAACGCTTAGCGATCGTCGCCATCGTCTTGTGGTGGAAGGAATGTCACGGCCAAGATCAGCAGTCAGCATGAAGGCGGTTACAACATCCGCCTGAGGTCGTCATTATGCCATCGGAGAACAGGCGAGGGTCTTCGATGAGCCTCCCTGGGGATAGAGACATGAATCCCCCACAGACTCCGACAGCGACAGCGAGGGACATGTATAGAGACCGCGGTATAGTCGTGAATAGACACCCCGTATACATCCAACGATCCCAGGGGAAGGGGACCATGTTCGGCGGACTTCGATAAAAGGGGGCTGCGCTCATGCGAGAGGGGATTAAGATTCGAACAGAGATCAGACAGAATAGAGCAGTGAACACGAGATAAGAAGAACTGACTGGATCGAACGATAACTTTCTTTCGCTAATTTCATTAATTATTATATTCTTTATTAAAATATCGCTTCGCACTAAGCGAACCCATCACGTCTTGTTCCTGCTACACCAGAGGGGAATCAAGGACGTGACAATAGGTATATAACTAGCGTGAATGATTCTTTTGTTGAACTGGAGTTCTAAATGAGAGAATTTAGCTACAGCTGGATGAAGGCTCTTGTGTATAGAAATCTGAATATTTAGCGACAATTTGTGTATGTAGGCTTATACCGTACAGTATGTGAAAGGCTGCTTATTTCAGCGTATTGTTTAGAAGTTTATTGTATATATATTTAGCCCGATTTGGTTGGTCGGTTGGCTGGTTGGTTGTTTTGGAGTGGAGGAGTTGACAAAGCCGACCTCTTTCGATGGTCATTCCACTGATAAAGAGAAACGGAGCTGAAATCGCGCTGGAAACCGTGTCTTTCCGCTGTGACCTATGGACTGTGGTTGTGGCCTGTGTATCGTGAGAATTAATTGCATTTGTATCGAACTTTATGAACGATATATATATATATCATGTTGAAGGAAGGGTCAATGTAAACATGAAGTGTATATAATTTTCTTGTAAATAATTCTGTGTTTATATAAACTCGGGTTCTGCGTTTGAATTTCACGTAAGCTAAAAACGAACTCGTAACACTTCATAATATTAAGATCTTTGAAACATTGTTCAGTAGTCATTCCATGCAACCTCCCAGCGATTATTCTAACCGAAAGTCGTCGTAAAATAGATAGACTTTATATTCAGGAGTGGTAATTAGATGCCCAAACGAGATTACAGTAATTAGATATGGGTAAATTAATGAATAATATAAGTTTAACAAAACGTGACTTTGCAAAATATGGCCAATACTTTTATCCATTTTACAAGATATATGATACACGAAGTCTTTCCATGTGAGATGGTTATCAATACTGTATATACGTTGATCGTGCTTGCCACCGGAACTTATGAAAACATTCGTTTGTAGTGTAGTGAGGGTAAAAAAACCCGACTACTGTAATTCCCTATTGTGCGGAACTACAAAGTCCAACAATGCCAAACTGCAACGCGTCCAGAACTCGCTAGCCCGACTAGTGACAGGAATCCACAGGTTTGATCATGTCACTCCTATACTCGCAAAGTTACACTGGCTGCCTATCAGTTCCAGGATCACTTACAAGATAGCTTTCCTCCTACGTAAGACTCTCTCGACCAATCAACCAGCTTACCTGTCATCATCCTTACAGCGCTACCTACCATCCAGATCTCTGCGATCAGCTAAACAAAACCTTCTATCTTTCCCTGACATCAGACACTATCGGCCTGATTTCTCACGACGCGGATTCAGCAATTCTGCACCAGCCATATGGAATAGTCTTCCACTTTACATACATAACTCACAAAATATCTCGCTAGACTTATTCGTAAAGACCTATTCGTGTCGCCTTGCGTTTGATGTCTGACCGCTGGGACCCACCCATGCACGCCTACGATTCCTCGCTTAATCGACGGACATATGGCGTGTTATCAAATGCATTACTTACTTACTTACTTAAGCCTAATTAATTAGGCTTATAATTATTTACGCTTCACGGCTCAAAAGGTAGATAAAATAGGTTCGTAAATATTCCACCGCAGGCGATATTTCACTCGCGCATTCTCTTCCATAAACCTCAGTCTTTCGATCGATCGTCGTTTCATCATCTACAATTGTAGCCATGTTAGGAACAAAGAAGTCGCTTCTTACAAATACATAGAATGCATCTTGCGTCGTGCATAGGCAGTTTAACTGCCTCTTTGCAGGATTTTCGTGATAAATCAGCTAAATTAATTAAATCAAATATCAGAGCGAAAAGCACGCAAAGAATAGGTCTACTGTATTATTTCCAGTTGCATGTGTTGTCTACCAACAGAAAATCTCTGCCTTATCATAATGACGATCAAATCTACAATTTTATGTAAATTTCTGAGTACCTGTCCACTTATCTTATTTTGTATTCATTTCAGGCCACGGAGCGCATGCGCATTGTAATGAGTTCGTTCCTTCAGGCGACTGCATGAATCAGTGGCGAATACATCATGCAAATGCATAGCAAAGGATACCCAACTACCCATTATATTCGGTGTTTCGTATGTCAAATCGTCGTACTATGAGGCCATCTTCTTTGTCTGTTCGCCGGGCATAGAGTGGATTCTGTATGTTTCTTTTTGCTCTGGATCCGAGGCTTACGTATTCTGGATCGTAAAGTAAAATTAATCCAGGAATAGATGCAGACAAGATTCGAATTTGGACTCTTGTAAAAATCATGACGTATTCGTCCTATTTGTTCTTTTATCTCATCGTTGTGCTGGCGCTGCAAGAACTGTCTACTGTTAATCGAATACAGCAGCAGAAGTTGGATTAACACCATCGGCCGGGGCAGCAGCCTTGCCAAGAATTAACGTTTGCACTCACTGATTGGCAGAAGACTGGGGGGATCTTATGGGCAGTGAGTGAACACGCCTACAGCTACGCTGGCCAATCGTATAGCAGGATGTTGCTGAGGTATTTGAATTACGTCAGAGCCTATCTTAGCAGCAGGGGACGCGACTGGTGGAAGATATCTATAAAAGAGCCACAGCAAGACGCCAGGAATTCTTGAGACACGAGAACTGGTTGAATCGCCAGAGAGACGAAAAGAGGTCAGAGGAGAAGCTTAGAAGTGATCTGCAACTGCGAAGGAGAACATGGAAACGCGAATGGTCGTCGCTTGCCTTGCTGTCCGCCTGGCTATCTCAGGAAGTCTGGCCCTTGCCTCCCGACCTGTCGAAGGTGATTCAAATTCAACGATGCAGGAAGAGGGTCGGTCTTTGGAACGCGAAATTCGCTGGGTCAAAGAAAAAACATCTGCGGTAGGACGACCATAATTTTAACAAGAAAAGATTTCTCTCAAAGGCTTTGAAAACATCTTATGATTATTATTGACTTCTGTTCATCTACTGGATGAATTTATGACAGCATCTTAACTCGTATTAACCAATTCATCTAAAAATAGCGATAACTTAGGCTGTATGTGTCGTTGCAAGCATGGAGTTTGTATACATACACAATAAGGCCCTCTAGGCTACCGATCGAGTATCAGTGATCTCTATAACTGACTGCGATCGAAGCTTTAACTGAAATAGTAAATTGCAAGACTGCTTATCTGTTAGCGAGTACTGGCGCTTGTGCTAATTTAATCGGAGTTAATTGGGTCACTTCAGCTGGTGACTGTTGGTGAGAGGAAGAAAGCCGAACTAACATCTACAACGAATTCAACCACTGACCAAGAAAAGAAAACCAGAGTCCACGAACGTTAGTTTTGACAACTAGACTAGCAGTTTAACACCAGCAGTGTCATTGCCACCTGCACCACCAGTACCACACGATCCGCTACCATCACCACCACAGCCAAAAATATGACCACCTTTAACTGTTCATCCTAACTGTTCATTTTAACTGACGCGAGCAAGTGGGGCACGGCAGTACTGCTTGACGTTTCAATTATCCACTTATTTGTGATCCTTTTCGTTTGCAAGATTTTAATGCTTGCTAACTTTTCATTGTGCCAAATATTATCACCTTTTACTTTAGAAACGGAGTAGCCAACCCTCACTCTAGGCAGTTTTGGGCTAACTCGATCAAGAGTGGATCCCTGAAGCAGCTAATCTGGCCATGGCTCCATTTTATTTAGGGAGCCATGCCAGTGCGTCCCCTAAAACTGGTTTGGATGGTTTTCCACCGAATTTCTAAACTGATAAACGGATACGATGATACTCTGACGGTAAACGAAGTTTGAAATGGAAAACTAAATACAAACGCTCGCGAAATCTGTGAAAGTGAGAAAGGAGTCAACGGACATCGAAAGAGAAATCAAGACATATAGAGATGACTACAAAAATGTAAAAAAATTCACCTTACAACACTTCGACCATAGTAAAATTTGTCAACGTCTTGAACCGCCAGTCGACTCAGTAGCTTGCTATACCAAACTCGAATCCCGTGGGAGATGGGGTCCATGGTCCCGCGCTTTTGCCACTGCAGCGGATATGCTCTTGTGGCAATTCAATTTTCTAGAGTAATGATAATGTCGCCCAAACGTCTGTAGGCTTCTAAGGCTAACAGGCCCTAGTATACGCAATTGTCTATAGATCTACTGTTAAATTTAGATCTACAGCAGCTCTATTTGCAGCCAAATTTCAGATTGTTAAGCTATCCCAAAAGTCAGCATGAACAAACACTTTCGTCATGCAGTGACTTAGCTTAAAAAACTTAATGCTGGAATTCGAAGACTTACTGAATCAAGCACAGCTGTGAACGACGGTAATTAAGTATAGTAGGCCTATTATAGGCCTAGATGTATGCATGCATGTATTTTGTAGAACTAGACCTATGCGTCTGGCTATTTATGTAGCACCTATTGAGAACAAAGGCGTTAAAAGACCATAAGCTAGAAATAATGCCTTCACGTTTGCCTATGTCGATGGTCATCTTTTTCATACCAACTTTAGAAATTCATTTGGCTTAGAGCCCTAGTTAAACAAAACCTGTGAATGTTTTACTAAGATCTGTTTATTCACATGCATCATACTGTTGCATCGTATAATGTGCCGAAGCATGTTTCTTGATTTTTCAGGCAGTTGTTGGGATGTTATCGACCCTTGCTGCATGTGGAATATCTGCTAAAGATGACATCATTTTCATCTTCAGTCCATCCTTCTTCTGGCTATTTGTCATCTGATGGTGCAGCCGAATCATCACTGACCCCAATGCAATTTCTTGCACTTCAAATTGCTACACTGTCACTAACAATAACTTTGTGGGTAAAGACGCTTTATAGAGCAGATAACCCTGCATAGTTATTGTACTACAATTAACATTTATCGAATATACAAATATTAAATAAAATAATTATTATATTGGATATTTTATTTCATGAACGTGTTTGGGTTCAAAAATCAGTGTTTTCAATAATAATGACATTAAATATAGACCTACAAGACTTAGTAGAAGTCCCTAGTTTATACAAACATTTAATTAATTCTGAGAAAAACACTCATGTAAGCTAAATTCGAGAAGCAGTATTGAGAATAAAGCGTTTAGTGACGTCGTTTCTTGAACATTTATTAATCAAGAGAACCAAGCATCAATGAGAACTAGCCATTATAAAACCAAGTTCCATCGTAAATAATTTGTGCAAATTTCTGTTCTTTTGGACCATGTTAATTACACGTATAAGAATGTATCAGTGGTACAGTAGATAACGAGTAATCAAAACAATAATATGGGCTTCAATAGTCATTGCAGTCCCAGAACACATTATAGAGAGCTCAGCATTACTAGCCAGCCTGGTCAATAAGAGTTTCATTCAGTGGACTGCGGGGACTTACTGATCCCGTGCCCCCGTCCTACTCTGCGGGCACATAGTGCTTTCACGTTTATTGGACTGTCTGTGCGAACAGTCTTCCATTAGATATCCATACTGTTCTGTCACAGACAGCTCAAGAAACATTTTCAATCTACCTTAACTCACGCCAATTTAATCTGTTACATAGCCACGCTTAGCAAATTGTGAGGTTCTTGAAAGGCGCTATGTACATAGCCAGATAAATAATAAAAATCATAAGTATAAATTGTCACTTTTGGCTGTGCTACACATTTTGCAGCAATAAGAATAAATTTATTTGCTTGTTTACTTTGAAGAATATTCGGCTGAGAGCAGGGTATGCATTAGCAATTTTTGGGTATAACAATACTGATCAGCAGTTGGTAATTCGAGAGGCCAGAGGTCTCCCCTGAAATGCATTGAGAAATTCCTCCAATCAGGCAATGAGTTCCATTGAGCTACTGCTGCCTTTCAGGTGACACTTTGATGATCCTCGCCTGTAGTAAAGTCTTGGATTTTTCTAAGATTTATTTCTGATTATTTAAAGTAAAATCTTGCAATTTTTGAATGGCACAAAATTTTCTAAGATTCAATTACTTTGCCATAATCAAGACCACAAAAGAAAGCTCTGTTAGCTTGCGTTCAGTGCCCAGAAAGCTAGCCACATCGTGTTACCTTAGACCTCATTGCCATCATTTTCATTTCTACGGTAATTGTATAATCTGATCTCTGTTGCAAAACTTTGATTTGATGAATTATCTTTTGCTTAGCTCTTACAAGGCTCCACATAAAGGGGAATTCTACCGCCTTACATTACACTAAACGTAGGCAGACTACATATTTAGGGTTGATGTAGAAATTTATCCATACTTAATGGATAGATTACAAAATCTACATCCAATACATAAAACTAATGAGTAGCCATCTGTATGGAGTCGCATAAGAAAATCCTTCAATCCCAAGACAACTCTGCTGAGAAGTTGCTCAAAAGGCAGATAAACAAGCATGTTACCTTTGCTGTAGCATACTGTTATTTGCTTCACTAACCTACTCTGCTGGGCTGACTGATTCACAGCTGAGATCCATAATATGTTAAAGAAAAATGTTAGTTCCAGAATCTCAGTTGCTGTAGATTCTCCGTCTCTGAACAGATTTCTTGAAGCAGCCACTGACCGATGACTTGGGTGTTGTAAATGTTTAGACAAAAACAGTTATAGATTAATTGAGGTTAATCTGACTCGGCTGTTTGTTGGTAGGTTGTGGGGTTGGCTCGAGTAACTGTCGACTCTGATCTCCCTGCATTAACTGCACTCGGGATAAACAGTCTGATTTAAATTCTCAACATGCCGAACGAAGATGCAGTTTTTGTGGCAGGTATGTGGCATCTTGTTTTCCTTCAAAATTTGCATTGCGGCATGGGCCTGTAAGTCTAGGTCTCTTGAAATCCACTAAAATTTTTTAACCTCTCTGTAAATGATGTTATTTATGTGCTGTGGTGCTTTGCATTTGTGACTAAATATCCTACAAAACTTACCTTTTAACAAAAGTTTTCTTTAATGCCATGTGTAATTTGTTTGTTGTTACATAATTTAACCATGGGACTGCATAAATAGATATACTGTATATTAGAAATTCGTAATGTTGGACTTGTAGAATATGAGTTAGCTTAGAAAGTCTTGTTTTTTTAAAATTTCTGTCTTTCATTGCATTCATAGTCTGGAAATCTATGGAGGGAGAAGCTATTCTGTTTCCACTCCTGCATCACACACGTCCCCCAAGTTCTATTAACTTAACGCGCTGTGTTAGTTGATGCATTGACAACGAACTGCGTTGTATCGCTGAATATTTAAAAAAAGGAGGAAGTAGTTTTAATTAAATCACGTGACCATGCTATGTAAGGCTAATTTCCTTTTCTTTTTTTCACCGACGTTTTTGGTAAGATGTATCACGCGTAGTTGTGCTAAACTGTTTAGGTATTTTAGTAGGTATTGTTTCTTAATTTCAGAGTCAAGAGTGTCGGCGTACATACATTGCTGATAAAATGCTAGCTGTTATAGACTAGTTTTAAAGTGGTTAAATGGAACCCATCTTGTTATGAAGGGTCAATTCTACGAGGTTGGGTGAAAAATGAAACAAAGTAATAAATGACAAATAATAATAATGATACTATAAACAATGTATTGTCTGTGCCAAACAATTTTCAAAACATTCTGCATAAATTATTTTTAAAGTTATATTTATTTATTATTAATTTTTATTTAATGAGGTTATCAGGTTTCAATACTTCGTATTTTTAAAACTTAGATCACAAACCACATGTGAAAAATATTACATTTTGTTAAATGAACTGAAGTGGTGGTAGATGGGCCTACTGTACTTGGCATTCAAGACTCCCACTTTGAGCGAAAGCTTTTTGATAAATATTGCACTTTTATTATTTTTCTTCAGTGTAGATTCTCTTGTGCGTTTTGAAATTCCAATTCTGTGCGAACTATTTCTGGCATAAATTGCACCTTTAGGCTGTTTCTCCAGTGTGGTTTCTTGTATAGCAATGCAGTTGACTCCTATCTGCAAATGTCTTGTGACATAAGCTGGATTTATGTAACTTTTGCTCAGCGTGGATTCTTGTATGGCGTTCCAGATTTAACCTCAATGTGAATGGTTTGTTACATAATCCACACGTACGGCCTCAGTAGAGTGTATTCGCATATGGTATTCGAGAATGAATCTACATGAAAATATTTCTGATACAAAATTCACATTTGAATATTTTTCCCGTGCAAATTCTTGCTTCCATCTTCAAATCTTCAAATGAATAAAACACAAAATTTACTGTTTTACTGTGGAATCTATGCAAAGTTGGAAATTGCACAGTCAAAAACGCCAAGTCATAGTGCACACCTTTCAGAAATTCATTTTGGATTATCTGAAGACTGAACATCTTTCTGCAAAGAATGTATTTGGCTGTGACAGAAGAATGACTACAAGCAACTGAGGACAGACTGGATGCCACTACCTATCAACCTGGGCAGTATGTAGCAGCAACATATGACCAAACATGGTACACTGGGGTGACATCAGACCGGTCAGGCGAAGGAGAAGATACACTCATCAAATTCATGATAAGTACACAGAGGAGGGGAAGCTGTCATCTGACTTGGCACATGCTGACATATGCTGGGTTCCATTCCAATATGCCCTTTATAATGTAATGTAATGAAAAATTTATAAAGCGCCACTTCGAGGTAAACTCCTCAGAGGCGCTTCCGGCCCTACAACCCAGAAGCACTGGTAAATAAGAAGGTCTTCAAGCGCTTGCGGAAAAGAGGGGGAGATAGATTAAGAAGTTCATGGCGTAGGTCATTAAGAAGCC
Source organism: Norana najaformis (assembly GCA_964023275.1). Lineage (NCBI taxonomy): Eukaryota > Metazoa > Annelida > Clitellata > Crassiclitellata > Hormogastridae > Norana > Norana najaformis. The sequence continues at coordinate 28,382,958 of OZ029923.1, forward strand.
CATTCCAAAAAGCGGGACCAACCACAGCAAAACTTCTGCGCTGGGCCGTAGCTGTTCGGACCAATAGGACAAGCAAATCACCCGGTACCGCCGAACGAAGTAGTCTGCGGCCCGGAACGGAGGAGGCCAAAACATAGAGCTCCCTAAGATAAAATGGGGCTCAACATAAGAGGCAATTAGGTAGAAGAGCCAGGATTTTAAATTTAATATTCTCCTGGATAGGCAGCCAGTGAAGCTCCTCTGAAATGTAAGCAGAGATGTTTGGTTTGTGCCAGCACCTCGAGCACGCAGTAATAGCATACGTCATTACCAGCTGGACAATTAAGTTTTGGTAACAACACAATTTTCATCTTGTGTACAGAAACATTTTCAAAATATATGATGCTGTATGCATAAATGACATTATCTTGATATTGTTAGATGTTTGGCAGTTCCACAGAATATTTCATCATATGTACTTTGATAGACCACCAATTAACAGAAAATTTTGTTCATAAATTCACTTTAATTATGATATAGAAATGTTTGTTAACTATATTTTAAATAAAAATTGCTTAGATATGTTTAATTTACATTTTTAAAAGTGATCACTTTTGTTTAACAGTTTTGACATTGAATTTAGGGTAACAAGTCTGTTAATACCACCCACAATTGCAACTCGCGATACCAAAAAACGACCATACTTGACATTCTGTAAACTCATTAAAACAAAAAACACCATTGGGATTTTTGGAACACTTATCAATTGATCTATGCTCTATCAGAAAATGCAATAAAAAATAATATTTTGGTGTTCCTTTTTGGGAATTTTTTTCTCTTTGACCCCTCTTGTCAGATTTGGTGAACTTTGACCTCCTATATCCAGCATATGTGAATAAGTAATCATGTCAAACTCTGCCAAGTAATTGCCAGCCACATAGACAGTATACGTATAAAAATTGACTGCATTGTGCCTGGTATATGTGGAGATATTGATCACTGAATATTACAAAATTTAGAAATAAAATGAAAATGAAGGCACTTTTGAATTTAATACAGCTGAAATCATAGGACACACAATAATAATTATATTTTTGTAATCTGCACAAGAAACTATAGGAAGAAAAAATCATCTAAAT